>CP125976.1:341231450-341834334 GCA_030063025.1 Avena longiglumis | reverse complement strand
ACAAGAGGGAAAACTGTTGCATATTTTAGTGAGAAATTGAGTGGGGCTAGTCTGAACTATTCTACTTATGATAAAGAATTATATGCATTTGTTCGGACATTAGAAACTTGGCAACATTATCTATGGCCTAAAGAATTTGTTATACATTCTGATCATGAATCTTTGAAGCATATTCGTAGTCAAGCTAAGTTGAATCGTCGTCATGCAAAGTGGGTTGAATTTATTGAGTATTTTCCTTATGTTATCAAACACAAAAAGGGTAAAGATAATATTATTGCTGATGCTTTGTCACGCCGTTATACTTTGTTATCTCAACTTGACTTCAAAATATTTGGATTAGAAACTATTAAGAAACAATATGTGCATGATGCTGAATTTAAAGATGTGTTGCAGAATTGTAGAGATGGTAGAACATGGAACAAGTTCGTCTTCAATGATGGATTTGTGTTCCGTGCTAACAAACTATGCATTCCGGATAGTTCTGTTCGTCTTTTGTTGTTAAAGGAAGCGCATGGAGGAGGATTGATGGGACACTTTGGTGTCAAGAAGACGGAGGATGTTCTTGCTGCACACTTCTTTTGGCCACGTATGCGTCGAGATGTTGAGAGATTTGTGTCACGCTGCACTACTTGTCAAAAAGCTAAGTCTCGCCTTAATCCACATGGTTTATATATGCCTCTTCTTGTTCCTAGTGTTCCTTGGGAGGATATTTCTCTGGACTTTGTTTTGGGATTGCCACGAACACAGAAGGGGAGGGATAGTATTTTTGTTGTTGTGGATCGGTTTTCTAAGATGGCACACTTCATTCCTTGTCATAAAACGGATGATGTTGCGCATATTGCTGATTTGTTCTTTCGTGAAATTGTTTGTTTGCATGGTGTGCCAAATACTATTGTCTCTGATCGTGATACTAAATTTCTTAGCCACTTTTGGAGATGTTTATGGGCTAAGTTAGGGACTAAATTGTTGTTTAGTACTACATGTCATCCCCAAACTGATGGTCAAACTGAAGTAGTAAATAGAACTTTGTCTACTATGTTGCGGGCTGTTTTAAAGAAGAACTTAAAATTGTGGGAAGAGTGTTTACCTCATATAGAATTTGCTTATAATCGTTCGCTGCATTCTACCACAAAGATGTGCCCGTTTGAGATCGTTTATGGTTTTGTTCCTCGTGCACCTATTGATTTATTGCCTTTACCTTCTTCGGTGCAACATAATTTGGATGCTACACAACGCGCTGAAATGATATTAAACTTGCATAAGACTACTAAAGATAACATCGAACATATGAATTCTAAGTATAAACTTGCTGGGGATAAAGGGAGAAAGCATGTTGTGTTTGATGTTGGAGATCTTGTTTGGTTACATTTGCGTAAGGATCGTTTTCTTGATTTACGCAAGTCTAAGTTAATGCTGCGTGCTGCTGGTCCCTTTAAGGTGTTAGAGAAAATACATAATAATGCATATAAACTTGAGTTGCCTGCAGACTTTGGTACGGTTAGTCCTACGTTTAACATTCCAGATTTGAAGCCTTACTTTGGTGAGGAAGATGAGATTGCGTCGAGGACGACTTCAATTCAAGAAGGGGAGCATGATGTTGACATCCCTTCTATTGATACTACCGTTGTACCTACAACTACACACATACAGGGACCCATCACAAGATCTCGTGCCAAACAACTTAACTATCAGGTACTTTCGTTTCTTGGAACTATTCCTTACATACATGAGAATATGATGCTACCTAAATCAGATGTATTTCTTACTCTTAGGAATGATGGACCAAGCATGGATGAGAGGGACAAGCATTGGAGCATGGCCATGCATGGAGATGGCAGCAAGCGTGTGATGATCCAAGAGAAGGCCACGGGTGAAGATTTCAGAACTTTGAGGCCACCATAGTGAAGAAAGAAGGCTTGGACGAAATATTCAAGATCAATACTTCAATTCGTCCATAGCTTAATATGGTGTCATGACACCTTTTACTTTGGGCCAGGCCCATGTAATTTTCGCAGGATTTTAATTAGCCACTTTTTAGAGTCCGTATTTGAGGGGAAAAGGACTTCTAGGGTTGGGTTCGGCAACCACTTCCATGGCTGGCCGAAACCCCACCTTTTCGCCCTTAAATACTCCCCATAGCCTAATTTCTAGACTCGGATTTTGTTTAGACATTAAGTTAGCCATAGTCGTAACCGCCAAGGCTCGGCCGCAGAGGCCTCTTGTACTTCGCACCTATTCAGGATCCCACCTCTTTAATAAAGCTTTCCTCTTAATCCGCAATATCTTGATTGCAATATTGGTTCTTACTTGTTCTCGACTTCAGGTAGGAATTAAGACCCTCGCTGGTCAGGCTAATCGTGTTCCCGCAGGATCGGTAACCTCCAGGAGATTGGCCTAGCGATTGCATTCGGCTTTGTCGCGACGTAGTCGGATCAAGCCGAACTCCACCAAATCTGTTATCATCATATCATCGAAAGATCGGACACCTTTGCCCTATCACCTGAAAAACAAATTTGCTACATGTGAAGCATCATCAGTCTTATGGCACGGAATGAAATGTGCCATTTTTGAAAAGCGATCCACTACTACAAATATAGAATCATGTCCATGTTTAGACCTAGGCAAGCCTAACACAAAGTCCATGCTAATGTCCGACCAAGGTGCATGAGGAATAGGCAATGGCATATAAAGACCAAAGGGGTTGGACTTAGACTTAGCTTGGATACATGTAGTGCATCGTTGGACGTGGAGCTCCACGTCGCGCTTCATCTTTGGCCAAAAGTAGTGAGTGGAGAGCATGTCATATGTCTTGTCACGGCCAAAGTGACCCATAAGGCCTCCACCATGGGACTCTTGAAGAAGCAAAAGTTGGAGAGACGATTTCGGAATGCAAAGCTTGTTTTGTTTGAAAAGAAAACCCTTATGCAAATAGAAATCATCAATCCCTTTGTCTAGTGAACATTTTGCAAAAATTGGTCCAAAGAAAGGGTCGGACGCGTACAAAGATTTGATGTCATCAAGACCCAAGACATTTACTTCGAGTCGTGTAAGAAGGCTTGTGTTTTTGCGAGACAAGGTGATGGAGGGGTTAACCTCTTGGGTGCCCGATCTTCACGGATCTCGTGGTCAAATCGATGGGAAAGCGAGGGGAAAGGGAGAGGGTAGCGGAAGCGAACACACACCTCGTGAAGAACACGATGAACACACGCAAAACTCACACGATACAAGGCCGATTGCTCCTAATCGCGCCACGGTCTGATAGAATCCTCGCAAGGAAAGATCGGTCAACGTGCTCCCTCAAATCCACATCGGAGAGGGAAGAACACCTTGGGGAGGGTCTTGAAAACTTGGAGACGATACATCGAACTCGAAGGCCTTGTTCAACGATGGATGCGTGATGCAAAGTCCAATCGAGGTTGGTGACGATAGTCGGTCCCCTTGGTAAAGGGGATGAGGCAAAACCAGAGATTCCACAATGGGGGTTTTCTTTAGTCTATCATCTATGCCTAAGCGATACATGAGGGGTGGGGGCTCTATTTATAGGCCAACCACATAAACAGGGGTAGTTTGGGGATAAACTAGGCGTAATGGGTAGTAAGGGGGATACATGGGTATGTGTCCCAACTAGTGCGCGCATGCACGACATGAGCGGTAATCTGGGACTTGGGACCAGTAGTACCTCTTGTCCCAGAGTCCGCCTGGGACCGGTAGTACCACTGCGGTCTGGAGCGTCACCGAGCCGTCAGAAGAGCAGTATCGGGGATAGTACTTGGCGACCGTAATCTGGTCCAGATCCGTAGTACCACGGAGATGAGAGTATTTGGCTTGCTGGCGTCACTGTTGGTGGTAGCGGAGGGCGGTAGTGCCGCAGCGGTAGTAATGGCCTGGCATTGTGAGAGCATTGGCGATCTGTCTTCTTCCGCTCCTCTTCCAAGCCTCCGTGTTGGGCTTGATGCTCCGGGCTTCCCCTTGCCTCCGCATTTTGTCAATGTGAACCTATCATGCATATGTGACGGAGTATGAAGTAGCATACCATTCAATAGGGTAGGAAGGGGGCTCGCATAGAGGAACAGATTCACCTTTGGAGTCCATGATGACTTGGCGTAAGTTGGAGACCAAGATGTGGTAACGACCGTAGGTCGGGGTACATCACAAGGCGTCCGCTACCACATTTTCTTTGCCCTTCTTGTATTTGACAATGTAAGGAAAAGACTCCATGAACTCAACCCATTTGGCGTGCCTTTTACTCAAATTGGCTTGACCCTTAAGATACTTCAACGACTCATGGTCGGAATGGATGATAAATTCTTTGGGCCAAAGGTAGTGTTGCCACACTTGAAGAACTCGAACCAAGGCAAAAAGTTCTTTGTCATAAATGGGATAGTTTAGGCGTGCGCCATCAAGTTTCGCACTATGGTAAGCAATAAGACGCCCATTTTGCATAAGGACGCCACCAATGCCAATACCACTAGCATCACATTCAATCTCAAAGGTTTTTGTGAAATCTCGTAATGCAAGAAGTGGTGCTTCGGTGAGCCTCGTTTTGAGCTCATCAAAAGCCTTTTGTTGTGCTTTTCCCCAAACGAATGTGACATTTTTCTTGGTCAATTCGTTGAGGGGGCAAGCAATGGTAGAAAAGTATTTCACAAAACGACGGTAAAAGCCAGCCAACCCATGAAAACTACGAAGTTCACTAACATTTGTAGGGATGGGCCAATCTCGTATGTCCTTGACTTTTGAGACATCAACTTCAATGCCGTTAGAAGACACGACAAAACAAAGGAAAATCAGCTTGTCTTTTGCAAAAGTTCACTTTGGGAGATTAGCATAAAGCTTTTCATGACGAAGGATTTGAAGGACCTCCTTAACATGAGTAACATGTTCCTCTAGTGACTTGCTATAGACAAGGATGTCATCAAAGTAAACAACTACACTCTTCCCAATGAGAGATCTCAAAATATGGTTCATGAGGCGCATGAAGGTAGATGGGGCATTAGATAAGCCAAAAGGCATAACCAACCATTCATAGAGACCAAGCTTGGTCTTGAAGGCGGTTTTCCACTCATCACCTTCGGCCATGCGAATTTCATGGTAACCACTACGAAGATCAATTTTCGAAAATATACTGGCTCCACATAATTCATCAAGCATGTCAGCAAAACGCGGTATAGGGTGTCGATAACACACGGTGATAACATTGATTGGACGGCAGTCCATGCATAATCGCAACGTATCATCCGTTTTTGGGACTAGAATCACGGGGACTGCGCTTGGGCTAGTGCTTACTTGGATCAAACCTTTGGAGACGAGTTGGTTGATTTGACGTTCGATCTCCTTTGTCTCTTCCGGTTAAGGCGACACGCGCGCGGTTTGGGAGTGGGCGGCGGGTATGAGGTCGACAAGTGCTCGATTCCACGAAGAGGAGGAAGGCCATGAGGAAGCTCTTCGGGAAATACATCTTGGAATTCCTGCAAAATAGCCATCAAAGGAGGCGGAACATTTGTCAAGTCGTTAGTTCCTTGCGCTAGTCCCTTGCATACAAGGACATAGTGCAAGATGGATGGGTTGTTCCGCACTTCTCTCATCTCACTTTTGGTGGCAAGAAGAACACTCTTAGTTTTTCCACTCGAGTTTGGCTTGTAGCTCTCACTCACTATGGTGTGGTTCTCTCGCTCACCACTCTTCTCACAAGGTGTTTTTGTGTATTGCGCCCTCACTAAAGCCTTTGCATTGTCCGCAATTATTTGGCTAGGAGTCATTGGTTGCAACACACAAGTTTTATCAAGCCATTTGAAGGTATAAGTGTTTGAGTGACCATCATGCAAAGCACGCTTGTCATATTGCCACGGACTTTTGAGCAACATATGGCAAACCTTCATTGGGACCACGTCACATTCCACCGTGTCCTTGTAGGGCCCAATTGAGAACGTTACCGAGACGGTGTGCTTGATCTTGAAGGATCCTTGGTCACTTAGCCATTGGATATGGTAGGGGTGTTTATGCGGATGGAGGGTGAGGTTGAGTTTCTCACACAATTCCGTGCTTGCAAGATTGTGGCAACTCCCTCCATCGATGACAACTTTGATGGACTTCCCATTGATGCCGGCACGAGTTTGGAAGATGTTCGAGCGTTGGTATTCATTCTCATTGACTTGGGTAGTTAAGACCCTTGTGACCACAAGCGATGGACTTGCGTCATGCTCACACACAAGAAGTTCTTGGTCCTCTTCCAAATGTTGCCTTGCCATGGCTTCCTTGACCCTTGCATCAAACTCTTCTTCACTCAAGAATTCTTCATCGCCGTTGTCATGGATGAACAAAACTTTCTTGTTTCCACATGCGGCCGACTTGTGTCCTTTGCCTCCACACTTGTAGCATTCACCATTGAATGGTTGATCATCCCTTGTGTTTTTGCCACTTGGGGGCTGTTTTCCTTGAGGGAGTGTTGGCTTGAAGGGAAGCTTGGTGGTACTTGAGGAGCTACCACTTGGTGTTGTTGGAGTAGTGGTTGGTGCTTGCTTGTAGGTGAAGTACGTCTTTGGCTTGTTGTACTTGATGTCCTCTTGCACTTGACGCTCGGCCTTTGATGCGATGTGCACAAGCTCAACCATGTTGTTGTACTTTTGGAACTCGGTGATGCGCTTGATGGGATGGTTGAAGCCATTGAGGAAGCGTGCCATTGTTTGTTCATCTCGCTCTTTAATGTTGGCACGGATCATGTTGAGCTCCATTTGCTTGAAGTACTCTTCCACGGTCTTTGTCCCTTGACTAAGCGTTTGAAGCTTGTTGAAGAGGTCACACGTGTAGTGTGAAGGAACAAAGCGGGATCTCATATGAGCCTTCATATCTTGCCAAGTTGTGATTGGGGTCTCTTCTTTTGCTTCGCGAGCGAGTTGGACTTGTTCCCACCAAAGGTTGGCATACTCATCAAACTCGAGGGATGCCATGGCCATCATCTTCTCATTGCTGTAGTTGTGCATGTGGAAGATCTTGTCAACCTTGAGTTCCCAAGAGAGATATTCTTCGAGTTCATTGGAACCGTTGAACTTGGGCATGGTGAATTTGAGCTTGCCGAAAGTTTCTTCTCCATTGTGGTTCCGGTTGCGGCGGTTTCCATGATTTTGGCGGTCATCATATCCGAGCTCTCATGTCTTGCTTGGTGATGGTTGCGTTGCCCTTGCGGTTGTTGAGGTGCCGCGTTTGGTGGAGGAACTTGGTTTTGAAGATGAGCTTGGGGAGCTTGCTCGTGTTGTTGGCGGGGTTGAGGACGAGGAGGAGGTTGTGCATCCTCTTGACGAGCTTGGGGAGCTTGCTCTTGTTCTTGTCGCGGTTGATGCCGAGGAGCATTGTCTTGCGCCATGTGGCGAGGAGGACGTCGATCCGCATGCGCAATGGGCTGCTCTCGTTCTTCTTGATGTGGAGGAGGCTCGTCATGATGATCATAATGTCGACGTTGACGTTCATGTCGGAGATGACGCCTTGGTGGATCTTCGAGTGCTTCACGTCGATGGTGATCTTGTTCGTCCTCTTCGGATGCTTCACTTGTTGTTGAAAGGATATGTCGACGGCGATGGGCTTGGCGGTCCATGTGAGGTTGCTCTTGTTGAATCACAAGTGCCCTTGGTTGTGGCCGGTTCGCTTCACGTCGTGGAGGTCTTGCGGAGAGGTCACCATCATAGCTTGACGCTATGTTGTCGAGATGGTACCGCTTGAGAAGAGCTCATGGATTGAAGAACGGGTCCATCCCGGTGCCTTGAAGCTTGACGGCGAGGTGCACTTGATTCACTTGAGGAGTGCCGAGATGAGCTTGAGTCGCGCGAGCGTGGCCTTGCTAGTCCATCAATGAGGCGTTGAAGCTCCTCATCCGTTGAGGCGAGTGCACGACCAAGAGCTTCATTTTGATGACCGAGGTTGATGTAGCCCGACCTACGGTCGTTACCACAGCTTGGTCTCCAACTTACGCCAAGTCGTCATGGACTCCAAAGGTGAATCCGTTTATCTATGCGAGCCCCTTCCTACCCTATTGAATGGTATGCTACTTCATACTCCGTAACATATGCATGATAGGTTCACATTGACAAGTACGGAGGCAAGGGAGGAAACCCGGAGCATCAAGCCCGACAAGACGGAGGCTTGGAAGAGGAGGCGGAAGAAGATAGATCGCCAAATGCTCTCTCTGCTCCATGGTACTACGATCTGGCGACCGATTACCGGCCAGCAGACTACCGCCCATACTGACGCATTGACGCCAACAGAAGTCCCAGATCGCAGCGGTTACCGGATTTGGACCCTGATTATCGTCACACATTACTGGGACCCAAGTCCGTACTACCGTCCTGTGTGCTCACAAGACTGTTGGCCTTCGGCCCTTGTACCCCCTAGCTTGTCCAAACCCTAGTTTTATCCCTAAACTACCCCTGTTTATGTGGCTGGCCTATAAATAGAGCCCCCACCCCTCATGTATCCCTTAGGCATAGATGATAGACTAAAAACAACCCCCATTGTGGAATCTCTAGTTTTGCCTCATCCCCTTTACCAAGGGGACCGACTATCGTCACCAACCTCGATTGGACTTCATCCATCGTTGAACAAGGCCTTGGAGTTTGATGTCTCGTCTCCAAGTTGTCAAGACCCTCCCCAAGGTGTTCTTCCCTCTCCGATGTGGATTTGAGGGAGCACGTTGACCGATCTTTCCTTGCGAGGATTCTATCGGACCGGTGGCCGCCGTTCGGGAGCAATTGGCCTTGTATCGTGTGAGTTTTGCGTGTGTTCATCGTGTTCTTCGCGAGGTGTGTGTTCGCCCGCTACCTTCTCCCTTTCCCTCGCTTCCCATCGATTTGACCACGAGATCCGTGAAGATCTGCCACCCAAGAGGTTAACCCTCCATCATCCGGTATCGCAGCTTTTGGTTGCTGCATTTCTCATCGATTTGGTCTTTTCCCCATAAATTCGCAAATTCCACCAAAAATAGCCCCAATTCGTGTTTTGGATCGATCTGTGATTTGAGTGCGTTTTGGTAGGTTTTGATCCGTGTATTACTTGCTAAACTTGTTGATCTACCTTCCTTTGAGTTCCCATAGCCTAATTCCTTGATTTCCCCCGTCGATTTGGTGTTTTTCTTGAAGATTTTCTGCCCAAATCGCCCCAAAATCGCGAAAACGCGTCAGATCTGGGCGTCTCTGTCTCCAGCAGTACTACCGCTCAAAATATCCGGTACTACCACTCACCAGTACTACCGCTACCAAAATCCGGTACTACCGTCCAATACAGAAAGAAAACAGCAGGTTCCCAGTTTTCAGCCTCTCACCGTTTTGAGCAAAACTTTTGCATTCGAACTCGGATTTTGGTGTTCTTTAGCTCGTTTCAAAGAGGAGAAGGAGCTCTACATCATCATCCACGTTGTTCATGCTATCCATCCAAATTCTGTGAGCAAGGCGGAATCCAACAATAAAGGGTGAAGATCGTCGACGAAAGGTATAAACATTCCGCGACTTCTCCCCACTTGCATTCCTTTGTGAACCCCACTATCTTTGCTAGCAACAAACACCTATTGAGACTAGTTCCTCTTATGATTGCTTGCTATGCACATTTGATACCTTGTAGAATTCCGAGCAAACATTGTGAGCGCTATCTCATATAGTTATCTTGTATAGTTGTTGGCACAAGGAAGAGGCAAGTGAAAAGAAAAATAGAAAGAAAAAGAAAAAAAATAGAAAAAGGAAAAGAGAAAAAGAAATAAATATACATGTGCCTCATAGAATAGGAAGCGCAAGCTCGATGAACATCATACAGGTGGTACTTATTGTGCATATCTTGTAGCCCACCAATTTTGTGCAATCGAACTAGCGTCTCTCCTTGTACTTGTGTGACACGATGTTAGGGGGTAACCCTTGGGTTGGCCCGATCTTTCACGAATTCAACGAGAAACGAGGGGAAAGTGGTGGTCGCAGGATGAAAACGAGGAAGGAGATGAAAACCACGAACACACGCACACCAAAACACGATACACGCCTTTCCCTCACGCCGGTGGCAACCGGTCCAACATAATCCCTAGGATCGGTGTTGGGCGAAGCTCGCTCTCCACGCCAACAACGGGGGATGAGGTGCTTGGTGAGATCTTGACGACTTGGGGGCGAGAAACCGAGAACCCAAGGCCTTGTACAACTTGAACGCACTAGGCAAGATCCAAGAGGGTGGTGGATAATCCGGTGCTCCTTGGTAGGAGCATGAGACCAATAGATATAAGTTCCTCAAAGGGTTTCCTTAATATCTATTATTATCCAAGTCTAGGGTTTACAATTGGAGGGTGGGGGCTATATATAGTCCAGCCACAAAACAGGGGTAGTTTCGGAACGAAAAGGTAAATTATAGGAAGGGTTACAAGGCACAGGGCCGAACTCAGCGTCAGGTCGGTCCAGGCCGGTAGTACTGTCCCAAGAACCGTAGTACCGGTAGTACCGCCCGGGTAGTACCCTGGTGGGCTGGAGCTTCCATCGGAGTTACTCAGACGGCAGTAGGAGGGGACGGTATCACTGACCGGTAGTACCTTGGTCGGTAGTACCGCTTGGACCGGTAGTACCGGCCGGCGATACTGCATTGGCGTCTGGCCGGTTGCTTCGCCTGCTCCTCCGCCTTGGGTCCTTCTTCGTACTGATGATGCACAGTATGCGTATGAAGTAGCAAACCATCCAAGGGTGTGTCAAGTCACACAAGGAAAGGAGCGAGTTAACCTTGGCTTGGAGGAGCTTAGCTCGGGCGAGTCATGGGTCCACTTGGGAGCTCGTGGAGTAGATGTAGTAGAGGTCGTGGGCCATCGACGCTCCCTCCCCTTGGGAAAGAGTCGTCCTCGACTCTTCAACCGTCACAACTTCCTCTTCGCCATGGTAGGGTGAGAGAACCTTGACATTGAATGTCGAGCTCACAAGATACTTCGATGTTGGTATATCGATGACATAGGCGTTGTTGTTGATCCTCTTTAGCACCTTGAATGGTCCATCGCCTCTTGGCTTTAGCTTGGAGTCGCGTTCCTTGGGGAAGCGGTCTTTACTCAAGTGGATCCACACAAGGTCACCCTCATCAAAGATCATCTCTTTCTTGGTCTTGTTTAGCCTTGATGCTTGGCGAAGGACTTGTTGCTCGATCGTAGCTCATGTGTCTTCATGGAGTTTCTTCATTGTTTGGGCACGCTTGACAACGTCCATATTGGCACGTTCATGAAGTGGAAGTGGAAGGATATCGAGCGATGAGAGGCTCAAGTCGTGAGCGATCATGAACGGGCTCCTCATGGTGGTGGAGTGCTTGGCACGGTTGTAGGCGAACTCGGCGTGTGGAATACATTCCTCCCAGTCTTTAAGGTTCTTCTTTATCAACACCCGGAGGAGTGTGCCAAGACTTCGATTGACGACCTCGGTTTGTCCATCGGTTTGAGGATGCGACGCGGACGAGAAGAGGAGCTTGATGCTGAGCTTTGCCATGAGAGTCTTCCAGAAGTAGCTCATGAATTTTACGTCGCGGTCGGAGACGATTGTTTTAGGCACACCGTGTAGCCGAATTATTTCCCTGAAAAAACAATTGGCTACATGTGAAGCATCATCGGTCTTATGGCACGGAATGAAGCGTGCCATTTTAGAAAAGCGATCTACGACTACAAATATGAATCATGACCATGTTTAGATCTAGGCAAGCCTAACACAAAGTCCATGCTAATGTCCGACCAAGGTGCATGAGGAATAGGCAATGGCATATAAAGACCAAAGGGGTTGGACTTAGACTTAGCTTGGATACATGTAGTGCATCGTTGAACGTGGCGCTCCACGCCGCGCTTCATCTTTGGCCAAAAGTAGTGAGTGGAGAGCATGTCATATGTCTTTTCACGGCCAAAGTGACCCATAAGGCCTCCACCATGGGACTCTTGAAGAAGCAAAAGTTGGAGAGACGATTTCGGAATGCAAAGCTAGTTTTGTTTGAAAAGAAAACCCTTATGCAAATAGAAATCATCAATCCCTTTGTCTATTGAACATTTTGCAAATATTGGTCCAAAGAAAGGATCGGACGCGTACAAAGATTTGATGTCATCAAGACCCAAAACATTGACTTCGAGTCGTGCAAGAAGGCTTGTGTTTTTGCGAGACAAGGCGTCCGCTACCACATTTTCTTTGCCCTTCTTGTATTTGACAATGGAAGGAAAAGACTCCATGAACTCAACCCATTTTGCGTGCCTTTTACTCAAATTGGCTTGGCCCTTAAGATACTTCAACGACTCATGGTTGGAATGGATGATAAATTCTTTGGGCCAAAGATAGTGTTGCCACACTTGAAGAACTCGAACCAAGGAAAAAAGTTCTTTGTCATAAATGGGATAGTTTAGGCGTGCGCCATCAAGTTTCTCACTATGGCAAGCAATAGGACGCCCATTTTGCATAAGGACGCCACCAATGCCAATACCACTAGCGTCACATTCAATCTCAAAGGTTTTTGTGAAATCCGGCAATGCAAGAAGTGGTGCTTCAGTGAGCCTCTTTTTGAGCTCATCAAAAGCTTTTTGTTGTGCTTTTCCCCAAACGAACATGACATTTTTCTTGGTCAATTCGTTGAGGGGGCACGAAATTGTAGAAAAGTCTTTGACAAAACGACGGTAAAAGCCAGCCAACCCATGAAAACTACGAAGTTCACTAACATTTGTAGGGATGGGCCAATCTCGTATGTCCTTGACTTTTGAGACATCAACTTCAATGCCATTAGAAGACACAACAAAACCAAGGAAAATCAGGTTGTCTTTTGCAAAAGTGCACTTTGGGAGATTAGCATAAAGCTTTTCATGATGAAGGATTAGAAGGACCTCCTTAACATGAGTAACATGCTCCTCTAGTGACTTGCTATAGACAAGGATGTCATCAAAGTAAAAAACTACACTCTTCCCAATGAGATATCTCAAAATATGGTTCATGAGGCGCATGAAGGTAGATGGGGCATTGGATAAGCCAAAAGGCATAACCAACCATTCATATAGACCAAGCTTGGTCTTGAAGGCGCTTTTCTACTCATCACCTTCAGCCATGCGAATTTGGTGGTAACCACTACGAAGATCAATTTTGGAGACGAGTTGGTTGATTTGACGTTCGATCTCCTTCGTCTCTTCCGGGTTCGTGCGATACACGTCGCGGTTTGGGAGTGGGGCGCCGGGTATGAGGTCGATGCGGTGCTCGATTCCACGAAGAGGAGGAAGGCATGAGGAAGCTCTAAGGGAAATACATCTTGGAATTCCTGCAAAATAGCCATCAAAGAAGGAGGAACATTTGTCAAGTCGTTAGTTCGTTGCGCTAGTCCCTTGCATACAAGGACATAGTGCAAGATGGATGGGTTGTTCCGCACTTCTCTCATCTCACTTTTGGTGGCAAGAAGAACACTCTTAGTTTTTCCACTTGAGTTTGGCTTGTAGCTCTCACTCACTATGGTGTGGTTCTCTCGCTCACCACTCTTCTCACAAGGTGTTTTTGTGTATTGCGCCCTCGCTAAAGCCTTTGCATTGTCCGCAATTATTTGGCTAGGAGTCATTGGTTGCAACACACAAGTTTTATCAAGCCATTTGAAGGTGTAAGTGTTTGAGTGACCATTATGCAAAGCACGCTTGTCATATTGCCACGGTCTTCCGAGCAACATATGACAAACCATCATTGGGACGACGTCACATTCCACCGTGTCCTTGTAGTGCCCAATTGAGAACGTCACCGATACGGTGTGCTTGATCTTTACGGATCCTTGGTCACTTAGCCATTGGATATGGTAGGGGTGTTTATGCGGATGGAGGGTGAGGTTGGGTTTCTCACACAATTCCGTGCTTGCAAGTTTGTGGCAACTCCCTCCATCGATGACAACTTTGATGGACTTCCCATTGATGCCGGCACGAGTTTGGAAGATGTTCGAGCATTGGTCTTCATTTTCATTTACTTGGGTAGTCAAGACCCTTGTGACCAAAAGCGATGGACTTGCGTCATGCTCACACACAAGAAGTTCTTGGTCCTCTTCCAAATGTTGCCTTGCCATGGCTTCCTTGACCCTTGCATCAAACTCTTCTTCACTCAAGTATTCTTCATCGCCGTTGTCATAGGATGAATAAAACTTTCTTGTTCCCACATGCATTCGACTTGTGCCCTTTGCCTCCACACTTGTAGCATTCACCATTGAATGGTTGATCATCCCTTGTGTGTTTGCCACTTGGGGGATGTTTTCCTTGAGGGAGAGTTGGCTTGAAGGGGAGCTTGGTGGTACTTGAGGAGCTTCCACTTGGTGTTGTTGGAGTCGTGGTTGGCGCTTGCTTGTAGGTGAAGTACGTCTTTGGCTTGTTGTACTTGATGTCCTCTTGCACTTGACGCTCGGCCTTTGATGCTATGTTCACAAGCTCAACCATGTTGTTGTACTTTTGGAACTCGGTGATGCGCTTGATGGGATGGTTCAAGCCATTGAGGAAGCGTGCCATTGTTTTTTCATCTCGCTCTTCAATATTGGCACGGATCATGTTGAGCTCCATTTGCTTGAAGTACTCTTCCACGGTCTTTGTCCCTTGACTAAGCATTTGAAGCTTGTTGAAGAGGTCACGCGTGTAGTGTGAAGGAACAAAGCGGGATCTCATATGAGCCTTCATATCTTGCCAGTTGCTATTGGAGGCTCTTCTTTTGCTTCGCGAGCGAGTTGGACTTGTTCCCACCAAAGGTTGGCATACTCATCAAACTCGAGGGATGCCATGGCCATCATATTCTCATTGCTATAGTTGTGCATGCGGAAGATCTTGTCGACCTTGAGTTCCCAAGAGAGATATTCCTCGGGCTCATTGGAACCGGTGAATTTGGGCATGGTGAATTTGAGCTTGCCGAACGTTTCTTCTCCATTGCGGTTCCGGTTGCGTCGTTTGCCATGATTTGGGCGGTCATCATCATCATCCGAGCTCTCATGTCTTGCTTGGTGATTGTTGCGTTGCTCTTGCGGTTGTTGAGGTGCCGCTTGGTGGTGGAACTTGGTGTTGACGACGATCTTGGGGAGCTTGCTCGTTTTGTTGACGCGGTTGAGGACAAGGAGGAGGTTGATGGTCCTCACGATGAGCTTGGGGAGCTTGCTCTTGTTCTTGTCGTGGTTGATGCCGAGGAGCATTGTCTTGCGCCATGTGGCGAGGAGGACGTCGAGCCGCATGCGCGATGGGCTGCTCTTCTTCTTCTTGATGTGGAGGAGGCTCGTCATGACCATCATGTTGCCGACGTGGACGATCATGTCGATGATGACGCCTTGGAGGATCTTCGAGAGCTTCACGTCGACGGTGATCTTGTTCGTCCTCTTCGGATGCTTCACTTGTTGTTGAAGGGACATGTCGACGGCGATGGCCTTGGTGGTCCATGTGAGGTTGCTCTTGTTGAATCACAAGTGCCCTTGGTTGTGGCCGGTTCGCTTCGCGTCTTGGAGGTCTTGTGGAGAGGTCACCATCATAGCTTGATGTTGCGGCGTGACGCGAAGATGGTACCGCTTGTGAAGAGCTCATGGATTGAAGATTGAAGAACGGGTCCATCCCGGTGCCTTGAAGCGTGACGACGAGGTGCACTTGATTCACTTGAGGAGTGCCGAGATGAGCTTGATTCACGCGAGCGTGGCCTTGCTAGTCCATCAATGAGGCGTTGACGCTTCTCATCCGTTGAGGCGAGTGCACGACCAAGAGATTCATTTTGATGACTGAGGTTGTGTTGCATGGCATGCATTTGGCCACGGACTTCTTCGAAGCGGTTGTCGATGTTCTTGAATTCCACACGGGCCTCGCTAAATTGTTCATCTTGGCGCCGCTCGAGAGCTTCACAACGATAGTTGAATTCTCATCGGACCTTCCAATGGTCCCATCTTGTCATGAATTGTGTGTCATCCTCCGGAGGTTGTGGTGGTTGGGATGGCTCTCCATGCATGTCCATGATGCAAAGCCAACAAGGGTTGTATATGGAGAGAAAGGGTGCGGAGAGTTAGCCGTTTACCTCACCTTGGAGATTATATTAAACCAATTGCCACACAAATGAGCGAACAGCGTGCAAAGTGAAATGGTAAGAAACTCACACACAAATATGCTACGACTCTCAAAAGCTTTTTGGTGGAAGGTTAGGATTGTGGAAAACCAAACGAAACGATCCAAGCAAAAGGTTATTGTTCTACGTGGTAAAGAACCAAAGATCAAAAAGCAAAAGGATACGATCTACAAAAACACGGAAAACACACACGTGGAGAAAAACGGGGTTAGCACGACTATGAAAATGAGCACAAAAGGTCCTAACGAAGACTACGCTCGGTTGTCGTGCCAACACAAGGAGAGACCACAACTCGTTTGCCAAAAGAGGATTAGCTACGGATTTGTGCACTTGCCTCGGTGCGCTCTTTCTTCTCTCTTTGGTTGGCTTACAAGCTTGGTATTCTCTTTGTATTGGGAGACTATGTATCTTTCTATTTTATCTTTTTCTTTTCTCTCTTTTTTTTTGATTCTTTTTCTATTTCTCCCTTGCTATGCTACTATGTTAGCTTTTGTATTTGGCCTCACACTCTCACTTTCCGAAGGCAAGTGAACAATGCTTAGACAAACACAAAATGAGTTGCTCTCATAGGATAGATACACACAAAGGAAGATATGGGGCTGTCAAGGTGGTGCAAGTTATACCTTTGGTATTGTTGACGACTTGCAGCCGTTGGTGGGTGATGATGTTCGACTGTCGCGGTGTCGTTGAGCGCGTGGTGACTTTGATGCGGAAGCTATTGTGAAAATGGCGACAAACACGCGAAACACGAACAAGCAAAGTGGAAAAGTCAGCAAACGAAATTGAGGCGTCAAAGGGTAAGGAACCATGGTCAGAGGCGAGCGGTAGTACCGCTTGCAACGACCGGTAGTACCGGTGAGCGGTAGTATCACGCAGTACCGGTAATGGGTTGCGGTAGTACCACTTGCGCCGGTAGTACCGCCAATATGGACAGATTTAACTCAACTTGACCAAAATCCTCAAATTCGTGGAGATCGACAAAGGTGGGCTAGGAACAACAGGGGCTATAGATCGACTCCAAAAGCAACAGATCTATGGACCAAAACCACGAAAAACTCACCAAATCCAAAGATCGATCCGAAGGCAAATTGGGGCTCTTTTTCGTGGGATTTTCGATTTTAAGGGGGGTAAAAGAAAAATTGGGGGGAAATTCGTGATCAACCGTGCTCTTGATACCAATATGTTAGGGGGTAACCCTTGGGTTGGCCCGATCTTTCACGAATTCCACGAGAAACGAGGGGAATGCGGTGGTCGCGTGTAACACCCTCAGAATCGGACCTATGCAAGTTTGAGCAAAATCCGCCAAACCCGCATAGAAACGATTCAAAGGTGCCCACCAGGCACTTTCGTGCGGGTGGAAAACGAAGTAATAACATTACACAACAGTCCTCGATGGGACCCAAGCAGATATATATATAACGACTCCATGAGCCAAGAATACAGATAGAATATACAAAGATCCAAATCACCTTGAAAATGATAGAGTCCGATCACGGACAAGATGCAAATGGGGCTAAGAGCCCCAAGAATAACCAATGGCGCCCATAACCGCCTGTGCCAAGTCGGAAGGGTAACCCCGCTAACGACGCCGATCTCAAAACCTGCTTAAACAAAAGGTGGGCCGGCAAAGGGCAAAGGAAAAAGAGGAGCGTCAGTACTGAGGCCAGTACACGGCGAGGCTAGAATTCGGCGGTCCTCGCCTACATAGATATGGTGGATCAAGCGGCAAAGATGCACTAGACAACCTATAGAGACTCGATACAACCGGCGGTTATCGAGGGATAGGAAAGACCTATTCGAACCAACCTCGATGCTACCATCAACCAAACCATCCTGGCGCTTCCCTCGAGACCAAACGAGGAAGTCAACCGAGGAACTCACACGCTTGGCAGTTTTACTTATTCGCTATCGCAAAGCAATTACTAGTCGTATAGATAATCATCATGATAAAGTAAGCAAGGCCTTTTATTTAACCGTTGCTAGAAGTTGCAACACTTACTAGTCAAATACAATTAGCATGAGATAACCCAAAACCCAAAGCTTTGTTGGTACTTTTATTTAGCCATTCCGCTAGAAGTTGCAATACTTACTAGTCAGTAAAGGTGTCGCGACACCAAAACAAGCAATTGTGGGCAGTATTATTTATCCATTCTATTATAGTGAAGCTGATTACTAGTCATTATAAAGTCAAATTTATAGCACTACTTTAGTTATGCTTGTCTATGGTCGAGATACTGTGCTCCAAGTCGTCCATAACCATGACACGGCGTAAAAGTTTTACCGCCGGTGCACCAATAGCAACACACGCCGATCAACCTCGAAAAACCAAATCAAAACCCAACGAGGACTTCACGACAAAGCAATCACAGGATTCAGAATTATTTCAGGGGCCACCCCATTGAGTAGACCCGCACGGGTTAGGCGACTTGAGACGGACTCAAGGTTTGCGCTGGTCAGAAACGACTGGAACCCGAAAGTGTGGCTGGCTTGTCGACACCGCGAAACACTCCGCTTACCTAAACAAAGGTGCTCCTCGCACAATCGTAAATCGTAGTAGCATGGCATAAGTACAGATCGTAAATAAAACCTCGACTAGTTTATGGCCCCAAGAAATAAGACCGAATCAAGCTCGCTCGGGGGTCCCATAATCCTCCCGGATGTGGATAGCGCGATAAATCAAGGAACAGGTATCAAGTACTCGGGGTCCTACGGGACACAAGTGGGCGTTCGGAAACCAAATATTTTCTATCACCCACCGATGCCTCTGCTTACTTCAATTTTTAGTTATTAAACAGGAATTAAAGTGAACGATAAGTAAAACCATGATCATCTCCAACAACACACATGCGGCATTACTCCAACAACTGTGGCACTTGACAACACGCACAAGACTTGAAGCTTTATCACGACGCCATAAGTCCAACTATCTACCAAACAACAGGTAATAGGATGTGTCCAAGGCAAATATAAGGCGGCAAGGGATATTGATGTGGACATCCCTACTATTGATACAACCGTTGTACCTACAGCAACACACATACAAGGACCCATCACAAGATCTCGTGCCAAACAACTAAACTATCAGGTACTTTCGTTTCTTGGAACTATTCCTTACATACATGAGAATATGATGCCTAAATCGAAATGTTTCTTACTCTAGGAATGATGGACCGAGCATGGATGAGAGGGACAAGCATTGAGCATGGCCATGCATGGTGATGGCAAGAAGCATGTGATGATCCAAGAGAAGGCCACGGATGAAGATTTCAGAACTTTGAGGCCACCATAATGAAGAAGAAGGCTTGGACGAAATATTCAAGATCAATACTTTACTTCGTCCATAGCATAATATGGTGTCATGACACCTTTATTTTGGGCCAGCCCATGTAATTTTCGCAGATTTTAATTAGCCACTTTTTAGAGTCCGTATTTGAGGAAAAGGACTTTAGGTTGGATTCGCCACCACTTCCATGGCTGGCGAAACCCCACATTTTCGCTTAAATACGCCCCATAGCAACCTTTAGACTCGGATTTTGTTTAGACATTGTTAGCCATAGTCGCAACTTCGCCAAGGCTCGAGGCCGCAGAGGCCTCTTGTACTGTGACCTATTCAGATCCCACCTCTTCAATAAAGCTTTCCTCTTAATCCGCAATATCTTGATTGCAATATTGGTTCTTACTTGTTCTCGATTTCGTAGGAATTAAGACCTCACGGTCAGCCGATCGTGTTCACGCAGGATCGGTAACCTCCGTGAGATTGGCCTAGCGATTGCATTGGCGCCGTGTCGCACGTAGTCGGATCGTCAAGCCCGAACTCCACCAAATCGATTATCGCCATCTCATCGAAAGATGACACCTTTGCCCTATCAAGTGGTATCATTTCGTGTTGCTCGTGAGATTTCTTTTTTTCGAGATTAGATCTGTTTTTACCTATAACCCACGAAAAGCCAAAAACATGCTTAGAGTTTAGATCCATCCCATAACCAATCTACGCCAGCATTATCTTTTCGCTTTTTGCATTGTTGAATTTGTGTCTACATCGTCGCGTCGAGTTCTCGGTCTTAGTGTCTCGCCCTTAGAGTTTCGAAGTTCGATCATACTAGTCACCACCACACTGCCGATCACCGCCGCCATATACCCGCCACCATATTCCGCCATATACCTGTCACCATAAAACCCTAATACGCCACCGCCTTCCTACCACAGATCCGACAGTTTTTTATTGTGGTACGAGTCCGAGTAGAGTTATCGTTTCTCGTTATTTCTTTTGACTTTCCTTCTTTGTTTCCGTTGCTAAAGTCCGTGTCGAGCTAAGAGTCCGGCCGTAAGTCCGTATGAGAGCAAAAAAAAAAAAAAAGTCCGGAACCGCCCAAAAATTTTCTGGCTATACTATTTTTCACCCCGGGATCACTTTTCTCCATCGCCGTTATAGCGATATTTTTACTGCGGCGCTTCCGAGCAAAATAAAAATTTGAAAAATTTTTGGGGCTAACCTCTTTTAGACCTCAGAGATCGTTCTAGACACTCGCCATCATAGTGATTTTCTCGGATCGCTTTGGTGCTATATCATCACAAATGCTTGTTGTGTCGCGTGACATCGTTGGTGATCTAGGCTCGCTCTAGTACGGTTCAGCCTAGGACCATCGCGCACTGTCGTTGAGCATTCTTTCAACTTTTGCATTGCTTTGATAATTGCGACCCCTTTGCTAAGCCTTCCCAGCTCCACGATACTCTCCACGCGGTGTTTCGACTCGGTAATCGCTGGTTCAATCTCGACCCACCGATCCTCGTGGTTGCACATCGCTTTTCCCTGCTTGGTAAGAACTTGTAAGAGCTTCAGATATTGCTTGATTGGACGCGTGACTTCCACCATATTCCGTAGTATATACCGTGCTTTTTAAGGACTAACCATGACAGATTTCATGAACCCGCCACCATGACGAACGAAGAACTACATGCCCACTTCTCCGCGCTCGGTCGCATGTCAACAACAAGACGTGGACGCGCCTAGGGAGTTTGACACCAAGCTCACCAACGCCGTGGACAAGATCGATGGACTCGAAATCCTTCAACGCCAAGCTTGACGCTCGGTTCAAGGAGCTTCGAACCGATTGCCCGCACCGGCACCACACATGGTGCACGACGCATTCCGATCACGGCTCGACCGCTTTGCTGCCCCCGCCGCGACCGACTTCCGCCGTGGTTGCTGCGACATTGGGCGACGACGAACGGGTACTACTAACCTCGACCCATTTACGAATCTGCTTGACGAGGAGGTTGAACAACCTCCACAGTACCGCTGGTCGTCCCGACATTACTACCGCAACGCCGCCACCCAGACGCATCGATGATGATCATGTTGCAAAGCTTAAATTAAATATTCCATCTTTTGAGGGTAAATATAATCGATGCATATCTTACATGGGAGATGGAAGTAGAACAACGCTTTGCATGCTTAAAATATCCCGAGAATATGCGTTAGTCGCTACATGTGAATTTACTAAATTTGCTTCCCTTTGGTGGTCCGAGTATTGTCGTTAAATCCTACTACTATTCCTAGTACTTGACCGCTTTAAAACTGCTATGCGTGTTCGCTTTTGTACCTCCCACTTATCAACGTGATTTACTAAAGAATCACACGCTTAGAGCAAGGGAAAATTTCAGAAGAGTATTATCGAATTGCAAACGGGATGGTTAGGTGTGGTCTTGTAGAATCTAATGAACAAATGCTTGCACGCTTTTGGTGGATTAAACAAGGACATTCAACATATTAGATTATAAGGAATATAATTCTATCACTGCTTGTTTCATCTTGCTTGCAAAGTTGAACGTGAAGTGGTGGATCGCCAAACACCATGGAGGAAGACTAATAATTCTGCAGGTCGCACATCCACTTGGACATCCCGACAATCAGCGCCTCGTGATTCGCCTCGACTACTACCACATCCAAGGCCACCACAAGATTTCCAGCTCCTCCACCATCATCCAATGCTCCTGTCAGTGCATCTTCTATGGCTTCCACGGGTAAGACTAAGGATATACAATGCCGCAAGTGTTGGGGTTTTGGTCATATTGAGAGATGGCACAACACAACGTGATGATGGTACGAGAAGATGGTGAATACGATTCTGAAAGTGACTTGATGAAGATACACTAGCCCTTATTTCGCCGAGATGGAGACAATTCGATGATGATGACGAGCCAGAGGTAATGGAGCTGAAGCCTTGATCAATACAAGAGTTTAATTAC
Source organism: Avena longiglumis (assembly GCA_030063025.1). Lineage (NCBI taxonomy): Eukaryota > Viridiplantae > Streptophyta > Magnoliopsida > Poales > Poaceae > Avena > Avena longiglumis. Next base: position 341,812,033 of record CP125976.1, on the reverse strand, counting down.
ACAACGTGTGTTGAGTGTGCAATTGAGCAACTGAGCAAGATCAACGCCACAACCTGCTCCAAACACGTGGTGTTGTCAAGGAAAGAGCTATACGGATCATCATTGATGGAGGGAGTTGTAATAAGTGTCGCCGGTGTTGACATGGTAGAGAAGCTTGCCCAACAAGACAACGCCCACATTCATACTACATCCAATGGTTTGAGAGTTCTCGCAAGATCAAGGTAACAAGAACGGTACGCGTGCATTTTGTTGATTGTGATGTTGTACCTATGCAAGCTTGTTCTTTGTTACTTGGTAGACCATGGCAATTTGATAGAGAATCTGTTCATAATGGCAAAACTAACCACTATTCTCTTATGCATGATGGAAAGAAAATTGGTCTAAAACCTATGACTTTAACAGATTTTAAAAGATGATCTTGCTAGAGCTAGTAGAGCTAAACCGAGGAGAAAATAAAAGTGAGAATCAGATTGTTGCAGATTTTATACCACCAAAGAACACTAAATCGATTCTACACATGCTACTGAAATTCGCTTGAAGAGTCCATGTATGCTTGCAAATAAAATTGATATTGCTGAACTAGATGTAAACAATACTCAATGTTATGCAATTGTATGCAAAGAGGTTTTGTTTTCATTTGAGGATATGCCTCCTTCTTTGCCACCCGCTATTGCTAACCTTTTGGAATATGAGGACGATTTCAGCTACCGAGTTGCCACCAGGACTACCTCCTATTAGAGGAATTGAGCACCAAATTGATTTAATTCCTGGTGCTACGTTGCCCAACCGCGCGCCATATAGAACCAATTCAGAGGAGACAAAGGAGATACAACGCCAAATTCAGGAACTACTCGACAGAGATCATATTCGTGAGTCCCTTAGCCCCTGTGTTGTTCCTATTATTTTGGTACCTAAGAAAGATGGTTCTTCGCGCATGTGTACTGATTGTAGAGCTATCAATAATATTACTATTCGATATCGTCATCCTATTCCACGTTTAGATGACATGCTTGATGAATTGAGTGGCTCTACCATGTTTTCTAAAGTTGATTTGCGTAGTGGTTACCACCAGATTCGTATGAAATTAGGAGATGAATGGAAAACAGCATTTAAAACTAAGTTTGGTTTATATGAGTGGTTAGTAATGCCGCTTGGTTTAACTAATGCACCTAGCACTTTCATGAGATTAATGAACGAAGTTTTACGTGTTTTCATTGGACGCTTGTGGTAGTCTACTTTGATGATATTCGATTTATAGCAAATCTTTAGAGGAACATTTGGACCATTTACGCTGTTTTCAATGCTTTACGTGATGCACGCTTGTTTGGTAACCTTGAGAAGTGCACCTTTGCACCAATCGAGTTATGCTTTGGCTATGTTGTTACATCAGTGGTATTGAAGTGGATCCAGCCAAGATTGAAGCTATTGAGAATTGGCCAGCCCAAGACGGTCACACAAGTGAGGAGTTTTCTTGGCCTACTGGTTTTTATAGGCGCTTTGTCAAAGACTTTGGATCAATCCTGCCTCACCGTTACCAACAATGAGCTTACCAAGAAGGATGTGCCCTTTGTTTGGGGCGATGCACAACAACAGGCCTTCGTCATATTGAAAGATAAGCTAACACATGCTCCCTTACTCCAACTTCCCGATTTTACTAAGACTTTTGAGCTTGAATGTGATGCTAGTGGAATTGGTTTGGGAGGGTGTTATTACAAGAGGGAAAACCTGCATATTTTAGTGAGAAATTGAGTGGGCTAGTCTGAACTATTCTACTTATGATAAAGAATTATATGCTTGGTTCGGACATTAGAAACTTGGCAACATTATCTATGGCCTAAGGAATTTGTTATTCATTCCGATCATGAATCTTTGAAGCATATTCGTAGTCAAGCTAAGTTGAATCGTCATGCAAAGTGGGTTGAATTTATTGAGTCTTTCCTTATGTTATCAAACACAAAAGGGTAAAGATAATATTATTGTCGATGCTTTGTCACTGTTATGCTTTGTTATCTCAACTTGACTTCAAAATATTTGGATTGGAAACTATTAAGGAACAATATGTGCATGATGTGAATTTAAAGATGTGTTGCAGAATTGTAGAGATGGTAGAACTTGGAACAAGTTCGCCTTTCAATAATGGATTTGTGTCGTGCTAACAAACTATGCATTCCAGATAGCTCGTCTTTTTGTTGTTACAGGAGGCGATGGAGGAGGATTGATGGGACACTTTGGTGTCAAGAAGACGGAGGATGTTCTTTTTGCACACTTCTTTGGCCACGTATGCCGAGATGTTGAGAGATTTGTGGCACGCTGCAATACTTGTCAAAAAGCTAAGTCTCGCCTTAATCCACATGGTTTGTATATGCCTCTTCCATTCCTAGTGTTCCTTGGGAGGATATTTCTATGGACTTTGTTTTGGGATTGCCACGAACACGTAAGGGAGGATAGTATTTTTGTTGTTGTGGATCGGTTTTCTAAGATGGCACACTTTATTCCTTGTCATAAAGCGGATGATGTCATGCATATTGCTGATTTGTTCTTTCGTGAAATTGTTCGTTTGCATGGTGTGCCAAATACTATTGTCTCGATCGTGATACTAAATTTCTTAGCCACTTTTGGAGATGTTTATGGGCTAAGTTGGGGACTAAATTGCTGTTTAGTACTACATGTCATCCCCAAACCGATGGTCAAACCAAGTAGTAAATAGAACTTTGTCTACTATGTTACGGGCTGTTTTAAAGAAGAACTTAAAATTGTGGGAAGAGTGTTTACCTCATATAGAATTTGCTTATAATCGTTCATTGCATTCTACCACAAAGATGTGCCCATTTGAGATTGTGTATGGTTTTGTTCCTCGGCACCTATTGATTTATTGCCTTTACCTTCTTCGTGCAACATAATTTGGATGCTACACAACGCTGAAATGATATTAAACTTGCATAAGACTACTAAAGATAACATTGAACACATGAATGCTAAGTATAAACTTGTCAGATAAAGGGAGAAAGCATGTTGTGTTTGATGTTGGCGATCTTGTTTGGTTACATTTGCGTAAAGATCGCTTTCCGATTTACGCAAGTCTAAGTTAATGCCACGTCTTGCTGGTCCCTTTAAGGTGTTAGAGAGAATCAATGATAATGCATATAAACTTGAGTTGCTGCAGACTTTGGTACAGTTAGTCCTACATTTAACATTGCATTTGAAGCCTTACTTTGGTGAGGAAGATGAGATTGCGAGGACGACTTCAATTCAAGAAGGGAGCATGATGTGGACATCCCTACTATTGATACAACCGTTGTACCAAAGAACACACATACAAGGACCCATCACAAGATCTCGTGCCAAACAACTAAACTATCGTACTTTCGCTTCTTGAACTATTCCTCACATACATGAGAATATGATGCTGCCTAAATCGAAATGTTTTTACTCTTAGGAATGATGGACCGAGCATGGATGAGAGGGACAAGCATTGGAGCATGGCCATGCATGGTGATGGCAAGCATGTGATGATCCAAGAGAAGGCCACGATGAAGATTTTAACTTTGAGGCCACCATAATGAAGAAAGAAGGCTTGGACGAAATATTCAAGATCAATACTTTCTTAATTCCCATAGCATAATATGGTGTCGACACCTTTATTTTGGGCCAGCCCATGTAATTTTCAGTGATTTTAATTAGCCACTTTTTAGAGTCCGTATTTGAGGAAAAGGACTTTTAGGGTTGGATTCGCCACCACTTCCATGGCTGGCCGAAACCCCACCTTTTCGCCCACGCCATAGCCGAACCTTTAGACTCGGATTTTGTTTAGACATTGTTAGCCATAGTCGCAACTTCGCCAAGGCTCGAGCCGCAGAGGCCTCTTGTACCGCACCTATTCGTGATCCCACCTCTTTCAATAAAGCTTTCCTCTTAATCCGCAATATCTTGATTGCAATATTGGTTCTTACTTGTTCTCGATTTCGGTAGGAATTAAGACCTCGCCGGTCAGCCGATCGTGTTCACGCAGGATCGGTAACCTCCGTGAGATTGGCCTAGCGATTGCATTGGCGCCGTGTTTCGCACGCAGTAGTCGGATCGTCAAGCCCGAACTCCACCAAATCGATTATCGCCATCTCATCGAAAGATCGGACACCTTTGCCCTATCAGATATCTCGGGTACGAAAACTAGAGCATCGCAACACAGATAGCAATAGATCAACAGGAGGGAAATAAATACTATAAAAGTAAGATAGGTAGAAAGGGGGAGATGCTCGCCTGAAAACATTGTCGAAGGTTCATCCAAAGATCAGGGCGAAGCTCACATCAACTCAACGGCCTTATCCGCGAAGAAGAAAAACACTAGAAGAAACACCGGATGCACTATTTAATACAACGGCAGAAGATCGGCATGATGCATGTATGATGCATGACATGGCAAGGGTGCAATGCGATTAGGTCATATTAAGCGGAACCGGGGTCCCGACAATTAATTAGACGGTTCAAGTTATTTAGAACCCCCGCAATTAAATGTTGCATTAGCAAGACAAAAGATGGCACCGGTTCGCTACACATGTTTAAATGAGGCCAATATAAGGCTAGATTTGCCCGCATATGGGCCCCATATTGAATTAGAGGTGAATCGGCGTAAGGCCCCCAAACCAATGATATGCATGCGAGATGACAATTAAATATGCAACAAGTTTTATTATATTATAAAATAGGGTTCGGGAAAAAGGTTCACACTTTAGGGTTCGGCGATCTTGTTAGGGTTCGACGAACTTGGGCTCCGGGGGATTCGGGGTTCGGGGTTGGTCTCAGGGTCCGGATCTGCGGTTCGGTCTCGGCGGGGTCGTTCTCGGATAACGGGGCAGATCTTGTCGCATCCGCGGTGTTCGGGCCATGTTGTCGGTCTTGTCGTTCGGAATGAAGTACTTGGCGTTTCGTGGCGAAGTGCTTGACGTAATGTGGTTTCATGTCGACGGTCTTGGTGTCCTCGATGGAGAACTCGGTGTTCCTGGTCGAGGTTCCTGGCGGTTATGGCGTTCGGTCTTCGGGGTACCTGAGGAGATCTTGGCGTTCCGCGTCGGTTTCGGTCTTCTGATCCGAGAAGGAGAACTTGGCGATTCCGAGGGTCTTGGCGTCCGACGGGGTTCGGGCGTGCCGGGATCGGTCTTCGAATCCATGTAGTAGACCTTGTCAGTTCTATGTCGACGACCTTGGGGTTCGGCGGGGTTCGGTCTCGCCAGGATCGGTCGTCTGAATCAACTAGCACCACACAACCAAACATGTGTAAACACCTGCACTTCCCGTGAGAGCAGCGGGTTTGGCGAGACTACTAGGCATAGGAGCCCCTGCGAAAACAAGCCGAAGCAGGCCAGAGCGGCGAGGGGTAGCGTCGGCTCGCAAGGACGATGGCGAGGAGAGGGCGCGAGCGACGGCCGGCACGGGCGGTGAGAGGACACCGCCGGGAGGAGGTCGAGGCGCTGACGATTAGGGACGCCACCACGCGCTTAGCGGGAGGCGGGCGGCGAGGACGGCGAGGAGGCGGGTTCTGCCCGGCCGAGGCGGCGGCGCCTGGCCGGGAGCTGTCGCCGGCCAGTGTTGACGGAGGCGGTTGCCGCTGGGCCAGCCGCTAGAGGGGCCACCCTTCAGGCAGAGAGGTTGGCGGCTCGGAGGCGGCCGGCACATGAGCGGAGGTGCTCGGCCAGCGAGGTGGCGGCAGAGCGATGAACTGCAGGGGAACGGCAGGGAGTTGGCAGATGACGGTGGGGACCCTGGGGCGGCGACACGGCGGACGAGGCGCAGAGAGGGGAGGCAGGAGAACGAACGGCGGGGTAGGATGCGGTGTAGGGCGAGGCTCGCGGAGGCGCGACGTCGGCGGGCGGCCGGACGCGGTCGAGGACGGTGGCGAAGGAGGGGCGAAGGAGGAGGAGGCGAAACCCTGTGGGCGGGCGCCGGCTCTCCAGATGGGGACGAGGGCGATCAGGGAGGAAGACAGGATGGGGAGGCGTCCGCGCGAGGGTGGTGTTCGCGTGGGGGGTGGACTGGGTCAAGCGGGAGGGATCGATGGGGAGTGGGTGGGTCCCATGGTCTGTCCCTGGGAGCGGGCTGGAAGTGGAAGTGGGCGAGCGCAGCAGTGGGTGGGTCCAGTGCAGCGTATGCGATGTGAGTGGACGGGAAGCGGCGATCAGGGGGCTAGGTTACGGGCTGGCGGTTCTGGTTGGTGTCGGCTGGCATGCAAGGGCGTGTGGAGGTCGAGTCTAGAGGGTGTCCAGGGTGAGTGGCGGCGGGTGGAGGGAACTAGGTGCGGGGTGTGGGGATGGGGTAGGTTAGGGTTTGACTAGATTAGGGTTTGTGGTTGGTCTAGGTTTTGTCTAGTTTGGGCCAGGTAGTAGGTCGCCGCTAGTGGCCCTTTGGGCTCGGCAGTGCCTCCCAGTAAAAATATTTTATCATTTTTATAAAACAAAACGTTTTGAAAAATAGTTTTAGATAAAACACAAGATCCAGAAAAGACCGAGGTTTTGCATTTGAATAAAGAGAGGGTCGTTTGTAAAAATGAAAAAGGGTTTTTATTAGAATAGTTTTAGACTAATATATGCATGTTGATGACGATGCTCAAATGCAAGGTGGCATGATAACATGAGCATGCGGTCACGATGATGCAATGCACAAAAACAACGCGATTTTCTAGTAGTGGTTTTGCGGGATGCCACATCGCGGGATGAAAACGAGGAAGGAGATGAAAACCACGAACACACGCACACCAAAACACGATACACGCCTTTCCCTCACGCCGGTGGCAACCGGTCCAACATAATCCCTTGGATCGGTGTTGGGCGAAGCTCGCTCTCCACGCCAACAACGGGGGATGAGGTGCTTGGTGAGATCTTGACGACTTGGGGGCGAGAAACCGAGAACCCAAGGCCTTGTACAACTTGAACGCACTAGGCAAGATCCAAGAGGGGGGTGGATAATCCGGTGCTCCTTGGTAGGAGCATGAGACCAATAGATATAAGTTCCTCAAAGGGTTTCCTTAATATCTATTATTATCCAAGTCTAGGGTTTACAATGGAGGGTGGGGGCTATATATAGTCCAGCCACAAAACAGGGGTAGTTTCGGAACGAAAAGGTAAATTATAGGAAGGGTTACAAGGCACAGGGCCGAACTCAGGCGTTCAGGGTCAGTCAGGGCCGGTAGTACCGGTCCGGCAACCGGTAGTACCGGTCGTAACCGGTAGTACCGCTCCGGGGGCGGTAGTACCGCTGGCGGGCCTGGAGCTTCCGTCGGAGTTGCCTGTATCGAGCGGTAGGAGGGGGCGGTAGTACCGCTGACCGGTAGTACCGGTTGCTGGGCCGGTAGTACCGCTTGGACCGGTAGTACCGCTGGCGTCTGGCAGCGACTGGTTGCTTCTGCTCCTATTCCTCCGTCCCTTGGGTCCTTCTCTTCGTACCTGATGATGCACAGTGTATGCGTATGAAGTAGCAAACCATCCAAGGGTGTGTCGAAGTCACACAAGGAAAGGAGCGAGTTAACCTTGGCTTGGAGGAGCTTAGCTCGGGCGCGTGTCACGGGTCCACTTGGGGAGCTCGTGGGAGTAGATGTAGTAGCGGTCATAGGACGGGCTGCATCACACGAGCTTATAGTCTTCGCTAGGTAGTCATTTGGTTCTTAGCTCACTTTCTCCGTCGCACAAGTCCCATTTATCCCACTGTGTGTGTTTCCTTGTACATATTTCCTATCTTGTGGATTGACTTGTTTGCTTTGTGATCATTGTGGTTCTTTACTTGCCAATACAACATCTTGATTTCGAATTGGTTCTTGACATGCCACTTTCCATACCTATCCACCATAGGCCTTGTGTGTGTGTGTTTTTTGGTTAGTAGTTGGTTTTGGTGTTCCGCGTGAACTTAACTTTGCTTGGTTTATTGCTCTCAAGTGTGGCCACTTGCACGATACGATCTTCCAAGGTAAAGTAAGGTTTGACGTTGTATCCCTAACACCCTCTACCACTTCCATATACAACACTTGGTCTTGTGAAGCATGTCTAGGGACTCCGGGACCGAGGATGATTTCTATGAAGAATCCACGATGAGCCACCATGCCTATGTCTCCACAAGCATGGATAACATGATGGAGCACTACACCAACAATGGCTCCACATGCTTGGGTGATATGGAGTACTACAACAACAATGACTCCCCAAGCATGGACGACTTCAAGAACGACAACGCGAAGCTCCTCACGTCGCACCGACCAAGACGGAGCCTCCAACTCGAGTGCGCCAAGGTCCATCATCAAGCGGACAAGTTCCAAAGCGACCTCCACAACTTCAAGAAGGACATGGACAATGACTTCGACAAAAACATGAGGATGGTCGCCAAGACTAATGATGCTTTGCGCTCATTAGAAAAACTTACAAGGAAGAGTGCCAAGGTCAAGGGCCATCGTCGTGAGCATCATATGGATGACCAAGTGCGCCACCTACATCAACCATCGACAAGGCACGCCAATGACCTCCGTCGACACCATCACAAGGCACCTTCAACTTCTAGTGCCACCACCAAAATGGCACCAAGAGCAAGCCTTTGTCCACGCCTTCAAGCTTCAACGACTACGCTTGAATTTGAAGACCTCATGAACGAGGAAAATGAAGACCTCTACTTTGCCAAGTTGGATAGCATGAGCCTACCTCCACCACTACTACGAGATGGCCACAAGACGGTCGAGCATGGGATTTTCCCTTCGACCATGGAGGCGAGCGATGATGCCCATCTTATGGCATCCAACTTTGAAGCCGACAAGGTCAAGAATGGTGAGCATGGGATTTTCCCTTCACCAAAGGAGGCGCATGGAGTTGAGGAAACCGAGCCTATCCCCATATGCTTGAGTGATGATGTGGTACCAATCCCATGTGAGTATGAGAGCCACTTAGCCCACTTGAGTGAGAACAAGAGTGCGATGAGTGACTCCACCTTATGTGAGATTGAGTGCTTCCACTTGGAGGGCATGAGCGATACTCCTAGTGAGTTGAGTGTGGTAGTTGATAGGTCAAGTGAGACCATTTCGAATTCTAACAACTTACCCTCTACCTCTAGTGTGTTCTCTTGTGTTGTGCTAGGTTCCATGGATGAAGACGCGCCAAACCATGAAGCAATGATGCCTCAATTGGAGTAGATGGACATGGTGCACGAAGATGATGCTACGCCATGGCTACATCAAGAAGACGAAGTCATCCACAAGGAGGCCACTACTTCCACAACACCCACTTCATATGAGAGGTATGAACAAGGTAACAATAAGGGTGTTGATGATGCCATGATTCCACTAGTGGACATGATGAATTGTGAGGATATGCATGTTATGGATGATACTTGTGACATTACATATGCTTCACTCATATTCCCATGTGATGCTTTGCCTTTGCATAATATTGATCATGTGGAATTGTTTGATTGCGATATCACTGCCATAGACAAGCCATGCTATGCATCTTGTGTGTATCCTCCAATTGCTTCGGACTTGCCTTATCATGCTAGTCATTCAATTTCTCCCGTTGCTTGCGATAAGATGAATTCTTGCTATTTCACTTGTTTTGCTTGCAACAATATTGATTATATGTGTTATAATGAGATGGCCCCCATAGCTTTCTCAGTTTTTGGATATTTTAATGATTGCCATGATAAGCATGTTCCCCAGTTGCATACTCACCATGCATCTATTTCATACTTGATTGACATTAATGGTGATGTGCACAAGAAGAGATACGTCATGATGGATGATGTGTATCTCTACCATGCACACACATTCTTCCTTTTGTGTATGATGTGTGTAGGTACCCGCATTATCATGTCAACCTCGGTTGAGCACGAGTTGACAAAAGGAGATCTTGAGAGCATCCCACAAGTGAGTTCAAGATCGAACCCAGCTCTGATACCTTTTGCATGCTTTGCATCTTTCATGTTGGCAAATTGCTCTTTTCTATGGTTTGATTGCAAGCATGTTGATGGTATTATCTCAGCTTGTGACATTCATGTTTCTTCGCTTTTAGATAATGATGCTTTGCGTGTTGCAACAAAAATGTAGAACATTTTCTCTTTCCGATGTTTTGGGTGCAACCACAATTCCATTAAGAGCATGTATTGTCATGAGAGCTTCCAAGAATCTCGTCTTGTTGTTGCAACAAACATAAGGACCACTTGCTCTTTCATTTGGTTTGTTTGCAAATATATTGTTTTTGCTTCCGCTTGGGATACTCATATTCCCATGATATTTGCTATCGATGATTTGTGTGTGACATCCAACATGTCGAACAATTTCTCTTTCCAATGGTTGGTTGGCACACATAATGATGTTGATGCAGCCTGACCTACGGTCGTTACAACATCAAGGTCTCCAACTTACGCCAAGTCGCCATGGACTCCAAAGGTGAATCCGTTCCTCTATGAAAGCTCACTTCCTACCCCATTGAATGGTATGCTACTTCATACTCCGTCACATATGTATGATAGGTTCACACCGACAAGTACGGAGGCAAGGGAGGAAGCTCGGAGCATCAAGCCCGACAAGACAGAAGCTTGGAAGAGGAGGAGGAAGAAGATCAAGAAATGCCAGTCCAAGCGGTACTCACGCCTCGCTACCGCCTCGGTACTAAAAGCTGCGCCATCGCCATCGGATGCCCAGATCGCTTGCGGTACCGGCCGCAGCGGTACCCGGATACCATGAGCGGTACTACCGTCCCAAGTCCGAACTACGGTCATGTATGTGCTCACAAGACCTTTGTTGGGCCACACCCATGTATCCCCATTTACTTACCTATTCGCCTAGTTTATCCCCAAACTACCCTTGTTTAGTGGTGGCCTATAAATAGAGCCCCACCCTCATGTATCCCTTAGGCATAGATGATAGACTAAAGACAACCCCATTGTGGAATCTCTAGTTTTTCCTCATCCCTTTACCAAGGGGACCGACTATCGTCACCAACCTCGATTGGACTTTGCATCACGCATCCATCGTTGAACAAGGCCTTGGAGTTCGATGTCGCCTCCAAGTTGTCAAGACCCTCCCAAGGTGTTCTTCCTCCGATGTGGATTTGAGGGAGCACGTTGACCGATCTTTCCTTGCGAGGATTCTATCGGACCGGTGGCCACCGCTCGAGCAATCGGCCTTGTATCGTGTGAGTTTCGTGCGTTCATCGTGTTCTTCGCGAGGTGTGTGTTCGCCGCTACCTTCTCCCTTTCCCTCGCTTCCCATCGATTTGACCACGAGATCCGTGAAGATCGGGCCACCCAAGAGGTTAACCCTCCATCATCGGTATCGCAGCTTTTGGTTGCCACGATTTCTCATCGATTTGGTCTTTTCCCCATAAATTAAAAATTTCACCAAAACAGCCCCAATTCGTTTTGGATCGATCTGTGATTTGAGTGCGTTTTGGTAGGTTTTGATCCGTGGATTGCTTGCTAAACTTGTTGATCTACCTTCCTTATGCTCCCATGGCCTAATTCCTTGATTTCCCTTCGATTTGGTGTTTTCTTGAAGATTTTCCCCAAATCACCCCAAAATCGCGAAACGTCCAAATCTGGGCGTCCAGTCCAAGCGGTACTAGGTCCAAAATCCGCAGACGATTCTTAACCGGTACTACCGGGCTAAAAAATCCGGTACTACCACCCTATACAGATACAAAACAGCAGGTTCCAGATTTCAGCCTCTCACCGTTTTGAGCATAACTTTTGCATACGAACTCGGATTTTGGTGTTCTTTAGCTCATTTCGAAGAGGAGAAGGAGCTCTACATCATCATCCACGTGGTTCATGCTATCTACTCCATACAAATTCCATGAGAAAGGCGGAATCCAAGAATAAAGGGTGAAGATCGTCGACGAAAGGTATACACATTCCGCGACTTCTCCCCACTTGCATTCCTTAGTGAACCCCACTATCTTTGCGAGCAACAAACACCTATTGAGACTAGTTCCTCTTATGATTGCTTGGGCTATGCACATTTGATACCTTGTAGATTCCGAGCAAACATTGTGAGCGCTATCTCATATAGTTATCTTGTATAGTTGTTGGCACAAGGAAGAGGCAACTGAAAAGTAAAATAAAAGAGAGAAAAGAAGAAAAAAAATATAGAAAAAGAAAAATAAAAAGAAAAAGAAAGAGATACATATGTGCCTCATAGAATAGGAAGCGCAAGCTCGATGAACATCATATAGGTGGTACTTATTGTGCATATCTTATAGCCCACCAATTTTGTGCAATCGAACTAGCGTCTCTCCTTGTACTTGTGTGGCATGAGCTTATAGTCTTCGCTAGGTAATCATTTGGTTCTTCGCTCAGTTTCTCCGTCACACAAGTCCCATTTATCCCACCATGTGTGTTTCCTTGTACATATTTCCTATCTTGTGGATTGACTTGTTTGCTTGGTGATCATTGTGGTTCTTTACTTGCCAATACAACATCTTGATTTCGGATTGGTCCTTGACATGCCACTTTCCATACCTATCCACCATAGGCCTTGTGTGTGTGTGTTTTTTGGTTCGTAGTTGGTTTTGGTGTTCCGCGTGAACTTCACTTTGCTTGGTTTATTGCTCTCAAGTGCGGCCACTTGTACGATACGATCTTCCAAGGTAAAGTAAGGTTTTATGTTGTATCCCTAACACCCTCTACCACTTCCATATACAACACTTGGTCTTGTGAAGCATGTCTAGGGACTCCGGAACCGAGGATTATTTCTATGAAGAATCTACGATAAGCCACCATGCCTATGTCTCCACAAGTATGGATAACATGATGGAGCACTACACCAACAATGGCTCCACATGCTTGGGTGATATGGAGTACTACAACAACAATGACTCCCCAAGCATGGACGACTTCAAGAACGACAACGCGAAGCTCCTCACGTCGCACCGACCAAGACGGAGCCTCCAACTCGAGTGCGCCAAGGTCCATCATCAAATGGACAAGTTCCAAAGCGACCTCCACAACTTCAAGAAGGACATGGACAACTTGACAAAAACATGAGGATGGTCGCCAAGACTAATGATGCTTAGCTCATTAGAAAAACTTACAAGGAAGAGTGCCAAGGTTAAGGGCCATCGTCGTGAGCGTCATATGGATGACCAAGTGCGCCACCTACATCAACCATCGGCAAGGCACGCCAATGACCTCCGTCGACACCATCACAAGGCACCTTCAACTTCTTGTGCCACCACCAAAATGGCACCAAGAGCAAGCCTTCGTCCACGCCATCAAGCTTCAACGACTACGCTTGCATTTGAAGACCTCATGAACGAGGAAAATGAAGACCTCTACTTCGCCAAGTTGGATAGCATGAGCCTACCTCCACCACTACTACAAGATGGCCACAAGACGGTCGAGCATGGGATTTTCCCTTCGACCATGGAGGTGAGCAATGATGCCCATCTTATGGCATCCAACCTTGGAGGCGACAAGGTCAAGAATGGTGAGCATGGGATTTTCCCTTCACCAAAGGAGGCGCATGGAGTTGAGGAAACCGAGCCTATCCCCATATGCTTGAGTGATGATATGGTACCAATCCCATGTGAGGATGAGAGCCACTTAGCCCACTTGAGTGAGAACAAGAGTGAGACGAGTGACTCCACCTTATGCGAGATTGAGTGCTTCCACTTGGAGGGCATGAGTGATACTCCTAGTGAGTTGAGAGTGGTAGTTGATAGGACAAGTGAGACCATTTCGATTTCTAACAACTTACCCTCTACCTCTAGTGTGTTCTCTTGTGTTGTGCTAGGTTCCATGGATGAAGACGATCCAAGCTATGAAGCAATGATGCCTCATTTGGAGAAGATGTACATGGTGCACGAAGATGATGCGACGCCATGGCTACATCAAGAAGACGAAGTCGTCCACAAGGAGGCCACTACTTCCACAACACCCACTTCATATGAGAGGTATGACCATGGTACCAATAAGGGTGTTGATGATGCCATGATCCCACTAGTAGACATGATGAATTGTGAGGATATGCATGCTATGGATGATACATGTGACATTTCACATGCTTCATCCACATTCCCATGTGATGCTTTGCCTTTGCATAATATCGATCATGTGGAATTGTTTGATTGTGATATCATTGCCATAAACATGCCATGCTATGCATCTTGTGTGTATCCTCCAATTGCTTTGGACTTGCCTTGTCATGCTAGTCATTCAATTTCTCCCGTTGCTTGCGATAAGATAAATCCTTGCTATTTCACTTGTTTTGCTTGCAACAATATTGATCATATGCGTTCTAATGAGATGGCCCCCATAGCTTTCTCAATTTTTGGAGATTTTGATGATTGCCATGATAAGCATGTTCGCCACTTGTAGAATCACCATGCATCTATTTCATACTTGATTGACATTAATGGTGATGTGCACAAGAAGAGATACGTCATGATGGATGATGTGTATCTCTACCATGCACACACATTCTTCCTTTTGTGTATGATGTGTGTAGGTACCCGCATTATCATGTCAGCCTCGGTTGAGCACGAGTTGACAAAAAGAGATCTTGAGAGCATCCCACAAGTGAGTTCAAGATCGAACCCAGCTCTGATACCTTTTGCATGCTTTGCATCTTGCATGTTGGCAAATTGCTCTTTCCTATGGTTTGATTGCAAGCATGTTGATGGTATTATCTCCGCTTTTAGATAATGATGTTTTGTGTGTTGTAACAAAATTGGTGAACAATTTCTCGCTCCGATGTTTTGCTTACAACCACAATTCCATTAAGAGCATGTATTGTCATGAGAGCTTCCAAGAATCTCGTCTTGTTGTTGCAACAAACATAAGGACCACTTGCTATTTCATTTGGTTTGTTTGAAAACATAATACTTTTGTTTTGGATATGCTTCCTTGTGTGTTTTTGCCAAATTCTCCTATTCTTGCATCAAAGATGTTGTTTGAAATTTGGATCCAGTGCTTTGAATGCCCCACTTCTATGTTATATGGAGTTTTTGAGTTTCCACATTTGGATGATGTTCAAACGATTTGCATGCACATTGACCATGCATATGCATCCCATTTGCTATACTTGAGTTGTGCTAATCGTGTTGTGAACAAGAATGGACATGCCACAAATGACATGCTCCTCTATCACACACAAACATATGTTGCTTGGTCTTTGTTGTATGAAGGTACAAATGCCTACATGTCAACCTCTATGGACCATGTGTTGACAAGAAGAATCGAAGAGAGTTACCTATGACCTCCCTGGCCTCCGTACTTGTCAATGTGAACCTATCATGCATATGTGACGTAGTATGAAGTAGCATACCATTCAATAGGGTAGGAAGGGGGCTCGCATAGAGGAACGGATTCACCTTTGGAGTCCATGACGACTTGGCGTAAGTTGGAGACCAAGATGTGGTAACGACCGTAGGTCGGGCTACATCAACTACGACCCCGATGACGACGACCTGTTTGACGAGGAGGTTGAACAACCTCCACAGGTACCTGCTGGCCGTCCCCGACATTACTACCGCAACGCTCGACCACCGGTACGTGATGATGATCATGTTGTAAAGCTTAAATTAAATATTCCATCTTTTGAGGGTAAATATAATCCTGATGCATATCTTACATGGGAGATGGAAGTAGAACAACGTTTTGCATGCTTAAAATATCCTGAGAATATGCGTGTTAGTGCTGCTACATGTGAATTTACTAAATTCGATTCGCTTTGGTGGTCTGAGTATTGTCGCTTAAATCTTACTACTATTCCTAGTACTTGGACTGCTTTAAAAACTGCTATGCGTGTTCGTTTTGTACCTCCTACTTATCAACGTGATTTACTAAAGGATCTGACACGTTTAGAGCAAGGGAAAAATTCTGTAGAAGAGTATTATCAGGAATTGCAAACGAGGATGGTTCGGTGTGGTCTTGTTCAATCTAATGAACAAATGCTTGCACGTTTCTTTGGTGGATTAAACAAGGACATTCAGCACATCTTAGATTATAAGGAATATAATTCTATCACTCGTTTGTTTCATCTTGCTTGCAAAGCTGAACGTGAAGTGTAGGATCGCCAAACACCATGGAGGAGGACTAATAATTCTGCAGGTCGCACATTCACTTGGACATCCGACAATCAGCGCCTCCTCGTGATTCGCCACCAGCTACTACCACATCCAAGGCCACCACAAGATTTCCAGCTACTCCTCCACCATCATCCAATGCTCCTGCTCGTAGTGCATCTTCTATGGCTTCCACGGGTAAGACAAAGGATATACAATGCCGCAAGTGGTGGGGTTTTGGTCATATTGAGAGACAGTGCACAACACAACGTGTGATGATGGTTTCGAGAAGATGGTCAGTACGATTCAACAAGTGACTTTGATGAAGATACACTAGCCCTTATTTCTGCTCGAGATGGAGACAATTCTGATGCTGATGAAGAGACAGAGGTAATGGGAGTCAAGTCGTTGATCAATACAGAGCTTAATTACACAACGTGTTGAGTGTGCAATTGAGCAAATCTGAGCAAGATCAACGCCACAACCTGTTCCAAACACGTGGTCTTTGTCAAGGATAGAGCTATACGGATCATCATTGATGGAGGGAGTTGTAATAATCTGGCCAGTGTTGACATGGTAGAGAAGCTTGCACTTCCAACAAGACAATGCCCACATTCATATTACATCCAATGGTTTGAGAGTTCTCGCAAGATCAAGGTAACAAGAACAGACGTGCATTTTACTATTGGTACATATTCTGATTTTGTTGATTGTGATGTTGTACCTATGCAAGCCTGTTCTTTGTTACTTGGTAGACCATGGCAATTTGATAGAGAATCTGTTCATAATGGCAAAACTAATCACTATTCTCTTATGCATGATGTAAAGAAAATTGGTCTAAAACCTATGACTCTTGAACAGATTTTAAAAGATGATCTTGCTAGAGCTAGTAGAGCTAAAACTGAGGAGAAAAATAAAAGTGAGAATCAGATTGTTGCTGCAGATTTTATACCACCAAAGAACACTAAATCTGATTCTACACATGCTACTGAAATTCGTTTGAAGAGTCCATGTATGCTTGCAAATAAAATTGATATTGCTGAACTAGATGTAAACAATACTCAATGGTATGCAATTGTCTGCAAAGAGGTTCTGTTTTCATTTGAGGACATGCCTCCTTCTTTTGTTATGGGGTAACCCTTGGGTTGCCCCGATCTTTCACGAATTCCACGAGCAACGAGGGGAAAGCGATGGTCGAGGGATGAAAACGAGGAAGGAGATGAAAATCACGAACACACGCACACCAAAACACGATACACGCCTATCCCTAACGCCGGTGGCAATCGGTCCAACATAATCCCTAGGATCGGTGTTGGGCGAAGCTCGCTCTCCACGCCAACAACGGGGGACGAGGTGCTTGGTGAGACCTTGACGACTTGGGGGCGAGAAACCGAGAACCCAAGGCCTTGTACAACTTGAACGCACTAGGCAAGATCCAAGAGGGGGGTGGATAATCCGGTGCTCCTTGGTAGGAGCATGAGTCCAATAAATATAAGTTCCTCAAAGGGTTTCCTTAATATCTATTATTATCCAAGTCTAGGGTTTACAATAGAGGGTGGGGGCTATATATAGGCCAACCACATAAACAGGGGTATTTTGGGAACAAATAGCGAAATATAGTGAGGGTTACAAGGCGCTGGGCCGACTTAACACGATCAGGTCTTTTCAGATCCGGTAGTACCGGTCCAGCTCGACCGGTAGTACCGGTCATGCGGTAGTACCGCTTCCTGGCCCGGTAGTACCGCTTGTCGTCCTGGGACTTCTTGGGGCCTTGCTGGGCGGTAGCAGGGGCGGTAGTGCCGTGGCCCGGTAGTACCGGATCCGGGGCCGGTAGTACCGCCAGTGACAGAGACCATTTGGCTAGCTCTGGGGTCTTCTGTTGTTGGCGGTAGCAGGGGGCGGTAGTGCCGCCAAGAGGTAGTACCGGTCGCCAGGCCCGGTAGTACCGCTGGAGACAGAGAGCGTTTGTTCTCTTCTGCTAGTGCTCCTCCGTCCTGTGGGTCCTTCTCTTCATACTTGATGATGCACAAGGTATGGGTATAAAGTAGCAGGCCATCCAAGGGTGTATCGAAGTCACACAAGGAGAGGAGCGAGTTCACCTTAGATTGAAGTAGTTTGGCTCGGGCGCGAGTCATGTGTCCACTTGGGGAGCTCGTGGAAGTAGATGTAGTAGCGGTCGTAGGACGGGCTGCATCAGCTCCCCCCCCTTGGGAAAGAGTCATCCTCTACTCTTCAACCTTGTCAACTTCATCTTCTCCATGGTAGGGTGATAGGTCCTTGACATTGAATGTCGAGCTCACAAGATACTTTGATGTTGGGATATCGATGACATAAGCGTTGTTTTTGATTCTCTTGAGCACTTAGAATGGTCCATCACCTCTTGGCTTTAGCTTGGAGTCGCGTTCCTTGGGGAAGCGGTCTTTACTCAAGTGTATCCACACAAGGTCGCCCTCTTCGAAGATTATGTCTTTCTTGTTCTTGTTTAGCCTTGATGCTTGGCGAAGGACTTGTTGCTCGATAGTCGCTCGTGTGTCTTCGTGGAGTTTCTTCATTGTGTGGGCGCGCTTGACAACGTCCATATTGGCACGTTCATGAAGTGGTAGTGGAAGGATATCGAGCGCGGTGAGAGGCTCGAAGCCGTAGACGATCATGAACGGGCTCCTCATGGTGGTGGAGTGCTTGGCGCGGTTGTAGGCAAACTCGGCGTGTGGAATGCATTCCTCCCAGTCTTTAAGGTTCTCCTTTATCAACACCCGGAGGAGTGTGCCAAGACTTCGATTGACGACCTCGGTTTGTCCATCGGTTTGAGGATGCGAGGCGGACGAGAAGAGGAGCTTGATGCCGAGCTTGGCCATGAGGGTCTTCCAGAAGTAGCTCATGAATTTTACGTCGCGGTCGGAGATGATTGTTCTTGGCACACCTGTAGCCGAATTATTTCCCTGAAAAACAAATTTGCTACATGTGAAGCATCATCGGTCTTATGGCACGGAATGAAATGTGCCATTTTGGAAAAGCGATCCACTACTACAAATATAGAATCATGTCCATGTTTAGATCTAGGCAAGCCTAACACAAAGTCCATGCTAATGTCCGACCAAGGTGCATGAGGAATAGGCAATGGCATATAAAGACCAAAGGGGTTGGACTTAGACTTAGCTTGGATACATGTAGTGCATCGTTGGACGTGGCGCTCCACGTCGCGCTTCATCTTTGGCCAAAATTAGTGAGTGGAGAGCATGTCATATGTCTTGTCATGGCCAAAATGACCCATAAGGCCTCCACCATGGGACTCTTGAAGAAGCAAAAGTTGGAGAGACGATTTCGGAATGCAAAGCTTGTTTTGTTTGAAAAGAAAACCCTTATGAAAATAGAAATCATCAATCCCTTTGTCTATTGAACATTGTGAAAATATTGGTCCAAAGAAAAGGTCGGATGCGTACAAAGATTTGATGTCATCAAGACCCAAGACATTGACTTCGAGTCGTGTAAGAAGGCTTGTGTTTTTGCGAGACAAGGCGTCCGCTACAACATTTTCTTTGCCCTTCTTGTATTTGACAATGTAAGGGAAAGATTCCATAAACTCAACCCATTTTGCGTGCCGTTTACTCAAATTGGCTTGGCCCTTAAGATACTTCAACGACTCATGGTCGGAATGGATGATAAATTCTTTGGGCCAAAGATAGTGTTGCCACACTTGAAGAACGCGAACCAAGGCAAAAAGTTCTTTTTCATAAATGGGATAGTTTAGGCCTGCGCCATCAAGTTTCTCACTATGGTAAGCAATAGGACGCCTATTTTGCATAAGGACGCCACCAATGCCAATACCACTAGCGTCACATTCAATCTCAAAGGTTTTTGTGAAATCCGGCAATGCAAGAAGTGGTGCTTCGGTGAGCCTCTTTTTGAGCTCATCAAAAGCCTTTTGTTGTGCTTTTCCCCAAACGAACGTGACATTTTTCTTGGTCAATTCATTGAGGGGGCAAGCAATGGTAGAAAAATCTTTCACAAAGCGACGGTAAAAGCCAGCCAACCCATGAAAACTACGAAGTTCACTAACATTTGTAGGGATGGGCCAATCTTGTATGTCCTTGACTTTTGAGACATCAACTTCAATGCCATTAGAAGACACAACAAAACTAAGGAAAATCAGCTTGTCTCTTGCAAAAGTGCACGTTGGGAGATTAGCATAAAGCTTTTCATGACGAAGGATTTGAAGGACCTCCTTAACATGAGTAACATGCTTCTCTAGTGACTTGCTATAGACAAGAATGTCATCAAAGTAAACAACTACACTCTTCCCAATGAGAGATCTCAAAATATGGTTCATTAGACGCATGAAGGTAGATGGGGCATTAGATAAGCCAAAAGGCATAACCAACCATTCATAGAGACCAAGCTTGGTCTTGAAGGCGGTTTTCCACTCATCACCTTCGGCCATGCGAATTTGGTGGTAACCTTTATGAAGATCAATTTTTGAAAATATAGTGGCTCCACATAACTCATCAAGCATGTCATCAAGACGCGGTATAGGATGTCGATAACGCACGGTGATAGCATTGATTGGACGGCAGTCCATGCATAACCGCAACGTATCATCCGTTTTTGGGACTAGGATCACGGGGACCGCGCTTGGGCTAGTGCTTACCTAGATCAAACCTTTGGAGACGAGTTGGTTGATTTGACGTTCGATCTCCTTCGTCTCTTCCGGGTTCATGCGATACGCGGCGCGGTTTGGGAGTGGGGCGCCGGGTATGAGGTCGATGCGGTGCTCGATTCCACGAAGAGGAGGAAGGCCATGAGGAAGCTCTTCGGGAAAAAAATCTTGGAATTCCTGTAAAATAGTCATCAAAGAAGGAGGAACATTTGTCAAGTCGTTAGTTCCTTGCGCTAGTCCCTTGCATACAAGGACATAGTGCAAGATGGATGGGTTGTTCCGCACTTCTCTCATCTCACTTTTGGTGGCAAGAATAACACTCTTAGTTTTTCCACTCGAGTTTGGCTTGTAGCTCTCACTCACTATGGTGTGGTTCTCTCGCTCACCACTCTTCTCACAAGGTGTTTTTGCGTGTTGCGCCCTCGCTAAAGCCTTTGCATTGTCCGCAATTATTTGGTTAGGAGTCATTGGTTACAACACACAAGTTTTATCAAGCCATTTGAAGGTGTAAGTGTTTGAGTTACCATTATGCAAAGCACGCTTGTCATATTGCCACGGCCTTCCGAGCAGCATATGGCAAACCGTCATTGGGACCACGTCACATTCCACCGTGTCCTTGTAGTGCCCAATTGAGAACGTCACCGAGACGGTGTGCTTGATCTTGACGGATCCTTGGTCGCTTAGCCATTGGATATGGTAGGGGTGTCTATGCGGATTGAGGGTGAGATTGAGTTTCTCACACAATTCCGTGCTTGCAAGGTTGTGGCAACTCCCACCATCGATGACAACTTTGATGGACTTCCCATTGATGCCGGCACGAGTTTGGAAGATGTTCGAGCGTTGGTCTTCATTTTCATTGACTTGGGTAGTCAAGACCCTTGTGACCACAAGCGATGGACTTGCGTCATGCTCACACACAAGAAGTTCTTGGTCCTCTTCCAAATGTTGCCTCGCCATGGCTTCCTTGACCCTTGCATCAAACTCTTCTTCACTCAAGTATTCTTCATCGCCGTTGTCATGGATGAACAAAACTTTCTTGTTTCCACATGCATTCGACTTGTGCCCTTTGCCTCCACACTTGTAGCATTCACCATTGAATGGTTGATCATCCCTTGTGTGTTTTCCACTTGGGGGCTGTTTTCCTTGAGGGAGAGTTGGCTTGAAGGGAAGCTTGGTGGTACTTGAGGAGCTTCCACTTGGTGTTGTTGGAGTAGTGGTTGGTGCTTTCTTGTAGGTGAAGTACGTCTTTGGCTTGTTGTACTTGATGTCTTCTTGCACTTGACGCTCGGCCTTGGATGCGATGTGCACAAGCTCAACCATGTTGTTGTACTTTTGGAACTCGGTGATGCGCTTGATGGGATGGTTCAAGCCATTGAGGAAGCGTGCCATTGTTTGGTCATCTCGCTCTTCAATGTTGGCACAGATCATGTTGAGCTCCATTTGCTTGAAGTACTCTTCCACGGTCTTTGTCCCTTGACTAAGCGTTTGAAGCTTGTTGAAGAGGTCACGCGTGTAGTGTGAAGGAACAAAGCTGGATCTCATATGAGCCTTCATATCTTGCCAAGTTGCGATTGGAGGCTCTTCTTTTGCTTCGCGAGCGAGTTGGACTTGTTCCCACCAAAGGTTGGCATACTCATCAAACTCGAGGGATGCCATGGCCATCATCTTCTCATTGAAATAGTTGTGCATACGGAAGATCTTGTCGACCTTGAGTTCCCAAGAGAGATATTCCTCTGGCTAATTGGAACCGGTGAACTTTGGCATGGTGAACTTGTGCTTGCCAAAAGTTTCTTCTCCATTATGTTCCGGTGCGGTTTGCCATGATTTGGGCGGTCATCATCATCATCCGAGCTCTCTTGTCTTGCTTGGTGATTGTTGCGTTTCTCTTGCGGTTGTTGAGGTGCCGCGTTTGGTGGTGGAACTTGTTGGTGACGACGAGCTTGGGGAGCTTGCTCGTTTTGTTGACGCGGTTGAGGACGAGGAGGAGGTTGATGGTCCTCACGACGAGCTTGGGGAGCTTGCTCTTGTTCTTGTCGTGGTTGATGCCGAGGAGCATTGGCTTGCGCCATGTGGCGAGGAGGACGTCGAGCCGCATGCGCAATGGGTTGCTCTTCTTCTTCTTGGTGTAGGGGAGGCTCGTCATGACCATCATGGTGCCGACGTGGACGATCATGTCGATGATGACGCCTTGGAGGATCTTCGAGTGCTTCACGTCGACGGTGATCTTGTTCGTCCTCTTCGGATGCTTCACTTGTTGTTGAAGGGGCATGTCGACGTCGATGGCCTTGGTGGTCCATGCGAGGTTGCTCTTGTTGAATCACAAGTGCCCTTGGTTGTGGCCGGTTCGCTTCGCGTCTTGGAGGTCTTGCGGAGAGGTCACCATCATAGCTTGACATTGCGGCGTGACGCGGAGATGGTACCGCTTGCGAAGAGCTCATGGATTGAAGAACGGGTCCATCCCGGTGCCTTGAAGCGTGACGGCGCGGTGCACTTGAATCACTTGAGGAGTGCCGAGATGAGCTTTATTCGCGCGAGCGTGGCCTTGCGAGTCCATCAATGATGCGTTGAAGCTTCTCATCCGTTGAGGCGAGTGCACGACCAAGAGCTTCATTTTGATGACCGAGGTTGTGTTGCATGGCATGCATTTGGCCACGGACTTCTTCGAAGCGGTTGTCGATGTTCTTGAATTCCACACGGGCCTCGCTAAATTGTTCATCTTGGCGTCGCTCGAGAGCTTCACAACGATAGTTGAATTCTCCTCGGACCTTTCAATGGTCCTATCTTGTCATGAATTGTGTGTCATCCTCCGGAGGTTGTGGCGGTTGGGATGGCTCTCCATGCCTGTCCATGATGAAAAGCCAACAAGCGTTGTATATGGATAGAAAGGTTGCGGAGAGTTAGCCTGTTACCTCACCTTGGAGATTATATCAAACCAATTGCCACACAAATGAGCGAAAAGCGTGCAAAGTGAAATGGCAAGAAACTCACACACAAATATGCTACAACTCTCAAAGGCTTTTGGTGGAAGGTTAGGAAAACCAAACGAAACGATCCAAGCAAAAGGTTATTGTCCTACGTGGTAAAGAACCAAAGATCATAAGCAAAACGATACGATCTAAAAAACACGGAAAACACACACGTGGAGAAAAACGGGGTTAGCACGACTATGAAAATGAGCACAAAAGGTCCTAACGAAGACTACGCTCGGTTGTCGTGCCAACTCAAGGAGAGACCACAACTCGTTTGCCAAAAGAGGATAAGCAATAGATTTGTGCAATTGCCTCGGTGCGCTCTTTCTTCTCTCTTTCTTGGCTTACAAGCTTGGTATTCTCTTTGTATTGGGAGACTATGTATCTTTTTCTCTTTTTCTTTTGTTCTCTTTTTTTTATTCTTTTTCCTTTTTCTCCCTTTCTATGCTACTATGTTAGCTTTTGTATTTGGCCTCACACTCTCACTTTCCGAAGGCAAGTGCACAATGCTTAGACAAACACAAAATGAGTTGCTCTCATAGGATAGGTACACACAAAGGAAGATATGGGGTTGTGAAAGTGGCGCAAGTTATACCTTTGGTATTGTTGAGGACTTGCAACCGTTGGTGGTGGATGATGTTCGAGTGTCGCGGTGTCGAGGAGCGCGGGTGATTTTGATGCGGAAGCTTGTGTTAAGATGGCGACAAACACGCGAAACACGAACAAACTAAAGGGGAGAAGTCAGCAAACGAAAATGAGGCGTCAAGAAGAAGGAAAAACCTTCTGTTGCTGGCGGTAGTACCGCTTGGTACAGGCGGTAGTACCGTGTCGTGGGAATTGTCACGGCAGATGCTGCAATCGGCAGCGAGTAGTAGAACGAGGGGCAAGGGCGGCCAGCCATCTGCGGTGCGAGATGAGGGCAAAGACACAGGGTTTTACCCAGGTTCGGCCCCCGGAGGGTAAAGACCTACTCCTGCTAGATTGTATTATGGAGGTGTTACAATGGGCGAGCTCGGCGGCTAGGCGGCGAGTCGCTTGGGTGTATGAGCGAACGTGTCTCTACTCGCCCTATGTGGCATCCCGCAAAACCACTACTAGAAAATCGCGTTGTTTTTGTGCATTGCATCATCATGACATCATCATGCATACCTTTGCCTAAAAACATTTTTGCTAAAAGATCTACTTTGTTTTCTATATTAATATCCACCCCTCTTTGTTCAAACCAAAACCATCGGTCCAGCCGGATCTTTTTACTTATCTAAAACTATTTACGAAAGTTTAATTTAAAATAAAAGAAATAACAAAACTATTTTTGTCTGGGGAGGCAGACAACCGGCCAGGCCCAAAGGCCCAACCGGAGCCCACCGACAACCCAGACAATAAAACCCTAACCCTAATACCTGTCAAACCCTAACCCTAGACCGACTACTACCTAACCCGTCGTCGTTGGATGCACTCTCCACGCGCGTTCTGCACCCAGCCAAACACCCCGGACGAACCAACCTTGTTCGTCCTGTCCCGTGTGTACCCCACCCATGACCCTACTCCTCCCTGATCCCTTGGCCCCAACCGCCCTGCCCGTCACGCAACACACGCGCCCAACCCCGCCAGGACCCACCATCGCGACCGCGTCGCGCGCCTTCCCGTCACGTTCCCCTCCCCACTCCCTCGCCCGGCCCCACCCACGTGAGCCACCTCGCGTCGCTTGCACGCCTCGCACGCTCCCGCAACCAACCAGCCGCCCACCCTCGATGCGCCCTCCTCCCTGTGGCCGCTCCCTCCTCCTCTTGCCACCGCCGTGCCACGCCACCGCCACCTCGCCCGGCTGCCCTCCTCTCCCGAGCAGCGCCCGCGCATCCTCCACCAACCGCCGCCCGCTCTCCGCCTCCTTCCAAGCTCGGCCTCGCCCGGCGACCTCGCCCTTCATCCCGGCAGCGCTCGCCCGAGCCCGCGAGGCCTTCGCCGGTTTCGCTGTCGGCCAGCGCCTCCGCCGGCGACCACTCCCCGGCCGCGTCCTCACTCGCCTCCGGCCGCCACCTGGCGCCTCCCGCTCCGCCGCCGTCCGCCCGGCCGTCGCAACCTCGACCTCCGCCTTCCTCACCTGCGTTGGATGCCGTCACCCTCGTCACCTGCCGCCGCCTACCGGATCTGCCCGCCCCCGTCGTCTGGCCTCTGTGCTGCTGGCCGTGAGCCCTCCGTCGCCGTCAAGGCGCGTCGCCCAGGGCATCCTCCGTCCCTGGTTCCCATCGCTGGACGCGACCTCGCCGCCCGCCTGCCGCCGTCGGCCAAGACACCGCCCCAGCTTCGACGCCGCCTCCTTCGCGTCCGTACACCGCCCCGGAACCCCGCCGCCAAAGAACCGCCTCACGCCGCCATCGCTTTTCTTGGTCACGGTGCCTCGCAGTGTTTGTGTTTTGTCCGGAAGAGTTGAAAACAGATCAGTGAAGCTAGTAGGCCGTCAATGTGTTCCGTTGTCGGCTTGTCTCTGACGGCAAGTTACAGGAACCACCAGATGCCACTCGAAGTAACCCTTGACAATTCAAGGTCTTCTACACGGAACTCGCGGAACCGACGTCGTCCATGTTTATCACCGACGAATAAGTTGGGACAATCTGGGCTACCTCCTCGGAGCGGACAAGAACAAGGAGTTGACCAAGCTCATCGGTGCCGTGCCAAGATCTTCGAAAAACCCCGGTACCGAACAAGTTCCCTATCGACAACAAGATCGCCACATGAACTCCTTCACGGATCCCAAGACCCCGAAGCCCGATCCGAAGACCGATCCCGCCGAACGCCAAGATCTCCTATCGGAACCCAAGGACGCCAAGACCCCGGTACGACAAGAACTCCTTCCCGCACCGATGCACGAGGATCGACGCCAAGGTCGCCACACGAACGACAAGCACTTCGCCGGATGCGAGCCCGACTCGATGGCGCGGTACCGACAAGAGCCTCACAACGACAAGAACGACACCGACCGTATGGTCCGATGCACCCAAGACCGAACCAAGTACTTTTCGACGCCGAGACCGCTGAGAACCCGGATGCGACAAGATCTGCCCCGTTGTTCGAGAACGTTCCCGCCGAGACCGACCCCGTCGAACCCTGGACCCCGAGACCAACCCCGAACCCCGGACCAAGTTCGCCGAACCCTAATGTGTGAACCTTTTCCCGAGCCCCCATTTTATAAATGCTATACATAAAACTTGTGGCATATTAAATGTTCATGCATGCAAACTTGTTTGTGTGGTTGGGGGCCTTATGCTGATTCACCTAATAATTAAATATGGGGCCCATATGCGGGCAAATCTAGTCTCATATCGGCCTCATTTAAATTTGTGTAGCGAACCGGTGCTACCTTTTGCCATGTTAAAACAACATTTAAATTGTGGGGTATCTAAACAACATGAACCATTTAATTAATTGTCGGGACCCCGGTTCCGCTTAATATGACCTAATTGCATCACACCTTACCATGCCATGCATCATACATGCATCATGCCGATCTTTTGCCGTAGTATTAAATAGTGCATCCGGTGTTTCTTCTAGTGTTTTGCTTCTTCGCGGATAAGGCCGTTGAGTTGATGTGAGCTTCGCCCCGATCTTCGGTTGAACCTTCGGGAATGTTTTCAGGCGAGCATCTCCCCCTTTCTACCTATCTTACTTTTATAGTATTTATTCCCTCCTGTTGATCTATTGCTATACGTGTTTGCGTTCTTTGTAGTTTTCGTACCCGTGATATCCCTGCAGCCCTATATTGCCTTGGACACACCCTATTACACCGTTGTTTGGTAGATAGTTGGACTGCGCGTCTTAGTCGCTTGCTCAAGTGCGTGTCGTCAAATGCCACAATTGTTGGGGCCTTGCCGCATGTTTGATGTTGGAGATGATCATGGTTTTACTTATCGTTCACTTTAATTCCTGTTTAACAACTAAAATTGAAGTAAGCAGAGGCATCGGTGGGTGATAGAAAATATTTGGTTTCCGAACGCCCACTTGTGTCCCGTAGGGACCCCGAGTACTTGATACATTCCTTGATTTATCACGCTATCCACATCCGGAGGATTATGGGACCCCGAGCGAGCTTGATTGATCTTATTTCTTGGGGCCACAAACTAGTTTGAGGTTTTATTTACTATCTGTACTTATGCCATGCTACTCTGTATTTACAATTGTGCGAGGAGCACACTGCATCTTGTTAGGAATTGTGACCCGCTTACGCTGTATCGACAAACCAGCTTTGGGTTCCCGCTTCTGTACCGCCCCACAAACCTTGGGTCCGTCTAGCTAGCTTACTGCTATGGTAAGACTTCAAGGGGTGGCCCCCTGAAATATTTCTGAATCCTGTGATTGCTTTGTCGTGAAAGCCTCATTGGGTTTTGATTTGGTTTTTCCGAGGTTGATCGAGCGTGTGTTGCTATTGGTGCACCCCGGCCGGGTAAAATTTTCTGAAAGCCGTGTCCGCGGTTATGGACGACTTGGAGCACAGTATCTTGACCATAGACAAGCATAACTAAAGTTTATTGCTATAAATTTGACTTTATAATGACTAGTAATCAGCTTCACTACAATGGAATGGCTAAATAATACTGCCCACAATTGCTTGTTTGGAGTGTCGTTTGCGACCATTTACCTGACTAGTAAGTATGGCAACTATAACGGAATGGCTAAATAAAAGTACCAACAACTGCTGGGTTTTGGGTTATCTCATGCTATCTGTATCTGATTAGTAAGTGTTGTAACTATAATGGAATGGTTAACTAAAAGTGCCCACTGCTTACTTTATCAGGATGATTATCTAAACCTGACTAGTAATTGCTGCAACGATAACTGAATAAGTAAAACTGCCAACTGTGTGAGTTCCTCGGTTGACTTCCTCGTTTGGTCTCGAGGGGGAAACGCCAGGATGGGTTTGTTGGGTGTTAGTATCAGGCTGCTTCCGGATAGGTCTTTCTTACCCCTCTATGATAACCGCCAGTTGTATCGAGTCCCTATAGGTTGTCTAGTGCATGCTGCCACGCTTGATCCACCATACCTATGTAGGCGAGACCGCGAATTCTAGTCTCGCTTAATGTCTTGGCCTCGATCGACGCTCCTCTTTTCCTTTGCCCTTTGTCGGCACCCCTTTTGTTTAAGCAGTTTTGAGATCGACGTCGTTAGCGGGGTTACCTTCCGCTTGGCTCAGGGGTTATGGACGCCATTGGTTATTCTTCAGGGCTCTTAGCCCCATTTGCATCTTGTCCGTAGTCGGACGCTCCATCTTTTCAAGGTGATTTGGATCTTTGTATATTATATATGTATTCTTGACTCATGGAGTCGTGTTGTATATATATCTGTTCTGTGGGTCCCATCGAGGACTGTTGTGTAATGTTATTACTTCGTTTTCCACCCGCACGAAAGTGCCTGGTGGGCACCTTTGA
Source organism: Avena longiglumis (assembly GCA_030063025.1). Taxonomy (NCBI): domain Eukaryota; kingdom Viridiplantae; phylum Streptophyta; class Magnoliopsida; order Poales; family Poaceae; genus Avena; species Avena longiglumis. The sequence goes on along the minus strand of CP125976.1, from coordinate 341,782,965 downwards.
ATCGTTTCTATGCGGGTTTGGCGGGTTTCGCTAAAACTTGCATAGATCCGATTCTGAGGGTGTTACACCCTATAGGGAGGTTTATATAGGCTCACCTCCCCTAGGGTTTACATATCTCAACCGATTCGGTTACAGCTTCAGTAGTCATTTAACCTAGTCCGACTGGGCCTATCTACTACTGGGCCTTGACTTCGATCGCTCGGCTCTGGTGGCTTTGATCCACTGCCGTTCTGGCAGCCCACTCGCCGGTCTTGGGCGGTCGGAACGCCTGCCGGGTATACCCCGTAGGCATATCCCCATCAGTCCCCGAGGCCGTCGTCGATTAGGCGTAGGTGGTTCTGGCGATCGGAGTATACGGCTTGAGTAGGCATCCAATGAATCGTCGGGCTCTGATAAAGGAAACAACCAATGATCCAGGTCGCAGCTTTGGCGAGTCGAGTCGGCGAAAACACCGTCCTAGTGATTGGGTCGGCGCACCGAGTGGCCGTAGTTGGACCGCCGACGTCAAACTAGCCGTTGGGGTAATCCAACGGTAACTTTCGGCGTAATCACCGCGTGGTAACGGCTCCCTGATTTGGCGGGTAACTCCCGCTATATAAGGGGAATGGCAGGAAACCGTAGAGCCAACTCCTCACCACTTCTTCCAAGTGCGCGCATTTTCCTTCCTTCGCTCCGCGATCCAGTCAACCCGAAATTCTCCGATCTCCAACCAACCTCTCGGCCATGGCCCTTTCCACCGAACCGTGGGGTAGGTCCAAGTGCATAAGGGCACAGCTGGCCTCTTTCGAGGAGGCCGGGATCCTGCGAGCCGGATGTTGGCGTATCCCCGCAGCCGGAGAAACGACCCCAAACCCGCGAGAGAGGGAATTCATTTACCGGTCATCTCGGCGGGGCTAGGGTTTCACGTCCCTATTCTTCCGCGCTGCGCCTTACTACGGATCCACCTTCAGATCTGGGTCCCCATAGCATCGAGCAGCTCGCCATCTTTGTGGCGTTCTGCGAATGCTACTTGACGGCCCTACTTCCCTTGTGGCAAGATCTCGCCCACGGACGGATCACCAGGAGGAAGCGGCCCAATGTTTGGCATGGCTTAACGTTCAGCTCAAGTCCAAAGCTTCTTTCTTTGATCGATGCTACCCGCCAAGGCAGCGGCGAATGGAAGAAGTCGTGGTTCTACGTGGCCGAGGCGACCCGGAGGTGGCGATCGCGGTACTCCGCTAGTCGCTCGAGCGCAATCTCCAAGTCGGAAAGCTCCCGGCGACCAGCGGATGGTCGTCGACGAGATGCTCCGACCATCCGTGGTATAAAAAGAAGGGCCTTAAAGCGATAAACTTGTACAATTTGGCTCGGCGGCTCGTTCCACTCGCCCACCGCGACCACTACATGTACCAAGACATCGCCGGGAGACTCGACGAAGGCTGTCTCGACGAGTGGAAGCCGGAGGATTATCTCCAGCGTTGAAGAAGATTACCCAGCGGTGTACCGATGCGCAGCCGGGTCGCCTCATACCGCAAGCGTCCGCCCAACGGTAATTTCTTTCCTTGCTCGCGATCGCATGAAATGCGATCGGTAATTCTGATTCCGTTTGTACTTGTTGCAGCTATTCCAAGTGGTGGAAGGTGGCTCCACCCTCGGATGATGAGAGCTCGCCCATCCGCCCAGACATGCGAATCGCCGCCTACCGAGGGCAACGAGGATGACGAGGACGAGTCCGAAGAGGAGGTCGCCCAGGTCCGAAGACCCGGGCAACGACAAGCGAGATCGAGGCAAGCGAAGCCTCGAACGTCATGACGATGACGACGAGCCCCAGAGACCACCTCGCGCCGTCAAGCCACCCGTCAAAGAAGAAGAGGAAGGAAAGGAGGCGAGGCCCCGAAAAAAGACGAGGCGTCAGTCGGCCTCGCCGTCACCTCGGCGAGCAGCTCGACGCCTCCCAGCCCGTGACCGGCCACCAGCGACAACCGTCCGGACGCAATGACCGTGGAAGTGCCTGGCTTCAATGCCTCCACCATTCGCCTACCTGGCTGGGAGGCTCGCTGGCTTGGCCGCCTCGCAAGGAGGCCCCGGCTGCTAAGCCGCAAGGAGGCTCGGCGAGGATGTTCGAGGCGCCTGCGCCTCAACAACGAATAAACCGTCCGTGTCTTGGGCACGACGCCCTGAGTTGGGGCTCACTCGCCGTGCAGGCCCCGAGCTGGAGAAACCGGCGGCCTCCGACAGACTGTGTTTCATCCCGATCGCCAAGTGAGTTCGCTCACTGTCCTTATTTTTCATAACTATTTCGATTGTTTTTGTTGATTCGATTGATCGCAGGACCGGGTGAAGAGGATGGGCCACCCGACCGTGGCCAAGGTGCCTCCGCCGCGAGGAAGATCCTTCTGCAAGAGGAAGGCGGACGAGTCGTCGCCTCGGCGGATGGCGATAAGAAGGCCAAGGGCGGCGACACCATCACGATCTCGGCGATATAGCGGTCGCACCGCCGGGCCCGTGATGGAAGCAGCGTCTCTGAAGGAGGGTGCTTCATTGCTCGAACGGCGGAGGCGACCTCTCTCGAGGTGTACCTCTATCGCTACCTTCCCGCCGTGACCAAGGTGGCCACGGCGAGTGGGCTGCACCTCGAGCCACGCTCCGGGACCGCCGACGCTGAAGTCGACCAGCACACGCCGGCACTTCTTGCATCCGTGGATGCGGTACAACTTCACAGCATGCTTGGCGCGGCCATCCAGGTACATCCAGTCCCCGAGGATCAGGTCGGTGATTTGCAGCGGCCTGATTCTTATAATTTCACATCTTTTTGTTTGTCACATCCAGTCCCCGAAAGTGCGCTAAATTTTAGCGGGTGGGCACTTAGGAATTTTTGATCGCGGTCCCGAGTGCGCTTTTCGCTGAATTTCAGCGGGTGGGAACTTAAATTTTTGATCGCTCCCCGAGTGCGCACTCTGAATTTCAGTGGGCACTTAGGAATTTTTGATCGCCGGTCGAGCGCTTTCGCTGAATTTCAGCGGTGGGCACTTAGGTATTTTGATTTGACTAACCCTTTTTGGTGATGCGTGGTCCGGCTTTGAGTCAAGACCGATTGGCCGCGAAACATGGAGAAGGAGCCGCCATCGTCCAGGAGGCAAACAAAGGACTTCAAGCTGTTGCTGCGAAGGCAGAGGAAGCTCGCCAGGGGCTTGTCCCTGCTGGTGAATTGGTGGCGGCGCGATCTTCTCTGGGTGCCGCTGAACAGCGGATCGCCGACCTCGAGCGCGAACTGCGAGAGGCGAGAAGAAGCGAGCTAAGGCCATTGCGGCGTGAAGAGGATCGCAAGGTGTCGGAAGTCCTTATTGCTGGGCTTCGACCACCACACGCCGCTTCAGTTTCATCACGGGACTCGCCGCCCGCTGCTTGGTGAGTGCATCTCCCTTTCTAATAGTTGTGGTTTTTGTGGTGTCCGTCATACTTATCATTGTCTTCTACTCAGGTCGCATCATTGATAGCGAAGAAGAGCGAGCTCGCCGACGCGAGGCGGTCGCGTAAGCATGCTCGTCGATTCAGCGACGTTGTCGGCGACGTGCATCCGTGCCTACCTCCAAGAAATATCGCCACAAAGGTGATTCCCGACCTCGTTGAGGTGTGGAGGTATTTAGAGAAGGCGCCCGCGTCGTTGAGTTCATGACGCGTCGGCGTTTCCGTGGAGCGCCGACGATCGAGCCTTGACTCGCCCACTTCCGTAGATTTCGACATTGACGATGTGACGAGTGGGTATCCATCGCCGATCGGGCGGTGGAGCTGTCCGAGGTCCTCAAGTTGCAAGAACGTGTCGCCACGCATTGAACGTGTCGGGCAATGGGCGACCTCTGCCGCATCAGAGACGGTTGTCGCGCCAAACGACCCGAGCCGCCGATCGTGACTTAAAGGTCGAAAGCCTTTTCGCGGCGATGGCGGGTGAACCGACGACGTATCCATCCAACCCATACGGCGTTCATCCGCATGATCCGGATCTTGGCGAAGTCATCGAAGCTCGCAGAGTAGGGTAGTTTGCCTTGTGGCGTTAGCGGCAGTTACGCCACGGGCATATTTTGTAACATGAAACAATGCAACATGTGATTGAATGAGACGTCGTGTCTATTTTGATATTTGTTTGTGTGCTTTTGATTGATTTTGGACGAGTCTCCGAGCGCGTCCGCCCTTTTGTGGGGTTTACCTCGTATATGATGTGTGTGTTGTTATCATGTCTTTTGTTGATTTGGTCGAATCGCCCGAGCTCGGAGAGCCAGTGGCAAGGCGACTCCCTTGAGTGCTCTATACTTTACCGTTTTCCCTTGCGCGAACGAGGTCGGGTGGCCGAGTCCCCGAGCGTGGTACTTGGTTGTTCTAGTTGCGACTCGAGGGTGGTTGAGGATTTAGCGCGTTGGTGTGAGCGTCGCTCCGCCGCCCGTTGGGTCGATCGCGTCGAGTCCCGGCATGCTCTCTTACTTGGCGTTTTCCCTGGCCGCTCGCGAAGAACTGGTCTTCAGTCCCCGAGCGTGGTACTTAGTCGTTCGAGTCGCTATGCCGAGGATGCGGAGGACAAAGGTCACTGTGAGAAGCGAGGGCAGTTGTCTTGGCTCGTAGAACCAGTCGAGCTAGGCGACTCCAGTGGGGCTCCGGGTTGGCGTTTTCCGTGGACGATGCAAGACCTGAAGTGTTCAGTGCTCTTACACCGCACTACTTAGCCGTGCCGATCGCTGTACAAGAGGTTGACTTCTGCATTTAGCATAACGTTGTTTTTACGAGTGCGAGTGGCACAAGTCATGGAGAGTAGGCGCAATTTGCGGTAACCATTTCTTTTTATTTCATAGCGACTGGAGAGTACATGTGTGGGGTTCTAGGAGTAGAACTTCCGGAGGAGGTTTACATTCCATGGTCGCTTGACGTCGAGTTCGCCGTCCCCGCGGACGTCGATGAGGTAGTAGGCGTCGTTTAGTACGCCCGATAGCGAATGGGCCTTCCCACGAGGGGAAAGCTTGTGCATGCCCTTCTTATCTGGATGAGGCGTACCAGGTCGCCTTCTGGAAGGTGCGAGCTTTCACCCGCCGTGTGGTAGCGGCGGAGTCCTTGGTAGATGGCGGTGCGTGACCGAGCGAGGTCGCGTGCTTCGAGCTGGTCGACCCCATCTTGGCGGCCAGCTCGTTTGCAGCCTCAGATAGTGGACGACTTCTGGCGAGTCGTGTTCGAGGTCGGTGGGCATGACTGCCCGGCACCATAGACCATGAAGAAGGGAGTGAATCCCGATCGCTGACGGAGGTGCGGATCCCAGGATGAGGGAAACTCCTCGACCCGGACCCGCGGTGCGCTCGAGTGGTACTTTGAGTCGCGGCTTCAGGCCGTGGATGCTTTGGTTGGCCCGTTCCGGCCGTTGATTCGGTGGCGATCGACGCGAGGTCGAGCCGGATATGGTGCTCTTCGCAGAATTCGCCCATGGCTCCCTTGGCGAAGTTGGTGCCGTTGTCCGTGATGATGCTGTTGGGGAACCCGTAGCGATATATGAGCTCGCGTAAGAATTTAGTGGAGGTCTTCCCGTCGCATTTCCATACTGGCTTGGCCTCCACCCACTTCATGAATTTGTCGACGGCAACTAGCAGGTGGTTGTAGCCGGAGGGGGCCTTCTTGAAGGGGCCTACCATGTCCATGCCCCACACAGCGAATGGCCAGGTGATGGGGATTGTTTTGAGCGCCGAGCTCGGTACGTGCGTCTGATTGGCGTGCCGGCACCCGCGCATCGCTGACGATGTCGACGGCGGCGTCGGCGTGTGGGCGAGAAGCCGTGTCGCATAGCCTTGGTGACGAGGAGTGAAGGCGTGGTGGCGCGATCACCGAGTGAATGTCGTGGAGGATTTTGCGTTCACCGGTTGACAGCGTTGGAACACGCCGGTGACGCTGTGCTTGTGGACCTCGCCGTCGATGATGGTGTAGGACTTGCATCGACGGCGATCATTCGGCGTCTGCCTCGTCTGGCGGTGCCGGCTTCGGGTAGGCGATGTAGGGCTTGGTCGAGGTCGTCGGCTCGGTGGCGAAAAGCGACCAAGGCCGCCCCGGTTGGAGTGGGACTCGATGTCGATCTCCTCGGGGAGACTGATGGCTTGAATTGTGCCAAGGAACACGCCGCGGGTGGTGCGAGTCGAGCCGACCGATGCAAGAGAGGCGTCGGCCTCGTTTTTCCGCTGTCGATCCACTCGTGAGTAGCCGTGAAGTGGCCGCCAAATTGTCCACCGCTTGGCGATGCGCGCCATGGTAGGGGAGACGGCGTCGCGGTGCCGCGACTTGCCCCGCGACAAGGTCGGAATCTCCGTAGCGGGAGGCGATTGACGTTCATCTCCTTGGCGGCTCACATGCCGTGGAGTAGGGCCTCGATTCAGCCATGTTGTTGGTGCGGGCGTGAAGTCGAGGCGAGAGGATGTAGCGGAGCTTGTCGCCTTTGGTGAAGTCAACACTATCCTCGCGCTGCGCGCGTTCTTGGAGCCGAAAGTGCAGGCTCGATGGTGGAGGTACGGCAGCTTCTCTGGCTGTTGGGCCTCCTCCCAGTCGGCGATGAAGTCTGCCAGTGCCTGTGACTTGATTGCCTTTCGTGGCTCATATTTGATGTTGTGGACGCCGATCTCGACGGCCCACTTGGCGACTCGCCCGGTCGCCTCACGATTGCGGATGATGTCTTGCATTGGTGCTGAGGAGACGACCGTGATCAGGTGCTCCTAGAAGTAGGCACGGCCACCGAGCCCTAAGACCCAGATACTAGCTTTTGGTATCGCGGGTACCGCTGGCATGACTTCGGTGAGGACCTCACCGATGTAGTACACCGCCGCTGAACCGGCGCCTTTTCCTTCCTCCGTCGCTCGACGACCATCACGGCGCCGACGACTCGGACGCCATGACGTAAACCAGCATGGGTTCTTTGTCGGCGCGGCGAGTAGTGGTGCGCGAGTAGCACCTTTTTGAGGTCGCGAGCGTCGTCCGCCTCCTTGTCCCACGGAAGGTGGGGTTCTTGCGCATCGAGCGGTATAGGGCATCGCCTTTCGCCCAAAGGGGATGAAGCGATCGAGAGCCGCTACCGCCGGCTTCGGACGTCGCGCAGCACTCGGGTTTGCCGAGCCGGATCGTGTCGATCTTTGGGGTTCGCCTCGATCCCTCGTTTAGAGACGACGTACCAAGAGTTGTCCGCGGGTACACAAGGTGCACTTTCGGGTTGAGCTTTATCTTGTATCTTCGCAGGTTGGCGAAAGTTTCCGCCAGGTCCGCGAGTAGGTCGCCTTGGCGAGCGGACTTCACGACCACGTCGTCGATGTAGACGTGGATGTTGCGGCCAATTTGGCTCGCGAGGCATTCTTGCATGCACCGCTGGTAGGTCGCCCGGCGTTCTTGAGGCGAAGGTCATGGCGGTGTGAAGGCTCGAATGGCGTGATGAACGCCGTCTTCTCCTCGTCTTCGACGGCCATTTTGATCTGGTTGTACCGAGTAGGCGTCGAGGAAACATAGCGACTCGAGCCCGTGGTTGAATCGATTATCCGGTCGATCCGGGAGGACGAATCTCCTCGGGCAAGCGCTGTCGTGTTTGTGTAGTCGATACACATTCTCCAGTCCCGCTTTTCTTCTCGACCGGGTTTGCCGACCACTTGAATACTTGATTGGCGGATGAAGCCGGCAGGTAGATGCTGCACTTCCTCGGCGATTTCTCGATGGCGTTCTTCATTGAAGGGCCGCAGATCGCTGATGTGTCGCACTTTGGGGTCGGCGTTAGCTTGTGCTCGTGAGCTCCCTAGGGACACCGGGCATGTCGGAGGGTTTCCATGCGAAGATGTCCCTGTTCTCACGGAGGAACTCGATGGCGCGCTTCCTATCTGGGCTCATGCCCGCCCGATCGTCACCGTCTGGCTGGAGTCGCTGGTACCAGCGACGGCGCGCGTGGTGCGTCGTGGCCTCAAAGGTTGAGGTGCTGCGCCCTCGAGTTGGGCTTCTTGAGTATGGTGGGGTCGTTGTTGACCCCGCCGCATTTGGCGAGCTTCGTCGGCGTGGTTGGTCTCCGTCGCGATGACGGCGTCGAGCTCGGCTCCTTTGGCCTCGCACTCGGCGCCATGTCGGGTCGCCGGTGATGGTGATGACGCCGCACCGGAGCTTCATCGCGTACGCGTAGTGGGGCGCCGCCATGAATTTAGCGAACGCCGCCCAGACGCAGCGGGTAAGGGCTGTCAAAGGGCACCAGCTCGAAGACGATCCGCTCGGTGCCGAAGGTGACCAACAGCGTGACCTTGCCGATCGGGTACGCCTTCCGACCGGGGACGATGCCGTGGAATGTGGTGTGGGTTGTCTCGATCATCGAATGCGGGAGCCGCTTACTTTGAAGGTGTCGAGGTAGAGGATGTTGATGGAGCCGCCGCCGCCCATCGGTGTCTTGGGAGCCGAGTCGCCAACCTTGGGCTTGACCACCAAGGCGACTTCGCCCCGGTACTCGATGCGCGGCGAGTGGTCTTGCCGGCTCCGTGTGATGGCTGCTCCACCAGTTCAGAACACCGGGGACATCTATTTGGGCCACCGCATTGACGGCGACGGCGCGGGCGATGACCTTCTTCTCGCGCTTCGTGTTGAAGCCTGTGAAGGTGTGGAGCGAGCCGGCTACTTTGCCGAATTTTCCACCGTTTGGCGGGTCGTTGTCGGGGTCCTCCCGCGCTTGTCGTGCCTTCTCGATTTCCCTGAGGGTGTGGCAGTCGGAGGTGGTGTGCGTTGCGGGCTTTCCTTCCCTTCTATGGAATGCACATGGTTGGTTAAGGAGGGCCGCGAGATCGAACCTTGGCTTGTTCTTGTAGTTGCCGCTGTCGGCGCGTTCTCCGTCATGGGCGGTAGCTCTTGGGCTCAGGCCGCTGCGTGCGTTGGCGATTTAAGTCGACTTCGCCACATCGCGACGCTGCCGTAAGGCTAGTGCCGCCAGAGCGAGGGTCGGTTCGGCCCGCCGTTGTTGCCGCCTGCGGCGGCGTTGACCTCGACTCGCCGTCGGTTTCGGTTCGGATCTTCCTCGGCGTCGCTTTGGCGGTCTCGAGGAGGTCGGGATGTTGTCGAGTGTGCGGGAGTGTCCCTTGAGCTTGGCGACTAGAGGCTCAGAGCACGAGGTCTTGAAGCAATGGATCGCGGTGTCCGGGTGGATGCCGACCGTTGTACCAAAGCTCTTGCCACCGTTGGACCCAGCTATGGTCGACTCGGGGTCCCTGGACGCACTGCCCAGGTCCTCAATAGTGGTGGCGCGGTGTAGGAGCACTCGAAGTGCTCGCGACGGCGTCGCGCATTTCCTCCGTGAGTCGATATTGTCACGGGGAGAGTGTTGATCCATCGCCGCACGCCCCTCCATCATCGTGGGAGGTAACGGCGTAGTAGGTCGATGTGACTCGCGATCCCCATCGCCATGAGGCATGTGTCGAGCAGACGGCGGGTCGCACGAGGAGTCGTAATTTTCTATCTCTTTGGCGCCTTGAAGTTTGGCGGGTACTTCGCCGGATCATTGGTCCGCACTTGGGTCCGAGTCGATGGCGACCCCATAGGCTCGACGTCGCGGCGATTAGTTAGGTGTGCCGCAGAAGTCGTCGGCCGCGCAAGCCAGCTTTGGTTGTTGATGATGTGGGTGCGGGCGTCGGTGGGTTGCCCGTTGGCGACAAGGTTAAGGTTGCCGGCTGGGCTCGCAGGAGAGTGCGCGTTCATGGTCGGTGTTGGAGCTGCAGCGGCTACGTGGCGGCGATTGAGGGTGTTTGCCGCCGGGCTGCCGGAGGCCGCTCGCTTCCCGAGGAACGCAGTATACTCGACCTGCCGGCGCCCGCTTTTGCTGCTCGAGGGCCTTCGTGAGTGGCCCGACGTATTGGATCCAGAGGGCGCCGGTGGCTGTGATGGTGTCGGCTGCTGCTCGGCCTGCCACGAGGTTGTCCATTGGGGTGGAGAACAGTGTGATAGGGCAAAGGTGTCCGATCTTTCGATGAGATGGCGATATTCGATTTGGTGGAGTTCGGGCTTGACGATCCGACTACACGTGCGAGCACGAGCGCCAATGCAATCGCTAGGCCAATCTCCTGGAGGTTACCGATCCTGCGTGAACACGATCAGCCTGACCAGCGAGGGTCTTAATTCCTACCTGAAATCGAGAACAAGTAAGAACCAATATTGCAATCAAGATATTGCGGATTAAGAGGAAAGCTTTATTGAAGAGGTGGGATCCTGAATAGGGACTCTAAAAAGTGGCTATTTAAAATCCTGCGAAAATTACATGGGCCTGGCCCAAAATAAAGGTGTCGCAGCACCATATTAAGCTATGGACGAATTCGTGAAGTATTAATCTTGAATATTTCGTCCAAGCCTTGTTTCTTCATTATGGTGGCCTCAAAGTTCTGAAATCTCCATCCGTGGCCTTCTCTTGGATCATCACATGCTTGCTTCCATCTCCATGCATGGCCATGCTCCAATGCTTGTCCCTCTCATCCATGCTTGGTCCATCATTCCTAAGAGTAAGAAATACATCTGATTTAGGCAGCATCATATTCTCATGTATGTGAGGAATAGTTCGAAGAAACGAAAGTACCTGATAGTTAAGTTGTTTGGCACGAGATCTTGTGATGGGTCCTTGTATGTGTGTAGCTGTAGGTACAACGGTTGTATCAATAGAAGGAATGTCCACATCATGCTCCCCTTCTTGAATTGAAGTCGTCCTCGACGCAATCTCATCTTCCTCACCAAAGTAAGGCTTCAAATCTGCAATGTTAAATGTAGGACTAACCGTACCAAAGTCTGCAGGCAACTCAAGTTTATATGCATTATCATTGATTTTCTCTAACACCTTAAAGGGACCAGCAGCACGTGGCATTAACTTAGACTTGCGTAAATCAGGAAAACGGTCTTTACGCAAATGTAACCAAACAAGATCGCCAACATCAAACACAACATGCTTTCTCCCTTAATCCCCAGCAAGTTTATACTTAGCATTCATGTGTTGAATGTTATCTTTAGTAGTCTTATGCAAGTTTAATATCATTTCAGCGTGTTGTGTAGCATCCAAATTATGTTGCACCGAAGAAGGTAAAGGCAATAAATCAATAGGTGCACGAGGAACAAAACCATACACAATCTTAAATGGGCACATCTTTGTGGTAGAATGCAATGAACGATTATAAGCAAATTCTATATGAGGTAAACACTCTTCCCACAATTTTAAGTTCTTCTTTAAAACAGCCCGCAACATAGTAGACAAAGTTCTATTTACTACTTCAGTTTGACCATCAGTTTGGGGATGACATGTAGTACTGAAGAGCAATTTAGTCCCCAACTTAGACCATAAACATCTCCAAAAGTGGCTAAGAAATTTAGTATCACGATCAGAGACAATAGTATTTGGCACACCATGCAAACGAACAATTTCACGAAAGAACAAATCAGCAATATGCGCAGCATCATCCGTTTTATGACAAGGAATAAAGTGTGCCATCTTAGAAAACCGATCCACAACAACAAAAATACTATCCCTCCCCTTCTGTGTTCGTGGTAATCCCAAAACAAAGTCCATAGAAATATCCTCCCAAGGAACACTAGGAACAGGAAGAGGCATATATAAACCATGTGGATTAAGGCGAGACTTAGCTTTTTGACAAGTAGTGCAGCGTGCCACAAATATCTCAACATCTCGACGCATACGTGGCCAAAAGAAGTGTGCAGCAAGAACATCCTCCGTCTTCTTGACACCAAAGTGTCCCATCAATCCTCCTCCATGCGCCTCCTGTAACAACAAAAGACGAATGAGCTATCTGGAATGCATAGTTTGTTAGCACAGAACACAAATCCATCATTGAAGACGAACTTGTTCCAAGTTCTACCATCTCTACAATTCTGCAACACATCTTTAAATTCAGCATCATGCACATATTGTTCCTTAATAGTTTCCAATCCAAATATTTTGAAGTCAAGTTGAGATAACAAAGCATAACGGCGTGACAAAGCATCAGCAATAACATTATCTTTACCCTTTTGTGTTTGATAACATAAGGAAAAGACTCAATAAATTCAACCCACTTTGCATGACGATTCAACTTAGCTTGACTACGAATATGCTTCAAAGATTCATGATCGTAATGAATAACAAACTCTTTAGGCCATCGATAATGTTGCCAAGTTTCTAATGTCGAACCAACACATATAATTCTTTATCATAAGTAGAATAGTTCACTAGCCCCACTCAATTTCTCACTAAAATATGCAACAGGTTTTCCTCTTGTAATAACACCCTCCCAAACCAATTCCACTAGCATCACATTCAAGCTCAAAAGTCTTAGTAAAATCAGGAAGTTGGAGTAAGGGAGCATGTGTTAGCTTATCTTTCAATATGACGAAGGCCTGTTGTTGTCGCCCCATACAAAGGGCACATCCTTCTTGGTAAGCTCATTCAATGGCGGCAATTGATCCAAAGTCTTTGACAAAGCGCCTATAAAACCAGAGGCCAAGAAAACTCCTCACTTGTGTGACCGTCTTGGTCTGCCAATGCTCGATAGCTTCAATCTTGGCCGGATCCACTTCAATACCTTGTGATGTAACAACATAGCCAAGAAACGCAACTCGATTGGTGCAAAAGGTGCACTTCTCAAGGTTACCAAACAAACGTGCATCACGTAAAGCATTGAAAACAGCACGTAAATGGTCCAAATGATCCTCTAAAGATTTGCTATAAATCAGAATATCATCAAAGTAGACTACCACAAAACGTCCAATGAAAGCACGTAAAACTTCGTTCATTAATCTCATGAAAGTGCTAGGTGCATTAGTTAAACCAAACGGCATCACTAACCACTCATATAAACCGAACTTAGTTTTAAATGCTGTTTTCCATTCATCTCCTAATTTCATACGAATCTGGTGGTAACCACTACGCAAATCAACTTTAGAAAACATGGTAGAGCCACTCAATTCATCAAGCATGTCATCTAAACGTGGAATAGGATGACGATATCGAATAGTAATATTATTGATTGCTCTACAATCAGTACACATGCGCGAAGAACCATCTTTCTTAGGTACCAAAATAATAGGAACAAAGAGGGCTAAGGGACTCACGAATATGATCTATTTGAGTAGTTCCTGAATTTGGCGTTGTATCTCCTTTGTCTCCTCCGGATTGGTTCTATATGGCGCGGTTGGGCAACGTGGCACCAGGAATGAGATCAATTTGGTGCTCAATTCCTCTAATAGGAGGTAGTCACGGTGGCACTCGCCGGGAAAGACGTCCTCATATTCTCGCAAAAGGTTAGCAATGGTGGCAAAGAAGGAGGCATATCCTCAAATGAAAACAAAACCTCTTTGCAGACAATTGCATAACATTGAGTATTGTTTACATCTAGTTCAGCAATATCAATTTTATTTGCAAGCATACATGGACTCTTCAAACGAATTTCAGTAGCATGTGTAGAATCAGATTTATTGTTCTTTGGTGGTATAAAATCTGCAGCAACAATCTGATTCTCACTTTTATTTTTCTCCTCAGTTTTAGCTCTACTAGCTCTAGCAAGATCATCTTTTAAAATCTGTTCGGGAGTCATAGATTTTAGACCAATTTTCTTTCCATCATGCATAAGAGAGTAGTGATTAGTTTTGCCATTATGAACGGATTCTCTATAAAATTTCCATGGTCTACCAAGTAACAAAGAACAAGCTTGTATAGGTACAACATCACAATCAACAAAATCAGAATATGTACCAATAGTAAAATGCACGCGTACCGTTCTTGTTACCTTGATCTTGCGAGAACTCTCAAACCATTGGATGTAATATGAATGTTGAAGTTGTCTTGTTGGAAGCGCAAGCTTCTCTACCATGTCAACACTGGCCAGATTATTACAACTCCCTCCATCAATGATGATCCGTATAGCTCTTTCCTTGACAACACCACATGTTTGGAACAGGTTGTGGCGTTGATCTTGCTCAGATTTGCTCAATTGCACACTCAACACACGTTGTGTAATTAAGCTCCTGTATTGATCAGCAACTTCAGCTCCCATTACCTCTGGCTCTTCATCAGCATCAGAATTGTCTCCATCTCGAGCAGAAATAAGGGCTAGTGTATCTTCATCAAAGTCACTTGCTGAATCGTACTGACCATCTTCTCGCACCATCATCACACGTTGTGTTGTGCACTGTCTCTCAATATGACCAAAATCCCAGCACTTACGGCATTGTATATCCTTTGTCTTACCCGTGGAAGCCATAGAAGATGCACTACGAGCAGGAGCATTGGATGATGGTGGAGGAGCAGCTGGAAATCTTGTGGTGGCCTTGGATGTGGTAGTAGCTAGTGGCGAATCACGAGGAGGCGCTGATTGTCGGGATGTCCAAGAGGATGTGCGACCTGCAGAATTATTAGTCCTCCTCCATGGTGTTTGGCGATCCTGCACTTCACGTTCAGCTTTGCAAGCAAGATGAAACAAACGAGTGATAGAATTATATTCCTTATAATCTAAGATGTGCTGAATGTCCTTGTTTAATCCACCAAAGAAACGTGCAAGCATTTGTTCATTAGATTCAACAAGACCACACCTAACCATACCCGTTTGTAATTCCTGATAATACTCTTCTACAGAGTTTTTCCCTTGCTCTAAACGTGTCAGATTCTTTAGTAAATCACGTTGATAAGTGGGAGGTAAAAAACGAACACGCATAGCAGTTTTTAAAGCAGTCCAAGTACTAGGAATAGTAGTAGGATTTAAACGACAATACTCAGACCACCAAAGGGAAGCAAATTTAGTAAATTCACATGTAGCAGCACTAACACGCATATTCTCAGGATATTTTAAGCATGCAAAACGTTGTTCTACTTCCATCTCCCATGTAAGATATGCATCAGGATTATATTTACCCTCAAAAGATGGAATATTTAATTTAAGCTTTGCAACATGATCATCATCACGCATCGGTGCGGCGGCAATGAACCGAGTCCGACCGTGATCGAATGCCGTGTTCCATGTGTGGGTGCTGGTCTTGCGGGCAATCGGTTCAAAAGCTCCTTGAACCGAACGTCAAGCTTGGCGTGAAGGATTTCTCGAGTCCATCGATCTTGTCCACGGCGTTGGTGAGCTTGGTGTCAAACTCCCTAGGCGTATCCACGTCTTCGCTGATGACCAAGAGCGCGAGAAGTGGGCATGTAGTTCTTCGTTCGTCATGGTGGCAGGGTTCCGAAGTATCTCATGGTTAGTCCTTAAAAGCATAGGTATATACTACAGGAATATGGTGGAAGTCACGCGTAATCCGTCAAGCAATATCTGAAGCTCTTACAAGTTCTTACCAAGCAAAGGAAAAGGCGATGTGCAACCACGAGGATCGGGTCTAGAGATTGAACCAAGCGATTACTGTGAGTCAAACACCGCACGTGGAGAGTATCTGTGGAGCTCTGGGAAGGCTTAGCAAAGGGGGTTAGCAATTATCAAAACAGCAATGCAAAAGTTGAAAGAATGCTCAACGACGGTATTGTGCTGGTCCTAGGCTAGACCGTACTAGAGACGCGAGCCTAGATCACCAAAGATGTCACGACGCGACACAACAAGCCGAGAGGTGAAAAATCACTATGATGGCGAGTGTCTAGAACTGATCTACAGGGTCTAAAAAGAGGTTAGCCCCAAAAAAAAATTCGAATTTTTTTATTTTGCTCCGAAAAGCGCGCAGACGCCAAAAAAATGTCGCTATAACGGCCGATGGAGAAAAGTGATCCCCGGGGTCGAAAAACAGTATAGCCAGAAATTTTTTTCGGAGGCGGTTCCAGACCGGACTCTTAACTCGACACGGACTTTATCTTAACACGGAAACAATAGAAGGAAAGTAAAAAGAAATAACTAGGAAACAATAACTCTACTCGGACTCGTACCACGGTAGGAAACTGATCGGATCTGTGTCACGGTAGGTGGCGGAGTATTAGGGTTTATGGTGGCAGAATATGGCGGCGGAATATGGTGGCGGAATATGGTGGCGATGATCGGCGAGTGTGGCGGTGACTACTATGATCAGAACTCGAAACTCTAAGGGACGAGACACTAAGACCAGCAACTCGACGCGACGATGTAGACACAAATTCAACAATGCAAAAACTGAAAAGATAATGCGAGGCGTAGATTGGTTATGGGATGGATCTAAACTCTAACTGTGTTTTTGGCTTTTTCGTGAGTTTATAGGTAAAAACAGATCTAATCTACGAAACAAGAAAATCTCACCGAGCAACCTGAAATCGATACCACTTGATAGGGCAAAGGTGTCCGATCTTCGATGAGATGGCGATATTCGATTTGGTGGAGTTCGGCTTGACGATCCGACTACACGCGGCGAGCACGAGCGCCAATGCAATCGCTAGGCCAATCTCCGAGGTTACCGATCCTGCGTGAACACGATCACCGACCATGAGGGTCTTAATTCCTACCTGAAATCGAGAACAAGTAAGAACCATTATTGCAATCAAGATATTGCGGATTAAGAGGAAAGCTTTATTGAAGAGGTGGGATGCTGAATAGGCGCGAAGTACAAGAGGCCTCTGCGACGCTCGAGGCTTGGCGAAGTTGCTATGATGGCTAACTTAATGTCTAAACAAAATCCGAGTCTAGAGGTTCGGCTATGGGTGTATTTAAGGGCGAAAAGGTGGGGTTTCGGCCAGCCATGGAAGTGGTGGCCGAATCCAACCCTAAAAGTCCTTTTCCCCTCAAATACGGACTCTAAAAAGTGGCTAATTAAAATCCTGCGAAAATTACATGGGCGTGGCCCAAAATAAAGGTGTCGCAGCACCATATTAAGCTATGGACGAATTCGTAAAGTATTGATCTTGAATATTTCGTCCAAGCCTTCTTTCTTCATTATGCTGGCCTCAAAGTTCTAAAATCTTCATCCGTGGCCTTCTCTTAGATCATCACATGCTTGCTGCCATCTCCATGCATGGACATGCTCCAATGCTTGTCCCTCTCATCCATGCTTGGTCCATCATTCCTAAGAGTAAGAAATATATCTGATTTAGGCAGCATCATATTCTCATGTATGTGAGGAATAGTTCCAAGAAACGAAAGTACCTGATAGTTAAGTTGTTTGGCACGAGATCTTGTGATGGGTCCTTGTATGTGTGTTGATGTAGGTACAACGGTTGTATCAATAGTAGGGATGTCCACATCACCTTTCTTCTTGATGTTGCCGTTCTTCAGATCCGCCAAGTACTTGGGGCAATTCCGCTTCTACTGACATTCTCCCTTGCAGTAAAAGCACTCAGTATCAGTCTTAGGCCCAGCCTTGGTCTTCCTCGCCGGCGCAGTAGCTTTCTTACCGCCCTTCTTGAAGTTTCCCTTTTTCTTAGGCTTGCCTTGCTTCTTAAAATTGGTGGTCTTATAGACCATCAACTGATGCATCCCGTCCTACGACCGCTACTACATCTACTCCCACGAGCCCCCCAAGTGGACCCATGACTCGCGCCCGAGCCAAACTCCTTCAAGCTAAGGTGAACTCGCTCCTCTCCTTGTGTGACTTTGGTACACCCTTGGATGGCCTGCTACTTCATACGCATACCTTGTGCATCATCAGGTACGAAGAGCATGACCCAGAGAACGGAGGAGCACCAGCGGAGGGAACCAAATGCCCTCTGTCGTCAGCGGTACTATCGACCTAACGGCCAGACTACCGCCAAGACGTCTGCTACCGCCACCAATGTAAGACGCCAAGAAGCCAAATACTCATCCTTTGGCGGTACTACTGCTCTGGACCCGTGATTACCGCCACCAATGTGACGCCAACAGAAGTCCCAGTCGACAAGCGGCACTACCGGGCCCGGAGGTGGTACTACCGGCTGACCGGTACTACGGTCGTCTGACCGGGTACCACCGACGTGTATGGACCTCGATCGTGTTAAGTCGGCCCATACCTAACCCTCTATATTTCGCTATTTGTTCCTAAAATACCCCTGTTTATGTGGTTGGCCTATAAATAGCCCCCACCCTCCATTGTAAACCCTAGATTAAGGACACCTCTTTGAGGATCTTTCAATCTACTGGTCTCATGCTCCTACCAAGGGGCACCCTATTATCCACCCTCCTCTTGGATCTTGCCTAGTGCGTTCAAGTTGTACAAGGCCTTGGGTTCTCGGTTTCTCGCCCCCAAGTCGTCAAGGTCTCACCAAGCACCTCGTCCCCCGTTGTTGGCGTGGAGAGAGAGCTTCGCCCAACACCGATCCTAGAGATTATGTTGGACCGGTTGCCACCGGCGTGAGAGATCGGCGTGTATCGTGATTTGTGTGCGTGTGTTCGTGGTTTTCATCCCCTTCTTCCCCCGACCACCGCTTTCCCCTCGTTTCTCGTGGAAATTCGTGAAAGATCGGGCCACCCAAGGGGTTACCCCATAACATCAACACTTTGTGCTCTTTCTTGATCTCCACTTCCGCAGACTTCAACATAGAGAACAGTCTTGGCAACATCTTGTCCATGCGCTGCATGTTGTAGTTCATCACAAAGTTCTTGTAACTTGGTGGTAGTGATTGGAGGACACGATGAATCCCCAACGCATTAGGAATTATTATTCCCAAGCTCTGGAGCTTATTAGCGTGCCTAGACATCTTGAGCACATGCTGACCGATGGAGCAACCCTCTTCCATCTTGTAGTTAAAGAACTTTTCAGAAGCTTCATAACTCTCAACTGTCGTGTGAGCCTCAAATATCATTTTGAGTTCACGGACAATGTCATGTGGGTCAAAGTTCTCAAACCTCTTTTGAAAGCTCCAATTCCAAACCGTATAAGATAGCACACTGAACTGTGGAGTACTGATTCTTTCGAGTACGAAAAACATTTTTCTCATCATCGGTAGCATCTTCTGCAGGTGGGTCACCCAGTGGTGCATCCAGCACATAGGTCAACTGACCAGCATTGAGGACAATCCTCAAATTGCGGAACCAATCCGCGAAATTTCTTCCATTGTTTTTAAACTTTTCTTTCTCTAGGAACGCATTGAAATTGATGGTAGGGGCCACCATTGATCTACAACATATTTGCAATAGTTTAGACTAAGTTTATGACACATTGAGTTCTAATTATTAGTTAGGTGAACTCCCACTGAAAACAATACCCCTCACATTGTTTTAGTGATCACACGAACCAAATCCACTACATCAAGCCCGATCATCACGAGACATAATGTAGTTTCAAAGACGAACAATCAACATGTTCATCATATCTACTATATGACTCATGCTTTATCTACATGAGAAAATCTCGCTTGCTCCCATTGTATGCACACGTTGATTCTATCGCACCCGATCATCACGTGGTGCTTCGAAACGATGAGTCTTAGTAATGGTGCTAAATAAGGGTGAACACTTTACTTGATAATTTTGTGAGGGATCATCTTATAATGCTACCGTCATGATCTAAGCAATACAAGATGCATAAAAGGATTAACATGACATGCAATTCAAAATAAGTGATATGATATGGCCTTTATTCTTGTGCTTCTGATCTCCATCTTCAAGCACGAACATGATCTCCATCATCACCGGCGTGGCGTCAAGGTCAATGGCACCGCTCCATGGTTGTCGTCCACCAGCATCAACTATTACAACTACTTTTAATAGTAGACACGCATGTCTTAACAAAATTAAAATACAACCATAAGGCTCCTGCCGGTTGCCGACTTACAATAAGGAACATTGCATACATCATATATAATCACAATCATGGTGATATCACATCACAACACACCCCTGCAAAACAAAGTTAGACGCCTCTAATTTTGTTTGGATATTTTACATGGGTTGGGGCTTTCAATAAGTACTGTTGTAACTTACGAACAAGAACCACAATGTTGATGTTTGAACTATCAAGTGCCTGTTGTAAATTGAATATTTACTATGATGGGAGAGACAGACACCCGCAAAGGCACTTATGCAATACAAGTTGCATGTTGAGCGTGGAGCAAGTCTCATGAACGATGTCATGTAAGGTTAGCCCGGGCCGCTTCATCCCACCATACCGCAAGATTGCAAAGTACACAAAAATAAATTCATAATAAAAGGACCACCACCCACAATGACCATTATGTTCTACTCGTGCAACAGATCTACATATAGACACAACTCTGATACCACTGTAGGGGTTCGTAGCATGGAAAACAAAAAATTTATACCACATGAACACACACAAGCCAGGATCTATCTACTAGATTGTAGCAACGAGTCGATTAGAGTACTCACCCATGAAAATTCCAAAGCGGTTAATGAGAGCAGATTCTCGTGGGTGATGTAGTCGTTCACTTGCCGATCTCAAGATCGCGTAGACAATCCTTCCAACACCGCATTTCGGCAGTGCTCCCGCAGTCGGTCACACGTTCGGTATGCGATGAAGACCTTCCTCTCCCTTGTTCCAGTAGACAGCTGAGGTTGTAGCTCTCTCCTCCCGATTCTGGCAGCAAGACGGCGTGGTGTCAGAGTTTAGAAGGGAGATCTTGTGGGGATTCTCCTAAGCCGGAGCGAGTATGGTGGATTAGAAGAGGGCCTTGGCGATCTAGGGTTTATAGGGCGCCAAGGGGTGGTGTGGCCGGCGGCTAGGGAAAGAGGATGCCCCAAGTAGGCGGCTTGGGAGGAGGGCTCTAGGGCGGCAGCGACTTGGGTGGTGGCCGGCGGCTAGGGCTTGGAGGTGTGGGGCAAGGGGGCGCCCCTCCCCTCCTTTTATGAGAGGGAGGGGTGGCTAGGGGGAGGGAATCCTCCCCCAATCCTCTTCATGTGGTCGGCGGAAAGGGGAGGGAGGATTCCTTCCCTAGGTAGGAATCCTTCCCTCCACTTGGAAATATTGTCCTAGTTTGACTTTTTCAAACTGGCTTTTTGACTTTCAATTTAGAGCTTGATTTCTCTCTTCCAAGTGTCTAGACAAGTGACCTAGGACATGATGCAACCATTCCACTTTGTCATGACACATCCATGTACCCTTCCCCCTCCGGATCGGTGAACCTTCTAGACCCTTCTAGATCATTCCGGTGAAAACACCAGAACCAGTCCCGAACTCCGGAATTGGACTTTCCTTATATGAATATTATTATCTCGACCATTCCAGATCTCCTCGTGATATCTCAGATCCCATCCGAGACTTCGAACAACATTTGGTCTTCTTACTCACATTCCATATCTACTAAACAACATCGAATCCTTAAGTGTGTCGCCCTACGGTTCATGAATTATGCAGACATGACCGAGACTCTTCTCCGATCAATAACCAATAGAGGAATCTAGAAATTCATATGGTTCCCACATATTTTTACGATTACTTTGCGACTGAATGAACCATTTACATACGATACCAATTTCCCTTTGTCTCGTGATATTTTACTTATCCGAGGTCTGATCGTCGGTATCTCAAGATACCTAGTTCAACCTCGTTATCGATAAGTACCCTTTACTCATTCCTGTGATATGTGATCCCTTGTGAGCCAGTCACATGCTTGCAAGCCAATTGGATGACATTCCACTGAGAGGGCCCAGAGTATATCTATCCGACATATGGATGGACAAATCCCACTCTTGATCCATGTGCCTCAACCCATACTTTCCGAACACTCAATGCTACCTTTATAACCACCCAGTTATGAAGTGGTGTCTGACGTCATCAAAGCATCCATCCGGTGATGGTGATTAGCATGATCTCATGGTCAAAGGATTTAGGTTACTATGTATCTGAAAGCATATAGCAATTAAACTAATGAAATGACTTGATCTTTATGCTACGCTTATCTATAGGAGTATGTCCATCACACCATTCTCCTAATGATATGATCTTGTTGTTAATAACATCTCAATGTTCATGATCAGGAAACCATGATCATCTCACAACCAACAAGTTAGTATTATAAAGAGGCTTTACTAGGAACTCTAATAAGTTTACAAATCACACAAGTATTAATGTTTCTGGTTAATACAATTATAGCATGAATGTAAACATTTATCATAAACACAAAGATATAATAATAACTACTTTTATTATTGCCTCTAGGGAATATATCCAACATAGATCCCCTCAGAATCCCAGCAGCACGACGGTGCGATGGTGGTGGTGGAGGAGAGATATCTGCAGGGCTTCGCCTAAGCCGGAGTAGTCGATGGAGGAGAGAGGGGTGGTGGCACCTAGGGTTAGGAGGCGCAAGGACAAGGGGCAAGGGGTGTGCCCCCATGATGAGTGCATATTTTCATCATGTTTTAGATCATTATTTTGCATTGCAGATGTCGGATCTTGGTATTTTACGGCGTTCGCATGCACTTTTTATGTTTATTTTCACCAGGATCAGATCAGATGTGGATCCGATGGACACAATTCCTGGACCAGTTATATTGGAGTGAAAAGGAGCCAAAAACTACGTAAATTGCTTATTTGGGAAATATTAATAACACCAGAATAAAATCCGAAGCGAGCAAAGGAGACAGAAGGTTTAACGACCAACTATACGGGCCGCCGCCGTATAGTTGCGGCCGTATAGTTGGCGCCGCCTCCGCCTCCTCAAATAGTTTCCTCCCATGCAACTAGATCGGTGAGACGACATACAGAACAACCAGAAATCGCCGAAAACCTCACCTTCAGAAGGGATCTGGAGGGGAACTTTCCCTAGGGATCCATCTTCGCCCTAAGCTGATATGGGAGGCCAAGGCATCGATCTCCATCTTCATCAACCACTGCATCTGCATTACCACCATCATATCCATCCACCCCATCTAGATCTTGTTGTAATTCTTGCACTAGTGTTGGATTTATACAAGTATTATTCATCGATAATCATTTCCATTACCATTGTGATGATGCTGTTTGCCTCCATGCCTGAGTAGATCATTAGTTCTTGGGGAGATGGAGAAACCCTAGTATATGATTGAGACGAAATAGGGATTATTATGTTATACATCATTATATGTATGTGTTAATTGTCTTCATCTTGATGCTGGGAGTTGTGCACCTCCTTAATATTTGCCTCTTACGGGGACTTGATGGAGGGGATTACCTATTGGTAGACGAAGGGATGGTAGCACTTACTGTGACTATAAAGTCGTTGTCATCCTTTACGTACTAACTTGGGGAAGCAAGGAGAACTCACTAAGCCATGTCCATGCCGCGGGAGAAATCCCTTAATAGCGGGATAATATGATTGATGTCGTTTATCTGTTAGCTGTAGTTATGAATGATGGTGTGAGCAGTGGTTGTTGCCTAATCATCCATATATGGATCTCCTCCCACATACATGCATATCATGAGAATATTTGTTATAATAATCTTGATCACTTAGTCTAAACTTCTAGCGGTGTATCCACCACTCCCTGAGAACGATTTCCCCTATTGCAGTTTCAATCTTTCTTACGCACGCGATTACTTCTTTCTGCATTAAGTTTTACTTCATTTTACTTTACAGTTTCAATCAACCTAAAACCCCAAAACAATTCTACTTCTTGCATCTTAGATTTATTTCTTAAGTACTTCGTTTAGTTTTAGTTAAAAGCATTTTAGTATTTCGCCTACTGCTCCCTATGGAATCGATATCTTTATTTTGAAACTAGCTACAAACGATCTGTGCACTTGCAGTCATCAAGCTATTTTCTGGCGCCGTTGCCGGGGAGATTAGCGCTATAAGTCACTTTACTTTTAGTTATTTACTTTAGTTGTACTAATTTTTTATTTGCATTGCAGGACTATAACAATGGACAACACTCAACATTTAATGTAGCTTGAGGCAGTAAGGAACATGGGTTCGCCCATGGACGCTTTTATAACTGTCAATAGAAGCATAAACCCCGATGTTATTAAGATCCATCCCTTATTATTTGAGTTACTTAACTCTAAAAAGTTTGCAGGAACCCATGAAGAGAGTCCATATGGACACTTACAATTCTTTGAAGATGTTTTTAGTTCCTTTATATTTGATGATTGTGACCTTGATAAGGTTAAATTCTAGTTGTTTAGACAAACTCTCTCTAATAATGTTTGCAACTAGTATAGATCCTTTTGTGTAGAAGCAGCAAGGACGTGGACGGATTTGACAACCAATTTCTTGTCAAAATATTACTCAGAAAGAAAAGATCATAGGATGAGAGGTATCCTAAATAGGACATAGCATAGAATAGCATAGCATAGAGTGCAAAATATTCCTACACATGAACTTATACTTAAAACAACTACAATGCATAGGAAAATAAGTAGGACTTTTATGATAGTGCCACTTGCCTTTGTTGTTGATGTAGTCGTTCAGATAATCCTCACAATAGAAAAGATTGCACTCATCACAATCACAAACTTTGAACTCCTCGTAATCTATCAATTAAAACAAGTGCACAACAAAAACACCATTCAAACAATGCAATGATGCACAATACAATAAAACAATGATGAACACATGCATGCATGACAATTTAATAGGTCGCAATGGTTGTATTTAGTTCTCTAGACATTATTATAGAAGATGATGCATATGTAAAATCAATTAATGCGACAAAGCATTATTATTAAAGCTATATTGATTTAATATGGTTTATTCTCACTTTAATTCAACTACTGATGTTTCTGTCATATTAAATTGTGAACTAAATGCTACTGGATAGGTAATGTTTACATTTGCCACTAGTTTCACCTTAAAATGATTTATATAATAAAAGTTATAGTCAAAATACTCATTTATGGGATTTAATCATAGTTAATTATTTTGTATCGTAACAAATTCAACTAATGGTACAGTGTCATAGAGTACAATCTTCTGAATCCCTAAATATCCAATTTGCCAATTTTGGAGTTGTGGATATTTTCCTATGAATTTTATACCATTAATTAGTTTTAAATATTCCAGAAAATATGCATTTGTCAAAGTGACAATTTTATTCCAGAAACAAATTCTAAACATTATTATGAATCTAGGGATATAAATATGTATTTTTATGATAAATATTCAATTTTATATGAATTTCACAAGTTCAATACATTTTCTGACTATTTTCTTATTCCGAAAATTTTGAGGGAATATTCCAAGAATGTTCTGTAGACCGGCGGTGACTGGACTGCCATGTGGTGATGTTTCATTGGTTGGTACCTCTCTGATGCTGAATAGAACGTGAGCCGCTAGATCATAAGGGGATCCGATGGCTGGGAACCGTTCCTTCCAGAAGCTCACCGGCGAGTGATAGGGCAAAGGTGTCCGATCTTTCGATGAGATGGTGATAGTTGATTTGGTGGAGTTCGGGCTTGACGATCCGACTACACGTGCGAGCACGAGCGCCAATGCAATCGCTAGGAGAATCTCCTGGAGGTTACCGATCCTGTGGGAACACGATCAGCCTGACCAACGAGGGTCTTAATTCCTACCTGAAATCGAGAACAAGTAAGAACCAATATTGCAATCAAGATATTGCGGATTAAGATGAAAGCTTTATTGAAAAGGTGGGATCCTGTATAGGTGCGAAGTACAAGAGGCCTCTGCGACGCTCGAGCCTTGGCGAAGTTGCTATGATGGCTAACTTATTGTCTAAACAAAATCCGAGTCTACGGTGACGGCTATGGGGAGTATTTAAGGAGGAAAAGGTGGGGTTTCGGACATCCATAGAAGTGGTGGCCGAATCCAACCCTAGAAGTCCTTTTCTCCTCAAATACGGACTCTAAAAACTGGCTAATTAAAATCCTGCGAGAATTACATGGGCATGTCCCAAAATAAAGGTGTCGCAGCACCATATTAAGATATGGACGAATTTGTGAAGTATTAATCTTGAATATTTCATCCAAGCCTTCTTTCTTCATTATGGTGGCCTCAAAGTTCTGAAATCTTCATCCGTGGCCTTCTCTTGAATCATCTCATGGATTGCTGCCATCTCCATGCATGGCCATGCTCCAATGCTTGTCCCTCTCATCCATGCTTGGTCCATCATTCCTAAGAGTAATAAATACATCTGATTTAGGCAGCATCATATTCTCATGTATGTGAGGTATAGTTCCAAGAAACGAAAGTACCCGAAAATCACTATGATGGCGAGCGTCTAGTACTGATCTACGGGGTCTAAAAACAGGTTAACCCTAAAAAAAATTTTGTATTATGCTCCGGAAAGTGCGCAGGCACCAAAAAATAATGATATAACGGTCGATGGAGAAAAGTGATCCCCGGGGCCGAAAATCAGTATAGCCAGAAAAACAGTATACTTCAGAAATTCATCCATAGCTTAATATGGTGCTGCGACACCTTTATTTTGGGCAAGGCCCATGTAATTTTGCCCAAAAATTTTCTGGCTATACCGTTTTTCGACCCCGGGGATCACTTTTCTCCATCGGTCGTTAAAGCAATATTTTTTTGGCGTCAAGGCTTTCGAGCAAAATAAAAAATTTAAATTTTTTTGGGGCTAACCTATTTTTAGACCCCAGAGATCAGTTCTAGACACCGCCATCATAGTGATTTTCCACCTCTCGGTCGCTTTTGGTGCCATATCATCATACATTGCTTGTTGTGTCGCGTCGTGACATCGTTGGTGATCTAGGCTCGCGTCTCTAGTACGGTCTAGCCTAGGACCAGCACAGTACCATCGTTGAGCATTCTTTCAACTTGTGCATTGATGTTTTGATAATTGCTAACCCCTTGCTAAGCCTTCCCAGAGCTCCACAGATATTCTCCACGTGCGGTGTCTCGACTCCTAGTAATCGCTTGGTTCAATCTCTGGACCCACTGATCCTCGCGGTTGCACATCGCCTTTTCCTGCTGTTTGGTAAGAACTTGTAAGAGCTTCGTATATTGCTTGACGGATTACGCGTGACTTTCACCATATTTCCGTAGTATATACCTGTGTTTTTTAAGGACTAACCATGACAGATACTTCGCGGAACCCTGCCACCATGACGAACGAAGAACTAAATGCTCACTTCTCCGAGCTCTTGGTCAGTCGCGCTGAAGACGTGGATACACGCCTAGGGGAGTTTGACACCAAGATCACCAACACCGTGGACAAGATCGATGGACTCGAGAAATCCTTCAACGCCAAGCGGCCTTCGGTTCAAGGAGATTTTGAACAGATTGCCCGCACCAAGACGCAGCGCATTCGATCGCACGGTCGGATCACGGTTGTTCGCCAGCACTTCGACCAATACTGCGGTGACGCACCTCAAACTTCCGCCGCGGCCGCTGCAGCGACATTGGGGACAAACGACGGGTACTACTACGACCCCGACGACGACGATCTGTTCGACGAGGAGGTTGAACAATCTCCACGTACTCTGGGCGTCCCGACATTACTACATGGCACGACCATCGGTACGTGATGATGATCATGTTGCAAAGCTTAAATTAAATATTCCATCTTTTGAGGGTAAATATAATACTGATGCATATCTTACATGGGAGATGGAAGTAGAACAACATTTTGCATGCTTAAAATATCCTGAGAATATGCGTGTTAGTCTGCTACATGTGAATTTACTAAATTTGCTTCCCTTTGGTGGTCCGAGTATTGTCGTTTAAATCCTACTACTATTCCTAGTACTTGACTGCTTTAAAACTGCTATGCGTGTTCGTTTGTACCTCCAACTTATCAACGTGATTTACTAAAGAATCAACCCGCTTAGAGCAAGGAAAAATTATGTAGAAGAGTATTATCAGAATTGCAAGCGGGATGGTTCGGTGTGGTCTTGTTGAATCTTATGAATAAATGCTTGCGTTTCTTTGGTGGATTAAACAAGGACATTCAAAGACATATTAGATTATAAGGAATATAATTCTATCACTCGTTTGTTTCATCTTGCTTGCAAAGTGAACATGAGGTGCTTGGATCGCCAACCACCATGGAGGAGGACTAATAATTGCATGTCGCACATCCACTTGGACATCCCGACAATCAACGCCTCCTCGTGATTCGCCACTAGCTACTACCACATCCAAGGCCACCACAAGATTTCCGGCTCCTCCACCATCATCCAATGCTCCCTTTCGTAGTGCCTCTTCTATGGCTTCCACGGGTAAGACAAAGGATATACAATGCCGCAAGTGTGGGGTTTGGTCATATTGAGAGATGCACAACACAACGTGTGATGATGGTGCGGAATATGGTCAATACGATTCATGAGTGACTTTGATGAAGATACACTAGCCCTTATTTATTTCGAGATGGAGACAATTCGATCTTGATGAAGAGACAGAGGTAATGGGAGCTGAAGCTGCTGATCAATAGAAGATCTTAATTACACAACGTGTGTTGAGTGTGCAATTGAGCAAATCTGAGCAAGATCAACGCCACAACCTGTTCCAAACACGTGGTGTTGTCAAGGAAAGAGCTATACGGATCATCATTGATGGGGGGAGTTGTAATAATCGGCGGTGTTGACATGGTAGAGAAGCTTGCGCTTCCAACAAGACAACGCCCACATTCATATTACATCCAATGGTTTGAGAGTTCTTGCAAGATCAAGGTAACAAGAACGGTACGCGTGCATTTTACTATTGGTACATATTCTGATTTTGTTGATTGTGATGTTGTACCTATGCAAGCTTGTTCTTTGTTACTTGGTAGACCATGGCAATTTGATAGAGAATCTGTTCATAATGGCAAAACTAATCAATATTCTCTTATGCATGATGGAAAGAAAATTGGTCTAAAACCTATGACTCCCGAACAGATTTTAAAAGATGATCTTGCTAGAGCTAGTAGAGCTAAAACTGAGGAGAAAAATAAAAGTAAGAATCAAATTGTTGCTGCAGGTTTTATACCATCAAAGAACACTAAATCTGATTCTACACATGCTACTGAAATTCGTTTGAAGAGTCCATGTATGCTTGCAAATAAAATTGATATTGCTGAACTAGATGTAAACAATACTCAATGTTATGCAATTGTCTGCAAAGAGGTTTTGTTTTCATTTGAGGATATGCCTCCTTCTTTGCCACCCGCTAATGGAGGGGTTAACCTCTTGTGATGCAGCCCGTCCTACGACCGCTACTACATCTACTCCCACGAGCTACCCAAGTGGACCCATGACTCGCGCCCGAGCCAAACTCCTTCAAACTAAGGTGAACTCGCTCCTCTCCTTGTGTGACTTCGACACACCCTTGGATGGCTTGCTACTTCACGCAAACTCATGCATCATCAGTGCAGAAGAAGCCACCGGTGCCGCCAAGCCAGACTACCGGTTGGGACGACCATTACTACCTCAAGCGGTCCTACCGCCTCCTCCGCCGCCACAGAAGCACCACTCCACGCCCGAAGCATAAGCGGTACTACGGTCCTGCCAGTCACTCGGTGCAGTACTACGGCCCCTCCTACCGCTCGCCACAGGCGCCTCCGACGGAAGCTCCAGGCCCTCAAGCGGTACTACCGCTCCGGAAGCGGTACTACCGGTTGCCACCGGTACTACCGGTCCCGCCAGACCCTGATCGCCTCAGTTTGGCCCTATGCCTTGTAACCCAACCTATAATTTACCTTTTCATTCCGAAACTACCCCTGTTTTGTGGCTGGACTATATATAGCCCCCACCCTCTATTGTAAACGCTTAGAGTTGGATAATAATAGATATTAAGGAAACCCTTTGAGGACTTATATCTATTGGTCTCATGCTCCTACCAAGGAGCACAGGATTATCCACCCCCCTCTTGGATCTTGCCTAGTGCGTTCAAGTTGTACAATGCCTTGGGTTCTCGGTTTCTCGCCCCCAAGTCGTCAAGGTCTCACCAAGCACCTCATCCCCCGTTGTTGGCGTGGAGAGCGAGCTTCGCCCAACACCGATCCTAGGGATTATGTTGGACCGGTTGCCACCGGCGTGAGGAGTAGGCGTGTATCGTGTTTTGGTGTGTGTGTGTGTTCGTGGTTTTCATCGCCTTCGCCCGATTTCATACCCGACCACCTCTTTCCCCCTCGTTGCTCGTGGAATTCGTGAAAGATCGGGCCAACCCCAGGGTTACCCCTATAACATATTGGTATCAAGAGCACGGTTGATCACGAATTTCCCCCCATTTTTTTTCTTTTATCCGCCTTAAAATCGAAAATCCTACCAAAAAGAGCCCCAATTTGCCTTCGGATCGATCTCTGGATTTGGTGAGTTTTTTGTGGTTTTGGTCCATAGATCTGTTGCTTTGGGAGTCGATCTATAGCCCCTGTTGTTTCTAGCCTTTCGGTCGATTTCCCGAATCGAGGTTTTGGCAAGTTCATCGTGTTCGATTCTGTGCTAAGCGGTACTACCGGCCGTCTGTAAGCGGTACTACCGCAAGTAACCGGTACTACCGGTAGTACTGCACGCCGTACTACCGGTTGTCGCAAGCGGTACTACCGCTCGCCACTGACCGTGCCTCCTACCCTTTGACGCCTCGATTTCGTTCGCTGACCTTCCCACTTTGCTTGTTCGTGTTTCGCGTGTTTGTCGCCATCTTCACAACAGATTCCGCATCAACGTCATTCCGCGCTCGACGACACCGCGACACTCGAACACCATCCCCCACCAGCGGTTACAAGTCGCCAACAATACCAAAGGTATAACTTGCACCACCTTGACAGCCCCATATCTTCCTTTGTGTGTATCTATCCTATGAGAGCAAATCATTTTGTGTTTGTCTAAGCATTGTGCACTTGCCTTCGGAAAAGTGAGAGTGTGAGGCCAAATAGAAAAGCTAACATAGTAGCATAGCAAGGGAGAAAAAGAAAAGAAAAAGAATCAAAAAAAAACAAGGAAAAGAAAAAGATAGAATAGAAAGATACATAGTCTCCCCAATACATAGAGATTACCAAGCTTGTAAGCCAAGAAAGAGAGAAGAAAGAGCGCACCGAAGCAAGTGCACAAATCTATTGCTTACCCTCTTTTGGAAAACGAGTTGTGGTCTCTCCTTGTGTTGGCACGACAACCGAGCGTAGTCTTCGTTAGGACCTTTTGTGCTCATTTTTCATAGTCGTGCTAACCCAATTTTTCTCCACGTGTGTGTTTTCCGTGTTTTCATAGATCGTATCCTTTTGCTTTTGATCTTTGGTTCTTTACCACGTAGGACAATAACCTTTTGCTTGGATCGTTTCGTTTGGTTTTCCACAACCCTAACCTT
This sequence comes from Avena longiglumis, assembly GCA_030063025.1. Classification (NCBI taxonomy): domain Eukaryota; kingdom Viridiplantae; phylum Streptophyta; class Magnoliopsida; order Poales; family Poaceae; genus Avena; species Avena longiglumis. The sequence goes on along the minus strand of CP125976.1, from coordinate 341,751,935 downwards.
CCACCACAAGCCTTTGAGAGTTTCTTGCCATTTCACTTTGCACGCTTTTCGCTCATTTGTGTGGCAATTGGTTTGATATAATCTCCAAGGTGAGGTAAAAGGCTAACTCTCCACACCCTTTCTCTCCATATACAACCATTGTTGGCTTTGCATCATGGACAGGCATGGAGAGCCATCCCAACCACCACCACCTCCGGAGGATGATAACCAATTCATGACAAGATGGGACCATTGGAAGGTCCGAGGAGAATTCAACTATCGCTAGAAGCCCTCGAAGCGCCAAGATGAACAATTTAGCGAGGCCCGTGTGGAATTCAAGAACATCGACAACCGCTTCGAAGAAGTCCGTGGCCAAATGCATGCCATGCAACACAACCTCGGTCATCAAAATGAAGCTCTTGGTCGTGCACTCGCCTCAACGGATGAGAAGCTTCAACGCATCATTGATGGAATCGCAAGGCCACGCTCGCGCGAATCAAGCTCATCACGGCACTCCTCAAGTGAATCAAGTGCACCTCGCCGTCACGCTTCAAGGCACCGGGATGGACACGTTCTTCAATCCATGAGTTCTTCGCAAGCGGTACCATCTCCGCGTCACGCCGCAACGTCAAGCTACGATGGTGACCTCTCCGCAAGGCCTCCAAGGCGTGAAGCGAACCGGCCACAACCAAGAGCACTTGTGATTCAACAAGAGCAACCTCGCATGGACCACCAAGGCCATCGACGTCGAAAGGCCCCTTCAACAAATAGTGAAGCTTCCGAAGAGGACGAACAAGATCACCGTCAGCGGGAAGCACTCGAAAACCCTCCAAGGCGTCATCATCGACATGATCGTCCACGTCGGCACCATGATGGTCATGACGAGCCTCCCCTACACCAAGAAGAAGAAGAGAAGCCAATTGCGCATGTGGCTGGACGTCTTCCTCGCCACAGGGCGCAAGACAATGCTCCTCGACATCAACCACGACAAGAACAAGAGCAAGCTCCCCAAGCTCGTCGTGAGGACCATCAACCTCCCCCTCGTCCTCAACTGCGACAACAACACGAGCAAGCTCCCCAAGATCGTCGACAAAACCAAGTTCAACCACCACACGCGGCACCTCAACAACCGCAAGAACAACACAATAATCACCAAGCAAGACATGAGAGCTCGGATGATGATGATGACCGTTAAAATAATGGCAACCGACGCAACCGGAACCGCAATGGAGAAGAAACTTTCGGCAAGCTCAAATTCACCATGCCCAAGTTCACCGGTTCCAATGAGCCCGAGGAATATCTCTCTTGGGAACTCAAGTTCGACAAGATCTTCCGCATGCACAATTATAGCAATGAGAAGATGATGGCTATGGCATCCCTCGAGTTTGATGAGTATGCCAACCTTTGGTGGGAACAAGTCCAACTCGCTCGCGAAGCAAAAAAAGAGCCTCCAATCGCAACTTGGCAAGATATGAAGGCTCATATGAGATCCCGCTTTGTTCCTTCGCACTACACGCGTGACCTCTTCAACAAGCTTCAAACGCTTAGTCAAGGGACAAAGACCGTGGAAGAGTACTTCAAACAAATGGAGCTCAACATGATCCGTGCCAACATCGAAGAGCGAGATGAACAAACAATGGCACGCTTCCTCAATGGCTTGAACCATCCAATCAAGCGCATCACCGAGTTCCAAAAGTACAACAACATGGTTGAGCTTGTGCACATCGCATCCAAGGCCGGCGCCAAGTGCAAGAGGACATCAAGTACAACAAGCCAAAGACGATTTCACCTACAAGCAAGCGCCAACCACTACTCCAACAACACCAAGTGGAAGCTCCCAAGTACAACCAAGCTTCCTTCAAGCCAACTATTCCCCAAGGAAAACAGCCCCAAGTGGCAAAACACAAGGATGATCAACCATTCAATGGTGAATGCTACAAGTGTGGAGGCAAAGGGCACAAGTCGAATGCATGTGGAAACAAGAAAGTTTTGTTCATCCATGACAACGGCGATGAAGAATACTTGAGTGAAGAAGAGTTTGATGCAAGGGTCAAGGAATCCATGGCAAGGAAACACTTGGAAGAGGACCAAGAACTTCTTGTGTGTGAGCATGACGCAAGTCCATCGCTTGTGGTCACAAGGGTCTTGACTACCCAAGCCAATGAAAGTGAATACCAACGCCGAACATCTTCCAAACTCGTGCAGCATCAATGGGAAGTCCATCAAAGTTATCATCGATGGTGGAGTTGCCACAACCTTGAAAGCATGGAATTGTGTGAGAAACTCAACCTCACCCTTCATCCACATAGACACCCCTACCATATCCAATGGCTAAGTGACCAAGGATCCGCTAAGATCAAGCACACCGCCTTGGTGACGCTCTCCATTGGGCACTACAAGGACACGGTGGAATGTGACGTGGTTCCAATGACGGTTTGTCACATGTTGCTCAAAGACCGTGGCAATATGACAAGCGTGCTTTGCATAATGGTCACTCAAACACTTACACCTTCAAATGGCTTGATAAAACTTGTGTGTTGCAACCAATGACTCCTAGCCAAATAATTGCGGACAATGCAAAGGCTTTAGCGAGGGCGAATACGCAAAAAAACACCTTGTGAGAAGAGTGGTGAGAGAGAACCACACCATAGTGAGTGAGAGCTGCAATCCAAACTCGAGGAAAACTAAGAGTGTTCTTCTTGCCACCAAAAGTGAGATGAGAGAAGTGCGAACAACCATCCATCTTGCACTACGCCCTCGTATGCAAGGGACTAGCGCAAGGAACTAACGAATTGACAAATGTTCCTCCTTCTTTGATGGCTGTTGCAGAATTCCAAGATGTATTTCGAAGAGCTTCCTCATGGCCTTCCCCTCTTCGTGGAATCGAGCACCGATCGACCTCATACCCGCAGACCACTTCCAAACCGCGCTGCGACGCACTAACCCGGAAGAGACGAAGGAGATCGGCGCCAAATCAACCAACTCGTCTCCAAAGGTTTGATCCAAGTAAGCACTAGCCCAAGCGCGTCCGTGATCCTAGTCCCAAAACGGATGATACGCTATGTTATGCATGGATCGCCATTCAATCAATGCTATCACCGTATGCTATCGACATCCTATACCGCGTCTTGATGACATGCTTGATGAGTTATGTGGAGCCACTATATTTTCGAAAATTGATCTTCGTAGTGGCTACCATCAAATTCGCATGGAGGTGATGAGTGGAAAACCGCCTTCAAGACCAAGCTTGGTCTCTATGAATGGTTGGTTATGCCTTTTGGCTTATCCAATGCCCCATCTACCTTCATGCGTCTCATGAACCATATTTTGCGATCTCTTATTGGAAAGAGTGTAGTTGTTTACTTTGATGACATTCTTGTCTATAGCAAGTCACTCGAGGAGCATGTTACTCATGTTAAGGAGGTCCTCCAAATCCTTCGTCATGAAAAGCTTTATGCTAATCTCCCCAAGTGCACTTTTGAAAGAGACAAGCTGATTTTCCTTGGTTTTGTTGTGTCTTCTAATGGCATAGAAGTGGACGTCTCCAAAGTCAAGGACATACGAGATTGGCCCACTCCAACAAATGTTAGTGAACTTCGTAGTTTTCATGGGTTGGCTGGCTTTTACCGTCGCGATGTGAAAGATTTTTCTACCATTGCTTGCCCCCTCAACGAATTGACCAAGATAAATGTCACGTTCGTTTGGGGAAAAGCACAACAAAAGGCTTCTGATGAGCTCAAAAAGAGGCTCACCGAAGCACCACTCCTTGCATTGCCGGATTTCACAAAACCTTTGAGATTGAATGTGACGCTAGTGGTATTGGCATTGGTGGCGTCCTTATGCAAAATGGGCGTCCTATTGCTTACCATAGTGAGAAACTTGATGGCGCACGCCTCAATTATCCCATTTATGACAAAGAACTTTTTGCCTTGGTTCGTGTTCTTCAAGTGTGGCAACACTATCTTTGGCCCAAAGAATTTATCATCCATTCCGACCATGAGTCGTTGAAGTATCTTAAGGGCCAAGCCAACTTGAGTAAAAGACACGCAAAATGGGTTGAGTTTATGGAGTCTTTTCCTTACATTGTAAAATACAAGAAGGGCAAAGAAAATGTGGTAGCGGACGCCTTGTCTCGCAAAAACACAAGCCTTCTTACACGACTCGAAGTCAATGTCTTGGGTCTTGAGGACATCAAATCTTTGTACGCGTCCGATTCTTTCTTTGGACCAATATTTGCACAATGTTCAATAGACAAAGGGATTGATGATTTCTATTTGCATAAGGGTTTTCTTTTCAAACAAAACAAGCTTTGCATTCCGAAATCGTCTCTCCAACTTTTGCTTCTTCAAGAGTCCCATGGTGGAGGCCTTATGGGTCACTTTGGCCGTGACAAGACATATGACATGCTCTCCACTCACTACTTTTGGCCAAAGATGAAGCGCGACGTGGAGCGCCACGTTCAACGATGCACTACATGTATCCAAGCTAAGTCCAAGTCCAACCCCTTTGGTCTTTATATGCCATTGCCTATTCCTCATGCACCTTGGTCGGACATTAGCATGGACTTTGTGTTAGGCTTGCCTAGATCTAAACATGGTCATGATTCCATATTTGTAGTCGTGGATCGCTTTTCAAAAATGGCACATTTCATTCCGTGCCATAAGACCGATGATGCTTCACATGTAGCAAATTTGTTTTTCGTGAAATAATTCGCTACACGCGGTTAAGAACAATCGCCTCCGACCATGACGTAAAATTCATGAGCTACTCGAAGACCTCATGGCCAAGCTCGGCATCAAGCTCCTCTTCTCGTCCGCCTCGCATCCTCAAACCGATGGACAAACCGAGGTAGTCAATCGAAGTCTTGGCACACTTCTTCGGGTGTTGATAAAGAAGAACATTAAAGACTGGTAGGAATGCATTCCACACGCCGAGTTCGCCTACAACCGCGCCAAGCACTCCACCACCATGAGGAGCCCGTTCATGATCGTCTATGGCTTCGAGCCCCTCACCGCGCTCGATATCCTTCCACTTCCACTTCATGAACGTGCCAATATGGACGTTGTCAAGCGTGCCCAAGCAATGATGAAACTCCATGAAGACACACGAGCTACTATCGAGCAACAAGTCCTTCGCCAAGCATCAAGGCTAAACAAGACCAACAAAGAGATGATCTTTGATGAGGGCGACCTTGTATGGATACACTTGAGTAAAGACCGCTTCCCCAAGGAACGCGACTCCAAGCTAAAGCCACGAGGCGATGGACCATTCAAGGTGCTAAAGAGGATCAACAACAACGCCTATGTGATCGATATACCAACATCGAAGTATAGTGTGAGATCGACATTCAATGTCAAGGACCTCTCACCCTACCATGGCGAAGAGGAGGTTGTGACGGTTGAAGAGTCGAGGACGACTCTTTCCCAAGGGAGGGGAGCTGATGCAGCCCGTCCTACGACCGCTACTACATCTACTCCCACGATCTACCCAAGTGGACCCATGACTCGCGCCCGAGCCAAACTCCTTCAAACTAAGGTGAACTCGCTCCTCTCCTTGTGTGACTTCGACACACCCTTGGATGGCTTGCTACTTCACACGCAAACTCTATGCATCATCAGGTACGAAGAAGCCACTAGTCGCTGCCAGGCGCAAGCGGTACTACCGGTTGGGACGACCGGTACTACCGCTCCAAGCGGTCCTACCGCCTCCTCCTACCGCTCGCCACAGGAAGCACCACTCCACGCCTGTAAGCAAGCCAGTACCGGTCACTGTACCACCGCCTCCTACCGCCACAAAGCGCCCGACGGAAGCTCCAGGCTCAAGCGGTACTACCGCTCGAGCGGTACTCAGGGTTGCCACCGGACTACTGTTGCCGGACCGGTACTACCAGTCCCGCCAGACCCTGATCGCCTCAGTTCGGCCCTGTGCCTTGTAACCCAACCTATAATTTACCTTTTCATTCCGAAAGTACCCCTGTTTTGTGGCTGGACTATATATAGCCCCCACCCTCTATTGTAAACGCTTAGACTTGGATAATAATAGATATTAAGGAAACCCTTTGAGGACTTATATCTATTGGTCTCATGCTCCTACCAAGGAGCACCGGATTATCTACCCCCCTCTTGGATCTTGCCTAGTGCGTTCAAGTTGTACAAGGCCTTGGGTTCTCGGTTTCTCGCCCCCAAGTCGTCAAGGTCTCACCAAGCACCTCATCCCCCGTTGTTGGCGTGGAGAGCGAGCTTCGCCCAACACCGATCCTAGGGATTATGTTGGACCGGTTGCCACCGGCGTGAGGAGTAGGCGTGTATCGTGTTTTGGTGTGTGTGTGTGTGTGTTCGTGGTTTTCATCGCCTTTCCCCCGATTTCATACCCGACCACCTTCTTTTCCCCTCGTTGCTCGTGGAATTCGTGAAAGATCGGGCCAACCCCATGGTTACCCCTATAACATCTTGGGTGCCCGATCTTCACGGATCTCGTGGTCAAATCGATGGGAAAGCGAGGGAAAAGGGAGAAGGTAGCGAAAGCGAACACACACCTCGCGAAGAACACGATGAACACACGCAAAAACTCACACGATACAAGGCCGATTGCTTCCGAACGGTGGCCACCGGTCCGATAGAATCCTCGCAAGGAAAGATCGGTCAACGTGCTCCCTCAAATCCAAATCGGAGAGGGAAGAACACCTTGGGGAGGGTCTTGACGACTTGGGGGCGAGAAACCGAGAACCCAAGTCCTTGTTCAACGATGGATGCGTGATGCAAAGTCCAATCGAGGTTGGTGACGATAGTCGGTCCCCTTGGTAAAGGGGATGAGGCAAAACTAGAGATTCCACAATGGGGGTTTTCTTTAGCTATCATCTATGCCTAAGGGATACATGAGGGGTGGGGGCTCTATTTATAGGCCAGCCACTAAACAAGGGTAGTTTGGGGATAAACTAGGCGAATAGGTAAGTAAAGGGGAATACATGGGCTGTGGCCCAACTGGTGCCAAGCAGACATGACCGTAGTACGGACTTAGGACCGTAGTACGGTCATCACCTAGTACCGCTCTAGCACCGGTAGTACCGCTTGCGGTCTTGGAGCATCCATTGGAGCCGTCAAGATGGCGGTAGAAGGGGTAGTATCACGACCGGTAGTACCGGTCCCGCCGACCGGTAGTACCGCTTGGACCTGGCAGCTGCCGACATGTCTTCTTCCGTCTCCTCTTCCAAGCCTCCGTCTTGTCGGGCTTGATGCCCCGAGCTTCCTCCCTGGCCTCCGTACTTGTCAATGTGAACCTATCATGCATATGTGACGTAGTATGAAGTAGCATACCATTCAATAGGGTAGGAAGGGGGCTCGCATAGAGGAACGGATTCACCTTTGGAGTCCATGACGACTTGGCGTAAGTTGGAGACCAAGATGTGGTAACGACCGTAGGTCGGGCTACATCAGCTCCCCCCCTTCAAAAAGAGTCGTCCTCGACTCTACATGCTCATCACAAAGTAGAAGCGGTCGAAGGACATCCTTGATCCTGGGGTTCACCATATAGTCGTCCTCGGGAAGATTGACTTGACAACACTTCAATGTTCCTTCACCTTCCATGAAGCCTACAAAGCTCACGACAAAAGCGAAGCAACACTCAAAGTGTAGCCAATTCATGAAGATTATAGCATGAGTCCTCAAGTAGAAGGAAATCACCTTAGCTTGTAGAGATAGCTCGATGAAGGGTAGCCATAGGTAACTCTCTTCGGTTCTTCTTGTCAACACGTAATTGGTAGAAGTTGACGTGTATGCACTTGTACCTTCACACAACAAAGACCAAGCAAAATATTTTCGTGCGTGATAGAGGAGCATGTCAAATGTGGCATGTCCATTCTTGTTCAGAACACTATTAGTACAATGCATGTATAGCAAATGGAATGCATATGCAAGGTCAAAGTGCATGGAAATTGTTTGAACATCATCCAAATGTGGGAACTCAAAAAATCCATATAACGTAGTAGTGGGGCACTCAAAGCATTGGATCAAAATTTAAATCAACATCTTTGATGCAAGAATAGGAGAATTCGGAAAAAACACACAAGGAAGAATGTCCAAAGAAACATCATTATGTTTGCAAACAAACCAAATGAAAGAGCTAGTGGTCCTTATGTTTATTGCAACAATAAGACGAGATTCTTGGAAGCTCCCATGACAATACATGCTCTTAATGGAATTGTGGGTGCACACAAAACATTGGAAAGAGAAAATGTTCAACAGTTTTGTTGCAACACACAAAGCATCATTATCTAAATGCGAAGAAACATGAATGTCACGAGGGGAGATAATACCATTAACATGCTTGCAATCAAACCATAGGAAAGAGCAATTTGCCAACATGAAAGATGCAAAGCTTGCAAAAGGTATCAGAGCTGGGTTCAATCTTAAACTCACTTGTGGGATGCTCTCAAGAGCTCTTTTTGTCAACTCGTGCCCAACCGAGGTTGACATGATAATGCGGGTACCTACACACATCATACACAAAAGGGAGAATGTGTGTGCATGGTAGAGATACACATCATCCATCATGACGTATCTCTTCTTGTGCACATCACCATTAATGTCAATCAAGTATGAAAGTGATGCATGGTGAGTATGCAAGTGGGGAACATGCTTATCATGGCAATCATCAAAATTTCCAAAAATTGAGAAAGCTATGGGGGCCATCTCATTATAACGCATATGATCAATATTGTTGCAAGCAAAACAAGTGACATAGCAATTATTCATCTTATCGCAAACAACGGGAGAACTTGAATGACTAGCATGACAAGGCAAGTCCAAAGCAATTGGAGGATACACACAAGATGTATAGCATGGCATGTTTATGGCAATGATATCGCAATCAAACAATTCCACATGATCAATATTATGCAAAGGCAAATCATCACATGGGAATATGAGTGAAGCATATGTAATGTCACAAGTATCATCCATAACATGCATATCCTCACAATTCATCATGTCCACTAGTGGGATCATGGCATCATCAACACCCTTATTGTTACCTTGTTCATACCTCTCATATGAAGTGGGTGTTGTGGAAGTAGTGGCCTCCTTATGGACGACTTCGTCTTCTTGATGTAGCCATATAGCATCATCTTCGTGCACCATGTACATCTTCTCCATTCGAGTCATCATTGCTTCATAGCTTCGGGCGTCTTCCTCCATGGAACCTAGCGCTACACAAGAGAACACACTAGAGGTAGAGGGTAAGTTGTTAGAATTCGAAATGGTCTCACTTGACCTATCAACTACCACTCTCAACTCACTAGGAGTATCGCTCATGCCCTCCAAGTGGAAGCACTCAATCTCACATAAGGTGGAGTCACTCATGTCACTCTTGTTCTCACTCAAGTGGGCTAAGTGGCTCTCATACTCACATGGGATTGGTACCACATCATCACTCAAGCATATGGGGGTAGGCTCGGTTTCCTCAACTCCATGCGCCTCCTTTGGTGAAGGGAAAATCCCATGCTCACCATTCTTGACCTTGTCGCCTTCAAGGTTGGATGCCATAAGATGGGCATCATTGCTCGCCTCCATGGTCGAAGGGAAAATCCCATGCTCGACCGTCTTGTGGCCATCTTGAAGGAGTGGTGGAGGTAGGCTCATGCTATCCAACTTGGCGAAGTAGAGGTCTTCATTTTCCTCGTTCATGAGGTCTTCAAATGCAAGCGTAGTCGTTGAAGCTTGATGGCGTGGACGAAGGCTTTCTCTTGGTGCCATTTTGGTAGTGGCACAAGAAGTTGAAGGTGCCTTGTGATGGTGTCGACGGAGGTCATTGGCGTGCCTTGCGGATGGTTGATGTAGGTGGCGCACTTGGTCATCCATATGACGCTCACGACGATGTCCCTTGACCTTGGCACTCTTCCTTGTAAGTTTTTCTAATGAGCGCAAAGCATCATTAGTCTTGGCGACCATCCTCATGTTTTTGTCGAAGTCGTTGTCCATGTCCTTCTTGAAGTTGTGGAGGTCGCTTTGGAACTTGTCCATTTGATGATGGACCTTGGTGCACTCGAGTTGGAGGCTCCGTCTTGGTCGGTGCGATGTGAGGAGCTTCGCGTTGTCGTTCTTGAAGTCGTCCATGCTTGGGGAGTCATTGTTGTTGTAGTACTCCATATCACCCAAGCATGTGGAGCCATTGTCGGTGTAGTGCTCCATCATGTTGTTCATGCTTGTGGAGACATATGCATGGTGGCTCATCATGGATTCTTCATGGAAATCATTCTCGGTCCCGGAGTCCCTAGACATGCTTCACAAGACCAAGTGTTGTATATGGAAGTGGTAGAGGGTGTTAGGGATACAACGTCAAACCTTACTTTACCTTTGAAGATCGTATCGTACAAGTGGCCACACTTGAGAGCAATAAACCAAGCAAAGTGAAGTTCACGCGGAACACCAAAACCAACTACTAACCAAAAAACACACACACACAAGGCCTATGGTGGATAGGTATGGAAAGTGGCATGTCAAGAACCAATCCGAAATCAAGATGTTGTATTGGCAAGTAAAGAACCACAATGATCACAAAGCAAAACAAGTTAATCCACAAGATAGGAAATATGTACAAGGAAACACACACGGAGGGATAAATGGGACTTGTGCGACGGAGAAAGTGAGCTAAGAACTAAATGATTACCTAGCGAAGATTATAAGCTCATGCCACACAAGTACAAGGAGATACGCTAGTTCGATTGCACAAAATTGGTGGGCTACAAGATATGCACAATAAGTACCACCTATATGATGTTCATCGAGCTTGCGCTTCCTATTCTATAAGGCACATGTATATCTCTTTTTTTGTTTTCTTTTTCTATTTTTTTTCTTTCTTTCTCTTTTTCTTTCTATTTTTCACTTGCCTCTTCCTTGTGCCAACAACTATACAAGATAACTATATGAGATAGCGCTCACAATGTTTGCTCGGAATTCTACAAGGTATCAAATGTGCATAGCCCAAGCAATCATAAGAGGAACTAGTCTCAATAGGTGTTTGTTGCTCGCAAAGATAGTGGGGTTCACAAAGGAATGCAAGTGGGGAGAAGTCGCGGAATGTTTATACCTTTCGTCGACGATCTTTACCCTTTATTATTGGATTCCTCCTTGATCATGGAATTTGGATGGAGTAGATAGCAAGAACCACGTGGATGATTATGTAGAGCTCCTTCTCCTCTTCGAAACGAGCTAAAGAACACCAAAATCCGAGTTCGAATGCAAAAGTTATGCTCAAAACGGTGAGAGACTGAAATCTGGGAACGTGTTGTTTTTGATCAGTATAGGGCGGTAGTAACGGATTTTTGAGCCCGGTAGTACCGGATTTTGGACCCGGTAGTACCGCTTGGACCTGGGACGCCCAGATTTGACGCGTTTTCGCGATTTTGGGGTGATTTGGACGGAAAATCTTCAAGAAAAACACCAAATCAAAGGGGGAAATCAAGGAATTAGGCTATGGGAACACAAAGGAAGGTAGATCAACAAGTTTAGCAAGTAATCCACGGATCAAAACCTACCAAAATGCACTCAAATCACAGATCGATCCAAAACATGAATTGGGGCTGTTTTTTGTGGAATTTTCGAATTTATGGGGAAAATACCAAAGCTCTAATACCAGATGATGCAGGGGTTAACCTCTTGGGTGCCCGATCTTCACGGATCTCGTGGTCAAATCGATGGGAAAGCGAGGGGAAAGGGAGAAGGTAGCGGAAGGGAACACACACCTCGCGAAGAACACGATGAACACACGCAAAAACTCACACGATACAAGGCCGATTGCTCCCTAACGGTGGCCACCGGTCCGATAGAATCCTCGCAAGGAAAGATCGGTCAACGTGCTCCCTCAAATCCACATCGGAGAGGGAAGAACACCTTGGGGAGGGTCTTGACGACTTGGGGGCGAGAAACCGAGAACCCAAGGCCTTGTTCAACGATGGATGCGTGATGCAAAGTCCAATTGAGGTTGGTGACGATAGTCGGTCCCCTTGGTAAAGGGGATGAGGCAAAACTAGAGATTCCACAATGGGTTTTTTTTTAGTCTATCATCTATGCCTAAGGGATACATGAGGGGTGGGGGCTCTATTTATAGGCCAGCCACTAAACAAGGGTAGTTTGGGGATAAACTAGGCGAATAGGTAAGTAAAGGGGAATACATGGGCTGTGGCCCAGGGTGCGTCTTGCAGCGGACATGACCGGTAATCTTGGACTTAGGACCGTAGTACCGGTCATCACCGATAATACCGCTCTAGCACCGGTAGTACCGCTTGAGTCTTGGAGCATCCGTTGGAGCCGTCAAGATGTGGCGGTAGAAGGGCGGTAAGCTGACCGGTAGTACCGGTCCCGCCGATCGGTACTCCGACCGATAGTACCGCTTGGACTCAGGCATTGCCGACATGTCTTCTTCCGTCTCCTCTTCCAAGCCTCCGTCTTGTCGGGCTTGATGCCCCGAGCTTCCTCCCTGGCCTCCGTACTTGTCAATGTGAACCTATCATGCATATGTGACGTAGTATGAAGTAGCATACCATTCAATAGGGTAGGAAGGGGGCTCGCATAGAGGAATGGATTCACCTTTGGAGTCCATGACGACTTGGCGTAAGTTGGAGACCAAGATGTGGTAACGACCGTAGGTCGGGCTACATCACCCGCTATTGCTAACCTTTTGCAGGAATATGAGGACGTCTTTCCCGTTGAGCTGCCACCAGGACTACCTCCTATTAGAGGAATTGAGCACCAAATTGATCTAATTCCTGGTGCCACGTTTCCCAACCGCGCGCCATATAGAACCAATCCAGAGGAGACAAAGGAGATACAACGCCAAATTCAGGAACTACTCGACAGAGATCATATTCGTGAGTCCCTTAGCCCCTCTGTTGTTCATATTATTTTGGTACCTAAGAAAGATGGTTCTTCGCGCATGTGTACTGATTGTAGAGCTATCAATAATATTACTATTCGTTATCGTCATCTTATTCCACGTTTAGATGACATGCTTGATGAATTGAGTGGCTCTACCATGTTTTCTAAAGTTGATTTGCGTAGTGGTTACCACCAGATTCGTATGAAATTAGGAGATGAATGAAAAACAGCATTTAAAACTAAGTTCGGTTTATATGAGTGGTTAGTAATGCCGTTTGGTTTAACTAATGCACCTAGCACTTTCATTAGATTAATGAACGAAGTTTTACGTGCTTTCATTGGACGTTTTGTGGTAGTCTACTTTGATGATATTCTGATTTATAGCAAATCTTTAGAGGATCATTTGGACCATTTACGTGCTGTTTTCAATGCTTTACGTGATGCACGTTTGTTTGGTAACCTTGAGAAGTGCACCTTTTGCACCAATCGAGTTGTGTTTCTTGGCTATGTTGTTACATCACAGGGTATTGAAGTGGATCCAGCCAAGATTGAAGCTATTGAGAATTGGCCGCAGCCCAAGACGGTCACACAAGTGAGGAGTTTTCTTGGCCTCACTGGTTTTTATAGGCGCTTTGTCAAAGACTTTGGATCAATTGTCGCACCGCTGAATGAGCTTACCAAGAAGGATGTGCCCTTTGTTTGGGGCGATGCACAACAACAGGCCTTCGTCATATTGAAAGATAAGCTAACACATGCTCCCTTACTCCAACTTCCTGATTTTACTAAGACTTTTGAGCTTCAATGTGATGCTAGTGGAATTGGTTTGGGAGGGGTGTTATTACAAGAGGGAAAACATGTTGCATATTTTAGTGAGAAATTGAGTGGGGCTAGTCTGAACTATTCTACTTATGATAAAGAATTATATGCATTGGTTCGGACATTAGAAACTTGGCAACATTATCTATGGCCTAAGGAATTTGTTATTCATTCTGATCATGAATCTTTGAAGCATATTCGTAGTCAAGCTAAGTTGAATAAATCGTCATGCAAAGTGGGTTGAATTTATTGAGTCTTTTCCTTATGTTATCAAACACAAAAAGGTAAAGATAATATTATTGTCGATGCTTTGTCGCTACCGTTATGCTTTGTTATCTCAACTTGACTTCAAAATATTTGGATTGGAAACTATTAAGGAACAATATGTGCATGATGCTGAATTTAAAGATGTGTTGCAGAATTGTAGAGATGGTAGAACTTGGAACAAGTTCGTCTTCAATGATGGATTTGTGTTCCGTGCTAACAAACTATGCATTCCAGATAGTTATGTTTGTCTTTTGTTGTTACAGGAGGCGCATGGAGGAGGATTGATGGGACACTTTGGTGTCAAGAAGACGGAGGATGTTCTTGATGCACACTTCTTTTGGCCACGTATGTGTCAAGATGTTGAGAGATTTGTGGCACGCTGCACTACTTGTCAAAAAGCTAAGTCTCGCCTTAATCCACATGGTTTATATATGCCTCTTCCTGTTCCTAGTGTTCCTTGGGAGGATATTTCTATGGACTTGGTTTTGGGATTGCCACGGACACAGAAGGGGACGGATAGTATTTTTGTTGTTGTGGATCGGTTTTTTAAGATGGCACACTTTATTCCTTGTCATAAAACGGATGCTGCTGCTCATATTGCTGATTTGTTCTTTCGTGAAATTGTTCGTTTGCATGGTGTGCCAAATACTATTGTCTCTGATCGTGATACTAAATTTCTTAGCCACTTTTGGAGATGTTTATGGGCTAAGTTGGGGACTAAATTGCTCTTTAGTACTACATGTCATCCCCAAACTGATGGTCAAACTGAAGTAGTAAATAGAACTTTGTCTACTATGTTGCGGGCTATTTTAAAGAAGAACTTAAAATTGTGGGAAGAGTGTTTATCTCATATAGAATTTGCTTATAATCGTTCGCTGCATTCTACCACAAAGATGTGACCGTTTGAGATCGTCTATGGTTTTGTTCCTCGTGCACCTATTGATTTATTGCCTTTACCTACTTCGGTGCAACATAATATGGATGCTACACAATGCGCTTAAATGATATTAAACTTGCATAAGACTACTAAAGATAACATCGAACATATGAATGCTAAGTATAAACTTGCTGGGGATAAAGGAAGAAAGCATGTTGTGTTTGATGTTGGAGATCTTGTTTGGTTACATTTGCGTAAGGATCGCTTTCCTGATTTATGCAAGTCTAAGTTAATGCCGCGTGCTGCCGGTCCCTTTAAGGTGTTAGAGAAAATAAATGATAATGCATATAAACTTGAGTTGCCTGCAGAATTTGGTACGGTTAGTCCTATGTTTAACATTGCAGATTTGAAGCCTTACTTTGGCGAGGAAGATGAGATTGCGTCGAGGACGACTTCAATTCAAGAAGGGGAGCATGATGTGGACATCCCTTCTATTGATACAACCGTTGTACCTACATCTACACACATACAAGGACCCATCACAAGATCTCGTGCCAAACAACTTAACTATCAGGTACTTTCGTTTCTTGGAACTATTCCTCACATAAATGAGAATGTGATGTTGCCTAAATCAGATGTATTTCTTACTCTTAGGAATGATGGACCAAGCATGGATGAGAGGGACAAGCATTGGAGCATGGCCATGCATGGAGATGGCAGCAAGCGTGTGATGATCCAAGAGAAGGCCACGGATGAAGATTTCAGAACTTTTGAGGCCACCATAATGAAGAAAGAAGGCTTGGAAGAAATATTCAAGATCAATACTGAATAGTTCCTAAGAGTTCGGGTGATCAATACACTCGGCCCAAGCCTCCCGGCGACGGGCCTCGCTCCACTCGTCAGAAGTTGGCCTATACTTTGTAGAATTTGGATCAACATATAACAGTTCGGGTGAGATGGGAAAGTGAGAAAGAAAGAGAGGAAATTGAGATGAGCTGGGGTGGGGTTTGACTCCGAGTTCAGTTGGGCCGAGTTGGACTAAATCGTCCTGTGGGCCTAGAGGGCTTGTGGGTCGAGCCCAGAAAATGAGGAAATTGGAAAATAAATAAAAATAAAATTACCAAAATAACCTTATGGATATTTTAAGTCTACAAAATGAAGGAAAATCCTAAAAATTCATATGCTATATCAAAATGTTCACAAAAATAATATCTACCTAAAAAATAATAGTACTTGTTGAAGTTAAACAAAATGCAAATAAATATTAATAACATTAAAGCTCTCAATAAAATATAACAAAATAAGGAAAAGTTTTTAAAACAAATAAAACTCGTTTTTGTGTATAATAATAAATTTATAATTTTATAAAAATGTTAATTATAAGATTGTTAGGGGTGACCCCTTGGGGTGGCCCGATCTTTCACGAATTCCGTGGAAATCGAGGGGAAAGCGGTGGAAGAGGAAAGGGCATGAAATCCACGAACACACACGCGAAAAACTCGATGAACACACACACACGAAAACACGATACAAGCCGATAGCTCACGCCGGTGGCAACCGGTCCAACACAATCCCTAGGATCGGCGTTGGGCAAGGCACTCTCCCACGACCAACAACGGGGGTGAGAGGCTTGATGAGATCTTGACTACTTGGACACGAGACACCAAGATCCCAAGGACTTGTACAACTTGAACGCACTAGGCAAAATCCAAGAGGTTTGTGGATAATTTGGTGCTCCTTGTCAAGGAGCATGAGACAAATAGTTGATAGCTCCTCTAAGGGGTGTCTTCAACTACAATTATCCAATTCTAGGTTTTACAATAGAGGGTGGGAGCTATTTATAGGCCAACCACATAAACAGGGGTAGTTTAGGTACTAAACGGTAAAGTCTAGGCGAAATAAGGGGTTACACGGGCTAGGCCCGAAAGTTGACTTGAATCTGGGGATTTCCGGCGAGGGGTCCGGTGGCGCCGGAGTGGTCGCCGGAAATTCCGGTCGCCGCCGACATTTCCGGTCGCCCACCGGAAAGCCTTACAGAAGGTGCTTTCGGTCGTCGCCGAAATATTCTGGTCGTTGCCGGGATTGTCGGCGAGGAGGCCGGTCTATCGGGCCGGTCGCCGGAAGTTCCAGCGAGAGAACCTGTCCGCCGAGCCTGGCGCCGGTTTGCTCTGGCGAATCTCCTCGGGCTGCCTTTGGTACCTCCTTTGGCGATGCTTCAGTGGGTTCATAACTGAGAATGCACAGGGTTTGGGAATGAAGTAGCAAGCCATCCAATGGTGTATTGAAATCACACGAGGGAGAGGAGCGAGTTAACCTTAGCTTGTAGGAGTTTGGCCCGAGCACGGGTCATCGGTCCACTTGGGGGACTAGTTGGTGGGGATGTAGACGCATCCGTAGGACGGGCTGCATCAGCTCCCCCCCTTGGGAAAGATTCGTCCTCGACTCTTCAACCTTCTCAACTTCATCTTCTCCATGGTAGGGTGAAAGGTCCTTGACATTGAACGTCGGACTCACAAGGTACTTTGATGTTGGAATATCGATGATGTAGGCGTTGTTGTTGATTCTTTTTAGGACCTTGAAGGGACCATCTCCCTTTGGTTTGATCTTGGAGTCGCGATTATTGGGAAAGCGATCTTTGCTCAAGTGTATCCACACAAGATTGCCTTCTTCGAAGATCATCTCTTTCTTGTTCTTGTTTAGCCGTGATGCTTGGCGAAGGACTTGTTGCTCGATCGTAGCTCTTATGTCTTCATGTAACCATTTCATTGCTTGGGAACGCTTGTCAACGTCCATGTTGGTGCGGTCGTGCAGCGGAAGAGGTAATATGTCGAGCGCGGTGAGAGGCTCGAACCCATAGTGATGCAGCCCGTCCTACGACCGCTACTACATCTAATCCCACGAGCTCCCCAAGTGGACCCATGACTCGCGCCCGAGCCAAACTCCTACAAGCTAAGGTGAACTCGCTCCTCTCCTTGTGTGACTTCGATACATCCTTGGATGGCCTGCTACTTCATACCCATACCTTGTGCATCATCAGGTACGAAGAGAAGGACCCATAGGACGGAGGAGCACCAGTAGAAGAGACCAAACGCTCTCTCGCCAGATTACTAGGACACGGCGACCGGATTACCGCCCGGCGGCACTACCGCACTCTGCTACCGCCACCAACAGAAGACCCCAGCGCTAGCCAAATGCTCTTCACATCGGGCGGACTACCGCCCAGACCGGTACTACGGACGGCAGACTACCGCTACCACCACCAACAGAAGGCTCCAGCGGAAGTCCCAGGTCGACAAGCGGTACTACCGGGCCAGGACGCGGTACTACCGCATGACCGGTACTACCGGTTGATCTGGACCGGTACTACCGGACGACACAGAACCTGATCATGTTAAGTCGGCCCAGCGCCTTGTAACCCTCACTATATTTCGCTATTTGTTCCGAAAATACCCATGTTTATGTGGTTGGCCTATATATAGCCCCCACCCTCCATTGTAAACCCAAGACTTGGATAATAATAGATTAAAGAAACCCTTTGAGGAACTTATATCTATTGGTCTCATGCTCCTACCAAGGAGCACCGGATTATCCACCCCCCTCTTGGATCTTGCCTAGTGCGTTCAAGTTGTACAAGGCCTTGGGTTCTCGGTTTCTCACCCCCAAGTCGTCAAGATCTCACCAAGAACCTCGTCCCCCGTTGTTGGCGTGGAGAGAGAGCTTCGCCCAACACCGATCCTAGGGATTATGTTGGACCGGTTGCCACCGGCGTGAGGGATCGGCGTGTATCGTGCTTTGTGTGCGTGTGTTCGTGGTTTTCATCCCCTTCCTTCCCCAACCACCGCTTTCCCCTCGTTTCTCGTGGAATTCGTGAAAGATCGGGCCACCCCAAGGGGTTACCCTATAACATCTTGGTATCAAGAGCAAGGTTGATCACGAATTTCCCCCCAATTTTTCTTTTATCCACCTTAAAATCGAAAATCCCACCAAAAAGAGCCCCAATTTGCCTTCGGATCGATCTCTGGATTTTGTGAGTTTTTCATGGTTTTGGTCCATAGATCTGTTGCTTTTGGAGTCGATCTATAGCCCTTGTTGTTCCTAGCCCAGCCTTTCGGTTAGTTTTCCCACGAATTTGAGGTTTGTGTCAAGTGGATCTCGTTTTCGTTCTTCTTCTGCGACCAGCGGTACTACCGGTCGAGCAGGCGGTACTACCGCCCGTACCAAGCGGTACTACCGCAAGTCACAGAAACTTTTCTTACCTCTTGACGCCTCAGTTTCGTTTGCTGACTTTCCCCCCTTTAGCTTGTTCGTGTTTCGCGTGTTTGTCGCCATTTTTAACACAAGCTTTCGCATCAACGTCACCCGCGCTCATCGACACCGCGACACTCGAACATCATCCCCCACCAACGGTTGCAAGTCATCAACAATACCAAAGGTATAACTTGCACCACTTTGACAACCCCATATCTTCCTTTGTGTGTATCTATCCTATGAGAGCAACTCATTTTGTGTTTGTCTAAGCATTGTTCACTTGCCTTCGGAAAGTGAGAGTGTGAGGCCAAATACAAAAGCTAACATAATAGCATAGAAAGGGAGAAAAAGGAAAAAGAATCAAAAAAAGAGAAAAAAAAGATACATAGTCTCCCAATACAAAGAGAATACCAAGCTTGTAAGCCAAGAAAGAGAGAAGAAAGAGCGCGCCGAGGCAAGTGCACAAATCTATTGCTTATCCTCTTTTGGCAAACGAGTTGTGGTCTCTCCTTGAGTTGGCACGACATCCGAGCGTAGTCTTCGTTAGGACCTTTTGTGCTCATTTTCATAGTCGTGCTAACCCCGTTTTTTCTCCACGTGTGTGTTTTCCGTGTTTTTGTAGATCGTATCCTTTTGCTTTTGATCTTTGGTTCTTTACCACGTAGGACAACCACCTTTTGCTGGGATCGTTTCGTTTGATTTTCCAAATTCCTAACCTTCCACCAAAAGCTTTTGAGAGTTGTAGCATATTTGTGTGTGAGTTTCTTGCCCATTTCACTTTGTACGCTGTTCGTTCACTTGTGTGGCAATTGGTTTGATATAATCTCCAAGGTGAGGTAAAAGGCTAACTCTCCACACCCTTTTTCTCCATATACAACCCTTGTTGGCTTTGCATCATGGACAGGCATGGAGAGCCATCCCAACCACCACAACCTCCGGAGGATGACACACAATTCATGACAAGATGGGACCATTGGAAGGTCCAAGGAGAATTCAACTACCGTTGTGAAGCTCTTGAGCGGCGCCAAGATGAACAATTTAGTGAGGCCCGTGTGGAATTCAAGAACATCGACAACCGCTTCGAAGAAGTCCGTGGCCAAATGCATGCCATGCAACATAACCTCGGTCATCAAAATGAAGCTCTTGGTCGTGCACTCGCATCAATGGATGAGAAGCTTCAATGCCTTATTGATGGACTAGCAAGGCCACGCTCGCGCGAATCAAGCTCATCTCGGCACTCCTCAAGTGAATCAAGTGCACCTCGCCGTCACGCTTCAAGGCACCGGGATGGACCCGTTCTTCAATCCATGAGCTCTTCTCAAGCGGTACCATCTCCGCGCCAAGCCCCAACGTCAAGCTATGATGATGACCTCTCCGCAAGACCTCCACGACGTGAAGCGAACCGGCCACAACCAAGGGAACTTGTAATTCAACAAGAGCAACCTCACATGGACCACCTGATATGGGGTGGCCCGATCTTCTCGTTGAGCACGGCGTAGATGATGGTGGAGGTAATGGAGATAACTTGTGGGATCTTTGGAACACCTTTGTTCCTCGCCGCCAATGCAACAGATCTCAACCCGATGGTATTCGAACTTCACACACTTGCGACGTAGCCACGACCACGAAGCGGTTTGCAATCTACCAATTCCCAATGGAACAGCAGAAAACACGAAGACTTTCAGAGCAAACTCGGATCGAATCAAAGTGGAGGTATGGTAGATATTCTGATCGAATCAAAGAGGAACATATAATTTCGGATGAATGCTTGCAGCAGTTCAACGAAACAAGTATTGGTTTAATCTAAACGTGGTCTAGCCCTAATTGTGACGGCTGCTAGGAATATATAAGTCCGGAGCGTCCTCCCCACTAAACGGGCCTAAAACAGCCATAACTTGGCCCAAACCGACTCGGTTCGACTCAAATCGATACATACCGACCCATAGATGGATTCGGTCTAATTGGCCTTGAGCCATATGTCGTGGTGCACCTCAAGCGTGTCTGGCGCGCCACATATCTCTCTTTATCATGCCTTCTCTCCTTATTGCCTCCTAGTGTGTCTTCCATCTCTCGTACGCCTTCCTCCTCTCTCCCGTGGCGCTAGCCCGATAGATACCAAATCTAGTCAAACAATAACACAATGATTTAGGTAGTATAAAGTTCTTATAAATCAAAGTATCATGTCCAACTAGGAATGAGTTCACCTTGTGATATTTTTCAATGAGGCTCAATATTTCTTTCCAGTTCAAACAGTTGAAATCAGCATGATCCATGATTGTATCCTCATCATCCTCCCTTTCTTCAAGAAAAGCCGTCCTCGGCGTTGGGTAAGCTGAAAGTGGAAGGAACAAAAAGAACAACGCATACGCAGAGTATATGTATACATAACCTGTTGTATCATTTTTGTTCACGTGAATAATATGTCTACTATTCATCAAGCAACTTAAATTGCAGGTATAAGTGAAGTACAAAGAAGCATGATCATGTTGAAATCCAAATAAATATATAGTCTTGTTGTTCAATATTAAATTCAGTTTTCTCAAAGAAGATCTATGATCAAATTTGTGATGAACAAGATCAAACCAATTCAAACTATGTGAAACCGAATTGATTCAGCCATACTTCAACTACGCTATTCGATTATTATGAACATAATCATTTTGTTCAAGATGTAATATGCAACTCAAATTGCAAATATTAGTGAAGTATATAGTAGAAGCACACTTATGCAACACGTTGTGGGACAAACACAAGGTGTATGAAAAATCTGATTCAAATCTAGAAAGATTGGAACAATCCAACATAGGTAAAGTTACTTTTGTTGGATGGACTATATCAACTAGATAAGAATTTACTTTCATAGTATCACAAATTGTAGTATCTATCCCACCACAAAGATATCTTGACACATAGCATGTATGGCTAAACACAGCAAGTTTCAATTCAGCAATTCTATCACATGTAATGCATATGTGATCCACAAGAAAATTTTCATCCATGCTATATTCACCAATTAGATTAAAGGTGAAATCAGGAGAATATGTGCTAGAATTCAGACATGAAATTTCAGAAATCCTATCCATAGCACAACTCATATTCATAGGTTCATGTAGCATGATGGAATACACAATATCAGTAGGTGGTATTCGAGCAAGTCTTTGCTCATGTGTAATCAGTACTACATGCTTAAAATTCAGATTTTGCAAAGCATCACGCGTTTCGGAAGTTTTTGTTCTTGTAAAGTTACAAGAATCAACCAGCAAAGGAGTAGACTCACTGAATTCCATATGGGTTGGTTGTAGCCCCAAATCAGTGCCATTATCAATGTCATCCTCCCTATATGTAGTAGGTATTGGAACAGCTTTCTCAAGTGATGACACCCGATCGTGTGATATAGGTTGTAAAATAGGCGGCTCCCTTTCTTCAAAAGAAACCTGCATATCACAAGGTACAACACTAGAAGTAGACATGATTATGTTATTAGACACCTCACATGTCTCATTGACGTCCACTCCCAAAATTTCTGGAATAGGCCATGTGTAGTTGTACAAAAACCTAGAACGCAGAAATTGCTTGAAATCCTCCCAAAGGAATGTTTTACCTATGACACCATACACAGTCCTAGCGTCCTTCCACCAACGAGTTACCTTTGCATCGACACGTCGGCGAGCGAGAATATATTCTGTATGGCCGTTAAACTTGCTATCGAAAGTACGACATCTCGCAAAACCATCGAGCATGTGAGATTCCCAAGACGTATATTACGTGGATGATGCGTAAGCTGTCCAATCTCCACTTGACTTTAGTGGCATCATATGCCATGCCGACCACAATACCTAAATAGTCATGGTAAACATCGTTTGATTTACGCATCTCATCAACATAAGTAGAAGTCATGATCGACATTAGTACGTAAAAGGAAATCGGTGGTGGAACTCTCACAACTCACTCAAACCGAAAGAAAACATGTATCTTACCGTCCAAAGTGAATTAGGATAGCTTACCAACTTGTATGAGCGAACGTGCACGGATGTGACGGCGAATACCGAGGGAAAGATTATCACACGACAACTAGGGGTATGTAGTGGAGCTTGGTTTGGATACCTAACAACACCAATTCGAAATCCTAGTCGACCGTATGACAAAGACCCACGGAAACACACACGTGGAGATAAATGGGGCAATTGCAACTCTAAAAGGAGCTCAAAAGGAAGGTATATCGAGTAATGCTCGTGTTGCAATGCACAAGGAGAGACGCTAGCAATGACTCAACAAACGGGCACAGATTGCTAAACTAAGTACCAAGAGCACTAAGCATGCTAGTCTCGTAGGATAGTTCTAGACACCAAGAAAGGCTTACTAAGGCTCACAAAGATAGGAACGCTATGTGGACACAGTAACAAAAAAAAAATAATTTTTTTTTTTTTTTTTTTGTTAGTACCTCAGGCAGTGTCCGAGGTCGCGAAAGAGCCACACGAGAGATTTTTTTTTTTTTTTTCGCTCGGCTTCACGTAAGACCACGAAATTTCGAGGTTGAGCGAGGAGCGGCAATGATTATTTTTTTTTTTTTTTTTTTTCGCTCGCTCACGCATTTGCCGAGAAACGCGTCTCGTGGCGAGAGGCGCTACAGCTGAATTTTTTTTTTTTTTCTAAAATAGATCTAGCAACTCTAAAACTACCAAAATAAAAAACGGATCTACTAGATCTAAAACTACGAACACGACTAATGTCTAGAAACAATCTAAAACTTGATTATGAGACAAACTTTGTGAAAACTAGACAAAACTATGACTCGATTTAGAAGAAAGGTTACACAAAAATACTACGATCGAATTAGAACTCACGAACGGTGTTATCTAGTCTATGGCAATACACTATGAACCCTAATATTTTGTGTGGCTTTTTCAGATAGGACTAAAACAACTAATCTATGGGGATGAATTGCTCACCGAGTAAACTGAGAATCGATACCAAGATGATATGGGGTGGCCCGATCTTCTCGTTGAGCACGGCGTAGATGATGGTGGAGGTAATGGAGATAACTTGTGGGATCTTGTGAAACACCTTGTTCCCCGCCAATGCAATGATCTCAACCCAGATGGTATTCGCAACTTCACACACTTGCGCGTAGTCATTGACACGAAGCGGTTTGCAATCTACCAATTCCCAATGGAAATAGAAAACACGAAGACTTTCAAGAGCAAACTCGGATCGAATCAAAGTGGAGGTATGGTAGATATTCTGATCGAATCAAAGAGGAACATATAATTTCGGATGAATGCTTGCAGTTCAACGAAACAAGTATTGGTTTAATCTAAGCGTGGTCTAGCCCTAATTGTGACGGCTAGGGAATATATAAGTCTGGGGCGTCCTCCCACTAAACGGGCCTAAAACAGCCATAACTTGGCCCAAACCGACTCGGTTCGACTCAAGCGATACATACCGACCCATAGATGGATTCGGTCTAATTGGCCTTGAGCCATATGTCGTGGTGCACCTCAAACGTGTCTGGCGCCACATATCTCTCTTTATCATGCCTTCTCTCCTTATTGCCTCCTAGTGTGTCTTCCATCTCTCGGTCGCCTTCCTCCCTCTCCTCCCGCTGGCGCTAGCCCGATAGATACCAAATCTAGTCAAACAATAACACAATGATTTAGGTAGTATAAAGTTCTTATAAATCAAAGTATCATGTCCAACTAGGAATGAGTTCACCTTGTGATATTTTTCAATGAGGCTCAATATTTCTTTCCAGTTCAAACAGTTGAAATCAGCATGATCCATGATTGTATCCTCATCAGTCTTCATTTTCATTGGCTTGGGTAGTTAAGACCCTTGTGACCACAAGCGATGGACTTGTGTCATGCTCACACACAAGAAGTTCTTGGTCCTCTTCCAAATGTTGCCTTGCCATGGCTTCCTTGACCCTTGCATCAAACTCTTCTTCACTCAAGTATTCTTCATCGCCGTTGTCATGGATGAACAAAACTTTCTTGTTTCCACATGCATTCGACTTGTGTCCTTTGCCTCCACACTTGTAGCATTCACCATTGAATGGTTGATCATCCCTTGTGTTTTTGCCACTTGGGGGCTGTTTTCCTTGAGGGATTGTTGGCTTGAAGGGAAGCTTGGTAGTACTTGAGGAGCTTCCACTTGGTGTTGTTGGAGTAGTGGTTGGTGCTTGCTTGTAGGTGAAGTACGTCTTTGGCTTGTTGTACTTGATGTCTTCTTGCACTTGCCGCTCGGCCTTTGATGCGATGTGCACAAGCTCAACCATGTTGTTGTACCTTTGGAACTCGGGGATGCGCTTGATGGGATGGTTCAAGCCATTGAGGAAGCGTGCCATTGTTTGTTCATCTCGCTCTTCAATGTTGGCACGGATCATGTTGAGCTCCATTTGCTTGAAGTACTCTTCCACGGTCTTTGTCCCTTGACTAAGCGTTTGAAGCTTGTTGAAGAGGTCACGCGTGTAGTGTGAAGGAACAAAGAGGGATCTCATATGAGCCTTCATATCTTGCCAAGTTGATATTGGAGGTTATTCTTTTGCTTCGCGAGCGAGTTGGACTTGTTCCCACCAAAGGTTGGCGTACTCATCAAACTCGAGGGATGCCATGGCCATCATCTTCTCATTGCTATAGTTGTGCATGCGGAAGATCTTGTCGACCTTGAGTTCCCACGAGAGATATTCCTCGGGCTCATTGGAACCTGTGAACTTGGGCATGGTGAATTTGAGCTTGCCGAAAGTTTCTTCTCCATTGCGGTTCCGGTTGCGGCGGTTGCCATGATTTTGGCGGTCATCATCATCATCCGAGCTCTCCTGTCTTGCTTGGTGACGGTTGCGTTGCTCTTGCGGTTGTTGAGGTGTCGCGTTTGGTGGTGGAACTTGGTTTTGGCGACGAGCTTGGGGAGCTTGCTTGTTTTGTTGGCGCGGTTGAGGACGAGGAGGAGGTTGATGGTCCTCACGACGAGCTTGGGTAGCTTGCTCTTGTTCTTGTCGTGGGTGGTGCCGTGGAGCATTGTCTTGCGCCCTGTGGCGAGGAGGACGTCGAGCCGCATGCGCAATGGGCTTCTCTTCTTCTTCTTCTTGATGTGGAGGAAGCTCGTCATGACCATCATGCTGCCGACGTGGACGATCATGTCGATGATGACGCCTTGGAGGATCTTAGAGTGCTTCACGTCGACGGTGATCTTGTACGTCCTCTTCGGATGCCTCACTTGGTGTGGAAGGGACATGTCGACGACGATGGCCTTGGTGGTGATGAGGATACAATCATGGATCATGCTGATTTCAACTGTTTGAACTGGAAAGAAATATTGAGCCTCATTGAAAAATATCACAAGGTGAACTCATTCCTAGTTGGACATGATACTTTGATTTATAAGAACTTTATACTACCTAAATCATTGTGTTATTGTTTGACTAGATTTGGTATCTATCGGGCTAGCGCCAGCGGGAGGAGAGGGAGGAAGGCGACCGAGAGATGGAAGACACACTAGGAGGCAATAAGGAGAGAAGGCATGATAAAGAGAGATATGTGGCGCGCCAGGACACGTTTGAGGTGCACCACGACATATGGCTCAAGGCCAATTAGACCGAATCCATCTATGGGTCGATGTATCGCTTGAGTCGAGCCCGGTTTGGGCCAAGTTATGGCTGTTTTTAGGCCTTTAGTGGGGAGGACGCCCCAGCACTTATATATTCTAGCAGCCACAATTAGGGCTAGACCACGTTAGATTAAACCAATACTTGTTTGCTGAACTGCGCAAGCATTCATCCGAAATTATATGTTCCTCTTTGATTCGATCAGAATATCTACCATACCTCCACTTTGATTCGATCCGAGTTTGCTCTTGAAAGTCTTCGTGTTTCTGCTGTTCCATTGGGAATTGGTAGATTGCAAACCGCCGTGGTCGTGACCACGTGCGCAAGTGTGTGAAGTTGCGAATACCATCGGGTTGAGATACATTGGCATTGGGGAACAGCCGGTGTTTCACAGCATCCCACAAGTTATCTCCATTACCTCCACCATCATCTACGCCGTGCTCAACGAGAAGATCGGGCCACCCCTTATCATCTTGGTATCAGAGCCTCATTGAAAAGAAATATCATTGTGTTATTCGGGCAATGAGGCTCAATATTTCTTTCCAGTTCAAACAGTTGAAATCAGCATGATCCATGATTGTATCCTCATCAAAGACCAACGTTCGAACATCTTCCGAACTCGTGCCGGCATCAATGGGAAGTCCATCAAAGTTGTCATCGATGGAGGGAGTTGCCACAACCTTGCAAGTACGGAATTGTGTGAGAAACTCAACCTCACCCTCCATCCGCATACACACCCATACCATATCCAATGGCTAAGTAACCAAGGATCCGTCAAGATCAAGCACACCGTCTCGGTAACGTTCTCAATTGGGCCCTACAAGGACACGGTGGAATGTGACGTGGTCCCAATGACGGTTTGCCATATGTTGCTCAGAAGACCGTGGCAATATGACAAGCGTGCTTTGCATAATGGTCACTCAAACACTTACACCTTCAAATGGCTTGATAAAACTTGTGTGTTGCAACCAATGACTCCTAGCCAAATAATTGTGGACAATGCAAAGGCTTTAGCGAGGGCGCAATACACAAAAACACCTTGTGAGAAGAGTGGTGAGCGAGAGAACCACACCATAGTGAGTGAGAGCTACAATCCAAACTCGAGTGGGAAAACTAAGAGTGTTCTTCTTTCCACCAAAAGTGAGATGAGAGAAGTGCGGAACAACCCATCCATCTTGCACTATGTCCTTGTATGCAAGGGACTAGCGCAAGGAACTAATGACTTGCCAAATGTTCCTCCTCCTTTGATGGCTATTTTGCAGGAATTCCAAGATGTATTTCCCGAAGAGCTTCCTCATGGCCTTCCTCCTCTTTGTGGAATCGAGCACCGCATCGACCTCATACCCGGCGCGCCACTCCCAAACCGCGCCGCGTATCGCACGAACCCGGAAGAGACAAAGGAGATCGAACGTCAAATCAACCAACTCGTCTCCAATGGTTTGATCCAAGTAAGCACTAGCCCAAGCGCGGTCCCCGTGATTCTAGTTCCAAAAACGGATGATATGTTGCGGTTATGCATGGACTGCCGTCCAATCAATGCTATCACCATGCGTTATCGACATCCTATACCACGTCTTGATGACATGCTTGATGAGTTATGTGGAGCCACTATATTTTCGAAAATTGATCTTCGTAGTGGTTACCACCAAATTCGCATGGCCGAAGGTGATGAGTGGAAAACCGCCTTCAAGACCAAGCTTGGTCTCTATGAATGGTTGGTTATGCCTTTTGGCTTGTCTAATGCCCCATCTACCTTCATGCGTCTCATGAACCATATTTTGAGATCTCTCATTGGGAAGAGTGTAGTTGTTTACTTTGATGACATTCTTGTCTATAGCAAGTCACTAGAGGAGCATGTTACTCATGTTAAGGAAGTCCTTCAAATCCTTCATCATGAAAAGCTTTATGCTAATCTCCGAAAGTGCACTTTTGCAAAAGACAAGTTGATTTTCCTTGGTTTTGTTCTGTCTTCTAATGGCATTGAAGTTGATGTCTCAAAAGTCAAGGACATATGAGATTGGCCCATCCCTACAAATGTTAGTGAACTTCGTAGTTTTCATGGGTTAGTTGGCTTTTACCGTCGCTTTGTGAAAGACTTTTCTACCATTGCTTGCCCCCTCAACGAATTGACCAAGAAAAATTTCACGTTCGTTTGGGGAAAAGCACAACAAAAGACTTTTGATGAGCTCAAAAAGAGGCTCACCGAAGCACCACTTGCATTACCGGATTTCACAAAAACCTTTGAGATTGAATGTGACGTTAGTGGTATTGGCATTGGTGGCGTCCTTATGCAAAATGGGCGTCCTATTGCTTACCATAGTGAGAAACTTGATGGCGCATGCCTAAACTATCCCATTTATGACAAAGAACTTTTTGCCTTGGTTCGAGTTCTTCAAGTGTGGCAACACTATCTTTGGCCCAAAGAATTTATCATCCATTCCGACCATGAGTCGTTGAAGTATCTTAAGGGCCAAGCCAATTTGAGTAAAAGGCACACAAAATGGGTTGAGTTCATGGAGTCTTTTCCTTACATTGTCAAATACAAGAAGGGCAAATAAAATGTGGTAGCGGACGCCTTGTCTCGCAAAAACACAAGCCTTCTTACACGACTCGAAGTAAATGTCTTGGGTCTTGATGACATCAAATCTTTGTACGCGTCCGACCCTTTCTTTGGACCAATTTTTACAAAATGTTCAATAGACAAAGGGATTGATGATTTCTATTTGCATAAGGGTTTTCTTTTCAAACAAAACAAGCTTTGCATTCCGAAATCGTCTCTCTAAATTTTGCTTCTTCAAGAGTCCCATGGTGGAGGCCTTATGGGTCACTTTGGCCGTGACAAGACATATGAGATGCTCTCCACTCACTACTTTTGGCCAAAGATGAAGCGCGATGTGGAGCGCCACGTCCAACGATGCACTACATGTATCCAAGCTAAGTCTAAGTCCAACCCCTTTGGTCTTTATATGTCATTGCCTATTCCTCATGCACCTTGGTCGGACATTAGCATGGACTTTATGTTAGGCTTGCCTAGATCTAAACAAGGACATGATTCTATATTTGTGGTAGTGGATCGCTTTTCGAAAATGGCACACTTTATTTCGTGCCATAAGACCGATGATGCTTCACATGTAGCCAATTTGTTTTTCAGGGAAATAATTAGGCTGCACGGTGTACCAAGAACAATCGTCTCCGACCACGACGTAAAATTCATGAGTTACTTCTGGAAGACTCTCATGGCCAAGCTCGTGTAACTACCCTGGTGAATTACGCTCCTAGTTACAAGCCTGGACGAGCGGAAATGGTTAAAATAGTACGGTGGGGCCCAAATGCCACTCACAGGTAGACCTTTCGGCCGTCCTAACCATTTCCAAACATCGGGACAAGAACGGGCGGCGTAATCGGCAGGCGAAGGGATCAACTACATACACAAATGAGTATGTATGCAAGCCACCATAAAACAGTCCTCAGAGCCATTCCATCTAAAAGAAATAGAAATATTGCAACGCCATACGACAAGATCCAAATGTCCTAGATAGATATAATAGTTTAGGATATCTCCTCATACATCAAACATCAGAGTATCAGGCGGAAGCGGCAAACAAGATCCGAGTACGGATAAGAAGCAAATCGGCATAAGATGCCCATAAATAAACACATCCCGCCCACAGATCTCACGGATCCCCGTTCCCGGAATCTCTACACCGAATGATCGTTGTCCACATCGTCCGTCTCCTCCACCCAGCATCCATCTTGTGAGTGTACCTGTTCATCTGAATCAAATAATTTATCGTGTGATACCCTAGGGGTACTCAGCAAGTCTTTATGCCTCTAAAGGGGACACAACCTGGGGTGACGCAATTGCAGCAAAAGATAATACCTATCAATTCTATAGATACTCGCTAACCATCCGCCTAACCAAAGATAGACGGATGTCCGTGAATTAATAACAAATTATATAAAGAATATTAACAGATCCATCCTCCTCCTCGCTTACCAACGAGGAAGCGAACGAACACCCCCCCATCCGTTGGCAGTTTTATTATCCATTCCATGAGTGTTGCACTATTTACTAGTCAGTTATTTAGTCAAATTAAAGCGGTACCTTAGTTATACTTGTCTATGATCGAGAAACTGTGCTCCAAGTTGTCCATAACCGCGGACACGGCTTTCAGAAAGTTTTACCCTGCAGGGGTGCACAAATAGCAACACACACTCGATCAACCTCGGAAAAACCAAATCAAAACCCAACAAGGCAGTCACGATAAAGCAATCACAAGATTCAGAAATATTTTAGGGGGCCACCCCATTAAGCTACCCGCAACGAAACTGGCCGGCTCCGAGACGGACTCTAGGTTTGCGCCAATGGTCAGAAACGATCGGGAACCGAAAATGTGACTGGGCTTGTCGATACTGAAAACACTCGCTTACCTAAGCGAAGACAGGTCAAGACTCGCACAATTTGAAATAAAGCAGTAAAGCATGGCATAAGTACAGGATAGTAAATAAAACCTCAAACTAGTTTGTGGCCCCAAGAAATAAGAATGAATCAAGCTCGGCTGGGGGTCCCATAAGCCTCCGGATGTGGATAGCGCGAATATTCAAGGAACAGAATCAAGTACTCGGGGTCCCACGGGACACATGTGAGCATGAAAACCAAATAGCAGATATTGCTCACGGTGCCACTTTCATTAGTTATCCCATTACTACTCGGGTTAAGTTGTATAGGTACCTCGTTATCCATCGACACTCACATACCCTACACATGTCGTTTCTATGACCCGCATGGCTCAAACAACTCCTGTAGTAATGGCTCATGGGATGGAGGAACAAGCTTCGGTGGGGTTTAAAAGTAAAGGCTATGCAATACTTGGGATTCAGTTTAATGCGATCGCGACTCAATGATGCAAGAATAAGATAGAGGCAATAGGTACTATATGTATGCAAGCTTGTGGTAGTGCTTGCCTGGCAGCTCAGTTGAAGCGAGAGAAGGATCTGGTAGTGCTCCTGGGTTTCTTGATATATCCCCTGCTCAGCGTCTATTCGAAGAAGAACCAAACAAACAAGGGCCAACATAAATAAAGTGCACAAGCATAAGAATAAAATGCGACAAGCAAACAATCATGCCATGATGAATGATGCACAATTTGCATGGCAATAATATAGCATGGCATGGGTGAGGTGTGGAATACAAGAATAAATCATTTTATGGTGTTTTAATCACCTTTTATCCTCAATTAAGTTGCTGTACACTTTATATTTATATGATGCATGCTGCAATTCAGAACATGGAATGCATAAACAGAAAGGTCTCGTCGAGTTGATCATTTTAGACATATAATTTGTCAAATTTGGAGTTATAAAACTAAAGTTATTAATTAATTAAGGCAAAAGGGCATTTTATTGTAATTTTAATCAACTTGAGAATTAAAGTGTCCAAAATATATTTTGAAGGCCATATTTGGAATGCTCACATTTTTCTGATTCCAAAAACATATATTATTTGTATTATTTGGAATTGTATTTTAAAAGTTATTTAAAAACAGATTTGAATTTGAATTTAAATAATTTCTGAAAAGGTTTATTTTAAAACAGAAGACAGAAACGTTTTGTTACTCAGCCCAGACCTAGCCACAGCCACAGACGGGTGGGGCCAGGCTGACTGGGCCAAACTCGCGCACAGAAAAAGGGTTTCCTCACCGGGGCTACAGCGAGCCACAATGTATGACAAAGTGGGGGGGGCTCACGACCACACGCCATTGCGTCTAAACCCGATGGGCGACAAGCGGGACGGGATGGACTGCGGGTTGGTTGTTCGAAACAGCGGGGAGATTTTTGCAAGAAGGAGGAGGAGGCTGGTAGGTGGGACCTCTAGGAGCGCGGGTTGACCAGAGAAAAACCGAGGGGGCGATCTGCAAAAAGGGCGCCCGTACTGTTTCTCTTCTCTCGCGCATCTGACGGAAACGACAGAGAACGGCGCGGCGAGACGGGGTTCGAACGCACGACCGATCGCTTGCGTAGAGGGGTGGAACCACTGCGGTGGATGGGGATTGGTGTTAGGAACCGCAGGCGTGGCCAGATAAGGCGTATACGGCGAGAGGATGGTCCTCGACGACGGCGAGCGGTGAATCAAGGCGCTTCGTCCGGTGGCGTGGCGCGTAGGAAACGTGAACGGAGGAGGTTATGCAGGAGGTTGACGCTCACCGTGGGGCGTCGGTGGAGGTGGTTCGGCTAGGGGCGTACACGATCGGCGAATAATGGCGGAACTAGGGTTTGTGGCGGTGATGGTCTGGAGAGCCTGGTCCTCCTCCATTTGGCGCATCTGAGCACTCTGAAGGACCTCCCGACCTCGCCGACGCCTCTTGCCGCTGCGCCTCTTGGATCGACGGGCTGGTGGAGACCAACGGTGGCCGTGATGGGGTAGTGGCGGTGGAGAAGAAAGGGAGGAGAGGAGGCTCGAGGATCGGGAGGCGAGGAGAGCCTTGAGGTGGTGGGTAAAGGAGGGAGAGGCGTGGGTGCCGTGTGGGAGCAGGTTGGAGATAAAGGTGGCTTCGGCCACCTTTTCTGCCTCTCCTCGATCACGTGCTTGTGCTGGCCAGCAGGGCAGGGTAGGGGCTTCCAGGTGGGGTCAGGGTGAGGCCAAGGAGGGGTCTGCTCGGTGGTGGAGCCTTGTGGCAGAGAGAAGAGGAAGAGAGAGGAGGGGGGTAGGCTCGGGTGTAGCTAGGGTTGGAGCTAGAGGGGGCTCGGGTTAGGGTTTGTGCTAGGGTTGGGAAGGGTAGCTCGACCAGGGGAGGGTGGCTAGGTGGGGTAGCCTTGGCATGAGTGGATAGGGTGGGGGTGTGGCTTAGAGAGGGGGAGCTCGGGTTAGGTTTGAGAGGAACTAGGGTTAGCTAGAGAGGGTAAAGGGAAAGGGTGAGATGAGAGAGAGATGAGGTAGGGTGGTGTGTTCTCTTCTGACAAGACCAAACAAAATCAAGCCAAGCTCAAACAAGATCTAGTCAAAAGAGAGGAGGGGATAAAAGGTGGTGAGGGTTTAGAGAGAGATGAGAAGATGATCCACTAAAAAACAAATAAAACCAAAAGAGGACAAAAGATGGTGAGGGTTGCATGGCCCATGCAAGATAATAAATGCCATGTATCATCCTTGTGAAAACAAAATAATAAACATGGCATTATTCCTATGCATTCCCAAAAGTGGAATTAAGCCAAGCAAAAGAATTTAAAGGAAAATTCCAGATGGAGTAGATGGAGATGACCACATTTGATTATAATTGGGACTTGCTAGTGTGTTTATTCCACTATATGTTTAATAGTCCCATAAATATCCCAACATGATAATAACCCCAAAACAACCCATATGGAAGCTAGAAAAGGGTTCCACTCACAAGGCATGCAAAGGTGGCCATGTGGCTCTCATATACCAATATGTGAAAACAACATGGTGCCTATATGGGAGCATGTGGAAATAGAATTGGATCCATCCCAACCCACATGAGCTAGAGGTAAAACCAAATAAGTTGCAATGCTCATATATGGTGGAATGGTGGAATGATGGGGTGATGACAAGAAAGGTGGTGGAGATTAATAAAAGATATGCCCCCAACTCAACTTTGGCATTTAAACAATATATCAACAACCAAATACAATATCAAGAGGCAAATACAATTAATGATGCATATGAGAGAAGAACCAAAACAAAAGGGTTTTATATGATGCTCAAATGCAAGATGGCATGATGACATGAGCATGATATAATTATGATGCAACAATTATATATATGAAGTAGCATTTATATAGACTAGGCTAGTAGCATTGCAATTGTTAGACAATTGGGATGCTACAGCTCGGCATCAAGCTCCTTTTCTCGTCTGCCTCGCATCCTCAAACCGATGGACAAACCGAGGTCGTCAATCGAAGTCTTGGAACACTCCTCCGGGTGTTGATAAAGAAGAACCTTAAGGACTGGGAGGAATGTATTCCACACGCCGAGTTCGCGTACAACCGCGCCAAACACTCCACCACCATGAGGAGCCCGTTCATGATCGTCTACGGCTTCGAGCCTCTCACCGCGCTCGATATCCTTCCACTTCCACTTCATGAACATGCCAATATGGACGTTGTCAAGCGTGCCCAAACAATGAAGAAACTCCATGAAGACACACGAGATACTATCGAGCAACAAGTCCTTCGCCAAGCATCAAGGCTAAACAAGAACAAGAAAGAGATGATCTTTGATGAGGGCGACCTGGTGTGGATCCACTTGAGTAAAGACCGCTTCCCCAGGGAACGCGACTCCAAGCTAAAGCCAAGAGGTGATGGACCATTCAAGGTGCTAAAGAGGATCAACAACAACGCCTATGTCATCGATATACCAACATCGAAGTATCTTGTGAGCTCGACATTCAATGTCAAGGACCTCTCACCCTAAAGACTCTCATGGCCAAGCTTGGCATCAAGCTCCTCTTCTCGTCCGCCTCGCATCCTCAAACCGATGGACAAACCGAGGTCGTCAATCAAAGTCTTGGCACACTCCTCCAGGTGTTGATAAAGAAGAACCTTAAAGACTGGGAGGAATGTATTCCACACGCCGAGTTCGCCTACAACCGCGCCAAGAACTCCACCACCATGAGGAGCCCGTTCATGATCGTCTACCGCTTCGAGCCTCTCACCGCGCTCGATATCCTTCCACTACCACTTCATGAACGTGCCAATATGGACGTTGTCAAGCGCGCCCACACAATAAAGAAACTCCATGAAGACATAAGAGCTACGATCGAGCAACAAGTCCTTCGCCAAGCATCAAGACTAAACAAGAACAAGAAAGAGATGATCTTCGAAGAGGGCGACCTTGTGTGGATACACTTGAGTAAAGACCGCTTTCCCAAGGAACGCGACTCCAAGCTAAAGCCAAGAGGTGATGGACCATTCAAGGTGCTAAAGAGGATCAACAACAACGCCTATATCATCGATATCCCCACATCGAAGTACCTTGTGAGCTCGACATTCAATGTCAAGGACCTCTCACCCTACCATGGAGATGATGAAGTTGAGAAGGTTGAAGATTCGAGGACGACTCTTTCCCAAGGGGGGGAGCTGATGCAGATCTCACGACCGCTACTACATCTACTCCCAGGCTCCCCAAGTGGACCCATGACTCGCGCCGAGCCAAACTCCTACAAGCTAAGGTGAACTCGCTCCTCTCCTTGTGTGACTTGATACATCCTTGGATGGCTGCTACTTCATACCCATACCTTGTGCATCATCAGTGCGAAGAGAAGGACCCACAGACGGAGGAGCACCGCCAGAAGAGACCAAGCTCTCTGTCAGCCGGTACTATCCGGACTGGCGACCATTACCGCCCGGCGGCACTCACTGCTCGCCACCAACAGAAGACCCAGTAGCTAGCCAAATGCTCTCTATCTTGCGGTACTACGATGACTATCACTTCTACCGCCACCACATGTAAGGCTCAGTGAAGTCCCAGGTCGACAAGCGGTACTACCGGGCCAGGACGCGGTACTACCGCATGACCGGTACTACCGGTTGATCTGGACCGGTACTACCGGACGACATAGAACCTGATCGTGTTAAGTCGGCCCAGCGCCTTGTAATCCTCACTATATTTTGCTATTTGTTCCGAAAATACCCCTGTTTATGTGGTTGGCCTATATATAGCCCCCACCCTCCATTGTAAACCCTAGACTTGGATAATAATAGATTAAGGAAACCCTTTGAGGAACTTATATCTATTGGTCTCATTGATGTGGACATCCCTACTATTGATACAACCGTTGTACCTACAGCAACACACATACAAGGACCCATCACAAGATCTCGTGCTAAACAACTTAACTATCAGGTACTTTCGTTTCTTGGAACTATTCCTTACATACATGAGAATATGATGCTGCCTAAATCAGATACATTTCTTATTCTTAGGAATGATGGACCAAGCATGAATGAGAGGGACAAGCATTGGAGCATGGCCATGCATGGAGATGGCAGCAAGCATGTGATGATCCAAGAGAAGGCTACGGATGAAGATTTCAGAACTTTGAGGCCACCATAATGAAGAAAGAAGGCTTGGACGAAATATTCAAGATCAATACTTTCTGAATTAGTCCATAGCATAATATGGTCTTGACACCTTTATTTTGGGCCAGGCCCATGTAATTTTCAGTTTTTAATTAGCCACTTTTTAGAGTCCGTATTTGAGGAAAGGACTTTTAGGGTTGGATTCGCCACCACTTCCATGGCTGGCGAAAACCCCACCTTTCGCCTTAACACGCCATAGCCGAACCTTTAGACTCGGATTTTGTTTAGACATTAAGTTAGCCATAGTCGCAACTTCGCCAAGGCTCGAGGCCGCAGAGGCCTCTTGTACTCGCACCTATTCAGGATCCCACCTCTTTCAATAAAGCTTTCCTCTTAATCCGCAATATCTTGATTGCAATATTGGTTCTTACTTGTTCTCGATTTGGTAGGAATTAAGACCC
This sequence comes from Avena longiglumis, assembly GCA_030063025.1. Taxonomy (NCBI): domain Eukaryota; kingdom Viridiplantae; phylum Streptophyta; class Magnoliopsida; order Poales; family Poaceae; genus Avena; species Avena longiglumis. The sequence goes on along the minus strand of CP125976.1, from coordinate 341,714,783 downwards.
TCGCCGGTCGCCGATCGTGTTCACGCAGGATCGGTAACCTCCAGGAGATTGGCCTAGCGATTGCATTGGCGCTCGTGCTCGCACGTGTAGTCGGATCGTCAAGCCCGAACTCCACCAAATCGATTATCGCCATCTCATCGAAAGATCGGACACCTTTGCTCTATCACTCATGCTCCTACCAAGGAGCACCGGATTATCCACCCCCCTCTTGGATCTTGCCTAGTGCGTTCAAGTTGTACAAGGCCTTGGGTTCTCGGTTTCTCGCCCCCAAGTCGTCACGATCTCACCAAGCACCTCGTCCCCCGTTGTTGGCGTGGAGAGAGAGCTTCGCCCAACACCGATCCTAGGGATTATGTTGGACCGGTGGCCACCGGCGTGAGGGATCGGCGTGTATCGTGCTTTGTGTGCGTGTGTTCGTGGTTTTCATCCCCTTCCTTCCCCGACCACCGCTTTCCCCTCGTTTCTCGTGGAATTCGTGAAAGATCGGGCCACCCCAAGGGGTTACCCCATAACACATAGACGATCATGAACGGGCTCCTCATAGTTGTGGAGTGTTTTGCGCGGTTGTAGGCGAACTCGGCGTGTGGGATGCATTCCCCCCAATCTTTAAGATTCTTCTTTATAAACACGCGGAGAAGTGTGCCAAGGCTTTGGTTGACGACCTCGGTTTGTCCATCAGTTTGAGGATGCGAGGCGGACGAGAATAGGAGCTTGATGCCGAGTTTGGCCATGAGGGTCTTCCAAAAGTAGCTCATGAATTTGACGTCGCGGTCGGAGAAGATTGTTCTTGGTACACCGTGTAGCCGAATTATTTCCCTGAAAAACAAATTTGCTACATGTGAAGCATCATCGGTCTTATGGCACAGAATGAAGTGTGCCATTTTTGAAAAGCGATCCACTACCACAAATATAGAATCATGTCCACGCTTAGATCTAGGAAAACCTAACACAAAGTCCATGCTAATGTCCAACCAAGGTGCATGAGGAATAGGTAGTGGCATATAAAGACCAAAGGGGTTAGACTTAGACTTATCTTGGATACATGTAGTGCATCGTTGGACGTGTCATTCCACGTTGCGCTTCATCTTTGGCCAAAAGTAGTGAGTGGATAGCATGTCATATGTCTTGTCACGGCCAAAGTGACCCATCAGGCCTCCACCATGGGACTCTTGAAGAAACAAGATTTGGATAGACGACTTCGAAATGCAAAGCTTGTTTTGTTTGAAAAGAAAACCCTTATGCAAATAGGAATCGTCAATCCCTTTGTTCATTGAACACTTTGCAAAAATCGGTCCAAAGAATGGGCCAGACTCGTACAACGATTTGATGTCATCAAGACCCAAGACATTTACTTCGAGTCACGTAAGAAGGTTTGTGTTTTTGCGCGACAAGGCGTCCGCTACCACATTTTCTTTGCCCTTCTTGTACTTGACAATGTAAGCAAAAGGATTCCATGAACTCAACCCATTTGGCGTGCCTTTTACTCAAATTGGCTTAGCCCTTAAGATATTTCAACGACTCATGGTCGGAATGGATGATAAATTCTTTGGGCCAAATGTAGTGTTGCCACACTTGAAGGACACGAACTAAGGCAAAAAGCTCTTTGTCATAAATTGGATAGTTAAGGCGTGCGCCATCAAGTTTCTCACTATGGTATGCAATAGGACGCCCATTTTGCATAAGGACGCCTCCAATGCCAATACCACTAGCGTCACACTGAATCTCAAAAGTTTTTGTGAAATCCGGTAAAGCGAGGAGTGGTGCTTCGGTGAGCCTCTTTTTGAGCTCATCAAACGCTTTTTGTTGTGCTTTGCCCCAAACGAATGTGACATTTTTCTTGGTCAATTCGTTGACAAGGCAAGCAATGGTAGAAAAGTCTTTCACAAATCGACGGTAGAAGCCTGGCAACCCATGAAAACTACGAAGTTCACTAACATTGATAGGGATGGGCCAATCTCGTATGTCCTTAACTTTTGAGACATCAACTTCAATGCCATTAGAAGACACAACAAAACCAAGGAAAATTAGTTTGTCTTTTGCAAAAGTGCACTTTGGGAGATTAGCATAGAACTTTTCATGGCGAAGGATTTGAAGGACCTCCTTAACATGAGTAACATTCTCCTCTAGTGACTTGCTATAGACAAGGATGTCATCAAAGTAAACAAAGACACTTTTCCCAATGAGAGATTGCAAAATATGGTTCATGAGGCGCATGAAGGTAGATGGGGCATTTGATAAGCCAAAAGGCATAACCAACCATTCATAGAGACCAAGCTTGGTCTTGAAGGCAGTTTTCCACTCATCACCTTCGGCCATGCGAATTTGATGGTAACCACTACGAAGATCAATTTTCGAAAATATAGTGGCTCCACATAACTCATCAAGCATGTCATCAAGGCGCGGTATAGGATGTTGATAACGCACGGTGATAGCATTGATTGGACGATAGTCCATGCATAACCGCAACATATCATCCGTTTTTGGCACGAGAATCACGGGTACCGCGCTTGGGCTAGTGCTTACTTGGATCAAACCTTTGGAGACGAGTTGGTTGATTTGTCGTTCTATCTCCTTCGTCTCTTTCGGGTTCGTTCGATACTCGGCGCGGTTTCGGAGTGGAGCACCGGGTATGAGGTCGATGCGGTGCTCGATTCCGCGAAGAGGGGGTAGTCCGTGAGGAACCTCTTCGGGGAATACATCTTGGAATTCCTGCAAAATAGACATCAAAGAAGGAGGAACATTTGTCAAGTCGTTAGTTCCTGATGTGGACATCCCTTCTATTGATACAACCGTTGTACCTACATCTACACACATACAAGGACCCATCACAAGATCTCGTGCCAAACAACTTAACTATCAGGTACTTTCGTTTCTTGGAACTATTCCTCACATAAATGAGAATATGATGCTGCCTAAATGATGAGGATACAATCATGGATCATGCTGATTTCAACTGTTTGAACTGGAAAGAAATATTGAGCCTCATTGAAAAATATCACAAGGTGAATTCATTCCTAGTTGGACATGATACTTTGATTTATAAGAACTTTATACTACCTAAATCATTGTGTTATTGTTTGACTAGATTTGGCATCTATCGGGCTAGCGCCAGCGGGAGGAGAGGGAGGAAGGCGACCGAGAGATGGAAGACGCACTAGGAGGCAATAAGGAGAGAAGGCATGATAAAGAGAGATATGTGGCGCGCCAGGACACGTTTGAGGTGCACCACGACATATGGCCTGCGCGCCAATTAGACCGAATCCATCTATGGGTCGGTATGTATCAGTTTGAGTCGAACCGAGTCAGTTTGGGCCAAGTTATGGCTGTTTTTAGGCCCGTTTAGTGGGGAGGACGCCCCAGCACTTATATATTCCCTAGCAGCCGTCACAATTAGGGTTAGACCACGTTTAGATTAAACCAATACTTGTTTCGTTGAACTGCTGCAAGCATTCATCTGAAATTATATGTTCCTCTTTGATTCGATCAGGAATATCTACCATACCTCCACTTTGATTCGATGAGTTTGCTCTTGAAAGTCTTCGTGTTTTCATTGTTCCATTGGGAATTGGTAGATTGCAAACCGCTTCGCGTGGTCGGCATGCGTCGTAAGTGTGTGAAGTTGCGAATACCATCTGGGTTGAGATACATTGCATTGGGAACAATGTGATTCACAAAGATCCCACAAGTTATCTCCATTACCTCCACCATCATCTACGACATGCTCAACGAGAAGATCGGGCCACCCCTTATCATCTTGGTATCAGATTCTCAGGTTTACTCGGTGAGCAATTCATCCCCATAGATTAGTTGTTTTAGTCCTATACAGAAAAAGCCACACAAAAATATTAGGGTTCATAGCGTATTGCCATAGACTAGATAACACCGTTCGTGAGTTCTAGTTGCTGATCGTAGTTTTTTTGTGTAACCTTTCTTCTAAATCTGAGTCATAGTTTTTGTCTAGTTTTCGTCAAAGTTTGTCTCATAATCGGAGTTTTAGATCGCTTTCTTGCACATGTGTTCTCAAGTTTTAGATCTAGTAGATCCGTTTTATTTTGGTTGAATTAGAGTTGCTAGATCTATTTTAGAAGAAAAAAAAATCCAGCGTCGCCTCTCCCGGACCGAGACGTTTCTCATTGACGTGAGCGGCGAAAAAAAATCTGCGTCGCCTCTCGCCCGGACTGACGCGTTTCACTAGCACGTGAGCGAGCGAGTGAAAAAAAATCAGCGTCGGTTGCTCTCGCTAGAGAGACAAGTGAGCTTGTCGTGAGCAAGCCAGCAAAAAAAATCTTTTCTCCTTTTTTTGTTACTGTGTACACATAGCGTTCCTATCTTTGTGAGCCTTAGTAAGCCTTTCTTGGTGTCTAGAACTATCCTACGAGACTAGCATGCTTAGTGCTCTTCGGGCTGCTTAGTTTAGCAATCTGGTGCCCGTTTTGTTGAGTCATTGCTAGCGTCTCTCCTTGTGCATTGCAACACGAGCATTACTCCGATATACCTTATTTTTGAGCTCCTTTTTAGAGTTGCAATTGCCCCATTTATCTCCACTGTGTGTGTTTCCGTTGGGTCTTTGTCATACGGTCAGCACTAGGATTTATGAATTGGTGTTGTTAGGTATCCATACCAAGCTCCACTATATACCCCTAGTTGTTGTGTGATAATCTTTCTCTCGGTATTCGCTTCGTCACATCCGCAATGTTCGCTCATACAAGTTGGTAAGCTATCCTAATTCACTTTGGAACGGTAAGATACATGTTTTTTCAGTTTGAGTTGTGAGAGTTCCACCACCGATTTCCTTTCTCGTACTAATGTCTCGATCATGACTTCTACTTGTGTTGATGAGATGCGAATCAAACGATGTTTACCATGACTATTTAGGTATTGTGGTCGGCATGGCATATGATGCCACTAAAGTCAAGTGGAGATTGGACGCTCGCATCATCCACATAATATCGTCTTGGGAATCTCACATGCTCGTGGTTTTGCGAGATGTCGTACTTTCGATAGCAAGTTTAACGGCCACTGAATATATTCTCGTCACGATGTCGATGCAAAGGTAACTCGTTGGTGGAAGGACGCTAGGACTGTGTATGGTGTCATAGGTAAACATTCCTTTGGGAGGATTTCAAGCAATTTCTGCGTTCTAGGTTTTGTACAACTACACATGGCCTATTCCAGAAATTTTGAGAGGACGTCAATGAGACATGTGAGGTGTCTACTAACATAATCATGTCTACTTCTAGTGTTGTACCTTGTGATATGCGGGTTTCTTTTGAAGAAAGGAGCCTATTTTACAACCTATATCACACGATCGGGTGTCATCACTTGAGAAAGCTGTTCCAATACCTACTACATATAGGAGGATGACATTGATAATGGCACTGATTTGGGGCTACAACCAACCAATAAGGAATTCGGTGAGTCTACTTTTTGCTGGTTGATTCTTGTAACTTTACAAGAACAAAAATTTCAAAGACCGAGTGATGCTTTGCAAAATCTGAATTTTAAGCATGTAATCTTGATTACACATGAGCAAAGACTTGCTCGAATACCACCTCTTGATATTGTGTATTCCATCATGCTAAATGAACCTATGAATATGAGTTGTGCTATGGATAGGATTTCTGAAATTTCATGTCCAATTCTAGCACATATTCTCCTGATTTCACCTTTAATCTAATTGGTGAATATAGCATGGATGAAAATTTTCTTGTGGATCACATATGCATTACATGTGATAGAATGGAATTGAAACTTCTGTGTTTAGACATACATGCTATGTGTCAAGATATCTTTGTGGTGGGATAGATACTACAATTTGTGATACTATGAAAGTAAATTCTTATCTAGTTGATATAGTCCATCCAACAAAAGTAACTTTACCTATGTTGGATTGTTCCAATCTTTCTAGATTTGAATCAGATTTTTCATACACCTTGTGTTTGTCCCACAACGTGTTGCATAAGTGTGCTTCTACTATATACTTCACTAATATTTGCAATTTGAGTTGCATATTACATCTTGAACAAAATGATTATGTTCATAATAATCAGAATAGCGTAGTTGAAGTATGGCCTGAATCAATTCGGTTTTCACATAGTTTGAATTGGTTTGATCTTGTTCATCACAAATTTGATCATAGATCTTCTTTGAGAAAACTGAATTTAATATTGAACAACAAGACTATATATTTATTTGGATTTCAACATGATCATGATTCTTTGTACTTCACTTATACCTGCAATTTAAGTTGCTTGATGAATAGTAGACATATTATTCACGTGAACAAAAATGATACAACAGGTTATGTATACATATACTGCGACATGCGTTGTTCTTTTGTTCCTTCCACTTCGGCTACCCAACGCCGAGGACGCTTTTCTTGAAGAAAGGGAGGATGATGAGGATACAATCATGGATCATGCCTTGATTTCAAGCTGTTTGAACTGGAAAGAAATATTGAGCCTCATTGAAAAATATCACAAGGTGAATTCATTCCTAGTTGGACATGATACTTTGATTTATAAGAACTTTATACTACCTAAATCATTGTGTTATTGTTTGACTAGATTTGGCATCTATCGGGCTAGCGCCAATGAGGAGGAGGAAGCGTACCGATAGATGGAAGAGCACTAGGAGGCAATAAGGAGAAGGCATGATAAAGAGAGATATGTGGCGCGCCAGACACGTTGAGGTGCACCACGTTTGCTCAAGGTGCCAATTAGACCGAATCCATCTATGGGTCGGTATGTATCGATTGAGTCGAACCGATGGGGGCCAAGTTTGGGCTATGGCTGTTTTAGGCCCGTTTAGTGGGAGGACGCCCAAGACTTATATATTCCCTAGCAGCCGTCACAATTAGGGTTAGACCACGTTTAGATTAAACCAATACTTGTTTCGTTGAACACGCAAGCATTCATCCAAATTATATGTTCCTCTTTGATTCGATCAGAATATCTACCATACCTCCACTTTGATTCGATCCGAGTTTGCTCGAAAGTCTTCGTGTTTCTCATTGTTCCATTGGGAATTGGTAGATTGCAAACCGCTTCGTGGTCGTGACTACGGCGTGCAAGTGTGTGAAGTTGCGAATACCATCCGGTTGAGATCTGTTGCATTGGCGTGGGGAATGTAGGTGATTCACAGCATCCCACAAGTTATCTCCATTACCTCCACCATCATCTACGACGTGCTCAACGAGAAGATCGGGCCACCCCTTATCATCTTGGTATCCCACCTTTTCCTCCTTAAATACTCACCATAGCCGTCACCATAGACTCGGATTTTGTTTAGACATTAAGTTAGCCTTCATAGCAACTTCGCCAAGGCTCGAGCGTCGCAAAGGCCTCTTGTACTTCGCACCTATTCAGGATCCCACCTTTTCTATAAAGCTTTCCTCTTAATCCGCAATATCTTGATTGCAATATTAGTTCTTACTTGTTCTCGATTTTTAGGTAGGAATTAAGACCCTCGCTGGTCAGGCTGATCGTGTTCCCGCAAGATAGGTAACCTCCAGGAGATTGGCCTAGCGATTGCATTGGCGCTCGTGCTCGCACGTGTAATCGGATCGTCAAGCCTGAACTCCACCAAATAGACTATCACCATCTCATCGAACGATCGGACACCTTTGCCCTATCAGGAAGGTCTTCATCGAGTACCGAACGTGTGACCGACTGCGGAAGCGCTTCCGGAACGCAGCGCCGGAAGGATCGTCTATGCGATCTTGAGATCGGGAAGAGTACGACTACATCACCCACGAGAATGTGCTCTCGTTAATCGCTTTGGAAACTTCGAGGGTGAGTTCCTCTATCGACTCGTTGCTACAATCTAGTAGATAGATCTTGGCTTGTTTGTTTGCATGCGGTAGAAATTTTGTTTTCCATGCTACGAACCCCTACAATGGTATCAGAGCCGTGTCTATATGTAGATCTGTTGCACGAGTAGAACACAATGGTCATTGTGGGCGGTGGTGCTTTTATTATCAATTGATTCTTGTGTACTTTGCATCTTGCGGTATGATGGGATGAAGCGGTCCGGGCTAACCTTACATGACATCGTTCATGAGACTTGCTCCACGCTCAACATGCAACTTGTATTGCATAAGTGGCTTTGCGGGTGTCTGTCTCTCCCATTATAGTATAGATCCAATTTACAACGGGCACTTGATAGTTCAAACATCAACGTTGTGGTTCTTGTTCGTAAGTTAGATCGACATTGAAATCCCCAAACCACGTAAAATATGCAAAGAAAATTAGAGGCGTCTAATTTTGTTTTGCAGGGGTGTGCTGTGATGTTGATGTGGACATCCCTTCTATTCCTCACATACATGAGAATATGATGCTGCCTAAATCAGATGTATTTCTTACTCTTAGGAATGATGGACCAATCATGGATGAGAGGGACAAGCATTGGAGCATGGCCATGCATGGAGATGGCGGCAAGCGTGTGATGATCCAAGAGAAGGCCACAGATGAAGATTTCAGAACTTTGAGGACACCATAATGAAGAAAGAAGGCTTGGACGAAATATTCAAGATCAATACTTCACGAATTCGTCCATAGCTTAATATGGTGCTGCGACACCTTTTACTTTGGGCCAGGCCCATGTAATTTTTGCAGGATTTTAATTAGCCACTTTTTAGAGTCCGTATTTGAGGGGAAAAGGACTTCTAGGGTTGGATTCGGCCACCACTTCCATGGCTGGCCGAAACCCCACCTTTTCTCCCTTAAATACTCCCCATAGCCGTCCCCCTAGACTCGGATTTTGTTTAGACATTAAGTTAGCCATCGTCGCAACTTCGCCAAGGCTCGAGCGTCGCAGAGGCCTCTTGTACTTCGCACCTATTCAGGATCCCACCAATTCAATAAAGCTTTCCTCCCAATCCGCAATATCTTGATTGCAATATTGGTTCTTACTTGTTCTCAATTTCAGGTAGGAATTAAGACCCTCGCTGGTCAGGCTGATCGTGTTCCCGCAGGATCGGTAACCTCAAGGAGATTGGCCTAGCGATTGCATTGGCGCTCGTGCTCGCACGTGTAGTCGGATCGTCAAGCCCGAACTCCACCAAATCGATTATCTTCGTCTCATCGAAAGATCAGACACCTTTTCCCTATCAAGTGGTATCATATTTCAGGTTGCTCGGTGAGATTTTACTGTTTTCGTAGATTAGATCTGTTTTTACCTATAACCCACGAAAAATCCAAAAACACAGTTAGAGTTTAGATCCATCCCATAACCAATCTACGCCTCGCATCATCTTTTCATTTTTTGCATTGTTGAATTTGTGTCTACATCGTCGCGTCGAATTGCTGGTCTTAGTGTCTCGTCCCTTAGAGTTTCGAGTTCTGATCATAGTAGTCACCGCCACACTCGCCGATCACCGCCACCATATTCCGCCGCCATACACCCAGCCACCATAAACCCTAATACTCCGCCACCGCCTTCCTACCGCGACACAGATCCGATCACTTTTCCTGCCGCGGTACGAGTCCGAGAAGAGTTATTGTTTCCTAGTTATTTCTTTTTACTTTTCTTCTTTGTTATTTCTGTGTTAAGCTAAAGTCCGTGTCGAGCTAGGAGTCCGGTCATTAGTCCAGAAGGAAAGCAAAAAAAAAATTTCTGGCTATACTGTTTTTCGACCCCGGGGATCACTTTTCTCCATCGGCCGTTATAGCAATATTTTTTGGCTGGCGCTGCTTTCCGTATAAACTAAAAATTTCAAATTTTTTGGGGCTAACCTATTTTTAGACCCCGTAGATCAGTTCTAGACACTCTCCATCATAGTAATTTTCCACCTCTCGGTTCGCTTTTCAGGGTGCCATATCATCATACATTGCTTTTTGTGTCGCATCGTGACATCGTTGGTGATCTAGGCTCGCGTCTCTAGTACGGACTAGCCTAGGACCAAAGACATCGTCGTTGAGCATTCTTTCAACTTTTGCATTGCTGTTTTGATAATTGCTAACCCCCTTTGCTAAGCCTTCCCAGAGCTCCACAGATATTCTCCACGTGCGGTGTCTCGACTCCTGGTAATCGCTTGGTTAAATCTCTGGACCCACTGATCCTCGCAGTTGCACATCGCCTTTTCCTGCTGTTTGGTAAGAAGTTGTAAGAGCTTCGTATATTGCTTGACGGATTACGCGTGACTTCCACCATATTCCCGTAGTATATACCTGTGCTTTTCAAGGACTAACCATGACAGATACTTCGCGGAACCCTGCCACCATGACGAACGAAGAACTACATGCTCACTTCTCCGAGATCTTGGTCAGTCGCGCTGAAGACGTGGATACACGCCTAGGGGAGTTTGACACCAAGCTCACCAACACCGTGGACAAGATCGATGGACTCGAGAAATCCTTCAACGCCAAGCTTGACGTTCGGTTCAAGGAGCTTTTGAACTGATTGCCCGCACCCGCACCGGCACCCACACATGGCGCACGGCGCATTCCGATCACGGGTCGATGCTGGTTTATTGCCGCCACACCGGCGGCTACGGTGCGACGCTCCTCGAGACTTCCACACGGCTGCTGCGACATTGGGGATGACGACGGGTACTACTACGACCCGACGACGATCTATTTGACGAGGAGGTTGAACAACCTCCACAGTACCTTGGCGTCCCCGACATTACTACCGCAACGCTCGACCACCGGTACGTGATGATGATCATGTTGCAAAGCTTAAATTAAATATTCCATCTTTTGAGGGTAAATATAATCCTGATGCATATCTTACATGGGAGATGGAAGTAGAATAACGTTTTGCATTCTTAAAATATCCTGAGAATATGCGTGTTAGTGCTGCTACATGTGAATTTACTAAATTTGCTTCCCTTTGGTGGTCTGAGTGTTGTCGTTTAAATCCTACTACTATTCCTAGTACTTGGACTGCTTTAAAAACTGCTATGCGTGTTCGTTTTGTACCTCCCACTTATCAACGTGATTTACTAAAGAATCTGACACGTTTAGAGCAAGGGAAAAATTCTGTAGAAGAGTATTATCAGGAACTGCAAACGGGCATGGTTCGGTGTGGTCTTGTTGAATCTAATGAACAAATGCTTATACGTTTCTTTGGTGGATTAAACAAGGACATTCAGCACATATTAGATTATAAGTAATATAATTCTATCACTCGTTTGTTTCATCTTGCTTGCAAAGCTGAACGTGAAGTGCAGGATCGCCAACCACCATGGAGGAGGACTAATAATTCTGCAGGTCGGACATCCACTTGGACATCCCGACAATCAGCGCCTCCTCGTGATTCGCCACCAGCTACTACCACATCCAAGGCCACCACAAGATTTCCAGCTGCTCCTCCACCATCATCCAATGCTCCTGCTCGTAGTGCCACTTCTATGGCTTCCACGGGTAAGACAAAGGATATACAATGTCGCAAGTGCTGGGGTTTTGGTCATATTGAGAGACAGTGCACAACACAATGTGTGATGATGGTGCGAGAACATGGTCAATACGATTCAGCGAGTGACTTCGATGAAGATACACTAGCCCTTATTTCTGCTCAAGATGGAGACAATTCTGATGCTGATGAAGAGACAGAGGTAATGGGAGCTGAAGCTATTGATCAATACAAGAGCTTAATTACACAACGTGTGTTGAGTGTGCAATTGAGCAAATCTGTTAGGGGGTAACCCTTGGGTTGGCCCGATCTTTCACGAATTCCACGAGAAACGAGGGGAAAGCTGATGCAGCCCGACCTACGGTCGTTACTACATCAAGGTCTCCAACTTACGCCAAGTCGCCATGGACTCCAAAGGTGAATTCGTTCCTCTATGAAAGCTCACTTCCTACCCTATTGAATGGTATGCTACTTTATACTCCGTCACATATTCATGATAGGTTCACACCAAAGACGGAGGCAAGGGAGGAAGCTGAGCATCAAGCCCGACAAGACGGAAGCTTGGAAGAGGAGGAGGAAGAAGATTCAGCAAATTGCCAGTTCAAGCGGTACTACCGGTCGGCGGAACCAGTATTACCGGTCGTGACTATCACTGCTACCGCCTCAGATCGAAGCTTGCGCCATCGCCATCGAAGCCCCAGATCGGCTTGCGGTACTACCATAAGCGGTACTACCGGTCCCCAAAGCGGTATTATGGGTGATGACCGTACTACGGGTCCCAAGTCCCAGATTACTACCGGTCATGTCGTGCTCACAGCACTAGTTGGGCCACACCCCATGTATCCCCTTTACTTACCTATTCGCCTAGTTTATCCCCAAACTACCCTTGTTTAGTGGTTGGCCTATAAATAGAGCCCCACCCTCATGTATCCCTTAGGCATAGATGATAGACTAAAGACAACCCCATTGTGGAATCTCTAGTTTTGCCTCATCCCTTTACCAAGGGGACCGACTATCGTCACCAACCTCGATTGGACTTTGCATCACGCATCCATCGTTGAACAAGGCCTTGGGTTCTCGGTTTCGCCCCAAGTCGTCAAGACCCTCCTCAAGGTGTTCTTCCCTCCGATGTGGATTTGAGGGAGCACGTTGACCGATCTTTCCTTGCGAGGATTCTATCGGACCGGTGGCGCCGTTCGGGAGCAATCGGCCTTGTATCGTGTGAGTTTTGTGTGTTCATCGTGTTCTTCGCGAGGTGTGTGTTCGCCGCTACCTTCTCCCTTTCCCTCGCTTTCCCATCGATTTGACCACGAGATCCGTGAAGATCGGGCACCCAAGAGGTTAACCCTCCATCATCGGTATCGAGCTTTTGGTTGCCACGGATTTCTCATCGATTTGGTCTTTTCCCATAAATTCGAAAATTCCACCAAAAACAGCCCCAATTCGTGTTTTGGATCGATCTGTGATTTGAGTGCGTTTTGGTAGGTTTTGATCCGTGGATTACTTGCTAAACTTGTTGATCTACCTTCCTTTGCTCCCATGGCCTAATTCCTTGATTTCCTTCGATTTGGTGTTTTCTTGAAGATTTTCCGCCCAAATCACCCTAAAATCGCGAAAACGTCCAAATCTGACGCGTAGTCCAAGCGGTACTGGGGTCCAAAACCGGTACTGCCCTTAACCGTACTTCACTGGCCCAAACAACCGTACTACCGCCCCATACCGATCCAAAACAGAAGTTCAGATTTCAGCCTCTCAGCTTTTGGGCATAACTTTTGCATACGAACTCGGATTTTGGTGTTCTTTAGCTCGTTTCGAAGAGGAGAAGGAGCCCTACATCATCATCCACGTGCTTCATGCTATCTACTCCATCCAAATTCCGTGAGCAAGGCGGAATCCAACAATAAAGGTGTGAAGATCGTCGATGAAAGGTATAAACATTCATGACTTCCCCACTTGCATTCCTTTGTGAACCCCACTATCTTTGCGAGCAACAAACACCTATTGAGACTAGTTCCTCTTATGATTGCTTGGGCTATGCACATTTGATACCTTGTAGATTCCGAGCAAACATTTGTGAGCGCTATCTCATATAGTTATCTTGTATAGTTGTTGGCACAAGGAAGAGGCAAGTGAAAAGAAAAAGAAATAAAAAAAAGAAAAAGAGTGATACAAAAAATAGAAAAAAAAAGAAAAAGAAAGAAAAAAGAAAGAGATATACAAGTGCCTCATAGAATAGGAAGCGCAAGCTCGATGAACATCAAATAGGTGGTACTTATTGTGCATATCTTGTAGCCCACCAATCTTATGCAATCGAACTAGCGTCTCTCCTTGTACTTGTGTGACACGAGCTTATAGTCTTCGCTAGGTAATCATTTGGTTCTTAGCTCACTTTCTCCGTCGCACAAGTCCCATTTATCCCACCGTGTGTGTTTCCTTGTACATATTTCCTATCTTGTAGATTGACTTGTTTGCTTGGTGATCATTGTGGTTCTTTACTTGCCATTACAACATCTTGATTTCGGATTGGTTCTTGACATGCCATTTTCCATACCTATCCACCATAGGCCTTGTGTGTGTTTTTTTTGTTGGTAGTTGGTTTTGGTGTTCCGCGTGAACTTCACTTTGCTTGGTTTATTGCTCTCAAGTGTGGCCACTTGCACGATACGATCTTCCAAGGTAAAGTAAGGTTTGACGTTGTATCCCTAACACCCTCTACCACTTCCATATACAACACTTGGTCTTGTGAAGCATGTCTAGGGACTCCGGGACCGAGGATAATTTCTATGAAGAATCCACGATGAGCCACAATGCCTATGTCTCCACAAGTATGGATAACATGATGGAGCACTACACCAACAATGGCTCCACATGCTTGGGTGACATGGAGTGCTACAACAACAACAACTCCCCAAGCATGGGCGACTTCAAGAATGACAACGACAAGCTCCTCAAGTCGCACCGGCCAAGACGGTTTCACGCCGAGTGCGCCAAGGTCCACCATGAAATGGACAAGTTCGAGAGCGACCTCCACAACTTCAATAAGGACATGGACAATGACTTCGACAAAAACATGAGCATGGTCGCCAAGACTAATGATGCCTTGTGCTCATTAGAAGAACTTATAAGGAAGCGTGCCAAGGACAAGGGTCATCGTCGCGAGCGTCATGTGGATGACCAAGTGCGCCACCTACACCAACCATCGGCAAGGCACACCAATGACCTCCGTCGACACCATCACAAGGCACCTTCAACTACTAGTGCCACCACCAAAATGGCACCAAGAGCAAGCCTTCGTCCACGCCATCAAGCTTCAACGACTACGCTTGCATTTGAAGACCTTATGAACGAGGAAAATGAAGACCTCTACTTCGCCAAGTTGGATAGCATGAGCCTACTACAAGATGGCCACAAGACGGTCGAGCATGGGATTTTCCCTTCGACCATGGAGGCGAGCAATGATGCCCATCTTATGGCATCCAACCTTGGAGGCGACAAGGTCAAGAATGGTGAGCATGGGATTTTCCCTTCACCAAAGGAGGCGCATGGAGTTGAGGAAACCGAGCCTACCCCCATATGCTTGAGTGATGATGTGGTACCAATCCCATGTGAGTATGAGAGCCACTTAGCCCACTTGAGTGAGAACAAGAGTGCGATGAGTGCCTCCACCTTATGTGAGATTGAGTGCTTCCACTTGGAGGGCATGAGCGATACTCCTAGTGAGTTGAGAGTGGTAGTTGATAGGTCAAGTGAGACCATTTCGAATTCTAACAACTTACCCTCTACCTCTAGTGTGTTCTCTTGTGTTGTGCTAGGTTCCATGGATGAAGACGCGCCAAGCCATGAAGCAATGATGCCTCAATTGGAGAAGATGTACATGGTGCACGAAGATGATGCTACGCCATGGCTACATCAAGAAAACGAAGTCGTCCACAAGGAGGCCACTACTTCCACAACACCCACTTCATATGAGAGGTATGAACAAGGTAATAATAAGGGTGTTGATGTTGCCATGATCCCACTAGTGGACATGATGAATTGTGAGGATATGCATGCTATGGATGATACGTGTGACATTACATATGCTTCATCCACTTTCCCATGTGATGATTTTCCTTTGCATAATATTGATCATGTGGAATTGTTTGATTGCGATATCATTGCCATAAACATGCCATGCTATGCATCTTGTGTGTATCCTCCAATTTCTATGGACATGCTTTGTCATGCTAGTCATTCAATTTTTCCCGTTGCTTGCCATAAGATGAATGCTTGCAACAATGTTGACCACATGCGTTATAATGAGATGGCCCCCATAGCTTTCTCAATTTTTGGAGATTTTGATGATTGCCATGATAAGCATGTTCCCCACTTGCATACTCACCATGCATCTATTTCATACTTGATTGACATTAATGGTGATGTGCACAAGAAGAGATACGTCATGATGGATGATGTGTATCTCTACCATGCACACACATTCTTCCTTTTGTGTATGATGTGTGTAGGTACCCGCATTATCATGTCAACCTCGGTTGAGCACGAGTTGACAAAAAGAGCTCTTGAGAGCATCCCACAAGTGAGTTCAAGATCGAACCAGCTACGATACCTTTGCATGCTTTGCATCTTTCATGTTGGCAAATTGCTCTTTCCTATGGTTTGATTGCAAGCATGTTAATGGTATTATCTCCCCTCGTGACATTCATGTTTCTTCGCATTTAGATAATGATGTTTGTGTGTTGCAACAAAACTGTTGAACATTTTCTATTTCCAATGTTTTGTGTGCACCCACAATTCCATTAAGAGCATGTATTGTCATGAGAGCTTCCAAGAATCTCGTCTTGTTGTTGCAACAAACATAAGGACCACTTGCTCTTTCATTTGGTTTGTTTGCAAACATAATACTTTTGTTTTGGATATGCTTCCTTGTGTGTTTTTGCCAAATTCTCCTATTCTTGCATCAAAGATGTTGTTTGAAATTTGGATCCAATGCTTTGAATGCCCCACTTCTATGTTATATGGAGTTTTTGAGTTTCCACATTTGGATGATGTTCAAACGATTTCCATGCATATTGACCATGCATATGCATTTCGTTTGCTATACTTGAGTTGTGCTAATCGTGTTGTGAACAAGAATGGACATGCCACAAATGACATGCTCCTCTATCACACACAAACATATGTTGCTTGGTCTTTGTTGTATGAAGGTACAAATGCATACACGTCAACCTCTATGGACTATATGTTGACACGAAGAACCGAAGAGAGTTACATATGGCTACCCTTCACCGAGCTATCTCTACAAGCTAAGGTGACTCCCTTCTACTTGAGGACTCATGCTATAATCTTCATGAATTGGCTACGCTTTGAGTGTTGCTTTGCTTTTGTTGTGAGCTTTGTAGGCTTCAAGGAAGGTGAAGGAACAATGAAGTGTTTTCAAGTCAATCTTCCCGAGGACGACTATAAGGTGAACCCCAGGATCAAGAAGGTTTCTCGACCGCTTCTACTTTGTGATGAGCATGTAGAGTCGAGGACGACTCTTTTTGAAGGGGGAGATGATGCGACCGACACGGTCGTTACTACATCAAGGTCTCCAACTTACGCCAAGTCGCCATGGACTCCAAAGGTGAATCCGTCCTCTATGAAAGCTCACTTCCTACCCTATTGAATGGTATGCTACTTCATACTCGTCACATATTCATGATAGGTTCACACCGACAAAGACGGAGGCAAGGGAGGAAGCTTGAGCATCAAGCCCGACAAGACGGAAGCTTGGAAGAGGAGGAGGAAGAAGAGTTCAGAATTGCCAGTGTTCAGCGGTACTACCGGTCGTGGAACCGTACTACCTGGTCACCGGTACACGCCCCTTGCTACCGCCAGATCAAGCTTGCGCCATCGCCACTGGAAGCCCCGGTACTGGCTTGTGGTACTACCGCCCGCAAGCGGTACTACCGGTCCCCAAAGCGGTACTACCGGTGATGACCGGTACTCTGGTCCCAAGTCCCACTACCGGTCATGTCAAGGTCACTGCGCACTAGTTGGGCCACACCCATGTATCCCCTTTACTTACCTATTCGCCTAGTTTATCCCCAAACTACCTTGTTTAGTGGTTGGCCTATAAATAGAGCCCCACCCTCATGTATCCCTTAGGCATAGATGATAGACTAAAGACAACCCCATTGTGGAATCTCTAGTTTTGCCTCATCCCTTACCAAGGGGACCGACTATCGTCACCAACCTCGATTGGACTTTGCATCACGCATCCATCGTTGAACAAGGCCTTGGGTTCTCGGTTTCTCGCCCCCAAGTCGCCAAGACCCTCCTCAAGGTGTTCTTCCTCCGATGTGGATTTGAGGGAGCACGTTGACCGATCTTTCCTTGCGAGGATTCTATCGGACCGGTGGCCGCCGCTCGGGAGCAATCGGCCTTGTATCGTGAGTTTTCGTGTTCATCGTGTTCTTCGCGAGGTGTGTGTTCGCTTCCGCTACCTTCTCCCTTTCCCCTCGCTTTCCCATCGATTTGACCACGAGATCTGTGAAGATCGGGCACCCAAGAGGTTAACCCCTCCATCAAAAGTGGTGGTCGGGGGAGGAACGAGATGAAAACCACGAACACACGCACACCAAAACACGATACACGCCTATCCCTCACGCCGGTGGCAACCGGTCCAACATAATCCCTAGGATCGGTGTTGGGCGAAGCTTGCTCTCCACGCCAACAACGGGAGATGAGGTGCTTGGTGAGATCTTGACGACTTGGGGGCGAGAAACCGAGAACCCAAGGCCTTGTACAACTTAAACGCACTAGGCAAGATCCAAGAGGGGGGTGGATAATCCGGTGCTCCTTGGTAGGAGCATGAGACCAATAGATATAAGTTCCTCAAAGGGTTTCCTTAATATCTATTATTATCCAAGTCTAGGGTTTACAATAGAGGGTGGGGGCTATATATAGTCCAGCCACAAAACAGTGGTAGTTTCGGAACGAATTAGGAAAATATAGTAAGGGGTACAGGGCTCTGGGCCGAATCATGCGTTCAGATTCAGTCAGGACCGGTAGTACCGGTCGGGCACCAGTAGTACCTTGGCAACGGTAGTACCGGTTGATAGCCGGTAGTACCGCCTCCGATGATACCGGTGGCGAACTGGAGCTTCCGTCGGAGGCGCCTGTAGTGAGCGGTAGGAGGGGGGTAGTACCGCTGACCGGTAGTACCTGTTGCTGGGCCGGTAGTACCACTGGCGTCTGGGGCGAGGAGTGGTTCTTCCTGGAGCGTCCGGTAGCTGGGGCCGGTCGAACCGCTTGAACCGGTAGTACCGGTCGGCTCAACTGTAGTCACTTGGCGTCTGGCGATCGGTTGCTTCCCTTCCGTTCCTTGGGTCCTTCTCTTCGTACCTGATGATGCACAGTGTATGCGTATGAAGTAGCAGGCCAACCAAGGGTGTATCGAAGTCACACAAGGAGAGGAGCGAGTTCACCTTAGCTTGAAGGAGTTTGGCTCAGGCGCGAGTCATGGGTCCACTTGGGGAGCTCGTGGGAGTAGATGTAGTAGCGGTCGTAGGACGGGCTGCATCAACTCCCCCCTTGGGAAAGAGTCGTCCTCGACTCTTCAACCTTCTCAACTTCATCTTCTCCATGGTAGGGTGAGAGGTCCTTGACATTGAATGTCGAGCTCACAAGATACTTCGATGTTGGTATATCGATGATATATGTGTTGTTGTTGATCCTCTTTAGCACCTTGAATGGTCCATCACCTCTTGGCTTTAGCTTGGAGTCGCGTTCCTTGGGGAAGTGGTCTTTACTCAAGTGGATCCACACAAGGTCGCCCTCATCAAAGATCATCTCTTTCTTGTTCTTGTTTAGCCTTGATGCTTGGCGAAGGACTTGTTGCTCGATAGTAGCTCGTGTGTCTTCATGGAGTTTCTTCATTGTTTGGGCACGCTTGACAACGTCCATATTGGCACGTTCATGAAGTGGAAGTGGAAGGATATCGAGCGCGGTGAGAGGCTCGCCGTGAAGCGATCATGAACGGGCTCCTCATGGTGGTGGAGTGCTTGGCGCGGTTGTAGGCGAACTCGGCGTGTGGAATACATACCTCCTAGTCTTTAAGGTTCTTCTTTATCAACACCCGGAGGAGTTTTCCAAGGCTTCGATTGACGACCTCAGTTTGTCCATCGCTTTGAGGATGCGAGGCGGACGAGAAGAGGAGCTTGATGCCGAGCTTGGTCATGAGAGTCTTCCAGAAGTATCTCATGAATTTTACGTCGCGGTCGGAGACGATTGTTCTAGGCACACCGTGTAGCCGAATTATTTCCCTGAAAAACAAATTGGCTACATGTGAAGCATCATCGGTCTTATGGCACGGAATGAAATGTGCCATTTTAGAAAAGCGATCCACGACTACAGATATGGAATCATGTCCATGTTTAGATCTAGGCAAGCCTAACACAAAGTCCATGATAATGTCCGACCAAGGTGCATGAGGAATAGGCAATGGAATATAAAGACCAAAGGGGTTGGACTTAGACTTAGCTTGGATACATGTAGTGCATCGTTGAACGTGGCGCTCCACGTCGCGCTTCATCTTTGGCCAAAAGTAGTGAGTGGAGAGCATGTCATATGTCTTGTCACGGCCAAAGTGACCCATAAGGCCTCCACCATGGGACTCTTGAAGAAGCAAAAGTTGGAGAGACGATTTCGGAATACAAAGCTTGTTTTGTTTGAAAAGAAAACCCTTATTCAAATAGAAATCATCAATCCCTTTGTCTATTGAACATTGTGCAAATATTGGTCCAAATAAAGGGTCGGACGCGTACAAAGATTTGATGTCATCAAGACCCAAGACATTGACTTCGAGTCGTGTAAGAAGGCTTGTGTTTTTGCGAGACAAGGCGTCCGCTACCACATTTTCTTTGCCCTTCTTGTATTTGACAATGTAAGGAAAAGACTCCATGAACTCAACCCATTTTGCGTGCCTTTTACTCAAATTGGCTTGGCCCTTAAGATACTTCAACGACTCATGGTCGGAATGGATGATAAATTCTTTGGGCCAAAGATAGTGTTGCCACACTTGAAGAACTCGAACCAAGGAAAAAAGTTCTTTGTCATAAATGGGATAGTTTAGGCGTGCGCCATCAAGTTTCTCACTATGGTAAGCAATAGGACGCCCATTTTGCATAAGGACGCCACCAATGCCAATACCACTAGCGTCACATTCAATCTCAAAGGTTTTTGTGAAATCCGGCAATGCAAGAAGTGGTGCTTCGGTGAGCCTCTTTTTGAGTTCATCAAAAGCTTTTTGTTGTGCTTTTCCCCAAACGAACGTGACATTTTTCTTGGTCAATTCGTTGAGGGGGCAAGCAATTGTGGAAAAGTCTTTGACAAAACGACGGTAAAAGCCAGCCAACCCATGAAAACTACGAAGTTCACTAACATTTGTAGGGATGCGCCAATCTCGTATGTCCGTGACTTTTGAGACATGAACTTCAATGCCATTAGAAGACACAACAAAACCAAGGAAAATCAGCTTGTCTTTTGCAAAAGTGCACTTTGGGAGATTAGCATAAAGCTTTTCATGATGAAGGATTTGAAGGACCTCCTTAACATGAGTAACATGCTCCTCTAGTGACTTGCTATAGACAAGGATGTCATCAAAGTAAACAACTACACTCTTCCCAATGAGAGATCTCAAAATATGGTTCATGAGGCGCATGAAGGTAGATGGGGCATTGGATAAGCCAAAAGGCATAACCAACCATTCATAGAGACCAAGCTTGGTCTTGAAGGCGGTTTTCCACTCATCACCTTCGGCCATGCGAATTTGATGGTAACCACTACGAATATCAATTTTCTAAAATATAGTGGCTCCACATAACTCATAAAGCATGTCATCAAGACACGGTATTGGATGTCGATAACGCACGGTGATAGCATTGATTGGACGGCAGTCCATGCATAACTGCAAGGTATCATCCCTTTTTGGAACGAGAATCACGGGGACCGCGCTTGGGCTAGTGCTTACTTGGATCAAACCTTTGGAGACGAATTGGTTGATTTGACGTTCGATCTCCTTCGTCTTCCGGTTAGGCGATACGCGGCGGCACGGTTTGGGAGTGGAGCGCCGGGTATGAGGTCGACGGTGCTCGGTTCCAGGAAGAGGAGGAAGGCCATGAGGAAGCTCTTCGGGAAATACATCTTGGAATTCCTGCAAAATAGCCATCAAAGAAGGAGGAACATTTGTCAAGTCATTAGTTCCTTGCGCTAGTCCCTTGCATACAAGGACATAGTGCAAGATGGATGGGTTGTTCCGCACTTCTCTCATCTCACTTTTGGTGGCAAGAAGAACACTCTTAGTTTTTCCACTCGAGTTTGGCTTGTAGCTCTCACTCACTATGGTGTGGTTCTCTCGCTCACCACTCTTCTCACAAGGTGTTTTTGTGTATTGCGCCCTCGCTAAAGCCTTTGCATTGTCCGCAATTATTTGGCTAGGAGTCATTGGTTGCAACACACAAGTTTTATCAAGCCATTTGAAGGTGTAAGTGTATGAGTGACCATTATGTAAAGCACGCTGGTCATATTGCCACGGTCTTCCGAGAAACATGTGGCAAACCGTCATTGGTACCACGTCACATTCCACCGTGTCCTTGTAGTGCACAATTGAGAACGTCACCAAGACGGTGTGCTTGATCTTGACGGATCCTTGGTCACTTAGCCATTGGATATGGTAGGGGTGTTTATGCGGATGGAGGGTGAGGTTGAGTTTCTCACACAATTCTGTGCTTGCAAGGTTGTGGCAACTCCCTCCATTGATGACAACTTTGATGGACTTCCCATTGATGCCGGCACGAGTTTGGAAGATGTTCGAGCGTTGGTCTTCATTTTCATTGACTTGGGTAGTCAAGACCCTTGTGACCATAAGCGATGGACTTGCATCATGCTCACACACAATAAGTTCTTGGTCCTCTTCCAAATGTTGTCTTGCCATGGCTTCCTTGACCCTTGCATCAAACTCTTCTTCACTCAAGTATTCTTCATCGCCGTTGTCATGGATGAACAAAACTTTCTTGTTCCCACATGCATTCGACTTTTGCCCTTTGCCTCCACACTTGTAGCATTCACCATTTAATGGTTGATCATCCCTTGTGTGTTTGCCACTTGGGGGTTGTTTTCCTTGAGGGAGAGTTGGCTTGAAGGGAAGCTTGGTGGTACTTGAGGAGCTTCCACTTGGTGTTGTTGGACTAGTGGTTGGCGCTTGCTTGTAGGTGAAGTACGTCTTTGGCTTGTTGTACTTGATGTCTTCTTGCACTTGACGCTCGGCCTTCGATGCGATGTGCACAAGCTCAACCATGTTGTTGTACTTTTGGAACTTGGTGATGCGCTTGATGGGATGGTTCAAGCCATTGAGGAAACGTGCCATTGTTTATTCATCTTGCTCTTCAATGTTGGCACGGATCATGTTGAGCTCCATTTGCTTGAAGTACTCTTCCACGGTCTTTGTCCCTTGACTAAGCGTTTGAAGCTTGTTGAAGAGGTCACGCGTGTAGTGTGAAGGAACAAAGCGGGATCTCATATGAGCCTTCATATCTTGCCAAGTTGCGATTGGAGGCTCTTCTTTTGCTTCGCGAGCGAGTTGGACTTGTTCCCACCAAAGGTTGGCATACTCATCAAACTCGAGGGATGCCATGGCCATCATCTTCTCATTGCTATAGTTGTGCATGCGGAAGATCTTGTCGACCTTGAGTTCCCAAGAGAGATATTCCTCGGGCTCATTGGAACCGGTGAACTTGGGCATGGTGAATTTGAGCTTGCCGAAAGTTTCTTCTCCATTGCGGTTCCGGTTGTGGCGGGTGCCATGATTTGGGCGGTCATCATCATCATCCGAGCCCTCATGTCTTGCTTGGTGATTGTTGCGTTGCTCTTGCGGTTGTTGAGGTGCCGCGTTTGGTGGTGGAACTTGGTTTTGATGACGAACTTGGGGAGCTTGCTCGTTTTGTTGGCGCGGTTGAGGACGAGGAGGCGCTTGATGGTCCTCACGACGAGCTTGGGGAGCTTGCTCTTGTTCTTGTCATGGGTGGTGCCGAGGAGCATTGTCTTGCGCCCTGTGGCGAGGAGGACGTAGAGCCGCATGCGCAATGGGCTGCTCTTCTTCTTCTTGATGTAGAGGAGGCTCGTCATGACCATCATGTTGCCGACGTGAACGATCATGTCGATGATGACGCCTTGGAGGATCTTCGAGTGCTTCACGTCGACGGTGATCTTGTTCGTCCTCTTCGGATACTTCACTTGTTTTTGAAGGGACATGTCGACGACGATGGCCTTGGTGGTCCATGTGAGGTTGCTCTTGTTGAATCACAAGTGCCCTTGGTTGTGGCCGGTTCGCTTCACGTCGTGGAGGTCTTGCGGAGAGGTCACCATCATAGCTTGACGTTGCGGCGTGACGCGGAGATGGTACCGCTTGCGGGGAGCTCATGGATTGAAGAACGGGTCCATCCTGGTGCCTTGAAGCGTGACGGCGAGGTGCACTTGATTCACTTGAGGAGTGCCGAGATGAGCTTGAGTCGCGCGAGCGTGGCCTTGCTAGTCCATCAATGAGGCGTTGAAGCTTCTCATCCGTTGAGGCGAGTGCACGACCAAGAGCTTCATTTTGATGACCGAGGTTGTGTTGCATGGCATGCATTTGGCCACGGACTTCTTCGAAGCGGTTGTCGATGTTCTTGAATTCCACACGGGCCTCGCTAAATTGTTCATCTTGGCGCCGCTCGAGAGCTTCACAACGATAGTTGAATTCTCCTCGGACCTTCCAATGGTCCCATCTTGTCATGAATTGTGTGTCATCCTCCGGAGGTTGTGGTGGTTGGGATGGCTCTCCATGCCTGTCCATGATGCAAAGCCAACAAGGGTTGTATATGGAGAGAAAGGGTGCGGAGAGTTAGCCTTTTACCTCACCTTGGAGATTATATCAAACCAATTGCCACACAAATGAGCGAACAGCGTGCAAAGTGAAATGGCAAGAAACTCACACACAAATATGCTACAACTCTCAAAAGCTTTTTGGTGGAAGGTTAGGATTGTGGAAAACCAAACGAAACGATCCAAGCAAAAGGTTATTGTTCTACGTGGTAAAGAACCAAATATCAAAAAGCAAAAGGATACGATCTACCAAAACACGGAAAACACACACGTGGAGAAAAACGGGGTTAGCACGACTATGAAAATGAGCACAAAAGGTCCTAACGAAGACTACGCTCGGTTGTCGTGCCAACACAAGGAGAGACCACAACTCGTTTGCCAAAAGAGGATAAGCAATAGATTTGTGCCCTTGCCTCGGTGCGCTCTTTCTTCTCTCTTTCTTGGCTTACAAGCTTGGTATTCTCTTTGTATTGGGAGACTAAGTATCTTTTTCTATTTTTCTTTTGTTCTTTTTTTTTGATTGATTTTTTTTCTCCCTTGCTATTGATAAGGGGTGGCCCGATCTTCTCGTTGAGCACGTCGTAGATGATGGTGGAGGTAATGGAGATAACTTGTGGGATGTTGTGAATCACCATTGTTACCCCAGCGCCAATGCAATGATCTCAACCGGATGGTATTCGCAACTTCACACACTTGCGACGAGTCACGACCACGAAGCGGTTTGCAATCTACCAATTCCCAATGGAACAACAGAAAACACGAAGACTTTCAATAGCAAACTCCAGATCGAATCAAAGTGGAGGTATGGTAGATATTCCTGATCGAATCAAAGAGGAACATATAATTTCAGATGAATGCTTGCAGCAGTTCAACGAAACGAGTATTGGTTTAATATAAACGTGGTCCAACCCTAATTGCGACGGCTGCTAGGGAATATATAAGGGCTGGGGCGTCCTCCCCCCTAAACGGGCCTAAAAACAGCCATAACTTGGCCCAAACCGAGGTTCGACTCAAGCGATACATACCGACCCATAGATGGATTCGGTCTAATTGGCACGCAACCAAGCGTGGAACACCTCAAACAGGTATTTCGGTGCTCCTCATCCCTTTCTTGATCATACGTGATTTCCTCATTGTCTCCTAGTGCGCCTCCTCTCTCCTCCCTCGCACTTGCGATATTGGAAATCGTGCTTGTTCTTCTGTAAATCTCCTTCTTCTCCACGTGCAACGCTTGTGTTATCAACAAACCTGATCATACAAATATGCATAGACTTAGGCAGTATAAAGTTCTTATCAATTAAAATATCAGATTCAATTAAGAGTGAATTCACCTGTTGGCCTAGTAGCTTTGCACGTGCCCTTGTCATTGGTCCAATTCTGATTTCATTGGACTTGTCTTGTGCAACAACATCATCATCATCATTGGGAGATAATGGTAAAGGACTAGAGATATCCTCATCATCCTCCCCCCCTTCAAAAGGCGTCGACCCCGACGCTCCAAGGTCTTCTCCATCATATGGCGTCAAATCAGCAACATTGAATGAATTACTGACGCCAAACTCATCAATAGGAAGATCAATCTTGTACGCATTATCATTTATCTTGGCAAGCACTTTATATGGACCAGCACCTCTTGGCTGCAACTTGGACTTGCGCTGTTGTGGAAATCTGTCTTTGCGAAAATGCACCCATACCATGTCACCTGGCTGGAACAGCGCCTCCTTTCTCTTCTTATTAACACGATTAGCGGTGTACTTTCCCTTCTTCTCAATTGCATCCTTTGTCTTCTCATGTATCTTCT
The DNA here is from genome assembly GCA_030063025.1 of Avena longiglumis. Lineage (NCBI taxonomy): Eukaryota > Viridiplantae > Streptophyta > Magnoliopsida > Poales > Poaceae > Avena > Avena longiglumis. The sequence goes on along the minus strand of CP125976.1, from coordinate 341,688,727 downwards.
TCACAAAATCTGCCCTCTTGGATGCCTCCATGTTAACTCTCTCTTGAAGTGGAAGGGGCAGCAAATCAAGTGGGGTAATTGGTTTAAAACCATAGACCACTTCAAACGGACAAAGCTGCGTTGTTGAGTGGACCGCCCTGTTATATGCAAACTCCACATGCGGCAAACAGTCCTCCCACACACGCAGGTTCTTCTTGATCATTGATCGCAGCAACGTTGAAAGTGTGCGATTTACCACCTCCGTTTGACCATCAGTTTGGGGATGACAAGTGGTACTGAATAGTAACTTTGTTCCCACTTTTCCCCAAAGTGTCTTCTAGAAATAGCTCATAAACTTCACATCACGGTCAGAAACAATCGTCTTTGGTACTCCATGTAAGCGTACGATGTCCCTGAAAAATAGATTAGCAACATGCGATGCATCGTCGCTTTTGTGGCAGGCAATAAAATGTGCCATCTTAGAAAAACGATCAACTACCACAAAAACTGAATCATGTCCTCTCCTGGTTCGAGGTAGTCCTAACACAAAATCCATGCTGATATCTTCCCATGGTGTAGTAGGAGCAGGAAGAGGAGTATACAAACCGTGAGGCTTCAGTTTTGATTTGGACTTGTTGCAAGTAATGCAACGCTTCACAAATCTGTCCACATCACGCCTCATCTTAGGCCAATAAAAGTGATCAGCGAGCATGAGCAAAGTCTTCTCGTGTCCAAAGTGACCCATTAAACCACCGGCATGTGATTCCTGCAACAATAGCAAACGCACGGACGATTCTGGAACACACAGTTTGTTAGCTCGAAACAAAAAGCCATCATGTATATGGTATTTTTCCCATGCTTTCCCATTAGTACACAAACCATATGGTGCTGCAAAATCATGATCGGTAGCATATAAAGCATAAACTCTCTAAACCAGGAACCTTTACATCTAAGTGTGTCAACAACATATTTTTCCTAGATAGAGCATCAGCAACAACATTATCTTTACCCTTCTTATGCTTAATGATGTATGGGAAAGACTCAATGAATTCAACCCACTTAGCAAGACGTCTATGCAAGTTGGATTGAGCTTTTAAATATTTCAAAGCCTCATGATCAGAATGTATGATAAATTCTTTTGGCCACAAATAATGTTGCCAAACTTCAAGAACTCTAACAAGCGCATAAAATTCTTTGTCATAAACAGGATAATTTAACCGTGCACCACTCAATTTCTCAGAAAAATATGCAATTGGTTTACCCTCTTGCATCATCACACCTCCAATACCAATGCCACTAGCATCACATTCAATCTCAAAGTGTTTATTAAAATCAGGAAGTGCAAGTAATGGTGCAGTAGTTAACAAACGTTTCAGTTCATCAAAAGCATGATCTTGGGCTGGGCCCCAAACAAATTCAACACCTTTCTTAGTAAGTTCATTCAAAGCAGCAATAGTACTAAAATCTTTCACAAACGCCTATAGAAACCAAAGAAGACCGTGAAAGCTTCAGCTTGACTAACATTCATAGGAGTAGGCCAATTTTGTATAGCTTCAATTTTAGATGCATCTACCTCAACTCCATTTTAGAAACAACATATCCCAGAAATATGACCTTATCTTTGCAAAATGTGCACTTATCAAGATTGCCATAAAGCTTATTATCACGCAACACTTGCAAAACTTGTCGGATATGAGCACTATGTTCAGATTCATTGCGGCTGTAAATTAAGATATCATCAAAGTACACAACCACAAACTTGCCAATGAAATGCCTTAAAACATGGTTCATCAATCGCATGAAAGTACTAGGTGCATTAGTTAACCCAAAAGGCATTACTAACCACTCATATAATCCGAACTTAGTTTTAAAGGCTGTCTTCCACTCATCCCCTTCTTTCATCCTAATTTGATGATAACCACTACGCAAATCAATTTTAGAGAAAATAACAGCACCACTCAGTTCATCCAGCATATCCTCTAAGCGTGGAATAGGATGGCGATACCGAATAGTGATGTTATTAATAGCTCTACAATCTACACACATGCGCCATGTACCATCTTTCTTAGGAACTAAAATAACAGGAACAGCACAAGGACTTAGGCTCACACGAATATACCCTTTATCGAGAAGTTCTTGCACTTGCTTCTGAATTTCCTTCGTTTCTTCGGGGTTGGTGCGGTAGGGGGCTCGATTAGGCAACGATGCTCCTGGTATAAAATCAATTTGATGCTCAATACCTCACACTGGTGGCAAACCTGCAGGTACCTCGCTCGAAAACACGTCGCTAAATTCCTGTAATACATCAGAAACACCAAGAGAGAGAGAGGGGTCATGTCGTTAGAAACTAAAATTTCACCCTTGTACATAAGCACAAGTGGAACAGCAGTAGGATCCTCACGAAACTCTCTCAGATCAGATTTGGTGGCTAACATTACTAAGGAATGCACTCCCTCACCTTTCTTTTTTCCACTCATATTTGGCTTTTGGCTCTCACTCACCGAAGGTGTAGTATCTCGTCTATCTACTCTCTCAGTTTCTTTCTCAAGATTCACTTCAATCTTTTGACGAGATTCATTTATAATATGTTGTGGTGTCATGGGCCGCAAAGTAATGTCTCTACCATGCCAATTCAAATGATATGTGTTGGCTCTCCCATTGTGTTGCACATTGCGGTCATATTGCCATGGGCGGCCTAACAACAAATGACACACGGTCATAGGAACCACATCAAATTCAATGGTATCTTTATATGGTCCAATCTGAAATTCCACATGCACCATGTAGCTGACCTTCATCTCTCCATTATCGCTCAGCCACTAAATATAATATGGATTGGGGTGCGGTAAATACTTCAGTTTCAGCTTTGCACAAAGCTCTTTACTAGCCAAATTGCGACAGCTACCACCAGCAACTATCACTTTGCATGCCTTGCCAGGACCAACAACAGCCTTTGTTTGGAACAAATTGCATCGCTGACTTTCAGAGCTAGGCGTAACATTCAGGAATTTCTGTGAGCAAACAATGGTGGGATAGTGAGTCGCATATGCATCAATAGGACCATCACTGGAATAACCTTCATCATCCAAAGCTTCAGACTCAGGATCAGCATCATCACCAGTTTCATACTCGTTGTCCTCATTAATCAGCATCACTTTCTTGTTAGGACAATCCTTCCTAAGATGACCCAAGCCACCACATGTGTGACAAGCCATGTCCCGGTTCCGTGCGGTAGATGAAGATGAACCAGTACCACTAGCTGCAGGTTGTGCTATTTTCTTTGCATTCGAAACAACAGTATCTCGACGCTCGATGAAGCACGAAAACCTGAATTGGTACTTGAATGGGTACGCTACCACCGGTCGAGGTGTGAAACGACCACTAGCTGGAGAAGAACGAGCTTTATATTTGTCTTCTTGATAAGAGCTTCGACTTCACGTGCATGATGTAATAGATCATTCATATCATGATATTGGTGATGCCGAACAATGTGCTTGATATTATATGTCAAACCTGAGAGGAAACGCTGCAAGGTTTGTTCAGACTCTTCACGTACTCTAGCACGCTGCATAATCAACTCCATCTCCTGATAATAATCAACACTCTTCGTGCCTTGCTTCAAATTCTGCAGTTTATCATAAAGAGAACGAATGTAGTTGCGCGGAATAAATCTGTCACGCATCACTTGCTTCATAGTTCTCCATGTAATAATTGGGGGGTCACCTTCTTCTTTCCTTGTACGCACAAGATTATCCCACCAACGCAAAGCATACCCATCAAATTCAGAAGATGCTAACTTGATTTTGCTATCCTCGGTGTATTCATGCAAACGCCATAATTTCTCTATCTTCAGCTCCCATATAAGATACTCTTCAACATCATTAGAGCCCTCAAACTTGGGAAGAGAAAATTTTGGTTTTCCTAGCCCATCCTCTTCTTGAACCTCGGGATTAGCAACATGAGGACGCACCGAAGGAGCAAAGCCACGGCCATGAGGTATATCGACCACGGCCTCCATTGCCACGACCTCCATTGCCACGGCACTGCGGGATGTGCGGCAGAGCAATTGCATCATCATCAAAATTTCCATGATTGTCACCATGAATACTTGCATCACCCTCTTCCTCCTCGGCGGTTTGTTGCTGATTGTCTTTGAAGATCAACAGTTGCTTGCAACGTAGTCACAGCTCGTGTTAAATCAGTGAGAGAACGCTGAATTGCAGTCATGGTGTCTTGAGTGGCGGCAGCCGTTTCTTTTGCCTCTTTAAGTTCTAAATCAATAACACGCACATCTTCGTGTATATTGGTAACAGCAACATCTATCTGACGTGTCAAGTGATCTCGCAAGGCTTTATATTCATTCCAATGCACCACAGCAGTAGGATCCTTTTTCATCTGCACATTAACACTCTCAGACATGATTAGTAGGTTAGTGCAAACAAAAATAGGTGTATGGTGGAACTCTCATAACTCACTCGAAACTGAAAGAAAACAACATATCTTACCGTTCCAAAGTAAATTAGGATAGCTTACCAACTTGTATGAGCAGAACGTGCACGGATGTGACGAAGCGAATACCGAGGGAAAGATTATCACATGACAACTAGGGGTATGTAGTGAAGCTTGGTATGGATACCTAACAACACCAATTCAGAAATCCTAGCGCTGACCGTATGACAAAGACCCACGGAAACACACACAGTGGAGATAAATGGGGAAATTGCAACTCTAAAAAGGAGCTCAAAATTAAGGTATATCGGAGTAATGCTCGTGTTGCAATGCACAAGGAGAGACGCTAGCAATGACTCAACAAAACGGGCACCAGATTGCTAAACTAAGCAGCCCGAGAGCACTAAGCATGCTAGTCTCGTAGGATAGTTCTAGACACCAAGAAAGGCTTACTAAGGCTCACAAAGATAGGAACGCTATGTGGACACAGTAACAAAAAAAGGAGAATTTTTTTTTTGGCTGGCTTGCTCACGCACAAGCTCAGACTTGTCTCAGCTCTGGCGAGAGCCACCGACGCGGTGGTTTTTTTTTTTGCTCGCTCAGGTACAAGCTGAGAATTGTCTCAGGTAGGGCGAGAGCGCGATTTTTTTTTCGCTCGCTCACGTACAAGCTCAGAATCGTCTCAGGTCCGGCGAGAGGCAGCGACGCGCGGGATTTTTTTTTTCTAAAATAGATCTAGCAACTCTAATTCAACCAAAATAAAAACGGATCTACTAGATCTAAAACTTCAGAACACGACGAACAGTCTAGAAACAGTCTAAAACTCCGATTATGAGGCACTGAGACGAAAACTAGGCAAAAACTAGACAAAAACTACGACTCAGATTTAGAAGAAAGGTTACACAAAAATACTACGATCAGCAACTAGAACTCACGAACGGTGTTATCTAGGCTATGGCAATACACTATGAACCCTAATATTTTTGTGTGGCTTTTTCTGTATAGGACTAAAACAACTAATCTATGGGGATGAATTGCTCACCGAGTAAACCTGAGACTCTGATACCAAGATGATAAGGGGTGGCCCGATCTTCTCGTTGAGCACGTCGTAGATGATGGTGGAGGTAATGGAGATAACTTGTGGGATGCTGTGAATCACCGGCATTCCCCACGCCAATGCAATGATCTCAACCGGATGGTATTCGCAACTTCACACACTTGCGACGTAGTCACGACCACGAAGCGGTTTGCAATCTACCAATTCCCAATGGAACAGCAGAAAACACGAAGACTTTCAATAGCAAACTCCAGATCGAATCAAAGTGGAGGTATGGTAGATATTCCTGATCGAATCAAAGAGGAACATATAATTTCAGATGAATGCTTGCAGCAGTTCAACGAAACGAGTATTGGTTTAATCTAAACGTGGTCCAACCCTAATTGCGACGGCTGCTAGGGAATATATAAGGGCTAGGGCGTCCTCCCCCCTAAACGGGCCTAAAAACAGCCATAACTTGGCCCAAACTGACTCGGTTCGACTCAAACTGATACATACCGACCCATAGATGGATTCGGTCTAATTGGCACGCAGGCCAAACGTCGTGGAACACCTCAAACAGGTATTTCTGGGTGCTCCTCATCCCTTTCTTGATCATACTTGATTTCCTCATTGTCTCCTAGTGCGCCTGCCTCCCTCTCCTCCCTCGCGCACTTGCTGATATTGGAAATCAGTGCTTGTTCTTCCTGTTGCAAATCTCCTTCTTCTCCACGTGCAACGCTTGTGTTATCAACAAACCTGATCATACAAAGATGCATAGACTTAGGCAGTATAAAGTTCTCATCAATTAAAATATCAGATTCAATTAAGAGTGAATTCACCTGTTGGCCTAGTAGCTTTGCACGTGCCCTTGTCATTGGTCCAATTCTGATTTCATTGGACTTGTCTTGTGCAACAACATCATCATCATCATTGGGAGATAATGGTAAAGGACTAGAGATATCCTCATCAGCTATGCTACTATGTTAGCTTTTGTATTTGGCTTCACACTCTCACTTTCCAAAGGCAAGTGCAAAATGCTTAGACAAACACAAAATGAGTTGCTCTCATAGGATAGTTACACACAAAGGAAGATATGGGGCTGTCAAAGTGGTGCAAGTTATACCTTCGGTATTGTTGACGAATTGCAACCGTTGGTGGGGGAAATGTTCGAATGTCGCGGTGTCGTTGAGCGCGATGTGATCTTGATGCGGAAGCTGTTGTGAAAATGGCGACAAACACGCGAAACACGAACAAGCGAAGTGGAAAAGTCAGCAAACGAAATTGAGGCGTCAAAGTGCAAGGAAGCACGGTCAGAGGCGAGCGGTAGTACCGCTGGCAATAACCGGTACTACCGGCGAGCGGTAGTACCGCTTGTACGACCGGTAGTACCGGTTACTTGCGGTAGTACCGCTTGCACGGCCGGTAGTACCGCCAGTTGCGGGACAGGACGAACTCAACTTGACCAAAATCCTCAAATTCGTGGAGATCTGACCGAAAGGTTGGGCTAGGAACAATAGGGGCTATAGATCGAATCCAAACGCAACAGATCTATGGACCAAAACCACGAAAAACTCACCAAATCCAAAGATCGATCCGAAGGCAAATTGGGGATCTTTTTGGTGGGATTTTCGATTTTAAGGGGGATCAAAGAAAAATTGGGGGAAAATTCGTGATCAACCGTGCTCTTGATACCAATATGTTATGGGGTAACCCTTGGGTTGGCCCGATCTTTCACGAATTCCACGAGAAACGAGGGGAAAGCGGTGGTCGGGGGAGGAACGAGATGAAAACCACGAACACACGCACACCAAAACACGATACACGCCTATCCCTCACGCCGGTGGCAACCGGTCCAACATAATCCCTAGGGTCGGTGTTGGGCGAAGCTCGCTCTCCACGCCAACAACGGGGGATGAGGTGCTTGGTGAGATCTTGACGACTTGGGAGCGAGAAACCGAGAACCCAAGGCCTTGTACAACTTGAACGCACTAGGAAAGATCCAAGAGGGGGGTGGATAATCCGGTGCTCCTTGGTAGGATCATGAGACCAATAGATATAAGTTCCTCAAAGGGTTTCCTTAATATCTATTATTATCCAAGTCTAGGGTTTACAATAGAGGGTGGGGGCTATATAGTCCAGCCACAAAACAGGGGTAGTTTCGGAACGAATTAGGAAAATATAGTAAGTGGTACAGGTCACTGGGCCGAACTCATGCGTTCAGATTCAGTCAGGACCAGTAGTACCGGTCGGGCAATCGGTAGTACCGGTTGCAACCGGTAGTACCGCTCCGGGGGCGATAGTACTGAGGGCACGGAGCTTCGTCGGGCCTTTGTAGTGAAGCGGTAGTAGCGCTGACCGGTAGTACCGGTTGCTGGGCCGGTAGTACCGCTGGCGTCTAGGGCGAGGAGTGGTTCTTCCTGGAGCGTCCGATAGCTGGGGCCGGTCGGACCGTTTGAACCGGTTGTACCGGTCGGCTCAACCGGTAGTACCGCAGGCGTCTGGCAGCGACTGGTTGCTTCCCCTCCGTTCCTTGGGTCCTTCTCTTCGTACCTGATGATGCACAGTGTATGCGTATGAAGTAGCAGTCCATCCAAGGGTGTATCGAAGTCACACAAGGAGAGGAGCGAGTTCACCTTAGCTTGAAGGAGTTTGGCTCGGGCGCGAGTCATGGGTCCACTTGGGGAGCTCTTGGGAGTAGATGTAGTAGCGGTCGTAGGACGGGCTGGATCAAAATCTGAGCAAGATCAACGCCACAACCTGTTCCAAACACGTGGTGTTGTCAAGAAAAGATCTATACGGATCATCATTGATGGAGGGAGTTGTAATAATCTGGCCAGTGTTGACATGGTAGAGAAGCTTTGTTATGGGGTAACCCTGGGGTTGGCCCGATCTTTCACGAATTCCACGAGCAACGAGGGGGAAAGAGGTGGTCGGGTATGAAATCGGGGGAAGGCGGTGAAAACCACGAACACACACACACCACGATACCGCCTACTCCTCACGCCGGTGGCAACGGTCCAACATAATCCCTAGGATCGGTGTTGGGCGAAGCTCTCCACGCCAACAACGGGGATGAGGTGCTGTGAGACCTTGACGACTTGGGCGGAACCGAGAACCCAAGGCCTTGTACAACAGGCGCACTAGGCAAGATCCAAGAGGGGTGGATAATCCGGTGCTCCTTGGTAGGAGCATGAGACCAATAGATATAAGTCCTCAAAGGGTTTCCTTAATATCTATTATTATCCAAGTCTAGCGTTTACAATAGAGGTGGGGATATATATATAGTCCAGCCACAAAGCGAGTAGTTCGGAATGAAGAGATAAATGATAGGTTGGGTTACAAGGCAAGGCGAACTTAGGTGATCGGTCGAGGCGGACCTAGTACCGGTCCGCAACCGTAGTACCGGTGGTAACGTAGTATCGCTTCCGAGCGTTAGTACCGCTTGAGGCCTGGAGCTTCCATCGAGGCGTCGGTGGCGGTAGGAGGCGGTAGTCTGGCCACCGTAGTAATGGGATTCAGGACCCGGTACCGCTTGCTTACAGGCGTGGAGTAGTGCTTCATGTGGCGGTAGGAGGAGGCGGTGAGGACCGCTTGGGCAGTAGAGTGCCGTCCCAACCGTAGTACCGCTTGTGTCTGCCGGCGGTGGCTTGTTCGTACTGATGATGCAGAGTTTGCGTGTGAATTAGCAAGCCATCCAAGGGGTGTCAGTCACACAAGGAGAGGAGTTCACCTTAGTTTGAAGGAGTTTGGCTCGGCCGCGAGTCATGGGTCCACTTGGGTAGCTCGTGGGAGTAGATGTAGTAGCGGTCGGAGGACGGGCTGCATCAGCTCCCCCCCCTTGGGAAAGAGTCGTCCTCGACTCTTCAACCGTCACAACTTCCTCTTCGCCATGGTAGGGTGAGAGGTCCTTGACATTGAATGTCGAGCTCACAAGATACTTCGATGTTGGTATATCGATCACATAGGCGTTGTTGTTTATCCTCTTTAGCACCTTGAATGGTCCATCGCCTCGTGGCTTTAGCTTGGAGTCGCGTTCCTTGGGGAAGCGGTCTTTACTCAAGTGTATCCATACAAGGTCGCCCTCATCAAAGATCATCTCTTTCTTGGTCTTGTTTAGCCTTGATGCTTGGCGAAGGACTTGTTGCTCGATAGTAGCTCGTGTGTCTTCATGGAGTTTCATCATTGCTTGGGCACGCTTGACAACGTCCATATTGGCACGTTCATGAAGTGGAAGTGGAAGGATATCGAGCGCGGTGAGAGGCTCGAAGCCATAGACGATCATGAACGGGCTCCTCATGGTGGTGGAGTGCTTGACGCGGTTGTAGGCGAACTCGGCGTGTGGAATGCATTCCTCCCAGTCTTTAAGGTTCTTCTTTATCAATACCCGGAGAAGTGTGCCAAGACTTCAATTGACTACCTGATGCAGCCCGTCCTCCGACCGCTACTACATCTACTCCCACGAGCTACCCAAATGGACCCATGACTCGTGCCCGAGCCAAGCTCCTTCAAACTAAGGTGAACTCGCTCCTCTCCTTGTGTGACTTCGACACCCCCTTGGATGGCTTGCTACTTCACACGCAAACTCATGCATCATCAGTGCTGAAGAAGCCACCGATATTGCGAGCGGTACTACCGTAGGGACGACGGTACTACCGCTCAAGCGGACTACCGCCTCCTCCTCGCTCGCCAGAAGCACTACCCCATGCCCCAGGCCAAGCGGTACTACGGTCCAGAATGGTACTACTGATTCTTGACTACCGCCCTCCTCTGCCGCTCGACGCCTCCGGCGGAAGCTCCAGCCCTCAAGCGGTACTACCGCTCGAGCGGTACTACGGTCACCACCGGTACTACGGTTACGGACCCGGTACTACAGTCTGCCTGACCCTGATCACCTCGATTCGGCCACCTTTGTAACCCAACCTATCATTTATCTCTCCATTAAACTACCCACATTTTGTGGCTGGACTATATATAGCCCCACTCTATTGTAGCGTTAGACTTGGATAATAATAGATATTAAGGAAACCCTTTGAGGACTTATATCTATTGGTCTCATGCTCCTACCAAGGAGCACGGATTATCCACCCCTCTTGGATCTTGCTTAAGTGCGTTCAAGTTGTACAAGGCCTTGGGTTCTCGGTGTCTCGCCCCAAGTCGTCAAGGTCTCACCAAGCACCTCATCCCCGTTGTTGGCGTGGAGAGCGAGCTTGCCAACACCGATCCTAGGGATTATGTTGGACCGTTGCCACCGGCGTGAGGATGGCGTGTATCGTGTTTTGGTGTGTGTGTGTGTTCGTGGTTTTCATCGTTTTCCTCGATTTCATCCACCGACCACCTCTTTCCCCCTCGTTTCTCGTGGAATTCGTGAAAGATCGGGCCAACCCCAGGGTTACCCCGTAACATATTGGTATCAAGAGCACGGTTGATCACGAATTTCCTCCAATTTTTTCTTTTATCCATCTTATAAACGAAAATCCTACCAAAAAGAGCCCAATTTACCTTCGGATCGATCTCTGGATTTGGTGAGTTTTTCGTGGTTTTGGTCCATAGATCTGTTGCTTTGGGAGTCGGTCTATAGCCCCTGTTGTTTCTAGCTCAGCCTCTCGGTCAGTTTTCCCACGAAATTGAGGTTTTTGGCAAGTTCGTCAAGTTTCAGTCCTGTGCCAAGCGGTACTACCGGTGCAAGCGGTACTACATAAGTGACCCAGTACCCAGGCATTACAAGCGGTACTACCGCAACATTACTACCGCTCATTACCAGCGGTTCTACCGCTCGCCAGCTGCGTTCCGCCTTGGCGCCTCGATTTGATTCACGACCTTTCCTCTTAGCTTGTTCGTGTTTCGCGTGTTTGTCGCCATTTTCACAACAGCTTCCGCATCAAAGTCATCTCGCGCTCCACGACACCGCGGCACTCGAACATCTTTCCCCACCAACGGTCGCAAGTCGTCAACAATACCAAAGGTATAACTTGCACCACCTTGACAGCCCCATATCTTCCTTTGTGTGTATCTATCCTATGAGAGCAACTCATTTTTTGTTTGTCTAAGCATTGTGCACTTGCCTTCGGAAAAGTGAGAGTGTGAGTCCAAATACAAAAGCTAACATAGTAGCATAGCAAGGGACAAAAAGGAAAAAGAATCAAAAAAAAAAGAGAAAAAAAAAGATACATAGTCCCCCAATACAAAGAGAATACCAAGCTTGTAAGCCAAGAAAGAGAGAAGAAAGAAGCTCATGACAAGTGCACAAATCTATTGCTTACCCTCTTTTGGCAAACGAGTTGTGGTCTCTCCTTGTGTTGGCACGACAGCCGAGCGTAGTCTTCGTTAGGACCTTTTGTGCTCATTTTCATAGTCGTGCTAACCCCGTTTTCTCCACGTGTGTGTTTTCCGTGTTTTTGGTAGATCGTATCCTTTTTGCTTTTGATCTTTGGTTCGTTACCACGTAGGACAATAACCTTTTGCTTGGATCGTTTCGTTTGGTTTTCCACAACCCTTACCTTCCACCAAAAGCCTTTAAGAGTTTCTTGCCATTTCACTTTTGCGCTTTTCGCTCATTTGTGTGGCAATTGGTTTGATATAATCTCCAAGGTGAGGTAACAGGCTAACTCTCCACACCCTTTCTCTCCATATACAACCATTGTTGGCTTTGCATCATGGACAGGCATGGAGAGCCATCCCAACCACCACCACCTCCAGAGGATGATAACCAATTCATGACAAGATGGGACCATTGGAAGATCAGGAGAATTCAACTATCGTTGTGAAGCTCTCGGCGGCGCCAAGATGAACAATTTAGCGAGGCCGTGTGGAATTCAAGAACATCGACAACCGCTTGAAGAAGTCCGTGGCCAAATGCATGCCATGCAACACAACCTCGGGCATCAAAATGAAGCTCTTGGTGTGCACTCGCCTCAGCGGATGAGAAGCTCCAACACATCATCGATGGACTCGCAAGGACACGCTCAGCGAATCAAGCTCATCTCGGCACTCATCAAGTGAAACAAGTGCACCTCGCCATCACGCTTCAAGGCACCGGATGGACCCGTTCTTCAATCCATAATCTCTTCGCAAGTGGTACCATCTCCGCGTCACGCGCGACATCAAGCTATGATGGTGACCTCTCCAAGACCTCCAGGCGTGAAGCAAACCGACCACAACCAAGGGCGGTGATTCAACAAGAGCAACCTCGCAGACCACCACGGCCATCGGCGTCGACACGCTCCTTCAACAACAAGTGCAACTTCCGAAGAGGACGAACAAGATCATCGTCGGCGTGAAGCACTCGAAGATCCTCCAAGGCGTCATCATAGACATGGCGTCCTCGTCGCCAACATAATGGTCATGACGAGCCTCCCTACACCAAGAAGAAGAAGAGCGACCCATCGCGCATGTGGCTCGGCGTCCTCCTCGCCACAGCGCACGACAATGCTCCTCGACATCACCCACGACAAGAACAAGAGCAAGCTCCCCAAGCTCGTGAGGACCATCAACCTCCTCCTCGTCCTCAACCGCGACAACAAAGCGAGCAAGCTCCCCAAGCTCGTCGTCACAACAAGTTCCACCACCAAACGCGACACCTCAACAACCGCAGAAGGCGAAACAATCCCCAAGCAAGACATGGCGCTGGATGATGATGATGATGACCGCCAAAATCATGGCAACCGCCATGGCAGGAACCGCAATGGAGAAGAAACTTCGGCAAGCTCAAATTCACCATGCCAAAGTTCACGGTTCCAATGAGCGAAGAATATCTCTCTTGGGAACTCAAGGTCGACAAGATCTTCCGCATGCACAACTATAGCAATGAGAAGATGATGGCCATGGCATCCCTCGAGTTTGATGAGTATGCCAACCGTTGGTGGGAACAAGTCCAACTCGCTCGCGAAGCAAAGAAGAGCCTCAATTGCAACTTGGCAAGACATGAAGGCCCATATGAGATCCCGCTTTGTTCCTTCGCACTACACGCGTGACCTCTTCAACAAGCTTCAAACTCTTAGTCAAGGAACAAAGACCGTGGAAGAATATTTCAAGCAAATGGAGCTCAACATGATCCGTGCCAACATTGAGGAACGCGATGAGCAAACAATGGCCCGCTTCCTTAATGGCTTGAACCATCCTATCAAGCGCATCACCGAGTTCCAAAGGTACAACAACATGGTTGAGCTTGTGCACATTGCATCAAAGGCTGAACGTCAAGTGCAAGAGGACATCAAATTCAACAAGCCAAAGACGTACTTCACATACAAGCAAGCTCCAACCACTACTCCAACGACACCAAGTGGAAGCTCCCCAAGTACAACCAAGCTTCCCTTCAAGCCAACTATTCCCCAAGGAAAACAGCCCCCAAGTGGCAAACAAACACGGGATGATCAACCATTCAATGGTGAATGCTACAAGTGTGGAGGCAAAGGGCACAAGTCCAATGCATGTGGAAACAAAAAAGTTTTGTTCATCCATGACAACGGCGATGAAGAATACTTGAGTGAAGAAGAGTTTGATGCAAGGGTCAAGGAAGCCATGGCAAGGCAACACTTGGAAGAGGACCAAGAACTTCTTGTGTGTGAGCATGACGCAAGTCCATCGCTTGTGGTCACAAGGGTCTTGACTACCCAAGCCAATGGAAATGAAGACCAGCTCGAACATCTTCCAAACTCGTCTGAGGCATCAATGGGAAGTCCATCAAAGTTGTCATCGATGGAGGAAGTTGCCACAACCTCAAAGCGGAATTGTGTGAAACTCAACCTCACCCTTCACCCACATAGACACCCCTACCATATCCAATGGCTAAGTGACCAAGGATCCGTCAAGATCAAGCACACCGTCTGGTGGCGTTCTCCATTGGACACTACAAGGACACGGTGGAATGTGGCGTGGTTCCAATGACGGTTTGTCACATGTTGCTCGGAAGGCCGTGGCAATATGACAAGTGTGCTTTGCATAATGGTCACTCAAACACCTACACTTTCAAATGGCTTGATAAAACTTGTGTGTTGCAACCAATGAATCCTAGCCAAATAATTGCGGACAATGCAAAGGCTTTAGCGGCGACACGCATAAAACACCTTGTGAGAAGAGTGGTGAGCGAGAGAACCACACCATAGTGAGTGAGAGCTACAAGCCAAACTCGAGCGGAAAAACTAAGAGTGTTCTTCTTGCCACCAAAAGTGAGATGAGAGAAGTGAGGAACAACCCATCCATCTTGCACTACGTCCTCGTATGCAAGGGACTAGCGCAAGGAACTAATGACTTGACAAATATTCCTCCTTCTTTGATGGCTGTTTTGCAGGAATTCCAACATGTATTTCCCGAAGAGATTCCTCATGGCCTTCCTCCTCTTCGTGGAATCGAGCACCGTATCGACCTCATACCCGGCGCACCACTACCAAACCGCGCTGCGTATCGCACAAACCCGGAAGAGACAAAGGAGATCGAGCGTCAAATCAACCAACTCGTCTCCAAAGGTTTGATCCAAGTAAGCACTAGCCCAAGCGCGGTTCCCGTGATCCTAGTCCCGAAAACGGATGATACGTTGCGGTTATGCATGGACTGCCGTCCAATCAATGCTATCACCGTGCGTTATCGACATCCTATACCGCGTCTTGATGACATGCTTGATGAGTTATGTGGAGCCACTATATTTTCGAAAATTGATCTTCGTAGTGGCCATAAAATTCGCATGGCTGAAGGTGATGAGTGGAAAACCGCCTTCAAGACCAAGCTTGGTCTATATGAATGGTTGGTTATGCCTTTTGGCTTATCCAATGCCCCATCTACCTTCATGCGCCTCATGAACCATATTTTGCGGTCACTCATTGGAAAGAGTGTAGTTGTTTACTTTGATGACATTCTTGTCTATAGCAAGTCACTAGAGGAGCATGTTACTCATGTTAAGGAGGTCTTACAAATCCTTCGTCATGAAAAGCTTTATGCTAACCTCCCCAAGTGCACTTTTGCAAGAGACAAGCTGATTTTCCTTGGTTTTGTCGTGTCTTCTAATGGCATTGAAGTTGATGTATCAAAAGTCAAGGACATACGAGATTGGCCCACACCTACAAATGTTAGTGAACTTCGTAGTTTTCATGGGTTGGTTGGCTTTTACCGTCGCTTTGTGAAAGATTTTTCCAATTGCTTGCCCCTCAACGAATTGACCAAGAAGAATGTCACGTTCGTTTGGGGAAAAGCACAACAAAAGGCTTTTGATGAGCTCAAGGAGGCTCACCAAGCACCACTTCTTGCATTCGGATTTCACAAAAACCTTTGAGATTGAATGTGGCGCTAGTGGTGTTGGCATTGGTGGCGTCCTTATGCAAAATGGGCGTCCTATTGCTTACCATAGTGAGAAACTTGATGGCGCGCCTCAATTATTCCATTTATGACAAAGAACTTTTTGCCTTGGTTCGTGTTCTTCAAGTGTGGCAACACTATCTTTGGCCCAAAGAATTTATAATCCATTCACCATGAGTCGTTGAAGTACCTTAAGGGCCAAGCCAACTTGAGTAAAAGGCATAAAGTGGGTTGAGTTTATGGAGTCTTTTCCTTACATTGTAAAATACAAGAAGGGCAAAGAAAATGTGGTGGCGGACGCCTTGTCTGTAAAACCACAAGCCTTCTTACGACTCGAAGTTAATGTTTTGGGTCTTGAGGACATCAAATCTTTATGCGTCCGATTCTTTCTTTGGACCAATATTTGCACAATGTTCAATAGACAAAGGGATTGACGATTTCTATTTGCACAAGGGTTTTCTTTTCAAACAAAACAAGCTTTGCATTCAAATCCTCTCCAACTTTTGCTTCTTCAAGAGTCCCATGGTGGAGGCCTTATGGGTCACTTTGGCCGTGACAAGACATATGACATGCTCTCCACTCACTACTTTTGGCCAAAGATGAAGCGCGACGTGGAGCGCCACGTTCAACGATGCACTACATGTATCCAAGCTAAGTCTAAGTCCAACCCCTTTGGTCTTTATATGCCATTGCCTATTCCTCATGCACCTTGGTCGGACATTAGCATGGACTTTGTATTAGGCTTGCCTAGATCTAAACATGGTCACGATTCCATATTTGTAGTCGTGGATCGCTTTTCAAAAATTGCACATTTCATTCCGTTCCATAAGACCGATGATGCTTCACATGTCGCAAATTTGTTTTTCAGGGAAATAATTCGGCTACACGGCGTGCCACGAACAATCGTCTCCGACCGTGACGTAAAATTCATGAGCTACTTCTGGAAGACCCTCATGGCCAAGCTCGGCATCAAGCTCCTATTCTCGTCCTCGCATCCTCAAACCGATGGACAAACCGAGGTAGTCAATCGAAGTCTTGGCACACTTCTCGGGTGTTGATAAAGAAGAACCTTAAAGCGGGAGGAATGCATTCCACGCCGAGTTCGCCTACAACCGCCAAGCACTCCACCACCATGAGGAGCCCGTTCATGATCGTCTATGGATTCGAGCCTCTCACGCTCGATATCCTTCCACTTCCACTTCATGAGCGTGCCAATATGGGCGTTGTCAAGCGTGCCCAAGCAATGATGAAACTCCATGAAGACACACGAGCTACTATCGAGCAACAAGTCCTTCGCCAAGCATCAAGGCTAAACAAGACCAAGAAAGAGATGATCTTTGATGAGGCGACCTTGTATGGATACACTTGAGTAAAGACCGCTTCCCCAAGGAGCGACTCCAAGCTAAAGCCACGAGGCGACGGACCATTCAAGGTGCTAAAAGGATAAACAACAACGCCTATGTGATCGATATACCAACATCGAAGTATCTTGTGAGCTCGACATTCAATGTCAAGGACCTCTCACCCTACCATGGCGAAGAGGAAGTTGTGACGGTTGAAGAGTCGAGGGGCGACTCTTTCCCGGGGGAGCTGATGCAGCCGTCCTCCGACCGCTACTACATCTACTCCCACGAGCTACCCAAATGGACCCATGACTCGTGCGAGCCAAGCTCCTTCAAACTAAGGTGAACTCGCTCCTCTCCTTGTGTGACTTGACACCCCTTGGATGGCTTGCTACTTCACGCAAACTACATGCATCATCAGTGCGAAGAAGCCACCGATCATTGCAGGGCTAAGCGGTACTACAGTGGGGACGACCGGTACTCAAGCGGACCTACCGCCTCCTCCCGCCGCCACAGAGCACTACCCCATGCCCCAGGCATAGCGGTACTACGGTCCTCAACGGTACTACGGTGGCAGTACTACCCCCCCTCCTACCGCCATCGCGCCTCCGGCCAAGCTCCAGGCCCTCAAGCGGTACTACAGCTCGAGCGGTACTACAGTCACCGGTACTACGATTACGGACCCGGTACTACAGTCTGCCTGACCACGATCACCTCAGTTCGGCCTGCCTTGCCTTGTAACCCAACCTATCATTTATCTCTCCATTCGAAACTACCCCTGTTTTGTGGCTGGACTATATAGCCCCACCTCTATTGTAGCGTTTAGACTTGGATAATAATAGATATTAAGGAAACCCTTTGAGGACTTATATCTATTGGTCTCATGCTCCTACCAAGGAGCACCGGATTATCCACCCCCCTCTTGGATCTTGCTTAAGTGCGTTCAAGTTGTACAAGGCCTTGGGTTCTCGGTGTCTCGCCCCCAAGTCGTCAAGGTCTCACCAAGCACCTCATCCCCCGTTGTTGGCGTGGAGAGCGAGCTTCGCCCAACACCGATCCTAGGGATTATGTTGGACCGGTTGCCACCGGCGTGAGGAGTAGGCGTGTATCGTGTTTTGGTGTGTGTGTGTGTTCGTGGTTTTCATCGTTTTCCTCGATTTCATCCACCGACCACCTCTTTCCCCCTCGTTTCTCGTGGAATTCGTGAAAGATCGGGCCAACCCCAGGGTTACCCCATAACACTACCTCGGTTTGTCCATCGGTTTGAGGATGCGAGGCGGACGAGAAGAGGAGCTTGATGCCGAGCTTGGCCATGAGGGTCTTCCAGAAGTAGCTCATGAATTTTACGTCACGGTCGGAGACGATTGTTCTTAACGGCCCGTAGCGAATTATTTCCCTGAAAAACAAATTTGCTACATGTGAAGCATCATCGGTCTTATGGCACGGAATGAAATGTGCCATTTTTGAAAAGCGATCCACGACTACAAATATGGAATCGTGACCATGTTTAGATCTAGGCAAGCCTAATACAAAGTCCATGCTAATGTCCGACCAAGGTGCATGGGGAATAGGCAATGGCATATAAACACCAAAGGGGTTGGACTTAGACTTAGCTTGGATACATGTAGTGCATCGTTGAACGTGGCGCTCCACGTCGCGCTTCATCTTTGGCCAAAAGTAGTGAGCGGAGAGCATGGCATATGTCTTGTCACGGCCAAAGTGACCCATAAGGCCTCCACCATGGGACTCTTGAAGAAGCAAAAGTTGGAGAGACGATTTCGGAATGCAAAGCTTGTTTTGTTTGAAAAGAAAACCCTTATGCAAATAGAAATCATCAATCCCTTTGTCTATTGAACATTGTGCAAATATTGGTCCAAAGAAAGAATCGGACGCGTACAAAGATTTGATGTCCTCAAGACCCAAAACATTGACTTCGAGTCGTGTAAGAAGGCTTGTGGTTTTGCGAGACAAGGCGTCCGCCACCACATTTTCTTTGCCCTTCTTGTATTTTACAATGTAAGGAAAAGACTCCATAAACTCAACCCACTTTGTGTGCCTTTTACTCAAGTTGGCTTGGCCCTTAAGGTACTTCAACGACCCATGGTCGGAATGGATGATAAATTCTTTGGGCCAAAGATAGTGTTGCCACACTTGAAGAACCCGAACCAACGCAAAAAGTTCTTTGTCATAAATGGGATAATTGAGGCGTGCGCCATCAAGTTTCTCACTATGGTAAGCAATAGGACGCCCATTTTGCATAAGGACGCCACCAATGCCAATACCACTAGCGTCACATTCAATCTCAAAGGTTTTTGTGAAATCCGGCAATGCAAGAAGTGGTGCTTCGGTGAGCCTCTTTTTGAGCTCATCAAAAGCCTTTTGTTGTGCTTTTCCCCAAACGAACATGACATTCTTCTTGGTCAATTCGTTGAGGGGGCAAGCAATTGTGGAAAAATCGTTCACAAAGCGACGGTAAAAGCCAGCCAACCCATGAAAACTACGAAGTTCACCAACATTTGTAGGGGTGGGCCAATCTCGTATGTGCTTGACTTTTGAGACATCAACTTCAATGCCATTAGAAGACACAACAAAACCAAGGAAAATCAGCTTGTCTCTTGCAAAAGTGCACTTGGGGAGGTTAGCATAAAGCTTTTCATGACGAAGGATTCGTAAGACCTCCTTAACATGAGTAACATGCTCCTCTAGTGACTTGCTATAGACAAGAATGTCATCAAAGTAAACAACTACACTCTTTCCAATGAGAGATCGCAAAATATGGTTCATGAGGCGCATGAAGGTAGATGGGGCATTGGATAAGCCAAAAGGCATAACCAACCATTCATAGAGACCAAGCTTGGTCTTGAAGGCGGTTTTACACTCATCACCTTCAGCCATGCGAATTTGATGGTTGCCACTACGAAGATCAATTTTCGAAAATATAGTGGCTCCACATAACTCATCAAGCATGTCATCAAGACGCGGTATAGGATGTCGATAGCATACGGTGATAGCATTGATTGAATGGCGATCCATGCATAACCGCAACGTATCATCCGTTTGGGACTAGGATCACGGGAACCGCTTGGGCTAGTGCTTACTTGGATCAAACCTTTGGAGCGAGTTGGTTGATTTGGCCTTCGATCTCCTTTGTCTCTTCCGGGTTTGTGCGATCTGTGGCGGTTTGGTAGCGGTCTTGTGGGTATGAGGTCGATCACGGTGCTCGATTCCACGAAGAGGGGGAAGACCATGAGGAAGCTCTTGGAAATACATCTTGGAATTCTGCAAAACAGCCATCAAAGAAGGAGGAACATTTGTCAAGTCATTAGTTCCTTGCGCTAGTCCCTTGCATACGAGGGCGTAGTGCAAGATGGATGGGTTGTTCACTTCTCTCATCTCACTTTTGGTGGCAAGAAGAACACTCTTAGTTTTTCCACTCGAGTTTGGCTTGTAGCTCTCACTCACTATGGTGTGGTTCTCTCGCTCACCACTCTTCTCACAAGGTGTTTTTGCGTATTGCGCCCTCGCTAAAGCCTTTGCATTGTCCACAATTATTTGGCTAGGAGTCATTGGTTGCAACACACAAGTTTTATCAAGCCATTTGAAAGTGTAAGTGTTTGAGTGACCATCATGCAAAGCACACTTGTCATATTGCCACGGCCTTCCGAGCAACATGTGACAAACCGTCATTGGAACCACGTCACATTCCACCGTGTCCTTGTAGTGCCCAATGGAGAACGTCACCAAGACGGTGTGCTTGATCTTGACGGATCCTTGGTCACTTAGCCATTGGATATGGTAGGGGTGTCTATGTGGATGAAGGGTGAGGTTGAGTTTCTCACACAATTCCGTACTTGCGAGGTTGTGGCAACTCCCTCCATCGATGATAACTTTGATGGACTTCCCATTGATGCCGGCACGAGTTTGGAAGATGTTTGAGCGTTGGTCTTCACTTTCATTGGCTTGGGTAGTCAAGACCCTTGTGACCACAAGCGATGGACTTGCGTCATGCTCACATACAAGAAGTTCTTGGTCCTCTTCCAAGTGTTGCCTTGCCATGGCTTCCTTGACCCTTGCATCAAACTCTTCTTCACTCAAGTATTCTTCATCGCCGTTGTCATGGATGAACAAAACTTTCTTGTTTCCACATGCATTTGACTTGTGCCCTTTGCCTCCACACTTGTAGCATTCATCATTGAATGGTTGATCATCCCTTGTGTTTTTGCCACTTGGGGGCTGTTTTCCTTGAGGGAGAGTTGGCTTGAAGGGAAGCTTGGTTGTACTTGGGGAGCTTCCACTTGGTGTTGTTGGAGTAGTGGTTGGCTTGCTTGTAGGTGAAATCGTCTTTGGCTTGTTGTACTTGATGTCCTCTTGCACTTGCCTTCGGCCTTGGATGCGATGTGCACAAGCTCAACCATGTTGTTGTACTTTTGGAACTCGGTGATGCGCTTGATAGGATGGTTCAAGCCATTGAGGAAGCGTGTCATTGTTTGCTCATCTCGCTCTTCAATGTTGGCACGGATCATGTTGAGCTCCATTTGCTTGAAGTACTCTTCCACGGTCTTTGACCCTTGACTAAGCGTTTGAAGCTTGTTGAAGAGGTCACGCGTGTAGTGTGAAGGAACGAAGCGAGATCTCATATGAGCCTTCATATCTTGCCAAGTTGCGATTGGAGGCTCTTCTTTTGCTTCGCGAGCGAGTTGGACTTGTTCCCACCAAAGGTTGGCATATTCATCAAACTCGAGGGATGCCATGGCCATCATCTTCTCATTGCTATAATTGTGCATGCGAAAGATCTTGTCGACCTTGAGTTCCCAAGAGAGATATTCCTCGGGCTCATTGGAACCGGTGAACTTGGGCATGGTGAATTTGAGCTTGCTGAAAGTTTCTTCTCCATTGCGGTTCCGGTTGCGTCGGTTGCCATTATTTTGACGGTCATCATCATCATCCGAGCTCTCTTGTCTTGCTTGGTGATTGTTGCATTGCTCTTGCGGTTGTTGAGGTGTCGCGTTTGGTGGTGGAACTTTTTGGTGACGACGAGCTTGGGGAGCTTGCTCGTTTTTTTGACGCGGTTGAGGACGAGGAGGAGGTTGATAGTCCTCACGACAAGCATGGGGAGTTTGCTCTTGATCTTGTCGTGGTTGATGTCGAGGAGCATTGTCTTGCGCCCTATGGCGAGGAGGACGTCGAGCCTCATGCGCAATGGGCTGCTCTTCTTCTTCTTGGTGTAGAGGAGGCTCGCCATGACCATCTTGTTACCGACGTGGACGATCATGTCGATGATGACGTCTTGGGGGATCTTCGAGTGCTTCCCGTCGACGGTGATCTTGTTCGTCCTCTTCGGAAGCTTCACTTGTTGTTGAAGGGGCATGTCGACGTCGATGGCCTTGGTGGTCCATGCGAGGTTGCTCTTGTTGAATCACAAGTGCCCTTGGTTGTGGCGGTTAAACCGGCGCTGGGAGGTCTTGCGGAGAGGTCACCATCGTAGCTTGACGTTGGCGTGGCGGAGATGGTACCGCTGCGATCGATGAGCTCATGGATTGAAGAACGGGTCCATCCGGTGCCTTGAAGCGTGACGGAGGTGCACTTGATTCACTTGAGGAGTGCCGAGATGAGCTTGATTCGCGGCGTGGACTTGCGAGTCCATCAATGAGGCGTTGAAGCTTCTCATCCGTTGGCGAGTGCGACCAAGAGCTTCATTTTGATGACCGAGGTTGTGTTGCATGGCATGCATTTGTACGGACTTCTTGAGCGGTTGTCGATATTCTTGAATTCCAAACGGGCCTCGCTAAATTGTTCATCTTGGCGCCGCTCGAGAGCTTCACAACGATAGTTGAATTCTCCTCGGACCTTCCAATGGTCCCATCTTGTCATGAATTGGTTATCATCCTCCGGAGGTGGTGGTGTTTGGGATGGCTCTCCATGCCTGTCCATGATGCAAAGCCAACAATGGTTGTATATGGAGAAAAAGGGTGCGGAGAGTTAGCCTTTTACCTCACCTTGGAGATTATATCAAACCAATTGCCACACAAATGAGCGAAAAGCGTGCAAAGTGAAATGGCAAGAAACTCTCAAAGGCTTTTGGTGGAAGGTTAGGGTTGTGGAAAACCAAACGAAACAATCCAAGCAAAAGGTTATTGTCCTACGTGGTAAAGAACCAAAGATCAAAAGCAAAAGGAAACGATCTACAAAAACACGGAAAACACACACGTGGAGAAAAACGAGGTTAGCATGACTATGAAAATGAGCACAAAAGGTCCTAACGAAGACTACGCTCGGTTGTCGTGGCAACACAAGGGGAGACCACAACTCGTTTGCCAAAAGAGGATAAGCAATAGATTTGTGCACTTGCCGCGGTGCGCTCTTTCTTCTCTCTTTCTTTGGCTTACAAGCTTGGTATTCTCTTTGTATTGGGAGACTATGTATCTTTTTTTTATTCTTTTTCCTTTTTCTCCCTTGCTATGCTACTATGTTAGCTTTTGTATTTGGCCTCACACTCTCACTTTTCCGAAGGCAAGTGCACAATGCTTAGACAAACACAAAATGAGTTGCTCTCATAGGATAGATACACACAAAGGAAGATATGGGATGTCAAGGTGGTGCAAGTTATACCTTTGGTATTGTTGACGACTTGCAACCGTTGGTGGGGGATGATGTTCGAGTGTCGCGGCGTCGTTGAGCGCGGAATGACGTTGATGCGGAAGCTGTTGTGAAAATGGCAACAAACACGCGAAACACGAACAAGCGAGGTGGAAAAGGTCAGCGAACAAAATCAAGGCGTCAAAGGCGGGGAGCAGATCGGTGGCGGCGGTAATACCAATGGTAACAGCGGTACCGATAATCTGGTAACTGAAGGTAATACAGCTTGCACAGCCGTGATGCTTAGCACGGGCTGGAGCGAGGTGAACTTGCCAAAAACCTCAAATTCGTTGAAAAAGCCCAGAAAGGCTGAGCTAGAAACAAAAGGGCTATAGATCGACTCCCAAAGCAACAGATCTATGGACCAAAACCGAAAAAACTCACCAAATCCAGAGATCGATCCGAAGGCAAATTGGGCTCTTTTGGTAGGATTTTCGTTTTAAGCGGATAAAAGAAAAATTGGAGAATCGTGATCAACCGTGCTCTTGATACCAATATGTTATGGGGTAACCTGGGGTTGGCCGATCTTTCCACAATTCCACGAGCAAGGAGGGAAAGAGGTGGTGGGTATGAAATCGGGGAAGGCGGTGAAACCACGAACACACACACACCAAAACACGATACACGCCTACTCCTCACGCTGGTGGCAACGGTCCAACATAATCCCTAGGATCGGTGTTGGTGAAGCTCGCTCTCCACGCCAACAACGGGGATGAGGTGCTTGGTGAGACCTTGACGACTTGGGGGCAGAGAACCCAAGGCCTTATACAACTGAAGGCACTAGGCAAGATCCAAGAGGGGTGGATAATCCGTGCTCCTTGGTAGGAGCATGAGACCAATAGATATAAGTCCTCAAAGGTTTCCTTAATATCTATTATTATCCAAGTCTAGCGTTTACAATAGAGGTGGGGGCTATATATAGTCCACCACAAAGCAGGTGGTTTGAATGAAGAGATAAATGATAGGTTGGGTTACAAGGCCTGGGGCGAACTTAGGTGATCATGGTCGGCAGACCGGTAGTCCGGTCCGAATCCGGTAATACCGGTGGTAACCGTAGTACCGCTTCGAGCAGTACCGCTTGAGGGCCTGGAGCTTCCGTCGGGCGTCGGTGGCCAGTGGGAGAAGGTAGTCACCGCCACGGTAGTACCGATTCTTGACCGGTAGTACCGCTTGCTTCAGGGCGTGGAGTAGTGCTTCTGTGGCGGCGGTAGGAGGAGGCGGTAGGACGACTTGGAGCGGTAGTATGGTCGTCCCAACCGTAGTAATCTGCTGCGTCTGGCGGTGGTGGCTTCTGCACGATGATGCACAGAGTTTGCGTGTGAAGTAGCAAGCCATCCAAGGGGGTGTCGAAGTCACACAAGGAGAGGAGCGACTTCACCTTAGTTTGAAGGAGTTTGGCTCGGGCGCGAGTCATGGGTCCACTTGGGTAGCTCATGGGAGTAGATGTAGTAGCGGTCGGAGGACGGGCTGCATCAAGCTTGCGCTTCCAACAAGACAACGCCCACATTCATATTACATCCAATGGTTTGAGAGTTCTCGCAAGATCAAGGTAACAAGAACGGTACGCGTGCATTTTACTATTGGTACATATTCTGATTTTGTTGATTGTGATGTTGTACCTATGCAAGCTTGTTCTTTGTTACTTGGTAGACCATGGCAATTTGATAGAGAATCTATTCATAATGGCAAAACTAATCACTATTCTCTTATGCATGATGGAAAGAAAATTGGTCTAAAACCTATGACTCCCGAACAGATTTTAAAAGATGATCTTGCTAGAGCTAGTAGAGCTAAAACTGAGGAGAAAAATAAAAGTGAGAATCAGATTGTTTTCTCCTCAGTTTTATTCTCTCCTAGATTTGGCTCTACCATGTTAACTCCGGCAGATTATTACAACTCCCTCCATCAATGATGATCCGTATAGCTCTTTCCTTGACAACACCACGTGTTTGGAACAGGTTGTGGCGTTGATCTTGCTCAGTTGCTCAATTGCACACTCAACACACGTTGTGTAATTAAGCTCTGTATTGATCGTGACTTGACTCCCATTACCTCTGTCTTCATCGACATCAATTGTCTCCATCTCGGCGAAATAAGGGCTAGTGTATCTTCATCAAAGTCACTTCTTTGAATCGTCTTGACCATCTTCTCGCATCATCACACGTTGTGTTGTGCATCTCTCAATATGACCAAAACCCGGCACTTGCGGCATTGTATATCCTTTGTCTTACGTGGAAGCCATAGAAGATGCATTCTGACGGGAGCATTGGATGATGGTGGAGGAGCTGGAAATCTTGTGGTGGCCTTGGATGTGGTAGTAGGCGGTGGCGAATCACGAGGAGGTCTTGATTGTCGGGATGTCCAAGTGGATGTGCGACACGAAATTATTAGTCCTCCCCCATGGTGTTTGGCGATCCTGCACTTCACGTTCAGCTTTGCAAGCAAGATGAAACAAACGAGTGATAGAATTATATTCCTTATAATCTAAGATGTGCTGAATGTCCTTGTTTAATCCACCAAAGAAATGTGCAAGCATTTGTTCATTAGATTCAACAAGACCACACCGAACCATCCCCGTTTGCAATTCCTAATAATACTCTTCTACAGAATTTTTCCCTTGCTCTAAACGTGTCAGATTCTTTAGTAAATCACGTTGATAAGTAGGAGGTACAAAACCAACACGCATAGCAGTTTTTAAAGCAGTCCAAGTACTAGGAATAGTAGTAGGATTTAAGCGACAATACTCAAACCACCAAAGGGAAGCAAATTTAGTAAATTCACATGTAGCATCACAAACACGCATATTCTCAGGATATTTTAAGCATGCAAAACGTTGTTCTACTTCCATCTCCCATGTAAGATATGCATCAGGATTATATTTACCCTCAAAAGATGGAATATTTAATTTAAGCTTTGCAACATGATCATCATCACGTACCGGTGGTCGAGCGTTGCGGTAGTAATGTCGGGACGGCCGGTACACTGGAGGTTGTTCAACCTCCTCCTCAAATAGATCGTCGTCGGGTCGTAGTAGTACCGTCGTCATCCCCAATATGTCGATGGCCGTGGCGGAAGTCTGAGGCGTCGGTGATAGCAAGAGTGGCCAGCAGCTCATGATCAGAAGTGTGATCGGAATGCGCCGTCTCATGTGTGGGTGCGGGTGCGAACAATCGGTTCAAAAGCTCCTTGAACGAGCGTCAAGCTTGGTTGAAGGATTTCTCGAGTCCATCGATCTTGTCCACGGCGTTGGTGAGCCTTGTGTCAAACTCCCGAGGCGCGTATCCACGTCTTGTAGCGGTGACCAAGAGCGGAGAAGTGGGCATGTAGTTCCTCGTTCGTCATTGTGGCGGTTCCAAGTATCATCATGGTTAGTCTTTAAAAAGCACGGTATATAATGCGGAAATATGGTGGAAGTCACGCGTAATCCTTCAAGCAATATCTGAAGCTCTTACAAGTTCTTACCAAGCAGCGGAAAATGCGATGTGCAACCACGAGGATCGGTGGGTCGAGAGATTGAACCAGCGATTACGAGAGTCGAAACACCGCGTGGAGATTATCTGTGGAGCTACGGGAAGGCTTAGCAAAGGGGTTAGCAATTATCAAAACAGATATGCAAAAGTTGAAAGAATGCTCAGCAGTGATCTTGTCTGGTCCTAGGCTAGACCGTACTAGAGATGCGAGCCTAGATCACCAATGATGTCACGACGCGACACAACAAGCAATGTATGATGATATGGTACCCTGAAAAGCGAACCGAGAGGTGAAAAATCACTATGATGGCGAGTCTCTAGAACTGATCTACGGGGTCTAAAAATAGGTTAGCCCCAAAAAAAAATTCGAAATTTTTTATTTTGCTCCGAAAAGCGCGCAGACGCAAAAAAGATATCGCTATAATGGCCGATGGAGAAAAGTGATCCCCAAAGCCGAAAACTAGTATAGCCAGAAAAAAATTTCGGAGGCGGTTCCAGACACGGACTTACGACCGGACTCTTAACTCGACACGGACTTTAGCTTAACACGGAAACAACAAAGAAGGAAAGTAAAAAGAAATAACTAGGAAACAATAACTCTACTCGGACTCGTACCACGGCAGGAAACTGATCGGATCTGTGTCACGGTAGGTGGTGGAGTATTAGGGTTTATGGTGGCAGAATATGGCGGCGGAATATTGTGGCAGAATATGGTGGCGATGATCGGCGAGTGTGGCGGTGACTACTATGATCAGAACTCGAAACTCTAAGGGACGAGACACTAAGACCAGCAACTCGACGCGACGATGTAGACACAAATTCAACAATGCAAAAACTGAAAAGATAATACGAGGCGTAGATTGGTTATGGGATGGATCTAAACTCTAACTGTGTTTTTGACTTTTTCGTGGGTTTATAGGTAAAAACAGATCTAATCTACGAAAACAGTAAAAATCTCACCGAGCAACCTGAAATCTGATACCACTTGATAGGGCAAAGGTGTCCGATCTTTCGATGAGATGGCGATATTCGATTTGGTGGAGTTCGGGCTTGACGATCCGACTACACGTGCGAGCACGAGCGCCAATGCAATCGCTAGGCCAATCTCCTGGAGGTTACCGATCCTGCGTGAACACGATCAGCCTGACCAGCGAGGGTCTTAATTCCTACGAAATCGAGAACAAGTAAGAACCAATATTGCAATCAAGATATTGCGGATTAAGAGGAAAGCTTTATTGAAGAGGTGGGATCTGAATAGGCTGAAGTACAAGAGGCCTCTGCGGCGCTCGAGCCTTGGCGAAGTTGCTATGATGGCTAACAATGTCTAAACAAAATCCGAGTCTAGAGGTTCGGTATGGGGCGTGTTAAGGCGAAAAGGTGGGGTTCGGCCAGCCATGGAAGTGGTGGCGAATCCAACCTAAAGTCCTTTTCCTCAAATCTGGACTCTAAAGAGGTTAATTAAAATCTGCGAAAATTACATGGGCTGGCCCAAAATAAAGGTGTCATGACACCATATTAAGCTATGGACGAATTAGTAAAGTATTGATCTTAAATATTTCGTCCAAGCCTTCTTTCTTCATTATGGTGGCCTCAAAGTTCGAAATCTTCATCCGTGGCCTTCTCTTGGATCATCACATGCTTCGCCATCTCCATGCATGGCCATGCTCCAATGCTTGTCCCTCTCATCCATGCTTGGTCCATCATTCCTAAGAGTAATAAATATATCTGATTTAGGCAGCATCATATTCTCATGTATGTGAGGAATAGTTCCAAGAAACGAAAGTACCTGATAGTTAAGTTGTTTGGCACGAGATCTTGTGATGGATCCTTGTATGTGTGTTGCTGTAGGTACAACGGTTGTATCAATAGTAGGGATGTCCACATCACCTTGGGTCCTTCTCTTCGTACCTGATGATGCACAGTGTATGCGTATGAAGTAGCAGGCCATCCAAGGGTGTATCGAAGTCACACAAGGAGAGGAGCGAGTTCACCTTAGCTTGAAGGAGTTTGGCTCGGGCGCGAGTCATGGGTCCACTTGGGGAGCTCGTGGGAGTAGATGTAGTAGCGGTCGTAGGACGGGCTGCATCAGCTCCCCCCCCCTTGGGAAAGAGTCGTCCTCGACTCTTCCACCTTCGCAGCTTCATCTTCTCCATAGTAGGGTGAGAGGTCCTTGACATTGAATGTCGAGCTCACAAGATACTTCGATGTTGGTATATCGATGATATAGGCATTGTTGTTGATCCTCTTTAGCACCTTGAATGGTCCATCACCTCTTGGCTTGAGCTTGGAGTCGCGTTCCTTGGGGAAGCGATCTTTACTCAAGTGGATCCACACAAGGTCGCCCTCATCAATGATCATCTCTTTCTTGTTCTTGTTTAGCCTTGATGCTTGTCGAAGGACTTGTTGCTCGATAGCAGCTCGTGTGTCTTCATGGAGTTTCTTCATTGTTTGGGCACGCTTGACAACATCCATATTGGCACGTTCATGAAGTGGAAGTGGAAGGATATCGAGCGCGGTGAGAGGCTCGAAGCCGTAGACGATCATGAACGGGCTCCTCATGGTGGTGGAGTGCTTGGCGCAGTTGTAGGCGAACTCGGCATGTGGAATACATTCCTCCCAGTCTTTAAGGTTCTTCTTTATCAACCCCCGGAGGAGTGTTCCAAGGCTTCGATTGACGACCTCGGTTTGCCCATCGGTTTGAGGATGCGAGGCTGACGAGAAGAGGAGCTTGATGCCGAGCTTGGCCATGAGAGTCTTCCAGAAGTAGCTCATGAATTTTACGTCGCGGTCGGAGACGATTGTTCTTGGCACACCGTGTAGCCTAATTATTTCCCTAAAAAACAAATTGGCTACATGTGAAGCATCATCGGTCTTATGGCACGGAATAAAGTGTGCCATTTTAGAAAAGCGATCCACTACCACAAATATAGAATCATGGCCATGTTTAGATCTAGGCAAGCCTAATACAAAATCCATGCTAATGTCCGACCAAGGTGCATAAGGAATAGACAATGGCATATAAAGACCAAAGAGGTTGGACTTAGACTTAGCTTGGATACATGTAGTGCATCGTTGGACGTGGCGCTCCACGTCGCGCTTCATCTTTGGCCAAAAGTAGTGAGTGGAGAGCATGTCATATGTCTTGTCATGGCCAAAGTGACCCATAAGGCCTCCACCATGGGACTCTTGAAGAAGCAAAAGTTGGAGAGACGATTTCGGAATGCAAAGCTTGTTTTGTTTGAAAAGAAAACCCTTATGCAAATAGAAATCATCAATCCCTTTGTCTATTGAACATTGTGCAAAAATTGGTCCAAAGAAAGGGTCGGACGCGTACAAAGATTTGATGTCATCAAGACCCAAGACATTTACTTCGAGTCGTGTAAGAAGGCTTGTGTTTTTGCGAGACAAGGAGTCCGCTACCACATTTTCTTTGCCCTTCTTGTATATGACAATGTAAGGAAAAGACTCCATGAACTCAACCCATTTTGCGTGCCTTTTACTCAAAATGGCTTGGCCCTTAAGATACTTCAATGACTCATGGTCGGAATGGATGATAAATTCCTTGGGCCAAAGATAGTGTTGCCACACTTGAAGAACTCGAACCAAGGCAAAAAGTTCTTTGTCATAAATGGGATAGTTTAGGCGTGCGCCATCAAGTTTCTCACTATGGTAAGCAATAGGATGCCCATTTTGCATAAGGACGCCACCAATGACAATACCACTAGCGTCACATTCAATCTCAAAGGTTTTTGTGAAATCCGGGAATGCAAGAAGTGGTGCTTCGGTGAGCCTCTTTTTGAGCTCATCAAAAGCCTTTTGTTGTGCTTTTCCCCAAACGAACGTGACCTTTTTCTTGGTCAATTTGTTGAGGGGGCAAGCAATTGTAGAAAAGTCTTTCACAAAGCAACGGTAAAAGCCAGCCAACCCATGAAAACTACGAAGTTCACTAACATTTGTACGGGTGGGCCAATCTCGTATGTCCTTGACTTTTGAGACATCAACTTCAATGCCATTAGAAGACACAACAAAACCAAGGAAAATCAGCTTGTCTCTTGCAAAAGTGCACTTTGGGAGATTAGCATAAAGCTTTTCATGACAAAGGATTTCAAGGACCTCCTTAACATGAGTAATATGCTCCTCTAGTGACTTGCTATAGACAAGAATGTCACCAAAGTAAACAACTACACTATTCCCAATGAGAGTTCTCAAAATATGGTTCATGAGGCGCATGAAGGTAGATGGGGCGTTAGATAAGCCAAAAGGCATAACTAACCATTCATAGAGACCAAGCTTGGTCTTGAAGGCGGTTTTCCACTCATCACCTTCAGCCATGCGAATTTGATGGTAGCCACTACGAAGATCAATTTTCGAAAATATAGTGGCTCCACATAACTCATCAAGCATGTCATCAAGACGCGGTATAGGATGTCGATAACGCATGGTGATAGCATTGATTGGACGGCAGTCCATGCATAACCGCAACGTATCATCCGTTTTGGGGACTAGGATCACGGGAACCGCGCTTTTGCTAGTGCTTACTTGGATAAAACCTTTGGAGACGAGTTGGTTGATTTGACGCTCGATCTCCTTTGTCTCTTCCGGGTTTGTGCGTCTGTGGTAGCGGTTTGCTAGCGGTCTTGCCGGGTATGGTCGATGCGGTGCTCGATTACACGAAGAGGAGGAAGGCCATGAGGAAGCTCTTCGGGAAATACATCTTGGAATTCCTGCAAAACAGCCATCAAAGAAGGAGGAACATTTGTCAAGTCATTAGTTCCTTGCGCTAGTCCCTTGCATACGAGGACATAGTGCAAGATGGATGGGTTGTTCCGCACTTCTCTCATCTCACTTTTGGTGGCAAGAAGAACACTCTTAGTTTTTCCACTCGAGTTTGGCTTGTAGCTCTCACTCACTATGGTGTGGTTCTCTCGCTCACCACTCTTCTCACAAGGTGTTTTTGCGTATTGCGCCCTCGCTAAAGCCTTTGCATTGTCCGCAATTATTTGGCTAGGAGTCATTGGTTGTAACACACAAGTTTTATCAAGACATTTGAAAGTGTAAGTGTTTGAGTGACCATTATGCAAAGCACACTTGTCATATTGCCACGGCCTTCCGAGCAACATGTGACCAACCGTCATTGGAACCACGTCACATTCCACCGTGTCCTTTTAGTGCCCAATGGAGAACCTCACCGAGACGGTGTGCTTGATCTTGACGGATCCTTGGTCACTTAGCCATTGGATATGGTAGGGGTGTCTATGTGGATGAAGGGTGAGGTTGAGTTTCTCACACAATTCCGTACTTGCGAGGTTGTGGCAACTCCCTCCATCGATGATAACTTTGATGGATTTCCCATTGATGCCGGCACGAGTTTGGAAGATTTTCGAGCGTTGGTCTTCACTTTCATTGGCTTGGGTAGTCAAGACCCTTGTGACCTGGCGATGGACTTGTCATGCTCACACACAAGAAGTTCTTGGTCCTCTTCCAAGTGTTGCCTTGCCATGGCTTCCTTGACCCTTGCATCAAACTCTTCTTCACTCAAGTATTCTTCATCGCCGTTGTCATGGATGAACAAAACTTTCTTGTTTCCACATGCATTGGACTTGTGCCCTTTGCCTCCACACTTGTAGCATTCACCATTGAATGGTTGATCATCCCTTGTGTTTTTGCCACTTGGGGGCTGTTTTCCTTGAGGGAGAGTTGGCTTGAAGGGAAGCTTGGTTGTACTTGGGGAGCTTCCACTTGGTGTTGTTGGAGTAGTGGTTGGCTCTTGTTTGTAGGTGAAGTACGTCTTTGGCTTGTTGTACTTGATGTCCTCTTGCACTTGGCGCTCGGCCTTGGATGCGATGTGCACAAGCTCAACCATGTTGTTGTACTTTTGGAACTCGGTGATGCGCTTGATAGGATGGTTCAAGCCATTGAGGAAGCGTGTCATTGTTTGCTCATCTCGCTCTTCAATGTTGGCACGGATCATGTTGAGCTCCATTTGCTTGAAGTACTCTTCCACGGTCTTTGACCCTTCACTAAGCGTTTGAAGCTTGTTGAAGAGGTCACGCGTGTAGTGTGAAGGAACAAAGCGAGATCTCATATGAGCCTTCATATCTTGCCAAGTTGCGATTGGAGGCTCTTCTTTTGCTTCGCGAGCGAGTTGGACTTGTTCCCACCAAAGGTTGGCATACTCATCAAACTCGAGGGATGCCATGGCCATCATCTTCTCATTGCTATAGTTGTGCATGTGGAAGATCTTGTCAACCTTGAGTTCCCAAGAGAGATATTCCTCGGGCTCATTAGAATCGGTGAATTTGGGCATGGTGAATTTGAGCTTGCCAAAAGTTTCTTATCCATTGCGGTTCCGGTTGCGTCGGTTGCCATGATTTGGGCGGTCATCATCATCATCCGAGCTCTCATGTCTTGCTTGGTGATTGTTGCGTTGCTCTTGCGGTTGTTGAGGTGTCGCGTTTGGTGGTGGAACTTGGTATTGACGACGAGCTTGGGGAGCTTGCTCCTTTTGTTGACGCGGTTGAGGACGAGGAGGAGGTTGATGGTCCTCACGAAGAGCTTGGGGATCTTGCTCTTGTTCTTTTCGTGGTTGATGCCGAGGAACATTGTCTTGCGCCCTGTGGCAAGGAGGACGTCGAGCCGCATGCGCAATGGGTTGCTCTTCTTCTTCTTGATGTGGAGGAGGCTCGTCATGACCATCATGTTGCCGATGTGGACGATCATGTCGATGATGACGCCTTGGAGGATCTTCGAGTGCTTCACGTCGACGGTGATCTTGTTCGTCCTCTTCGGATGCTTCACTTGTTGTTGAAGGGACATGTCGACGGCGATGGCCTTGGTGGTCCATGTGAGGTTGCTCTTGTTGAATCACAGGTGCCCTTGGTTGTGGCCGGTTAAACCGGCGTCTTGGAGGTCTTCGGAGAGTCACCATCATAGCAGCGTTCGGCGTGGCGGAGATGGTACCGCTGCGAAGAGCTCATGGATTGAAGAACGGGTCCATCCGGTGCCTTGAAGCGTGTGACGAGGTGCACTTGATTCACTTGAGGAGTGCCGAGATGAGCTTGATTCAGCGCGTGGCCTTGCTAGACCATCAATGAGGCGTTGAAGCTTCTCATCCGTTGAGGCGAGTGCGACCAAGAGCTTCATTTTGATGACCGAGGTTGTGTTGCATGGCATGCATTTGGCCAGACTTCCTCGAGCGGTTGTCGATGTTCTTGAATTCCACAGGCCTCGCTAAATTGTTCATCTTGGCGCCGCTCGAGAGCTTCTAGCGATAGTTGAATTCTCCTCGGACCTTCCAATGGTCCCATCTTGTCATGAATTGTGTGTCATCCTCCGGAGGTTGTGGTGGTTGGGATGGCTCTCCATGCCTGTCCATGATGCAAAGCCAACAAGGGTTGTATATGGAGAGAAAGGGTGCGGAGAGTTAGCCTTTTACCTCACCTTGGAGATTATATCAAACCAATTGCCACACAAATGAGCGAACAGCGTGCAAAGTGAAATGGCAAGAAACTCACACACAAATATGCTACAACTCTCAAAAGCTTTTTGGTGGAAGGTTAGTGTTGTGGAAAACCAAACGAAACGATCCAAGCAAAAGGTTATTGTTCTACGTGGTAAAGAACCAAAGATCAAAAAGCAAAAGGATACGATCTACAAAAACACGAAAAACACACACATGGAGACAAACGGGGTTAGCACGACTATGAAAATGAGCACAAAAGGTCCTAACGAAGACTACACTCGGTTGTCGTGCCAACACAAGGAGAGACCACAACTCGTTTGCCAAAAGAGGATAACCAATATATTTGTGCACTTGCCTCGGTGCGCTCTTTCTTCTCTCTTTTGTTGGCTTACAAGGTTGGTATTCTCTTTGTATTGGGAGACTATGTATCTTTCTATTTTATCTTTTTCTTTTCTCTTTTTTTTGATTCTTTTTCTCCCTTTCTATACTACTATATTAGCTTTTGTATTTGGCCTCACACTCTCACTTTCCGAAGGCAAGTGCACAATGCTTAGACAAACACAAAATGAGTTGCTCTCATAGGATAGATAAACACAAAGGAAGATATGGGGCTGTCAAAGTGGCGCAAGTTATACCTTTGGTATTGTTGACGACTTGCAACCGTTGGTGGGGGATGATGTTCGAGTGTCGCGGTGTCGTTGAGCGCGTGGTAACTTTGATGCGGAAGCTGTTGTGGAAAAGTCAGCAAACGAAATTGAGGCGTCAAAGGGTAAGGAACCACGGTCAGAGGCGAGCGGTAGTACCGCTTGCAACGACGGTAATAGTACCGGTGAAAGCTTATGCGGCCGTAATCTGAGTTACTATGATAATACCGCTTACCGGCCGGTAGTACCGCTAGTTGGACGGGGGAGACGAACTTGACCAAAAACCTCAAATTCGTGGAGATCTGACCGAAAGGCTGGTCTAGGAACAACAGGGGCTATAGTTCGACTCCAAAAGCAACAGATCTATGGACCAAAACCACGAAAAACTCAGCAAATCCAAAGATCGATCCGAAGGCAAATTGGGGCTCTTTTTGGTGGGATTTTCGATTTTAAGGGGGATCAAAGAAAATTTGGGGGGGAAATTCGTGATCAACCGTGCTCTTGATACCAATATGTTATGGGGTAACCCTTGGGTTGGCCCGATCTTTCACGAATTCCACGAGAAACGAGGGGAAAGCGGTGGTCGCTGAATGAAAACGAGGAAGGAGATGAAAACCACGAACACACGCACACCAAAACACGATACACGCCTATCCCTCACGCCGGTGGCAACCGGTCCAACATAATCCCTAGGATCGGTGTTGGGCGAAGCTCGCTCTCCACGCCAACAACGGGGGACGAGGTGCTTGGTGAGATCTTGACGACTTGGGGGCGAGAAACCGAGAACCCAAGGCCTTGTACAACTTGAACGCACTAGGCAAGATCCAAGAGGGGGTGGATAATCCGGTGCTCCTTGGTAGGAGCATGAGACCAATAGATATAAGTTCCTCAAAGGGTTTACTTAATATCTATTATTATCCAAGTCTACCGTTTACAATGGAGGGTGGGGGCTATATAGTCCAGCCACAAAACAGGGGTAGTTTCAGAACGAAAAGGTAAATTATAGGAAGGGTTACAAGGCACAGGGCCGCACTCAGGCGTTCAGTTCGGTCGGGCGGTAGTACGGTCCGGCAACGGTAAGAATGGTAATGGCTGTGAAGTACCGCTCGGGCGATAGTACATTGGCGAACTGGAGCTTCCGTCGAGTTGCATGTATCGGCGGTAGGAGGGGATAGTCTGGTGACCGGTAGTACCGGTTCTTGGGCCGGTAATCGCTTCGGTAGTACCGGTCGGCGATTACTGGCGTCTGGCAGCGACTGGTTGCTTCTGCTCCGTTTCCCCCGTCCCTTGGGTCCTTCTCTTCGTACCTGATGATGCACAGTGTATGCGTATGAAGTAGCAAACCATCCAAGGGTGTGTCGAAGTCGCACAAGGAAAGGAGCGAGTTAACCTTGGCTTGTAGGAGCTTAGCTCGGGCGCGAGTCATGGGTCCACTTGGGGAGCTCGTGGGAGTAGATGTAGTAGCGGTCGTAGGACGGGCTGCATCAACAACGTGCTAAAATGATATTAAACTTGCATAAGACTACTAAAGATAACATTGAAAACATGAATGCTAAGTATAAACTTGCTGGGGATAAAGGGAGAAAGCATGTTGTGTTTGATGTTGGCGATCTTGTTTGGTTACATTTGCGTAAAGATCGTTTTCCTTATTTACGCAAGTCTAAGTTAATGCCACATGCTGCTGGTCCCTTTAAGTTGTTAGAGAAAATAAATGATAATGCATATAAACTTGAGTTGCCAGCAGACTTTGGTACGGTTAGTCCTACGTTTAACATTGCAGATTTGAAGCCTTACTTTGGTGAGGAAGATGAGATTGCGTCGAGGACGACTTCAATTCAAGAAGGGGAGCATGCTGTGGTCATCCCTTCTATTGATACAACCGTTGTACCTATAGCAACACACATACAAGGACCCATCACAAGATCTCGTGCCAAACAACTTAACTATCAGGTACTTTCGTTTCTTAGAACTATTCCTCACATACATGAGAATATGATGCTGCCTAAATCAGATGTATTTCTTACTCTTAGGAATGATGGACCAAGCATGGATGAGAGGGACAAGCAATGGAGCATGGCCATGCATGGAGATGGCAGCAAGCATGTGATGATCCAAGAGAAGGCCACGGATGAAGATTTCAGAACTTTGAGGACACCATAATGAAGAAAGAAGGCTTGGACGAAATATTCAAGATCAATACTTTACGAATTCGTCCATAGCTTAATATGGTGCTGCGACACCTTTATTTTGGGCCAGGCCCATGTAATTTTCGCAGGATTTTAATTAGCCACTTTTTAGAGTCCGTATTTGAGGGGAAAAGGACTTTTAGGGTTGGAGTCTGCCACCACTTCCATGTGATGTAGCCCGACCTACGGTCGTTACCACATCTTGGTCTCCAACTTACGCCAAGTCGTCATGGACTCCAAAGGTGAATCCGTTCCTCTATGCGAGCCCCTTCCTACCCTATTGAATGGTATGCTACTTCATACTCCATCACATATGCATGATAGGTTCACATTGACAAATCTGGAGGCGGGAGGAAGCTTGGAGCATCAAGCCCGACAAGACGGAGGCTTGGAAGAGGAGACGGAAGAAGACATGTCGAGATGCAGTCCAAGCGGTACTACCGGTCGTGAACCGGTACTACCGGTCAGTGATCTAGCCCCCTGCTACCGCTTGATCAGCCTGCGCCATCGCCTTTGGATGCCCCAGATCGGCTTGCGGTACTCCATAAGCGGTACTACCGGATACCATGAGCGGTACTACCGGTGATGACCGGTACTACCGGTCCTAGGTCCGGTACTACCGGTCATGTATGTGCCTGCGTGCACCTGTTGGGCCACAGCCCATGTATTCCCCTTACTTAACTATCCGCCTAGTTTATCCCCAAACTACCCTTGTTTAGTGGCTGGCCTATAAATAGAGCTCCCACCCCTCATGTATCCCTTAGGCATAGATGATAGACTAAAGAAAACCCCATTGTGGAATCTCTAGTTTTGCCTCATCCCCTTTACCAAGGGGACCGACTATCGTCACCAACCTCGATTGGAATTTGCATCACGCATCCATCGTTGAACAAGGCCTTGGAGTTCGACGTCTCGTCTCCAAGTTGTCAAGACCCTCCCCAAGGTGTTCTTCCCTCTCCGATGTGGATTTGAGGGAGAACGTTGACTGATCTTTCCTTGCGAGGATTCTATCGGACGGTGGCGCGTTCGGGCAATCGGCCTTGTATCGTGTGAGTTTTGCGTGTGTTCATCGTGTTCTTCGCGAGGTGTGTGTTCGCTTCCGCTACCTTCTCCCTTTCCCCTCGCTTTCCCATCGATTTGACCACGAGATCCATGAAGATCGGGCACCCAAGAGGTTAATCCCTCCATCATCTGGTATCAGCAGCTTTTGGTTTCCACAGATTTTTCATCGATTTGGTCTTTTTCCCATAAATTCGAAAATTCCACCAAAAACAGCCCCAATTCGTGTTTTGGATCGATCTGTGATTTGAGTGCGTTTTGGTAGGTTTTGATCCGTGGATTACTTGCTAAACTTGTTGATCTACCTTCCTTTGCGTTCCCATAGCCTAAATCCTTGATTTCCCCTGTCGATTTGGTGTTTTTCTTGAAGATTTTCCGCCCAAATCACCCCAAAATCGGGAAAACGCGTCAAATCTGGGCGTCCCAGGTCCAAGCGGTACTACCGGTCCCAAAATCCGGTACTACCGCTCACAACTGTTACTACCTCTCATCCAACCGGTACTACCCCCAATACTGAACAGAAAAAACAGATTCCCAGATTCCAGCCGCTCACCGTTTTGAGCATAACTTTTGCATTTGAACTCGGATTTTGGTGTTCTTTAGCTCGTTTCGAAGAGGAGAAGGAGCTCTACATCATCATCCACGTCGTTCATGCTATCTACTCCATCCAAATTCCGTGAGCAAGGCGTAATCCAACAATAAAGGGTGAAGATCGTCGACGAAAGGTATAAACATTCTGCGACTTCTCCCCACTTGCATTCCTTTGTGAACC
This sequence comes from Avena longiglumis, assembly GCA_030063025.1. Classification (NCBI taxonomy): domain Eukaryota; kingdom Viridiplantae; phylum Streptophyta; class Magnoliopsida; order Poales; family Poaceae; genus Avena; species Avena longiglumis. The sequence continues at coordinate 341,649,404 of CP125976.1, read as the reverse complement.
CCACTATCTTTGAGAGCAACAAACACCTATTGAGACTAGTTCCTCTTATGATTGCTTGGGCTATGCACATTTGATACCTTGTAGATTCCGAGCAACCGTTGTGAGCGCTATCTCATATAGTTATATTGTATAGTTGTTGGCACAAGGAAGAGGCAAGTGAAAAAGAAAAAGAAAAAGAGAAAAACAATAGAAAAAGAAAAAGAAAAAGAAAAAGAAAAAGAAAAAGAAAAACAAAGAAATATAAATGTGCCTCATAGAATAGGAAGCGCAAGCTCGATGAACATCATATAGGTGGTACTTATTGTGCATTTCTTGTAGCCCACCAATTTTGTGCAATCGAACTAGCGTCTCTCCTTGTACTTGTGTGACACGAGCTTATTGTCTTCGCTAGGTAATCATTTGGTTCTTAGCTCACTTTCTCCGTCGCACAAGTCCTATTTATCCCACCGTGTGTGTTTCCTTGTACATATTTCCTATCTTGTGGATTAACTTGTTTTGCTTTGTGATCATTGTGGTTCTTTACTTGCCATTACAACATCTTGATTTCGGATTGGTTCTTGACATGCCCTTTCCATACCTATCCACCATAGGCCTTGTGTGTGTGTGTTTTTTGGTTCGTAGTTGGTTTTGGTGTTCCGCGTGAACTTCACTTTGCTTGGTTTATTGCTCTCAAGTGTGGCCACTTGTACGGTACGATCTTCCAAGGTAAAGTAAGGTTTGACGTTGTATCCCTAACTCCCACTACCACTTCCATATACACCACTTGGTGTTGTGCATCATGTCTAGGGACTCCGGAGCCGAGGATGATATCTATGAAGAATCCATGATGAGCCACCATGACTACGACTCCACAAGTATAGAGGACATGACGGAGCACAACACCAAAAATGGCTCCGCATGCTTTGAGGACCCGGAGCACTACACCTACGACGACTCCACATGCATGGAAGACATGGAGCTCTACGTCGACAATGGCTCCTCATGCATGGAGCCTATGGAGCACTACACCGACAATGGCTCCACATGCTTGGGTGATATGGAGTACTACACCAACAACTACTCCCCAAGCATGGACGACTTCGAGTGCGACATCGATGACGCCTCGCCAAGCATGGAGGACACGGAGAAATTCATCGACTTTGATGGCTCCTCCATGAGCCATCAAGAATTCCTCCACCGTGTGGAGATGGAAGCCTACTACGCCAAGCAAGAGGAGGCACATCATCAAGATTCCATGACCTTCAAGGCCAAGCGTGCCACACCAAAGGGCGCCACCTACTTCGATGATCCACCTCCAAGGCGACATGTGCCACCACCTAGATGGCGTCAAGCGCCACCATCTCCAAGGCACCAAGCTCCATCACCTCCAAGGCGTCAAGCTCTACCATCTCCAAGGCGCCAACCTTCATCACCGCCAAGGCGCCAAGCTCCAACTCCTATCCAAACAAGAGTGGCGTCCAAATATCATATGCATCAAGAGGCGCCAAGAAACAAGACTCTTCATCGACAAACATCCTTTCATGAGCATCGCCACCATAAAGAGGATACAAGACATCGTCAAAGGCATCTTCACCATAAAGACGAAGAATTCATGATGAGCACCAACCATAATGCTCAAGCAAGCTCAAGAAGGCACCGCAAGCACAAGAAGAGTGCCAAGGCAAATGATCATTGTCGCGAGTGTCATGTGGACGACCAAGTGCGCCACCTACATCAACCATCGGCAAGGCACGCCAATGACCTCCGTCGACACCATCATAGGGCACCTTCAACTACTCGTGCCACCACCACAATGGCACCAAGAGCAAGCCTTCCTCCACGCCATCAAGCTTCAATGCCTACGCTTGACTTCCACAACCTCGCCAACGAGGAAAATGTAGACCTCTACTTCGCCAAGTTGGATAGCATGAGCCTACCTCCACCACTACTACGCGATGGCCACAAGACGGTCGAGCATGGGATTTTCCCTTCGACCATGGAGGAGAGCGATGATGCCCACCTTATGGCATCCAACCTTGAAGGCGATAAGGTCAAGAATGGTGAGCATGGGATTTTCCCTTCACCAAAGGAGGCGCATGGAGTTGAGGAAACCGAGCTTACCCCCATATGCTTGAGTGATGATGTGGTACCAATCCCATGTGAGTATGAGAGCCACTTAGCCCACTTGAGTGAGAACAAGACTGAGATTAGTGACTCCACCTTATGTGAGATTGAGTGCTTCCACTTGGAGGGCATGAGCGATACTCCTAGTGAGTTGAGAGTGGTAGTTGATAGGTCAAGTGAGACCATTTCGAATTCTAACAACTTACCCTCTACCTCTAGTGTGTTCTCTTGTGTTGTGCTAGGTTCCATGGATGAAGACGCGCCAAGCCATGAAGCAAGGATGCCTCAATTGGAGAAGATGTACATGGTGCACGAAGATGATGCGACGCCATGGCTACATGAAGAAGACGAAGTCGTCCACAAGGAGGCCACTACTTCCACAACACCCACTTCATATGAGAGGTATGAACAAGGTAACAATAAGGGTGTTGATGATGCCATGATCCCACTAGTGGACATGATGAATTGTGAGGATATGCATGCTATGGATGATACTTGTGACATTACATATGCTTCATCCACATTCCCATGTGATGCTTTGCCTTTGCATAATATTGATCATGTGGAATTGTTTGATTGCGATATCATTGCCATAAACATGCCATGCTAGTCATTCAATTTCTCCCGTTGTTTCGGACTTGCCTCGGACTTGCTTCGGATACATCTTGTGTGTATCCTCCAATTGCTTCGGACTTGCCTTATCATGCTAGTCATTCAATTTCTCCCGTTGCTTGCGATAAGATGAATGCTTGCTATTTCACTTGTTTTGCTTGTAACAATATTGATCTTATGCGTTATAATGAGATGGCACCCATAGCTTTCTCAATTTTTGGAGATGTTGATGATGGCCATGATAAGCATGTTCCCCACTTGCATACTCACCATGCATCTATTTCATACTTGATTGAAATTAATGGTGATGTGCACAAGAAGAGATACGTCATGATGGATGATGTGTATCTCTACCATGCACACACGTTCTTCCTTTGGTGTATGATGTGTGTAGGTACCCGCACGAGAATGTCAACCTCGGTTGAGCACGAGTTGACAAAAAGAGCTCTCGAGAGCATCCCACAAGTGAGTTCAAGTTCGAACCCAGCTCTGATACCTTTTGCATGCTTTGCATCTTTCATGTTGGCAAATTTCTCTTTCCTATGGTTTGATTGCAAGCATGTTAATGGTATTATATCCCCTCGTGACATTCATGTTTCTTCGCATTTAGATAATGATGCTTTGTGTGTTGCAACAAAAATGTTGAACATTTTCTCTTTCCGATGTTTCGTGTGCAACCACAATTCCATTAAGAGCATGTATTGTCATGAGAGCTTCCAAGAATCTTGTCTTGTTGTTGCAACAAACATAAGGACCACTTGCTATTTCATTTGGTTTGTTTGCAAACATAATACTTTTGTTTTGGATATGCTTCCTTGTGTGTTTTTGCCAAATTCTCCTATTCTTGCATCAAAGATGTTGTTTGAAATTTGGATCCAATGCTTTGAATGCCAAACTTCTATGTTATATGGAGTTTTTGAGTTTCCATATTTGGATGATGTTCAAACGATTTCCCTGCACATTGACCTTGCATATGCATCCCGTTTTCTATACTTGAGTTGTGCTAATCGTGTTGTGAACAAGAATGGACATGCCACAAATGACATGCTCCTCTATCACACACAAACATATGTTGCTTGGTCTTTGTTGTATGAAGGTACAAATGCATACACGTCAACCTCTATGGACTATATGTTGACAAGAAGAACCGAAGAGAGTTACCTATGGCTACCCTTCATCGAGCTATCTCTACAAGATAAGGTGACTTCCTTCTACTTGAGGACTCATGCTATAATCTTCATGAATTGGCTACGCTTTGAGTGTTGCTTTGCTTTTGTTGTGAGCTTTGTAGGCTTCAAGGAAGGTGAAGGAACATTGAAGTGTTGTCAAGTCAATCTTCTGAGGGCGACTATAAGGTGAACCCGGGATCAAGAAGGTCTCGACCGCTTCTACTGTGATGATCATGTTGAGTCGAGGCGACTCTTTTGAAGGGGGTGATGTGGCCGACCTACGGTCGTTACCACATCTTGGTCTCCAACTTACGCCAAGTCGTCATGGACTCCAAAGGTGAATCCGTTCCTCTATGCGAGCCCCCTTCCTACCCTATTGAATGGTATGCTACTACATACTCCGTCACATATGCATGATAGGTTCACATTGACAAGTACGGATGCCAGGGAGGAAGCCCGGAGCATCAAGCCCGACAAGACGGAGGCTTGGAAGAGGAGACGGAAGAAGACATGTCGGCAGCTGCCAAGCGGTGCTACGGTCGGTGAGCCGGTACTATCGGTCGTGGTACTACCGCCCCTGCACCGATCTTGAAACTGCGCCATCGCCATCTGGATGCCCCAGATCGGCTTGCGGTACTACCGCATAGCGGTACTACCGGATACCATGAGCGGTACTACCGGTGATGACCGGTACTACCGGTCCTAGGTCCGGTACTACCGGTCATGTATGTGCCTGCGCGCACCTGTTGGGCCACAGCCCATGTATTCCCCTTACTTAACTATTCGCCTAGTTTATCCCCAAACTACCCTTGTTTAGTGGCTGCCCTATAAATAGAGCTCCCACCCCTCATGTATCCCTTAGGCATAGATGATAGACTAAATAAAACCCCCATTGTGGAATCTCTAGTTTTGCCTCATCCCCTTTACCAAGGGGACCGACTATCGTCACCAACCTCGATTGGACTTTGCATCATGCATCCATCGTTGAACAAGGCCTTGGAGTTCGACGTCTCGTCTCCAAGTTGTCAAGACCCTCCCCAAGGTGTTCTTCCCTCTCCGATGTGGATTTGAGGGAGCACGTTGACCGATCTTTCCTTGCGAGGATTCTATCGGACCGGTGACGCCGTTCGGGAGCAATCGGCCTTGTATCGTGTGAGTTTTGCGTGTGTTCATCGTGTTCTTCGCGAGGTGTGTGTTCGCTTCCGCTACCTTCTCCCTTTCTGATGCAGCCCGTCCTACGACTGCTACTACATCTACTCCCACGAGCTCCCCAAGTGGACCCATGACTCGCGCCTGAGCTAAGCTCCTCCAAGCCAAGGTTAACTCGCTCCTTTCCTTGTGTGACTTCGACACACCCTTGGATGGTTTGCTACTTCATACGCATACACTGTGCATCATCAGGTACGAAGAGAAGGACCCAAGGGACGGAGGAAACGGAGCAGAAGCAACCAGTCGCTACAGGGCCTTGTATTGCGGCCGGTACTACCGGTCCAAGCGGTACTCTGGCCCAAAGCTGGTACTACGGGACGGACAGTACTACCGCCCTCCTACGTCTGGCGGCAACTCCGGGGAAGCTCCGGGCCCTCAGCGGTACTACCGCTCAGAGGCGGTACTACCGGTTCTGACAGTACTACGGGTTCCGGAGGTACTACCGGCCCTGACTGAACCTGAACGCCTGAGTTCGGCCCTGTGCCTTGTAACCCTTCCTATAATTTACCTTTTCATTCCGAAACTACCCCTGTTTTGTGGTTGGACTATATATAGCCCCCACCCTCCATTGTAAACCCTAGACTTGGATAATAATAGATACTAAGGAAACCCTTTGAGGAACTTATATCTATTGGTCTCATGCTCCTACCAAGGAGCACCGGATTATCCACCCCCATCTTGGATCTTGCCTAGTGCGTTCAAGTTGTACAAGGCCTTGGGTTCTCGGTTTCTCGCCCCCAAGTCGTCAAGATCTCACCAAGCACCTCATCCCCCGTTGTTGGCGTGGAGAGCGAGCTTCGGCCAACACCGATCCTAGGGATTATGTTGGACCGGTTGCCACCGGCGTGAGGGAAAGGCGTGTATCGTGTTTTGGTGTGCGTGTGTTCGTGGTTTTCATCTCCTTCCTCGTTTTCATCCCGCAACCACCGCTTTCCCCTCGTTTCTCGTGGAATTCGTGAAAGATCGGGCCAACCCAAGGGTTACCCCCTAACATATTGGTATCAAGAGCACGGTTGATCACGAATTTCCCCCCAATTTTTCTTTTATCCCCCTTAAAATCGAAAATCCCACCAAAAAGAACCCCAATTTGCCTTCGGATCGATCTTTGGATTTGGTGAGTTTTTCGTGGTTTTGGTCCATAGATCTGTTGCTTTTGGAGTCGATCTATAGCCCCTGTTGTTCCTAGCCCAGCCTTTCGGTCAGATCTCCACGAATTTGAGGATTTTGGTCAAGTTGAGTTCGTCCTGTCCCGCAACTGGCAGTACTACCGGCCGTGCAAGCGGTACTACCGCAAGTAACTGGTACTACTGGTAGTACAAGCGGTACTACCGCTCATCGGTACTACTGGTCGTTGCAAGCGGTACTACGCTCGCCTCTGACCGTGGTTCCTTACCCTTTGATGCCTCAATTTCGTTTGCTGACTTTTCCACTTCGCGTGTTCGTGTTTCGCATGTTTGTCGCCATTTTCACAACAGCTTCCGCATCAAAGTCATCACGCGCTCAACGACACCGCGACACTCGAACATCATCCCCCACCAACGGTTGCAAGTCGTCAACAATACCAAAGGTATAACTTGCACCACCTTGACAGCCCCATATCTTCCTTTGTGTGTAACTATCCTATGAGAGCAACTCATTTTGTGTTTGTCTAAGCATTGTGCACTTGCCTTCGGAAAGTGAGAGTGTGAGGCCAAATACAAAAGCTAACATAGAGAGTGAGAAAAAGAATCAAAAAAAAGAGAGAAAAGAAAAAGATAAAATAAAAAGATACATAGTCTCCCAATACAAAGAGAATACCAAGCTTGTAACTGATGCAGCCCGTCCTACGACCGCTACTACATCTACTCCCACGAGCTCCCCAAGTGGACCCATGACTCGCGCCCGAGGCAAACTCCTTCAAGCTAAGGTGAACTCGCTCCTCTCCTTGTGTGACTTCGACACACCCTTTGATGGCTTTCTACTTCATACGCATACCTGTATCATCAGTCGAGAGAAGGACCCAAGGAGCGGAGGAAAGCAACCGATGTTGCCAGACGCCTTGGTACTACGGTTGAGCCGACGGTACTACCGCTCAAGCGGTCCCGGCCTCGGCTACGGACTCTCAGAAGCACCACTCCAGACGCAAGCGGTACTACCGGCCAGCCGGTACTGCAGACGGACAGTACTACCGCCCCCTCTACCGCTTCGCCACAGGCGCCTCCGTGAGCTCCGGATCTCGGCGGTACTCTCAGCGGTACTACCGGTTGCAGCCATTACTGGGTTGCGGACGGTACCACCGGTCTGGCCCGAACCTCGACGCTGAGTTTGGCCCAATGCCTTGTAACCCTTACTATAATTTACCTTTTGTTCAAAACTACCCTGTTTTGTGGCTGGACTATATATAGCCCCCACCCTCTATTGTAAACCCTAGACTTGGATAATAATAGATATTAAGGAAACCCTTTGAGGAACTTATATCTATTGGTCTCATGCTCCTACCAAGGAGCACCGGATTATCCACCCCCCTCTTGGATCTTGCCTAGTGCGTTCAAGTTGTACAAGGCCTTGGGTTCTCGGTTTCTCGCCCCCAAGTCATCAAGATCACACCAAGCACCTCATCCCCCGTTGTTGGCGTGGAGAGCGAGCTTCGCCCAACACCGATCCTAGGGATTATGTTGGACCGGTTGCCACCGGCGTGAGAGATAGGCGTGTATCGTGTTTTGGTGTGCGTGTGTTCGTGGTTTTCATCTCCTTCCTCGTTTCCATCCCCGACCACCGCTTTCCCCCTCATTTCTCGTGGAATTCGTGAAAGATCGGGCCAACCCCCGGGTTACCCCATAACATATTGGTATCAAGAGCACGGTTGATCACGAATTTCCCCCCAATTTTTCTTTTATCCACCTTAAAATCGAAAATCCCACCAAAAAGATCCCCAATTTGCCTTCGGATCGATCTCTGGATTTGGTGAGTTTTTCGTGGTTTTGGTCCATAGATCTGTTACTTTGGGAGTCGATCTATAGCCCCTGTTGTTTCTAGCCCAGCCTTTCAGTCAGATCTTCACGAATTTGGGGTTTTGGCAAGTTCATCTCGTTCCAGTTCTGTGCCAAGCGGTACTACCGGACGTCTGCGGTACTACCATATGCAGTACTACCGGTAGTACAAGCGGTACTACCGCTCACCGGTACTACCACTCGTTACCAGCGGTACTACCGCTAGACTCTGACCGTGCTTCCTTGCCCTTTGACGCCTTAATTTCGTTTGCTGACTTTTCCACTTCGCTTGTTCGTGTTTCGCGTGTTTGTCGCCATTTTCACAACAGCTTCCGCATCAAAGTCATCCCGCGCTCAACGACACCGCGACACTCGAACATCATACCCCACCAACGGTTGCAAGTTGTCAACAATACCAAAGGTATAACTTGCACCACCTTGACAGCCCCATATCTTCCTTTGTGTGTATCTATCCTATGAGAGCAACTCATTTTGTGTTTGTCTAAGCATTGTGCACTTGCCTTCGTAAAGTGAGAGTGTGAGGCCAAATACAAAAGCTAACATAGTAGTATAGAGAGGGAGAAAAAGAATAAAAAAAGGAAAATAAAAAGATAAAATAGAAAGATACATAGTCTCCCAATACAAAGAGCATACCAAGCTTGTAAGCCAAGAAAGAGCGCACCGAGGCAAGTGCACAAATCTATTGCTTATCCTCTTTTGGCAGACGAGTTATGGTCTCTCCTTGCGTTGGCACGACAACCGAGCGTGGTCTTCGTTAGTACCTTTTGTGCTCATTTTCATAGTCGTGCTAACCCCGTTTTTCTCCATGTGTGTGTTTTCCGTGTTTTTGTAGATCGTATCCTTTTGCTTTTGATCTTTGGTTCTTTACCACGTAGAACAATAACTTTTTCTTGGATCGTTTCGTTTGGTTTTCCACAATCCTAACCTTCCACCAAAAAGCTTTTGAGAGTTGTAGCATATTTGTGTGTGAGTTTCTTGCCATTTCACTTTGCACGTTGTTCGCTCATTTGTGTGGCAATTGGTTTGATATAATCTCCAAGGTGAGGTAAAAGGCTAACTCTCCACACCCTTTCTCTCCATATACAACCCTTGTTGGCTTTCCATCATGGACAGGCATGGAGAGCCTTCCCAACCTCCACAACCTCCGGAGCATGACACATAATTCATGACAAGATGGGACCATTGGAAGGTCCGGGGAGAATTTAACTATCGTTGTGAAGCTCTCGAGCGACGCCAAGATGAACAATTTAGCGAGGCCCGTGTGGAATTCAAGAACATCGACAACCGCTTCAAAGAAGTCCGTGGCCAAACGCATGCCATGCAACACAACCTCGGTTATCAAAATGAAGCTCTTGGTCGTGCACTCGCCTCAACGGATGAGAAGCTTCAACGCCTCATTGATGGACTCGCAAGGCCACGCTCGCGCTAATCAAGCTCATCTCGGCACTCCACAAGTGAATCAAGTGCACCTCGCCGTCACACTTCAAGGCACCGGGATGGACCCGTTCTTCAATCCATGAGCTCTTCGCAAGCGGTACCATCTACGTGTCACGCCGCAACGTCAAGCTATGATGGTGACCTCTCCGCAAGACCTCCAAGGCCTTTAAGCCGGCCACAACCAAGGGCACTTGTGATTCAACAAGAGCAACCTCAAATGGACCACCAAGGCCATCGCCGTCGACATGTACCTTCAACAACAAGTGAAGCATCCGAAGAGGACGAACAAGATCACCGTCGACGAGAAGCACTCGAAGATCCTCCAAGGTGTCATCATCGACATGATCGTCCACGTCGGCAACATGATGGTCATGACGAGCCCCCTCCAAATCAAGAAGAAGAGCAGCCCATTGCGCATGCAGCTCGACGTCCTCCTCGCCACAGGGCGCAAGACAATGCTCCTCGACATCAACCATGGCAAGAACAAGAGCAAGCTCCCCAAGCTCGTCGTGAGGACCATCAACCTCCTCCTCGTCCTCAACCGCGTCAACAAAACGAGCAAGCTCCCCAAGCTCGTCGTCAACAACAAGTTCAACCACCAAACGCGGCACCTCAACAACCGCAAGAGCAACGCAACAATCACCAAGCAAGACATGAGATCTCGGATGATGATGATGACCGCCAAAATCATGGAAACCGCCGCAACCGGAACCGCAATGGAGAAGAAACTTTCGGCAAGCTCAAATTCACCATGCCCAAGTTCACCGGTTCCAATGAGCCCGAGGAATATCTCTCTTGGGAACTCAAGGTCAACAAGATCTTCCGCATGCACAATTATAGCAATGAGAAGATGATGGCCATGGCATCCCTCGAGTTTGATGAGTATGCCAACCTTTGGTGGGAACAAGTCCAACTCGCTATGAAGCAAAGAAGAGCCTCCAATCGCAACTTGGCAAGATATGAAGGCTCATATGAGATCCCGCTTTGTTCCTTCACACTACACGCGTGACCTTTTCAACAAGCTTCAAACGCTTAGTCAAGGGACAAAGACCGTGGAAGAGTACTTCAAGCAAATGGAGCTCAACATGATCCGTGCCAACATTGAAGAGCGATATGAGCAAACAATGGCACGCTTCCTCAATGGCTTGAACCATCCCATCAAGCGCACCACCGAGTTCAAAAAGTACAACAACATGGTTGAGCTTGTGCACATCGCATCGAAGGCCGAGCGTCAAGTGCAAGAGGACATCAAGTACAACAAGCCAAAGACGTACTTCACCTACAAGCAAGCACCAACCACTACTCCAACGACACCAAGTGGAAGCTCCTCAAGTACCGCCAAGCTTCCCTTCAAGCCAACTCTCCCTCAAGGAAAACAGCCCCCAAGTGGCAAAAACACAAGGGATGATCAACCATTCAATGGTGAATGCTATAAGTGTGGAGGCAAAGGGCACAAGTCGAACGCATGTGGGAACAAGAAAGTTTTGTTCATTCATGACAACAGCGATGAAGAATACTTGAGTGAGGAAGAGTTTGATGCAAGAGTCAAGGAAGCCATGGCAAGGCAACATTTGGAAGAGGACCAAGAACTTCTTGTGATGTAGCCCGAACTACGGTCGTTACTACATCAAGGTCTCCAACTTACGCCAAGTCGTCATGGACTCCAAAGGTGAATCTGTTCCTCTATGCAAGCCCACTTCCTACCCTAGTGAATGGTATGCTACTTCATACTCCGTCACATATGTATGATAGGTTCACACCGACCAGTACGGAGGCAAGGGAGGAAGCCCGGAACATCAAGCCTGACAAGACGGAGGCTTGGAAGAGGAGACGGAAGAAGAGGCAATCATTGCCAGTCCAAGCGGTACTACGGTTGTCGGAGCCGTACTGCAGTCGTGATCTACCGCCTTCTACCTTCCATCTTGACGGCTCCAACGGATGCTCCAAGGCAAGCGGTACTACAGTCCCAGAGCGGTATTACGGTGATGACCGTACTACTGGTCCTAAGTCCGGTACTACGGTCATGCACTGCTGCGCTCGGTTGGGCCTGACCCATGTATCCCCCTTTACTTACCTATTCGCCTAGTTTATCCCCAAACTACCCTTGTTTAGTGGCTGGCCTATAAATAGAGCCCCCACCCCTCATGTATCCCTTAGGCATAGATGATAGACTAAAGAAGACCCCTATTGTGGAATCTCTAGTTTTGCCTCATCCCCTTTACCAAGGGGACCGACTATCGTCACCAACCTCGATTGTACTTTGCATCACGCATCCATCGTTGAACAAGGCCTTGGAGTTCGATGTCTCGTCTCCAAGTTGTCAAGACCATCCCCAAGGTGTTCTTCCCTCTCCGATGTGGATTTGAGGGAGCACGTTGACCGATCTTTTCTTGCGAGGATTCTATCGGACCGGTGGCCGCCGTTCGGGAGCAATCGGCCTTGTATCGAGTGAGTTTTGCGTGTGTTCATCGTGTTCTTCGCGAGGTGTGTGTTCGCTTCCGCTACCTTCTCCCTTTCCCCTCGCTTTCCCATCGATTTGACCACGAGATCCGTGAAGATCGGGCCACCCAAGAGGTTAACCCCTCCATCATCTGGTATCGACTTTTGGTTGCCACGGATTTCTCATCGATTTGGTCTTTTCCCCATAAATTCGAAAATTCCACCAAAAATAGCCCCAATTCGTGTTTTGGATCGATCTGTGATTTGAGTGCGTTTTGGTAGGTTTTGATCCGTGGATTACTTGCTGAACTTTTTGATTTACCTTCCTTTGCATTTCCATGGCCTAATTCCTTGATTTCCCCCTTCGATTTGGTGTTTTTCTTGAAGATTTTCGGCCCAAATCACCCCAAAATCGCGAAAACGCGTCAAATCTGGGCATCCCAGGTCCAAGCGGTACTACCGGGTCCAAAATCCGGTACTACCGCTTAACTTAATACTACTAGGGCTCAAAAATCGGTACTACCGCCCTATCTGAGATACAAAACAATAGGTTCAGATTTGACCTCTCGTTTTGAGCATAACTTTTGCATCCGAACTCGGATTTTGGTGTTCTTTAGCTCGGTTCGAAGAGGAGAAGGAGCTCTACATCATCATCCACGTGGTTCATGCTATCTACTCCATCCAAATTCCGTGAGCAAGGCGGAATCCAACAATAAAGGGTGAAGATCGTCGACGAAAGGTATAAACATTCCGCGACTTCTCCCCACTTGCATTCCTTTGTGAACTACACTATCTTTGCGAGCAACAAACACCTATTGAGACTAGTTCCTCTTATGATTGCTTGGGCTATGCACATTTGATATCTTGTAGAATTCCGAGCAAACATTGTGAGCGCTATCTCATATAGTTATCTTGTATAGTTGTTGGCACAAGGAAGAGGCAAGTGAAAAAGAAATAAAAAGAAAAAGAGTGATACAAAAAGAAAAAAAATAGAAAAAGAAAAATAAAGAAAAAAAAGAAATATACATGTGCCTCATAGAATAGGAAGCGCAAGCTCGATGAACATCATATAGGTGGTACTTATTGTGCATATCTTGTAGCCCACCAATTTTGTGCAATCGAACTAGCGTCTCTCCTTGTACTTGTGTGAAACGAGCTTATAGTCTTCGCTAGGTAATCATTTGGTTCTTAGCTCACTTTCTCCATCACACAAGTCCCATTTATCACACCATGTGTGTTTCCTTGTACATATTTCCTATCTTGTGGATTGACTTGTTTTGCTTTGTGATCATTGTGGTTCCTTACTTGCCATTACAACATCTTGATTTCGGATTGGTTCTTGACATGCCACTTTCCATACCTATCCACCATAGGCCTTGTGTTTTTTTTTGTTGGTAGTTGGTTTTGGTGTTCCACGTGAACTTCACTTTGCTTGGTTTATTGCTCTCAAGTGTGGCCACTTGTACGATACGATCTTCCAAGGTAAAGTAAGGTTTGACGTTGTATCCCTAACACCCTCTACCACTTCCATATACAACACTTGGTCTTGTGAAGTATGTCTAGGGACTCCGGGACCGAGAATGATTTCCATGAAGAATCCATGATGAGCCACCATGCATATGTCTCCACAAGCATGGACAACATGATGGAGCACTACACCGACAATGGCTCCACATGCTTGGGTGACATGGAGTGCTACAACAACAACGACTCCCCAAGCATGGGCGACTTCAAGAACGGCAACGCCAAGCTCCTCACGTCGCACCGACCAAGACGGAGCCTCCAACTCGAGTGCGCCAAGGTCCATCATCAAATGGACAAGTTCCAAAGCGACCTCCACAACTTCAAGAAGGACATGGACAACGACTTCGACAAAAACATGAGGATGGTCGCCAAGACTAATGATGCTTTGCGCTCATTAGAAAAACTTACAAGGAAGAGTGCCAAGGACAAGGGTCATCGTCGCGAGCGTCATGTGGATGACCAAGTGCGCCACCTACATCAACAATCGGCAAGGCACGCCAATGACCTCCGTCGACACCATCACAAGGCACCTTCAACTTCTAGTGCCACCACCAAAATGGCACCAAGAGCAAGCCTTCGTCCACGCCATCAAGCTTCAACGACTACGCTTGCATTTGAAGACCTCATGAAGGAGGAAAATGAAGACCTCTACTTCGCCAAGTTGGATAGCATGAGCCTACCTCCACCACTACTACGAGATGGCCACAAGACGGTCGATCATGGGATTTTCCCTTCGACCATGGAGGAGAGCGATGATGCCCACCTTATGGCATCCAACCTTGAAGGCGACAAGGTCAAGAATGGTGAGCATGGGATTTTCCCTTCACCAAAGGAGGCGCATGGAGTTGAGGAAACCGAGCCTACCCCCATATGCTTGAGTGATGATGTGGTACCAATCCCATGTGAGTATGAGAGCCACTTAGCCCACTTGAGTGAGAACAAGAGTGAGATTAGTGACTCCACCTTATGTGAGATTGAGTGCTTCCACTTGGAGGGCATGAGCGATACTCCTAGTGAGTTGAGAGTGGTAGTTGATAGGTCAAGTGAGACCATTTCGAATTCTAACAACTTACCCTCTACCTCTATTGTGTTCTCTTGTGTTGTGCTAGGTTCCATTGAGGAAGACGCCCGAAGCTATGAAGCAATGATGCCTCGAATGGAGAAGATGTACATGGTAGATGCTACGCCATGGATACATCAAGAAGATGAAGTCGTCCACAAGGAGGCCACTACTTCCACAACACCCAATTCATATGAGAGGTATGACCAAGGTACCAATAAGGGTGTTGATGATGCCATGATCCCACCAGTGGACATGATGAATTGTGAGGATATGCATGCTATGGGTGATAGTTGTGACATTACATATGCTTCATCCACTTTCCCATGTGATGGCCTTTGCATAATATTGATCATGTGGAATTGTTTGATTGCGATATCATTGCCATAAACATGCCATGCTATGAATCTTGTGTGTATCCTCCAATTGCTTTGGACTTGCCTTGTCATGCTAGTCATTCAATATCTCCCGTTGCTTGCGATAAGATGAATGCTTGCTATTTCACTTGTTTTGCTTGCAACAATATTGATCATATGCGTTATAATGAGATGGCCCCCATAGCTTTCTCAATTTTTGGAGATTTTGATGGTTGCCATGATAAGCATGTTCCCCACTTGCATACTCACCATGCATCTATTTCATACTTGAATGACATTAATGGTGATGTGCACAAGAAGAGATACGTCATGATGGATGATGTGTATCTCTACCATGCACACACGTTCTTCCTTTTACATATGATGTGTGTAGGTACCCGCACAAGAATGTCAACCTCGGTTGAGCACGAGTTGACAAAAAGAGCTCTTGAGAGCATCCCACAAGTGAGTTCAAGATCGAACCCAGCTCTGATACCTTTTGCATGCTTTGCTTCTTTCATGTTGGCAAATTGCTCTTTCCTATGGTTTGATTGCAAGCATGTTAATGGTATTATCTTCCCTTGTGACATTCATGCTTCTTCTCTTTTAGATAATGATGCTTTGTGTGTTCCAACAAAAATGTTGAACAATTTACCTTTACGATGTTTTATGTGCAACCACAATTCCGGTAAGAACATGTATTGTCATGAGAGCTTCCAAGAATCTCGTCTTGTTGTTGCAACAAACATAAGGACCACTTGCTCTTTCATTTGGTTTGTTTGCAAACACGTTACTTTGGCTTCCGCTTGGGATACTCATATTGCCATGACATTTGCTATCGATGATTTGTGTGTGACATCCAACATGTCAAACAATTTATCTTTCCAATGGTTGGTTGGCACACATAATGATGTTGCTTTGGACATTCTTCCTTTTGTGTTTTTGCCAAATTCTCCTAGTTTTGCATCAAAGATGTTGATCAAATTTCTATTCGATTGCTTTGAATGCCACAATAAGATGTTATATGGAGTTTTTGAGTTTCCACATTTGGATGATGTTCAAACGATTTCCATGCACATTGACCTTGCATATGCATCCCGTTTGCTATACTTGAGTTGTGCTAATCGTGTTGTGAACAAGGATGGACATGCCACAAATGACATGCTCCTCTATCACACACAAACATATGTTGCTTGGTCTTTGTTGTATGAAGGTACAAATGCATACACGTCAACCTCTATGGACTATATGTTGACAAGAAGAATCGAAGAGAGTTACCTATGGCTACCCTTCATCGAGCTATCTGTACATGATAAGGTGACTTCCTTCTACTTGAGGACTCATGCAATAATCTTCATGAATTGGCTACGCTTTGAGTGTTGCTTTGCTTTTGTTGTGAGCTTTGTAGGCTTCAAGGAAGGTGAAGGAACATTGAAGTGTTGTCAAGTCAATCTTCCCGAGGACGACTATATGGTGAACCCCAGGATCAAGGATGTCCTTCGACCTCTTCTACTTCGTGATGAACATGGAGAGTCGAGGACGACTCTTTTTGAAGGGGAGATGATGTGCCGACCTACCCACGTTACTACATCAAGGTCTCCAACTTACGCCAAGTCGTCATGGACTCCAAAGGTGAATCCGTTCCTCTATGCAAGCCCACTTCCTACCCTAGTGAATGGTATGCTACTTCATACTCGTCACATATGTATGATAGGTTCACACCACCAAGACGGAGGCAAGGGAGGAAGCCGGAACATCAAGCCCGACAAGGCGGAGGCTTGGAAGAGGAGACGGAAGAAGGCAGTCGGCATTGCTGTCCAAGCGGTACTACCGGTTGTGGAACCGTACTACCGGTCAATACCGCCCCTTCTGCTTCGCTCTTGGCGGCTCCAACGGATGCTCCAAGATCGCAAGCGGTACTACTGGTCTGAGCGGTACTACTGGTCCTAAGTCCCAGATTACCCGGTCATGCACACTGGGCACCAGTTGGGCCACAGCCCATGTATCCTCCTTTACTTACCTATTCGCCTAGTTTATCCCCAAACTACCCTTGTTTAGTGGCTGGGCTATAAATAGAGCCCCCACCCCTCATGTATCCCTTAGGCATAGATGATAGACTAAAGAAAACCCCCATTGTGGAATCTCTAGTTTTGCCTCATCCCCTTTACCAAGGGGACCGACTATCGTCACCAACCTCGATTGGACTTTGCATCACGCATCCATCGTTGAACAAGGCCTTGGAGTTCGATGTCTCGTCTCCAAGTTGTCAAGACCCTCCCCAAGGAGTTCTTCCCTCTCCGATGTGGATTTGAGGGAGCACGTTGACCGATCTTTCCTTGCGAGGATTCTATCGGACCGATGGCCGCCGTTCGGGAGCAATCGGCCTTGTATCGAGTGAGTTTTGCGTGTGTTCATCGTGTTCTTCGCGAGGTGTGTGTTCGCTTCCGCTACCTTCTCCCTTTCCCCTTGCTTTCCCATCGATTTGACCACGAGATCCATGAAGATCGGGCCACCCAAGAGGTTAACCCCTCCATCATCTTGTGTGTGAGCATGACGCAAGTCCATCGCTTGTGGTCACAAGGGTCTTGACTACCCAAGTCAATGAGAAGGAAGACCAACGCTCGAACATCTTCCAAACTCGTGCCGGTATCAATGGGAAGTCCATCAAAGTTGTCATCGATGGAGGGAATTTCCACAACCTTGCAAGTACGGAATTGTGTGAGAAACTCAATGATGCAGCCCGTCCTCCGACCGCTACTACATCTACTCCCACGAGCTACCCAAATGGACCCTTGACTCGCGCCCGAGCCAAGCTCCTTCAAACTAAGGTGAACTCGCTCCTCTCCTTGTGTGACTTCAACACCCCTTGGATGGCTTGCTACTTCACGCAAACTCATGCATCATCAGTACGAGGAAGCCACCGATCATTGCCAGACAAAGCGGTACTACCGGTTGGGACGGCCATTACTGCCTCAGCGATCCCAAGCTGCTCGCACCGCCGCCCTCACGCCTCGAAGCCAGCGGTACTACCGGTCCTACAACGGTACTACTGTGGCGTCTGCCAGCGCCCTCTGGCCATCGCCACGCCCGACGGAAGCCCAGCCCTCAAGCGGTACTACTGAAGCGGTACCGGTGACCACCGTACTACCGGTTGCCGGACTACCGGTCCTGCCAGACCCTGATTGCTTCGGTTCGCCCTATGCCTTGTAACCCAACTTATAATTTATCTTTTCATTCAAACTACCCCTGTTATGTGGTCGGACTATATAGCCCCACCCTCTATTGTAATCGTTAGACTTGGATAATAATAGATATTAAGGAAACCCTTTGAGGACTTATATCTATTGGTCTCATGCTCCTACCAAGGAACCGGATTATCCACCCTCTTGGATCTTGCCTAGTGCGTTCAAGTTGTACAAGGCCTTGGGTTCTCGGTTTCCGCCCCAAGTCGTCAAGGTCTCACCAAGCACCTCATCCCCCGTTGTTGGCGTGGAGAGTGAGCTTCGCCCAACACCGATCCTAGGGATTATGTTGGACCGGTTGCCACCGGCGTGAGGAGTAGGCGTGTATCGTGTTTTGGTGTGCGTGTGTTCGTGGTTTTCCATCGCCTTCCCCGATTTCAAACCCGACCACCTCTCTTCCCCCCTCGTTCCTCGTGGAATTCGTGAAAGATCGGGCCAACCCCAGGGTTACCCCCTAACATATTGGTATCAAGAGCACGGTTGATCACGAATTTCCTCAAATTTTTTCTTTTCTCCGCCTTAAAAACGAAAATCCTACCAAAAAGAGCCCAATTTGCCTTCGGATCGATCCCTGGATTTGGTGAGTTTTTCGTGGTTTTGGTCCATAGATCTGTTGCTTTGGGAGTCGATCTATAGCCCTCTTGTTTCTAGCTCGACTTTCGGCCGATTTTTCAACGAATTTGAGGTTTTGGCAAGTTCACCTGTCGAGCTGTGCAGTCTTGCCAGCATAATGATTATCACGTTATGCAGATTACTACCGGTGTTGACCGTACTCACTCCACGGTACCGCCTGATCAGCGGTACTACCTTCAGATCTGCCTCCCGCACTTTGACGCCTCGATTTGTCACGACTGTTCCACCTCGCTTGTTCGTGTTTCGTGTTTGTCGCCATTTTCACAACAGCTTCCGATCAACGTCATCCGCGCTCAACGACGCGACACTCGAACATCTTTTCCACCAACGGTTGCAAGTCGTCAACAATACCAAAGGTATAACTTGCACCACCTTGTCACCCCATATCTTCCTTTGTGTGTATCTATCCTATGAGAGCAACTCATTTTGTGTTTGTCTAAGCATTGTGCACTTGCCTTGGAAGTGAGAGTTTGACGCCAAATACAAAAGCTAACATAGTAGCATAGCAAGGGAGAAAAAGGAAAAAGAATCAAAAAAAAAAAAAAAAAAAAAAAAAAAGAGATACATAGTCCCCCAATACAAAGAGAATACCAAGCTTGTAAGCCAAGAAAGAGAGAAGAAAGAGCGCTCCGCGGCAAGTGCACAAATCTATTGCTTACCCTCTTTTGGCAAACGAGTTGTGGTCTCTCCTTGTGTTGGCACATGACCGGCGTAGTCTTCGTTAGGACCTTTTGTGCTCATTTTCATAGTCGTGCTAACCCGTTTTCTCCACGTGTGTTTCCGTGTTTTTGGTAGATCGTATCCTTTTGCTTTTGATCTTTGGTTCTTTACCACGTGGGACAATGACCTTTGCTTGGATCGTTTCGTTTGGTTTTCCACAACCCTTACCTTCCACCAAAAGCCTTTGTGAGTTTCTTGCCATTTCACTTTGCACGCTTTTCGCTCATTTGTGTGGCAATTGGTTTGATATAATCTCCAAGGTGAGGTAAAAGGCTAACTCTCCACACCCTTTCTCTCCATATACAACCATTGTTGTCTTTGCATCATGGACAGGCATGGAGAGCCATCCCAACCACCACCACCTCGGAGGATGATAACCAATTCATGACAAGATGGGACCATTGGAAGATCCGATGAGAATTCAACTATCGTTGTGAAGCTCTCGCGGCGCCAAGATGAACAATTTAGCGAGGCCTGTGGAATTCAAGAACATCGACAACCGCTTGAAGAAGTCCGTACAAATGCATGCCATGCAACACAACCTCGGGCATCAAAATGAAGCTCTTGGCCGTGCACTCGCCTCAACGGATGAGAAGCTCCAACACATCATCGATGGACTCGCAAGGACACGCCGCGAATCAAGCTCATCTCGGCTCATCAAGTGAAACAAGTGCACCTGCCCGTTATGCTTCAAGGCACCGGATGGACCCGTTCTTCAATCCATAAGCTCTTCGCAGTGGTACCATCTCGCGTCCGCGCGACATCAAGCTATGATGGTGACCTCTCCGCAAGACCTCCAAGACGTGAAGCAAACCGACCACAACCAAGGCACCGGTGATTCAACAAGAGCAACCTCGCATAGACCACCACGGCCATCGACGTACACGCTCCTTCATCAACAAGTGAAACTTCCGAAGAGGACGTTCAAGATCATCGCCGCGTGAAGCACTCAAGATCCTCAAGCGTCATCATCGCTATGAGCGCCCTCGTCGCCAACATAATGGTCATGACGAGCCTCCCTACACCAAGAAGAAGAACAGCCCATGGCGTCCTCCTCGCCACATAGCGCAAGCTAATGCTCCTCGCCATCAACCACGACAAGAGCAAGAGCAAGCTACCCAAGCTCGTCGTGAGGACCATCAACCTCCCTCGTCCGCATCCGCGACAAGAAAACGAGCACGCTCCCAAGCTCGTCGTCAACAACAAGTTCCTCCACCAAACGCGGCACCTCAACAACCACGCGAGCATCGCAACAATCACCAAGCAAGACATGAGCTCTGATGATGATGATGACCGTCAAAATAATGGCAACACGCAACCGAACCGCAATGGAGAAGAAACTTCGCAAGCTCAAATTCACCATGCCCAAGTTCACGGTTCCAATGAGCCCGAGGAATATCTCTCTTGGGAACTCAAGGTCGACAAGATCTTCCGCATGCACAATTATAGCAATGAGAAGATGATGGCCATGGCATCCTCGAGTTTGATGAGTATGCCAACCTTTGGTGGGAACAAGTCCAACTCGCTCATGAAGCAAAGAAGAGCCTCCAATCGCCACTTGGCAAGATATGAAGGCTCATATGAGATCCCGCTTTGTTCCTTCACACTACACGCGTGACCTCTTCAACAAGCTTCAAACGCTTAGTCAAGGGACAAAGACCGTGGAAGAGTACTTCAAGCAAATGGAGCTCAACATGATCCGTGCCAACATTGAAGAGCGAGATGAGCAAACAATGGCACGCTTCCTCAATGGTTTGAACCATCCCATCAAACGCATTACCGAGTTCCAAAAGTACAACAACATGGTTGAGCTTGTGCACATCTGTCACATCCCAAGATTTTTCAAATCTTGTAATGTGAAAATAAAATTAATAAAATAAAACTTTGTTGATTTTCAGAGCCAGAAGAAACTTTTTTTTGAATACAATTGGAACTTCAAACCCATTTGAATTAAAATAAACCTCAAGAGATTTAAAAAGATAAACATTTAATAAAAGGAAAATAAAAACATTTGGAAATACTATTTTGAAACAATTAAATGAAAAGATTTGTTTTCAAATGAAATAGAAGTTTTATAAATAAAGATTATTTAATAAAGGCCAATTTAAACCTTGACCAAACTTTGGGAATTAAAAACATTTAGTTTGAATAGAAATAACAAAGGTTTATTTAAAATAAAATAATAAGGAATTAATATCAAAATTTATTATGAAAGGTTTTACTACTTTAATTAAAACATCAAGACTTATTAAATTGTTTAAAATAGGTTTTCCAAGTATTTTATATTCTCTAATAAAACCTACTAAAGTGTTTTGCTTTAGATTCAAAATAAATATATCAAATAAAATAAATCCTATTTGAAATAATAATGAAGGTCTATTATATTAATTAAATAATGAACCCTAAAATAAAATGTTATTCTATTTTTAAACAAATCTCCAAGTATTCTATATTTCCCAAATAAAACCCACTAATTTAGTTTTGAAGATATTTAGTTTCAAATAAAGATTTTATTAATAAAATTAAACTCTATTTTGATTTAATAACTAAGGCCCATTATATATAATTATTATTGGACCCTAAAAGCAAAATAATATTTTGTTTTAAACAAGTATCCAAGTATTATTTATTTCCAAATAAAACCTACTGATTGGGTTTTGAAAATAATTGGATTTTAAATGAAGTTTTTATTAAATAAAAACAAACCCTATTTTATTAAATAACTAATGGTCCATTTATTTAATTAATAAATGGAACCTAAAAAGATTTAAAATAATATTTTATTTTAGAATGTGAATTATGATGATAAACAGAACCAAAAAAAAACTCATTACAATAGTTTGAATTATTTGAATGATTGTCTTGTTGTTTGAGTTGTGAAATGAAATTCAAATCAGTAAATAAAATGGAAAAAGGAAAATGTTTACAAAAAAAAAAAAGAGGAAACAACAAAGACCAACTACTTTAAGCCCATCACCCAAATTGACTCCCTCTCCCCCCGAACTGTTTTCCTCACTGAAACAACCCACGAGCAACTGACTGGTGGACCTTCTCTCGATTCATTTCCCCACTGACCAGTGGACCCCTTCCACTGTTCATCTTTCTTCTCCACCCCACGACTGCTTCTCCTTTCTCTCGCCAGCCGTTGCAGGCTTGATTTCGCGCATCAAATACGCCATAACGCGGCCGCCTTAACTCATTGCGATCCTGTCTTAATCTCCCACGCCTCTCCTCCATTCCCCTCACATCACTCCTTCTCCGCCACGAGGTCGACCAGGCTCCCTCTGCCTCCGGCGACCCCTCGCCAATTCCGGCGGACACGCCCTTCCGCCTCCTGAGCACACAAGCAAGTTCCCACTTCCTCAAGCTCCTCTCAGATCTCCTTTCACATGGCGCGCCAGAAGTCTTTGACAAAGTTCGACCTTGCCTTCCTCAACTCCGACGACGCCCAGTGATTCAGACCACCCGACCCCTATCGTTCACACACGCCTTCTTCGTATCCTTGCGCTCGACCATGTGCCTCGTTTGTCTCGGTGACTTTAGCCGTCTTCGACTTGACCATAGCCGTCCGTCACAAGATCGACTCGGCGAGCAATTCCGCCAACCTCGTGCCCGCCTCCCCAAGAGCACGTTGAGCATCGATCATCCGCGAATCGGTGAGCTCCTCTCTCTTCCTCGCTTCGCCAAACACCGCTTCGCCCGCCGCTGCCGCCACGGTTACCGCCATCTTAGGTCATTGGATTGAGCATTGGATCTTGATCCCGAGGCTTGGATAGATTCACTTATACTGTGAAGGGTACTCGATCCGAGCCACACGATTGAGTTAGATCCAACGCATGGGCGTGATCCGCAATGACGGTATCCGCGAATAAGAAGCTGCCGCGTGTCCAGTGTTCGATTTAAATCAGATATTTGAATCAGATTTAATTGCAAACTTCAAACCTTTGTAACTTTTGATCCATACGTCCAAATTTGACAAATTTTATATCAAAAGATTCAGGAGAACAAGCCCTAGCCAACCATGGCCTTAGTTTGTCAAATAGTATTTGTTAGCTTGTTTAAATTTGCAGATTCTTTTGCGTGCTTGCTAACATTAGAAAAATCATTTAAAAATGAATTTTGAGATCAAACCTTTGCCAATTGGTTTATTGTGCCCCTACTGACCCTAGGAATCAACCCATGGTTTGGAAAATGAATTTGGAAAAGTTTGGAATGGATTAATTAGTTTAGTCCATTTCTAGCCAAATAAAATTAGTGATTATATTATGGAAATGTTTAAAGGAAGAAAACTTTGGAGTAGATGGTTTGGACCAAACCTACTGACCCAAAAACACCAAGTTTTGCAATAGCAACTCATTTGGTGAACCCTATGGGAAAATGGCTTAGTAAAAATATTTCTACACCACATAAAAATAACACTTTGTTTTGAAAATGGTTTTAAAGTGAAACCTTTTGCAAATGACTTAGCCACTTTAGGAAATGACCATTTGATTTACCCAAATGACCATGACCCACTAGGAACCACCTTTTCAAACAAAACAAAGCTTGGCATGCTTGCATGCATTTCTTTGACTATGTTATTTATGTGTGTTGTTTTGCTTGATTGGTAGATTGAGATTGTGCCTTGCTTGATTTATTTGTAGTGACTTGAAGAGTGTGATTGTTGCAAAGATCAAGAAGTGAACCCATACTCTACCAAAAAGGCAAGTGATGCTTCATACTTTTATCCTATTACTTTCACTATGCATTAGTGATTTTGTTAAGTAAAACTTGCATGGATTTTGCTAAGTATAGATCTTGCTATAGGAAAACATAGTAATGAATCCTTAGTAGGATTTTCCTAAGTTAGAGATTCCTACTACTACCAAGCTTAGCCTAGCTAATAGAAAACATGGGTGGAATATATATTCACACTATGGAAAAATATTCTAAGTCTAAGGACTTGTGATTTTGTCTAATAAAACAACTAAGTTAATGAATCACCTGGGTGGAATGGAATAGATTGGTGGAGAATGGTTGAGTGGTTCACAAGGCCATGGACTTGGATTGTGTATCTCACTTGTGGAATGCCACCCAGGAAACAAAGAGATTGGAGATGTCAAATGTTGAGAAGCTTCAAGTGCAACCACTTGGCAATATGGGCTCTGCCATGATCATATAGGTTGCAAGAACTTAGCCATATGGACAGTGGGTGGTAGTGTTTGATAGGTTGGAGCGCGTCCATTTTGGTCTAAGGGAAGGCTTCTGAAAGATTTTGTCTTGGGAAACCAAGTCTTGTGGGTAAAGTGCACCACCTCTGCAGAGTGTAAAATCTAAGTACTTAGCCATGTCCCTGGTAAAGGACAATTTGAGCATCAAGACATGGAAACAATCAAGAATCTCATCATTCCAACTTCTAAATAAAAACTTGTGGGTGAACAAGGGATTGTGTGTATTCTTCAATCCTTGATGGAAAGATGGCTTGATATAAGGATCTTGAAATCTTGGATTGAGGAAAATGATTTTACCAAGCACTTCAGTCTTTGATTTGTAGATGCCTCGAGAAGGATCTTCAGTCTTTGATTAAGGGAAGCATTGGAAAAGTTTTTGACAAAACTATTTATTTTCAAAACGTTAAGGAGAAATCTATTTTGAGCAATGCAAGCCTCAACTCCACTTAGCCAAATGCATATAAATGATAGACTCCACTATATATTCCATAGTATCACTTGCCAATACAATTCAAATGTATTGACCCTTGTGGTCGAATTTGTAATGTTGCAGGTTTGATTGTTTTAAATGAAGATTGTTTGATTGACTAGGATTACAAAGTCTACAACCAACATCTGCCTGTGGCACTTTGAAGATGAAGGACCCATACTTATAGTTATTCCGCTGCAATGTAATGTAATAGCCAAATGAGCTATGTAAGATGTAATAAAATTATGTTATTCCTGGTTATAAAGTTATATTATGACCTTTGTTTCTTGATATTACATCTAAACTGTGGATGCTAGCTATTGATCCAGGGACTAGCATTGTAAACACAGGAGGACTCTACCTTATCAGGTTGGGACCCCCTAACAGATGGTATCAGAGCATTGTGTTGCCTGTAGGATTTGTAAACCCTAGGATTGGACAAAACCCTTAGAAAAATAGGAGTGATATTTTGATCCAAAACTTATTTACAAAACACTTGTAAACTCTTTCCTTAACCATTTTGGTTTCAACTCTACATCTCTTCTATTCAAACCTGATGGAAAAACCTACCCCATGACCAAAGACTACTCTATGTGCAAAAGACTTCTTCAACTACTTCAACTCTAATGACTTCAACATCTTCAGCATATTCACCAAAGACTTCCAACTTGGAAACTATTAAGGACTACAAGTGAGACAAGGAAAACCTACTCAAGATTTAGAGACTAAGGGAATGCAAAATAAGAAAGTGCCATCAAAAACTTTGAAGTATTGTGACCAAGAGTTTTCTCAAGGGAACCATGATCTCAAGTAAGAAAAATCAAGAAGGAAGGAAAGATCACAAGTGAACCATATAGATGGACCACCATAATTTAGCTAAGTCAAAAACACACCAACTTATGTGGTGTAACAAAAATGTTTTGTTGCCTAAGTATGTGCTTGAACTTTGTTGTTTGAGTGGAGTGTTTGCTTGTGTTTGCATGCACATTGTTTGTGTGAATTGAGATATGTGTGATTAGAAATATCTCATTAGAAATATCTTGTCTATTCTAATCTCCCTTCAACCCCAAACAGATGACTACCCCAAAGGATTCCAAGGTTGATGACACCAACACCAACCAAGCTGACAGCCTTGGAGAACTCATAGCAACCCAACATCAATTGAACCAATTGACAGCTCAGTTCCTAGCCAACAATAGTAATGAAGATCCAGCATTACAAAGGTTTTTAGAGGAACAGTCCCAATTGATGCTTAAGGTGACTAATCAAATGATTAGCATGGAAGAAAACTTACCTAGAAGAGAGTATGATAGCAAGGATGAAAGGAATGTTGTTCTAGATGGAGCCCCAGCTTGCATTATTTGTGGAGACAAGGATCATACTTCCAAGGAGCATGAAGGACAATGCCCCAATTGTGATGAAGATCATCCTGTTGGTGAATGCCCTACCTCTCAAGCTACTTGCTACCTTTGTGAAGGAAGTGATCATACTCCTGGCCTATGTCCTATCTATGCCATGGTAGAACAAAGGAAACAAGAAGGATCCAAGTCTACCAAAGGAAAAGGACCACTACTACTTCCAAGCAAGACAACCCAATTCAAAGGATCCAGGAAAATCAAGAAGCCCAAGCAAGACATGAGCCTTGTACAATGTCGTAAATGTAATGAAATGGGACACTACTCCAGTGGATGCCCAGGGAACATAAAGAATAAAGGAATTGACCAAGTGTGGTGTAACAACTGCAATGAACCAGGTCACTTTGTAGCAACTTGCCCAAAAGAGCAACGCAAAGAACTCAAGGACATTAATTGTTTCAACTGCAAGAATCCAGGACACTATGCAAGCAACTGTCCAGAAAGGATGAAGAACAAGTTGAACAAGCCTATGGAGAAGCTCAACCTTGGTCCATGAGACAAGCACAGGAATAAAGCAAAAGTTTAACTTAGAGAAATTTCCAGGACCCAAGAAGGCCAATATGTAATTTTTGTTTGAAAAATTTTAAGGGTGGTAGTACCCTAGTTGTTTGAACTTGATTGTAACCCCAGCCTTCCCAAATCTCGGGACGAGATTTATTTTAAGGGTGGTAGCCTGTCACATCCCAAGATTTTTCAAATCTTGTAATGTGAAAATAAAATTAATAAAATAAAACTTTGTTGATTTTCAGAGCCAGAAGAAACTTTTTTTTGAATACAATTGGAACTTCAAACCCATTTGAATTAAAATAAACCTCAAGAGATTTAAAAAGATAAACATTTAATAAAAGGAAAATAAAAACATTTGGAAATACTATTTTGAAACAATTAAATGAAAAGATTTGTTTTCAAATGAAATAGAAGTTTTATAAATAAAGATTATTTAATAAAGGCCAATTTAAACCTTGACCAAACTTTGGGAATTAAAAACATTTAGTTTGAATAGAAATAACAAAGGTTTATTTAAAATAAAATAATAAGGAATTAATATCAAAATTTATTATGAAAGGTTTTACTACTTTAATTAAAACATCAAGACTTATTAAATTGTTTAAAATAGGTTTTCCAAGTATTTTATATTCTCTAATAAAACCTACTAAAGTGTTTTTGCTTTAGATTCAAAATAAATATATCAAATAAAATAAATCCTATTTGAAATAATAATGAAGGTCTATTATATTAATTAAATAATGAACCCTAAAATAAAATGTTATTCTATTTTTAAACAAATCTCCAAGTATTCTATATTTCCCAAATAAAACCCACTAATTTAGTTTTGAAGATATTTAGTTTCAAATAAAGATTTTATTAATAAAATTAAACTCTATTTTGATTTAATAACTAAGGCCCATTATATATAATTATTATTGGACCTAAAAAGCAAAATAATATTTTGTTTTAAACAAGTATCCAAGTATTATTTATTTCCAAATAAAACCTACTGATTGGGTTTTGAAAATAATTGGATTTTAAATGAAGTTTTTATTAAATAAAAACAAACCCTATTTTATTAAATAACTAATGGTCCATTTATTTAATTAATAAATGGAACCTAAAAAGATTTAAAATAATATTTTATTTTAGAATGTGAATTATGATGATAAACAGAACCAAAAAAAAACTCATTACAATAGTTTGAATTATTTGAATGATTGTCTTGTTGTTTGAGTTGTGAAATGAAATTCAAATCAGTAAATAAAATGGAAAAAGGAAAATGTTTCTGTACAAAAAAAAAAAAGAGGAAACAACAGCAACCCAACTACCCAGCCCACGAAGCCCATCAGTCCAGCCCAGCTCCCTCTCCCCTCCCCGAACCGTTTTCCTCACCGCTGAAACAACCCACGAGCAACTGACTGGTGGACCTTCTCTCGATTCATTTCTAACCGACTGGACCCTTCCATCGTTCATCTTTCTTCTCCACCCACGATCGCTTCTCCTTTCTCTCGCCACCAGGTGCTTGATTTCGCGTGATCAAATACGCCATAACGCTGCCGCTTTAACTTCCGCAATACTGCCTTAATCTCCCACGCCTCTCCTCCATTCCCTCACATCACTCCTTCTCCGCCCGAGGTCGCCACACCACCCAGAGCTCCCTCGCCTCCGCGACCCTCTCGCTTCCCCAAAGACACGCTCCTTCCGCCTCATCGAGCACACAAACAAGTTCCCCACTTCCTCAAGCTCCTCTCAGATTTCCTTTCAACCGCTGGCGCCAGAAGCCGCTCGACAAAAGTTCACCGCCGTCTTCCTCAACTCCGACGACGCCCACGGTGATTCCACACCCCGACCCTATCGCTCACACACACGCCTTCTTCGTATCCTTGCGCCTCGACCATGTGCCTCGTTTGTCTCAGGTGACTCTAGCTTGTCTTCGACTTGACCATAGCCGTCCCGCCAGATGTCGACTCGGCGAGCAATTCCGCCCAACCTCGTGCGCCCGCCTCCCAAGAGCACGTTGAGCATCAAGATCATCCCGCGAATCGGTGAGCTCTCTCTCTCTTCCTCGCTTCGCCAAACACCGCTGCCTTCGCCGTCATTACGCCAATGGTTACCGCCATTTTAGGTCATTGATTCGCCGTTGGATCTTGATCCCGAGGCTTGGATAGATTCACTTATACGCCAAGGGGTACTGATCCGAGCCACACGATTGAGTTAGATCCAACGATCCTGGGCGTGATCCGTTAAGCGGTATCCCGAATAAGAAGTCGCGTGTCCAAAGGTTCGATTTAAATCGATATTTGAATCGATTTAATTGCAAACTTCAAACCTTTGTAACTTTTGATCCATACGTCCAAATTTGACAAATTTTATATCAAAAGATTCAGGAGAACAAGCCCTAGCCAACCATGGCCTTAGTTTGTCAAATAGTATTTGTTAGCTTGTTTAAATTTGCAGATTCTTTTGTGCTTGCTAACATTAGAAAAATCATTTAAAAATGAATTTTGAGATCAAACCTTTGCCAATTGGTTTATTGTGCCCCTCGACCCTAGGAATCAACCCATGGTTTGGAAAATGAATTTGGAAAAGTTTGGAATGGATTAATTAGTTTAGTCCATTTCTAGCCAAATAAAATTAGTGATTATATTATGGAAATGTTTAAAGGAAGAAAACTTTGGAGTAGATGGTTTGGACCAAACCTACTGACCCAAAAACACCAAGTTTTGCAATAGCAACTCATTTGGTGAACCCTATGGGAAAATGGCTTAGTAAAAATATTTCTACACCACATAAAAATAACACTTTGTTTTGAAAATGGTTTTAAAGTGAAACCTTTTGCAAATGACTTAGCCACTTTAGGAAATGACCATTTGATTTACCCAAATGACCATGACCCACTAGGAACCACCTTTTCAAACAAAACAAAGC
This sequence comes from Avena longiglumis, assembly GCA_030063025.1. NCBI lineage: Eukaryota > Viridiplantae > Streptophyta > Magnoliopsida > Poales > Poaceae > Avena > Avena longiglumis. The sequence goes on along the minus strand of CP125976.1, from coordinate 341,619,396 downwards.
TTGGCATGCTTGCATGCATTTCTTTGACTATGTTATTTATGTGTTGTTTTGCTTGATTGGTAGATTGAGATTGTGCCTTGCTTGATTTATTTGTAGTGACTAGAAGAGTGTGATTGTTGCAAAGATCAAGAAGTGAACCCATACTCTACCAAAAAGGCAAGTGATGCTTCATACTTTTATCCTATTACTTTCACTATGCATTAGTGATTTTGTTAAGTAAAACTTGCATGGATTTTGCTAAGTATAGATCTTGCTATAGGAAAACATAGTAATTAATCCTTAGTAGGATTTTCCTAAGTTAGAGATTCCTACTACTACCAAGCTTAGCCTAGCTAATAGAAAACATGGGAGGAATATATATTCACACTATGGAAAAATATTCTAAGTCTAAGGACTTGTGATTTTGTCTAATAAAACAACTAAGTTAATGAATCACACGGTGGAATGGAATAGATTGGTGGAGAATGGTTGAGTGGTTCACAAGGCCATGGACTTGGATTGTGTATCTCACTTGTGGAATGCCACCCAGAAACAAAGAGATTGGAGATGTCAAATGTTGAGAAGCTTCAAGTGCAACCACTTGGCAATATGGGCTCGCCATGATCATATAGGTTGCAAGAACTTAGCCAAATGGACAGGTGGTAGTGTTTGATAGGTTGGAGCCCATTCCATTTGGTCTAAGGAAGGCTTCAAAGATTTTGTCTTGGGAAACCAAGTCTTGTGGGTAAAGTGCACCACCTCTGCAGAGTGTAAAATCTAAGTACTTAGCCATGTCCCTGGTAAAGGACAATTTGAGCATCAAGACATGGAAACAATCAAGAATCTCATCATTCCAACTTCTAAATAAAAACTTGTGGGTGAACAAGGGATTGTGTGTATTCTTCAATCCTTGATGGAAAGATGGCTTGATATAAGGATCTTGAAATCTTGGATTGAGGAAAATGATTTTACCAAGCACTTCAGTCTTTGATTTGTAGATGCCTCGAGAAGGATCTTCAGTCTTTGATTAAGGGAAGCATTGGAAAAGTTTTTGACAAAACTATTTATTTTCAAAACGTTAAGGAGAAATCTATTTTGAGCAATGCAAGCCTCAACTCCACTTAGCCAAATGCATATAAATGATAGACTCCACTATATATTCCATAGTATCACTTGCCAATACAATTCAAATGTATTGACCCTTGTGGCTGTAACTTGTAATGTTGCAGGTTTGATTGTTTTAAATGAAGATTGTTTGATTGACTAGGATTACAAAGTCTACAACCAACATCTGCCTGTGGCACTTTGAAGATGAAGGACCCATACTTATAGTTATTCCGCTGCAATGTAATGTAATAGCCAAATGAGCTATGTAAGATGTAATAAAATTATGTTATTCCTGGTTATAAAGTTATATTATGACCTTTGTTTCTTGATATTACATCTAAACTGTGGATGCTAGCTATTGATCCAGGGACTAGCATTGTAAACACAGGAGGACTCTACCTTATCAGGTTGGGACCCCCTAACAACATCGCATCCAAGGCCGAGCGCCAAGTGCAAGAGGACATCAAGTACAACAAGCCAAAGACGTACTTCACCTACAAGCAAGCGCCAACCACTACTCCAACAACACCAAGTGGAAGCTCACCAAGTACAACCAAGCTTCCCTTCAAGCCAACTATTCCCCAAGGAAAACAGCCCCCAAGTGGCAAACAAACACGGGATGATCAACCATTCAATGGTGAATGCTACAAGTGTGGAGGCAAAGGGCACAAGTCCAATGCATGTGGAAACAAAAAAGTTTTGTTCATCCACGACAACGGCGATGAAGAATACTTGAGTGAAGAAGAGTTTGATGCAAGGGTCAAGGAAGCCATGGCAAGGCAACACTTGGAAGAGGACCAAGAACTTCTTGTGTGTGAGCATGACGCAAGTCCATCGCTTGTGGTCACAAGGGTCTTGACTACTCAAGCCAATGAAAATGAAGACCAACGCTCGAACATCTTCCAAACTCGTGCCGGCATCAATGGGAAGTCCATCAAAGTTGTCATCGATGGAGGAAGTTGCCACAACCTCGCAAGCACGGAATTGTGTGAGAAACTCAATCTCACCCTTCACCCACATAGACACCCCTACCATATCCAATGGCTAAGTGACCAAGGATCGTCAAGATCAAGCACACCGTCTCGGTGACGTTCTCCATTGGACACTAAGGACACGGTGGAATGTGGCGTGGTTCCAATGACGGTTTGTCACATGTTGCTCGGAAGGCCGTGGCAATATGACAAGTGTGCTTTGCATAGTGGTCACTCAAACACCTACACTTTCAAATGGCTTGATAATACTTGTGTGTTGCAACCAATGACTCCTAGCCAAATAATTGCGGACAATGCAAAGGCTTTAGCGAGGGCGCACACGCAAAAAACACCTTGTGACAAGAGTGGTGAGCGAGAGAACCACACCATAGTGAGTGAGAGCTACAAGCCAAACTCGAGGAAAAACTAAGAGTGTTCTTCTAGCCACCAAAAGTGAGATGAGAGAAGTGAGAACAACCCATCCATCTTGCACGCCCTCGTATGCAAGGGACTAGCGCAAGGAACTAATGACTTGACAAATATTCCTCCTTCTTTGATGGCTGTTTGCAGAATTCCAAGATGTATTCCCGAAGAGCTTCCTCATGGCCTTCCTCCTCTTCGTGGAATCGAGCAATCGACCTCATACCCTACAAGACCACTACCAAACTGCTACCGTATCGCACAAACCCGGAAGAGACAAAGGAGATCGGCGTCAAATCAACCAACTCGTCTCCAAAGGTTTGATCCAAGTAAGCACTAGCCCAAGCGGTTCCGTGATCCTAGTCCCAAACGGATGATACGTTGCGGTTATGCATGGATCGCCATTCAATCAATGCTATCACCGTGCGTTATCGACATCCTATACCGCGTCTTGATGACATGCTTGATGAGTTATGTGGCGCCACTATGTTTTCGAAAATTGATCTTCTGAGTGGCTACCATCAAATTCGCATGGCTGAAGGTGATGAGTGGAAAACCGCCTTCAAGACCAAGCTTGGTCTCTATGAATGGTTGGTTATGCCTTTTGGCTTATCCAATGCCCCATCTACCTTCATGTGCCTCATGAACCATATTTTGCGGTCACTCATTGGAAAGAGTGTAGTTGTTTACTTTGATGACATTCTTGTCTATAGCAAGTCACTAGAGGAGCATGTTACTCATGTTAAGGAGGTCTTACAAATCCTTCGTCATGAAAAGCTTTATGCTAACCTCCCCAAGTGCACTTTTGCAAGAGACAAGCTGATTTTCCTTGGTTTTGTCGTGTGTCTTCTAATGGCATTGAAGTTGATGTATCAAAAGTCAAGGACATACGAGATTGGCCCACCCTACAAATGTTAGTGAACTTCGTAGTTTTCATGGGTTGGCTTTTTACCGCTTTGTGAAAGATTTTTCCACTATTGCTTGCCCCTCAAATTGACCAAGAAGAATGTCACGTTCGCTTGGGGAAAAGCACAACAAAAGGCTTTGATGAGCTCAAAAGGAGGCTCACCAAGCACCACTTCTTGCATTGCCGGATTTCACAAAACCTTTGAGATTGAATGTGACGCTAGTGGTATTGGCATTGGTGGCGCCCTTATGCAAAATGGGCGTCTATTGCTTACCATAGTGAGAAACTTGATGGCGCGCCTCAATTATCCCATTTATGACAAAGAACTTTTGCCTTGGTTCGTGTTCTTCAAGTGTGGCAACACTATCTTTGGCCCAAAGAATTTATAATCCATTCACCATGAGTCGTTGAAGTACCTTAAGGGCCAAGCCAACTTGAGTAAAAGGCACGCAAAGTGGGTTGAGTTTATGGAGTCTTTTCCTTACATTGTAAAATACAAGAAGGGCAAAGAAAATGTGGTGGCGACGCTTTGTCTCATAAAACCACAAGCCTCCTTACACGACTCGAAGTCCATGTTTTGGGTCTTGAGGACATCAAATCTTTGTATGAGTCCGATTCTTTCTTTGGACCAATATTTGCACAATGTTCAATAAACAAAGGGATCAACGATTTCTATTTGCACAAGGGTTTTCTTTTCAAACAAAACAAGCTTTGCATTCCGAAATCCTCTCTCCAACTTTTGCTTCTTCAAGAGTCCCATGGTGGAGGCCTTATGGGTCACTTTGGCCGTGACAAGACATATGACATGCTCTCCACTCACTACTTTTGGCCAAAGATGAAGAGTGACGTGGAGCGCCACGCTCAACGATGCACTACATGTATCCAAGCTAAGTCTAAGTCCAACCCTTTGGTCTTTATATGCCATTACCTATTCCTCATGCACCTTGGTGACATTAGCATGGACTTTGTACTAGGATTGCCTAGATCTAAACATGGTCACGATTCCATATTTGTAGTCGTGGATCGCTTTTCAAAATGGCACATTTCATTCCGTGCCATAAGACCGATGATGCTTCACATGTCGCAAATTTGTTTTTCGTGAAATAATTCGGCTACACGGCGGTTACGAACAATCGCCTCCGACCGTGACGTAAAATTCATGAGCTACTCGAAGACCCTCATGGCCAAGCTCGCATCAAGCTCCTCTTCTCGTCCGCCTCGATCCTCAAACCGATGGACAAACCGAGGTAGTCAATCAAGTCTTGGCACACTTCTCCGGTGTTGATAAAGAAGAACCTTAAAGATGGAGGAATGCATTCCACACGCCGAAGTTCGCTTACAACCGCGCCAAGCACTCCACCACCATGAGGAGCCCGTTCATGATCGCTATGGATTCGAGCCTCTCACCGCCGATATCCTTCCACTTCCACTTCATGAACGTGCCAATATGGACGCTGTCAAGCGCCAAGCAATGATGAAACTCCATGAAGACACACGAGCTACTATCGAGCAACAAGTCCTTCGCCAAGCATCAAGGCTAAACAAGACCAAGAAAGAGATGATCTTTGATGAGGCGACCTTGTATGGATTCACTTGAGTAAAGACCGCTTCCCAAGGAACGAGACTCCAAGCTAAAGCCACGAGGCGGAGACCATTCAAGGTGCTAAAAGGATAAACAACAACGCCTATGTGATCGATATACCAACATCGAAGTATCTTGTGAGCTCGACATTCAATGTCAAGGACCTCTCACCCTACCATGGCGAAGAGGAAGTTGTGGCGGTTGAAGAGTCGAGGACGACTCTTCCCCAAGGGGAGCGATGCGGCCCTCCGACCGCTACTACATCTACTCCCACGAGCTACCCAAATGGACCCTTGACTCGCGCCGAGCCAAGCTCCTTCAAACTAAGGTGAACTCGCCTCTCCTTGTGTGACTTCAACACCCTTGGATGGCTTGCTACTTCACACGCAAACTCAGGCATCATCAGTACGAGGAAGCCACCCGGCCGCCAGACATAGCGGTACTACCGGTTGGGACGCCGTACTACCGCTCAAGCGGTCCCACCGCCTCCCTACCGCCGCCACAGACGCCCCACTCCACGCCTCGAAGCCGGTACAGTCTGGTCCTACAACCGTACTTCTTGCACGCCGCCGCCTCCCACCGCCACATCGACGCCTCGGAAGCCCGGGCCCTCAAGCGGTACTACTGCTCGAAGCGGTACTCCGGTGACCACCGGTACTGGCCAGATTACTACCGGTCTGCCAGATTGCTTCAGCTCGGCCCTATGCCTTGTAACCCAACTTATAATTTATCTTTTCATTCAACTACCCATTATGTGGCTGGACTATATATAGCCCCACCCTCTCTATTGTAATCGTTAGACTTGGATAATAATAGATATTAAGGAAACCCTTTGAGGACTTATATCTATTGGTCTCATGCTCCTACCAAGGAGCACCGGATTATCCACCCCTCTTGGATCTTGCCTAGTGCGTTCAAGTTGTACAAGGCCTTGGGTTGGGTTCTCGCCCAAGTCGTCAAGGTCTCACCAAGCACCTCATCCCCGTTGTTGGCGTGGAGAGCTTCAGCCCAACACCGATCCTAGGGATTATGTTGGACCGGTTGCCACCGGCGTGAGGAGTAGGCGTGTATCGTGTTTTGGTGTGCGTGTGTTCGTGGTTTTCCATCGCCTTCCCCGATTTCAAACCCGACCACCTCTCTTCCCCTCGTTCCTCGTGGAATTCGTGAAAGATCGGGCCAACCCCAGGGTTACCCCATAACACTCAATCTCACCCTCCATCCGCATAAACACCCCTACCATATCCAATGGCTAAGTGACCAAGGATCCGTCAAGATCAAACACACCGTCTCGGTGACGTTCTCTATTGGGCACTACAAGTACACGGTGGAATGTTACGTGGTCCCAATGACGGTTTGCCATATGCTGCTCGGAAGGCCGTGGCAATATGACAAACGTGCTTTGCATAATGGTCACTCAAACACTTACACCTTCAAATGGCTTGATAAAACTTGTGTGTTGCAACCAATGACTCCTAGCCAAATAATTTCGGACAATGCAAAGGCTTTAGCGAGGGCGCAATACACAAAAACACCTTATGAGAAGAGTGGTGAGCGAGAGAACCACACCATAGTGAGTGAGAGCTACAAGCCAAACTCGAGTGGAAAAACTAAGAGTGTTCTTCTTGCCACCAAAAGTGAGATGAGAGAAGTGTGGAACAACCCATCCATCTTGCACTATGTCCTTATATGCAAGGGACTAGCGCAAGGAACTAACGACTTGACAAATGTTCCTCCTTCTTTGATGACTATTTTGCAGGAATTCCAAGATGTTTTTCCCGAAGAGCTTCCTCAAGATCTGTTGGTGAGTTTTTCGTGGTTTTGGTCCATAGATATGTTGCTTTGGGAGTCGATCTATAGCCCCTTTGGTTCCTAGCCAACCTTTCGGTCAGATTTCCCACGGATTTGAGGTTTGTGTCAAGTGGATCTCGTTTTCGTGTTACCTGCGGTACTACCAGATTACAAAGATTACTACCGTCAGATCATCAAGCGGTACTACCGCCCGATGTGAAGGTTTTTCCTTCTTCTTGACACCTCATTTTCGCTTGCTGACTTTCCCCCTTTAGCTTGTTCGTGTCTCACGTGTTTGTCGCCATCTTAACACAAGCTTCCGCATCAACGTCACCCGCGCTCCTCGACACCGCGACACTCGAACATCATCCACCACCAACGGTTGCAAGCCATCAACAATACCAAAGGTATAACTTGCACCACCTTGACCCCATATCTTCCTTTGTGTGTATCTATCCTATGAGAGCAACTCATTTTGTGTTTGTCTAAGCATTGTGCACTTGCCTTTGGAAAGTGAGAGTGTGAGGCCAAATACAAAAGCTAACATAGTAGCATAGCAAGGGAGAAAAAGGAAAAAGAATAAAAAAAAAGAGAACAAAAGAAAAAGAGAAAAAGATACATAGTCTCCCAATACAAAGAGAATACCAAGCTTGTAAGCCAAGAAAGAGAGAAAAAAGAGCGCACCGAGGCAAGTGCACAAATCTATTGCTTATCCTCTTTTGGCAAACGAGTTGTGGTCTTTCCTTGAGTTGGCACGACAACCGAGCGTAGTCTTCGTTAGGACCTTTTGTGCTCATTTTCATAGTCGTGCTAACCCCGTTTATCTCCACGTGTGTGTTTTCCGTGTTTTTCGTAGATCGTATCCTTTTGCTTTTGATCTTTGTTTCTTTACCACGTAGGACAATAACTTTTTGCTTGGATCGTTTCGTTTGGTTTTCCACAATCCTAACCTTCCACCAAAAGCCTTTTGAGAGTTGTAGCATATTTGTGTGTGAGTTTCTTGCCATTTCACTTTGCACGCTTTTCGCTCTTTAGTGTGGCAATTGGTTTGATATAATCTCCAAGGTGAGGTAAAAGGCTAACTCTACGCACCCTTTCTCTCCATATACAACCCTTGTGGCTTTGCATCATGGACAGGCATGGAGAGCCATCCCAACCACCACCACCTCCGGAGGATGACACATAATTCATGACAAGATGGGACCATTGGAAGGTCCGAGGAGAATTCAACTACCGTTGTGAAGCTCTCGAGCGGCGCCAAGATGAACAATTTAGCGAGGCCCGTGTGGAATTCAAGAACATCGACAACCGCTTCGAAGAAGTCCGTGGCCAAATGCATGCCATGCAACACAACCTCGGTCATCAAAATGAAGCTCTTGGTCGTGCACTCGCCTCAACGGATGAGAATCTTCAACGCATCATTGATGGACTCGCAAGGCCACGCTCGCGCGAATCAAGCTCATCTCGGCACTCCTCAAGTGAATCAAGTGCTCCTCGTCGTCACGCTTCAAGGCACCGGGATGGACCCGTTCTTCGATCCATGAGCTCTTCGCATGCGGTACCATCTCCGCGTCACGCCGCAACGTTAAGCTATGATGGTGACCTCTCCGCAAGACCCCCAAGGCGCGAAGCGAACCGGCCACAACCAAGGGCACTTGTGATTCAACAAGAGCAATCTTGCATGGACCACCAAGGCCATTGACGTCGACATGTCCTTTTAACAACAAGTGACGCTTCCGAAGAGGACGAACAAGATCACCGTCGACGTGAAGAACGCGAAGATCCTCCAAGGCGTCATCATCGACATGAGCGTCCACGTCGGCAACATGATGGTCATGACGAGCCTTCTCTACACCAAGAAGAAGAATAGCAGCCCATTGCGCATGCGGCTCGACGTCCTCCTCGCCACAGGGCGCAAGACAACGCTCCTCGGCATCAACCACGACAAGAACAAGAGCAAGCTCCCCAAGCTCGTCGTGAGGACCATCAACCTCCTCCGCGTCCTCAACCGCGTCAACAAAACGAGCAAGCTCCCCAAGCTCGTCATCAACAACAAGTTACACCACCAAAGGCGGCACCTCAACAACCGCAAGGGCAACGCAACAATCACCAAGAACGACATGAGAGCTCGGATGATGATGATAACCGCCCAAATCATGGCAACCGACGCAACCGGAACCGCAATGGAGAAGAAACTTTCGGCAAGCTCAAGTTCACCATGCCAAAGTTCACCGGTTCGAATGAGCCCGAAGAATATCTCTCTTGGGAACTCAAGGTCGACAAGATCTTCCGCATGCACAACTATAGCAATGAGAAGATGATGGCCATGGCATCCCTCGAATTTGATGAGTATGCCAAACTTTGGTGGGAACAAGTCCAACTCGCTCGCGAAGCAACAGAAGAGCCTCTAATCGTAACTTGGCAAGATATGAAGGCTCATATGAGATCCCGCTTTGTTCCTTCGCACTACACGCGTGACCTCTTCAACAAGCTTCAAACGCTTAGTCAAGGGACAAAGACCGTGGAAGAGTACTTCAAGCAAATGGAGCTCAACATGATCCGTGCCAACATCGAAGAGCGAGATGAACAAACAATGGCACGCTTCCTCAATGGCTTGAACCATCCCATCAAGCGCATCACCGAGTTCCAAAAGTACAACAACATGGTTGAGCTTGTGCACATCGCATCCAAGGCCGAGCGCCAAGTGCAAGAGGACATCAAGTACAACAAGCCAAAGACGTACTTCACCTACAAGCAAGCACCAACCACTACTCCAACAACACCAAGTGGAAGCTCCTCAAGTACAACCAAACTTCCCTTCAAGCCAACTATTCCCCAAGGAAAACAGCCCCCAAGTGGCAAACACACAACGGATGATCAACCATTCAATGGTGAATGCTACAAGTGTGGAGGCAAAGGGCACAAGTCGAATGCATGTGGAAACAAGAAAGTTTTGTTCATCCATGACAACGGCGATGAAGAATACTTGAGTGAAGACGAGTTTGATGCAAGGGTCAAGGAAGCCATGGCAAGGCAACATTTGGAAGAGGACCAAGAACTTCTTGTGCGTGAGCATGACGCAAGTCCATCGCTTGTGGTCATAAGGGTCTTGACTACCCAAGCCAATGAAAATGAAGACCAACGCTCGAACATCTTCCAAACTCGTGCCGGCATCAATGGAAAGTCCATCAAAGTTGTCATCGATGGAGGGAGTTGCCACAACCTCGCAAGCACGGAATTGTGTGAGAAACTCAACCTCACCCTTCATCCACATAGACACCCCTACCATATCCAATGGCTAAGTGACCAAGGATCCGTCAAGATCAAGCACACCGTCTCGGTGACGTTCTCCATTGGGCACTACAAGGATACGGTGGAATGTGACGTGGTTCCAATGACGGTTTGTCACATATTGCTCGGAAGGCCGTGGCAATATGACAAGCGTGCTTTGCATAATGGTCACTCAAACACTTACACTTTCAAATGGCTTGATAAAACTTGTGTGTTGCAACCAATGACTCCTAGCCAAATAATTGCGGACAATGCAAAGGCTTTAGCGAGGGCGCAATACGCAAAAACACCTTGTGAGAAGAGTGGTGAGCGAGAGAACCACACCATAGTGAGCGAGAGCTACAAGCCAAACTCGAGTGGAAAATCTAAGAGTGTTCTTCTTGCCACCAAAAGTGAGATGAGAGAAGTGCGGAACAACCCATCCATCTTGCACTATGTCCTTGTATGCAAGGGACTAGCGCAAGGAACTAACGACTTGACAAATATTCCTCCTTCTTTGATGGCTATTTTGCAGGAGATCGAACGTCAAATCAACCAACTCGTCTCCAAAGGTTTGATCTAAGTAAGCACTAGCCCAAGCGCGGTCCCCGTGATCCTCGTACCAAAAACGGATGATACGTTGCGGTTATGCATGGATCGTCATTCAATCAATGCTATCACCGTGCGTTATCGACATCCTATACCGCGTCTTGATGACATGCTTGATGAGTTATGTGGAGCCACTATATTTTCGAAAATTGATCTTCGTAGTGGCTACCATCAAATTCGCATGGCTGAAGGTGATGAGTGGAAAACCGCCTTCAAGACCAAGCTTGGTCTCTATGAATGGTTGGTTATGCCTTTTGGCTTATCCAATGCCCCATCTACCTTCATGCGCCTCATGAACCATATTTTGCGATCTCTTATTGGAAAGAGTGTAGTTGTTTACTTTGATGACATTCTTGTCTATAGCAAGTCACTAGAGGAGCATGTTACTCATGTTAAGGAGGTCCTTCAAATCCTTCGTCATGAAAAGCTTTATGCTAATCTCCCAAAGTGCACTTTTGCAAGAGACAAGCTGATTTTCCTTGGTTTTGTTGTGTCTTCTAATGGCCTAGAAGTGGATGTCTCAAAAGTCAAGGACATACGAGATTGGCCCATTCCAACAAATGTTAGTGAACTTTGTAGTTTTCATGGGTTGGCTGGCTTTTACCGTCGCTTTGTGAAAGATTTTTCTACCATTGCTTGCCCCCTAAACAAATTGACCAAGAAAAATGTCACGTTCGTTTGGGGAAAAGCACAACAAAAGGCTTTTGATGAGCTCAAAAAGAGGCTCACCGAAGCACCACTCCTTGCATTGCCGGATTTCACAAAAAACTTTGAGATTGAATGTGACGCTAGTGGTATTGGCATTGGTGGCGTCCTTATGCAAAATGGGTGTCCTATTGCTTACCATAGTGAGAAACTTGACGGCGCACGCCTCAATTATCCCATTTATGACAAGGAACTTTTTGCCTTGGTTCGAGTTCTTCAAGTGTGGCAACATTATCTTTGGCCCAAAGAATTTATCATCCATTCCGACCATGAGTCTTTTCCTTACATTGTCAAATACAAGAAGGCAAAGAAAATGTGGTAGCGGACGCCTTGTCTCGCCAAAACACAAGCCTTCTTACACGACTCGAAGTCAATGTCTTGGGTCTTCATGACATCAAATCTTTGTACGCGTCCGACCCTTTCTTTGGACCAATATTTGCACAATGTTCTTTCGACAAAGGGATTGATGATTTCTATTTGCACAAGGGTTTTCTTTTCAAACAAAACAAGCTTTACATTCCGAAATCGTCTCTCCAACTTTTGCTTCTTCAAGAGTCCCATGGTGGAGGCCTTATGGGCCACTTTGGCCGTGACAAGACATATGACATGCTCTCCACTCACTACTTTTGGCCAAAGATGAAGCGCGACGTGGAGCGCCACGTCCAACGATGCACTACATGTATCCAAGCTAAGTCTAAGTCCAACCCCTTTGGTCTTTATATGCCATTGCCTATTTCTCATGCACCTTGGTCGGACATTAGCATTGACTTTGTGTTAGGCTTGCCTAGATCTAAACATGGTCATGATTCCATATTTGTCGTAGTGGATCGCTTTTCCAAAATGGCACATTTCATTCTGTGCCATAAGACCGATGATGCTTCACATGTAGCAAATTTGTTTTTCAGGGAAATAATTCGGCTACATGGTGTGCCAAGAACAATCATCTCCGACCGCGACGTAAAATTCATGAGCTACTTCTGAAAGACCCTCATGGCCAAGCTCGGCATCAAGCTCCTCTTCTCGTCCGCCTCGCATCCTCAAACCGATGGACAAACCGAAGTCGTCAATCAAAGTCTTGGCACACTCCTCCGGGTGTTGATAAAGAAGAACCTTAGAGACTGGGAGGAATGCATTCCACACGCCGAGTTCGCCTACAACCGCGCCAAGCACTCCAGCACCATGAGGAGCCCGTTCATGATCGTCTACGGCTTCGAGCCTCTCATCGCGCTCGATATCCTTCCACTCCCACTTCATGAACGTGCCAACATGGACGTTGTCAAGCGCTCCAACACAATGAAGAAACTCCATGATGACACACGAGCTACTATCGAGCAACAAGTCCTTCGCCAAGCATCAAGGCTAAACAAGAACAAGAAAGAGATAATCTTCGAAGAGGGCGACCTTGTGTGGATACACTTGAGTAAAAACCGCTTCCCCAAGGAACGCGACTCCAAGATAAAGAGTAGAGGTGATGGACCATTCAAAGTGCTCAAGAGAATCAACAACAACGCTTATGTCATCGATATCCCAACATCCAAGTATCTTGTGAGCTCGACATTCAATGTCAAGGACCTCTCACCCTACCATGGAGACGAGGAAGTTGAGACGGTTGAAGAGTCGAGGATGACTCTTTTCCAAGGGGGGGGAGCTGATGCAGCCCGTCCTACGACCGCTACTACATCTACTCCCACAGGCTCCCCAAGTGGACCCATGACTCGCGCCCGAACCAAACTCCTTCAAGCTAAGGTGAACTCGCTCCTCTCCTTGTGTGACTTCGATACACCTTTGGATGGCCTGCTACTTCATACCCATACCTTGTGCATCATCAGGTACGAAGAGAAGAACCCACAGGACGGAGGAGCACCAGCCGAAGAGACCAAACGCTCTCTGTCGCCGCGGTACTACCGGACCTGACCGGTACCGCCAATGTGAGAATGCCCCGAGCTGCCCAAATGCTCTACATCCTTGGCGGTACCCGGCCCCGTATCCGTACTACTGGGCTCGATACTACCTGCCATCGCGACCAACAGAAGGCCCAGTAAGTCCGGGGCGACAAGCGGTACTGGCACGAAGCGGTACTACCGCATGACCGGTACTACCGGTCGAGCTGGACCGGTACTACCGGACCTGGAAAGGCCTGAACGTGTTAATTCGGCCCAGCGCCTTGTAACCCCCTCTATATTTCGCTATTTGTTCCCAAACTACCCCTGTTTTTGTGGTTGGTCTATATATAGCCCCCCACCCTCTATTGTAAACCCTAGACTTGGATAATAATAGATATTAAGGAAACCCTTTGAGGACTTATATCTATTGGTCTCATGCTCCTACCAAGGAGCACCGGATTATCCACCCCCCTCTTGGATCTTGCCTAGTGCGTTCAAGTTGTACAAGGCCTTGGGTTCTCGGTTTCTCGCCCCCAAGACGTCAAGATCTCACCAAGCACCTCATCCCCCGTTGTTGGCGTGGAGAGCGAGCTTCGCCCAACACCGATCCTAGGGATTATGTTGGACCGGTTGCCACCGGCGTGAGGAGTAGGCGTGTATCGTGTTTTGGTGTGGGTGTGTTCGTGGTTTTCATCGCCTTCCCCGATTTCATCCCCGACCACCTCTTCCCCCCCTCGTTTCTCGTGGAATTCGTGAAAGATCGGGCCAACCCCAGGGTTACCCCCCCCCCAACAAAATATTTGTACGCGTCCGATCCTTTCTTTGGACCAATAGTTGCAAAATGTTCAATAGAAAAAGGGATTGATGATTTCTATTCGCATAAGGGTTTTCTTTTCAAACAAAACAAACTTTGCATTCCGAAATCGTCTCTCCAACTTTTGCTTCTTCAAGAGTCCCATGGTGGAGGCCTTATGGGTCACTTTGGCCGTGACAAGATATATGACATGCTCTCCACTCACTACTTTTGGCCAAAGATGAAGTGCGACATGGAGCGCCACGTTCAACGATGCACTACATGTATCCAAGCTATGTCTAAGTCCAACCCCTTTGGTCTTTATATGACATTGCCTATTCCTCATGCACCTTGGTCGGACATTAGCATGGACTTTGTGTTAGGCTTGCCTAGATCTAAACATGGTCATGATTCCATATTTGTAGTCGTGGATCGCTTTTCTAAAATGGCACACTTCATTCCATGCCATAAGACCGATGATGCTTCACATGTAGCCAATTTCTTTTTCAGGGAAATAATTCGTCTACACGGTGTGCCTAAAACAATCGTCTCCGACCGCGACGTAAAATTCATTAGCTACTTCTGGAAGACTCTCATGGCCAAGCTCGGCATCAAGCTCCTCTTCTCGTCCGCCTCGCATCCTCAAACCGATGGACAAACCGAGGTCGTCAATCGAAGTCTTGGCACACTCCTCCGGGTCTTGATAAAGAAGAACCTTAAAGACTGGGAGGAATGTATTCCACATGCCGAGTTTGCCTACAACCGTGCCAAGCACTCCACCACCATGAGGAGCCCGTTCATGATCGTCTACGGCTTCGAGCCTCTCACCGCGCTCGATATCCTTCCACTTCCACTTCATGAACGTGCCAATATGGACGTTGTCAAGCGTGCCCAAACAATGAAGAAACTCCATGAAGACACACGAGCTACGATCGAGCAACAAGTCCTTCGCCAAGCATCAAGGCTAAACAAGAACAAGAAAGAGATGATCTTTGATGAGGGCGACCTTGTGTGGATACACTTGAGTAAAGACCGCTTCCCCAAGGAACGCGACTCCAAGTTAAAGCCAAGAGGCGATGGACCATTCAAGGTGCTAAAGAGGATCAACAACAACGCCTATGTCATCGATATACCAACATAGAAGTATCTTGTGAGCTCCACATTCAATGTCAAGAAACTCTCACCCTACCATGGCGAAGAGGAAGTTGTGACGGTTGAAGAGTCGAGGACGACTATTTCCCAAGGGGGGGCTGATGCAGCCCGTCCTACGACCGCTACTACATCTACTCCCACGAGCTCCCCAAGTGGACCCATGACTCGCGCCCGAGCCAAACTCCTTCAAGCTAAGGTGAACTCGCTCCTCTCCTTGTGTGACTTCGACACACCCTTGGATGGCTTGCTACTTCATACGCATACACTGTGCATCATCAGGTACGAAGAGAAGGACCCAAGGAACGGAGGGAAAGCAACCCGATGTTGCCGCGGTACTACCGGTTGAGCCGAGTACTACCGCTCAAGCGGTCCTCTGCCCCAGCTGGGACGCTCAGAAGCACCACTCACGCCCTAGGCATAGCGGTACTCTGGCCCAGAATGGTACTCTGGGACAGCAGTACCGCCCTCCTGCTCGCCACAGGCGCCTCCGGAAGCTCCGGATCTCGGGTACTACCGCCCCAAGCGGTACTACAGTTGCGGCCGGTACTACGGATTACCGGTCTGGCCTGAACCTGGACGCCTGAGTTTGGCCCAGTGCCTTGTAACCCTTACTATAATTTACCTTTTTGTTCCGAAACTACCCCTGTTTTGTGGCTGGACTATATATAGCCCCCACCCTCTATTGTAAACCCTAGACTTGGATAATAATAGATATTAAGGAAACCCTTTGAGGAACTTATATCTATTGGTCTCATGCTCCTACCAAGGAGCACCGGATTATCCACCCCCCCTCTTGGATCTTGCCTAGTGCGTTCAAGTTGTACAAGGCCTTGGGTTCTCGGTTTCTCGCCCCCAAGTCGTCAAGATCTCACCAAGCACCTCATCCCCCGTTGTTGGCGTGGAGAGCGAGCTTCGGCCAACACCGATCCTAGGGATTATGTTGGACCGGTTGCCACCGGCGTGAGGAGTAGGCGTGTATCGTGTTTTGGTGTGTGTGTGTTCGTGGTTTTCATCGCCTTCCCCGATTTCATCCCCGACCACCTCTTTCCCCCCCTCGTTTCTCGTGGAATTCGTGAAAGATCGGGCCAACCCCAGGGTTACCCCCCCAACAAAATCTTTGTACGCGTCCGATCCTTTCTTTGGACCAATAGTTGTGGTCTCTCCTTGTGTTGGCACGACAACCGAGCGTAGTCTTCGTTAGGACCTTTTGTGCTCATTTTCATAGTCGTGCTAACCCCGTTTTTCTCCACGTGTGTGTTTTCCGTGTTTTGGTAGATCGTATCCTTTTGCTTTTTGATCTTTGGTTCTTTACCACGTAGAACAATAACCTTTTGCTTGGATCGTTTCGTTTGGTTTTCCACAATCCTAACCTTCCACCAAAAAGCTTTTGAGAGTTGTAGCATATTTGTGTGTGAGTTTCTTGCCATTTCACTTTGCACGATGTTCGCTCATTTGTGTGGCAATTGGTTTGATATAATCTCCAAGGTGAGGTAAAAGGCTACTCTCCGCACCCTTTCTCTCCATATACAACCCTTGTTGGCTTTTCATCGTGGACAGGCATGGAGAGCCATTCCAACCACCACAACCTCCGGAGGATGACACACAATTCATGACAAGATGGGACCATTGGAAGGTCCGAGGAGAATTCAACTACCGTTGTGAAGCTCTTGAGCGGCGCCAAGATGAACAATTTAGCGAGGTCCGTGTGGAATTCAAGAACATCGACAACCGCTTCGAAGAAGTCCGTGGCCAAATGCATGCCATGCAACACAACCTCGGTCATCAAAATGAAGCTCTTGGTCGTGCACTCGCCTCAACGGATGAGAAGCTCCAATGCCTCATTGATGGACTAGCAAGGCCACGCTCGCGCGAATCAAGCTCATCTCGGCACTCCTCAAGTGAATCAAGTGCACCTCGCTGTCACGCTTCAAGGCACCGAGATGGACCCGTTCTTCAATCCATGAGCTCTTCGCAAGCGGTACCATCTCCGCGTCACGCCGCAACGTCAAGCTATGATGGTGACCTCTCTGCAAGACCTTCACGACGTGAAGCGAACCGGCCACAACCAAGGGCACTTGTGATTCAACAAGAGCAACCTCAGATGGACCACCAAGGCCATCGCCGTCGACATGTCCCTTCAACAACAAGTGAAGCATCCGAAGAGGATGAACAAGATCACCATCGACGTGAAGCTCTCGAAGATCCTCCAAGGCGTCATCATCGACATGATCGTCCACGTCGGCAACATGATGGTCATGACGAGCCTCCTCCACATCAAGAAGAAGAAGAGCAGCCCATCACGCATGCGGCTCGACGTCCTCCTCGTCACAGGGCGCAAGACAATGCTCATCGGCATCAACCACGACAAGAACAAGAGCAAGCTCCCCAAGCTCGTCGTGAGGACCATCAACCTCCTCCTCGTCCTCAACCGCGTCAACAAAACGAGCAAGCTCCCCAAGCTCGTCGTCAACACCAAGTTCCACCACCAAACGCGGCACCTCAACAACCGCAAGAGCAACGCAACAATCACCAAGCAAGACATGAGAACCCAAATTCACCGGTTCCAATGAGCCCGAGGAAATCTCTCTTGGGAACTCAAGGTCGACAAGATCTTCCGCATGCACAACTATAACAATGAGAAGATGATGGCCATGGCATCCCTCGAGTTTGATGAGTATGCCAACCTTTGGTGGGAACAAGTCCAACTCGCTCGCGAAGCAAAAGAAGAGCCTCCAATAGCAACTTGGCAAGATATGAAGGCTCATATGAGATCCCGCTTTGTTCCTTCACACTACACGCGTGACCTCTTCAACAAGCTTCAAACGCTTAGTCAAGGGACAAAGACCGTGGAAGAGTACTTCAAGCAAATGGAGCTCAACATGATTCGTGCCAATATTGAAGAGAGAGATGAACAAACAATGGCACGCTTCCTCAATGGCTTGAACCATCCCATCAAGCGCATCACCGAGTTACAAAAGTACAACAACATGGTTGAGCTTGTGCACATAGCATCAAAGGCCGAGCGTCAAGTGCAAGAGGACATCAAGTACAACAAGCCAAAGATGTACTTCACCTACAAGCAAGCGCCGACCACGACTCCAACAACACCAAGTGGAAGTGATAGGGAAAAGGTGTCCGATCTTTCGATGAGATGGCGATAATCGATTAAGTGGAGTTCGGGCTTGACGATCCGACTACACGTGCGAGCTCGAGCGCCAATGCAATCGCTAGGACAATCTCCTGGAGGTTACCGATCCTGCGTGAACACGATCAGCCTGACCAGTGAGGGTCTTAATTCCTACCTGAAATCGAGAACAAGTAAGAACCAATATTGCAATCAAGATATTGCGTATTAAGAGGAAAGCTTTGTTGAAGAGGTGGGATCCTGAATAGGTGCGAACTACAAGAGGCCTCTGCGACGCTCGAGCCTTGGCGAAGTTGCGACTATGGCTAACTTAATGTCTAAACAAAATCCGAGTCTAGGGGGTCGGCTATGGGGAGTATTTAAGGGCGAAAAGGTGGGGTTTCGGCCAGCCATGGAAGTGGTGGTCGAATCCAACCCTAAAAGTCCTTTTCCCCTCAAATACGGACTCTAAAAAGTAGCTAATTAAAATCCTGCGAAAATTACATGGGCCTGGACCAAAATAAAGGTGTCGCAACACCATATTAAGCTATGGACGAATTCGTAAAGTATTGATCTTGAATATTTCGTCCAAGCCTTCTTTCTTCATTATGGTGGCCTCAAAGTTCTGAAATCTTCATCCGTGGCCTTCTCTTGGATCATCACATGCTTGCTGTCATCTCCATGCATGGCCATGCTCCAATGCTTGTCCCTCTCATCCATGCTTGGTCCATCATTCCTATGAGTAAGAAATATATCTGACAAAGGCCTATTGTTGTGCATCGCCCCAAACAAAGGGCACATCCTTCTTGGTAAGCTCATTCAGCGGCGCGGCAATTGATCCAAAGTCTTTGACAAAGCGCCTATAAAAACCAGCGAGGCCAAGAAAACTCCTCACTTGTGTGACCGTCTTGGGCTGCGGCCAATTCTCAATAGCTTCAATCTTGGCTGGATCCACTTCAATACCCTGTGATGTAACAACATAGCCAAGAAACGCAACTCGATTGGTGCAAAAGGTGCACTTCTCAAGGTTACCAAACAAACGTGCATCACGTAAAGCATTAAAAACAGCACTTAAATGGTCCAAATGATCCTCTAAAGATTTGCTATAAATCAGAATATCATCAAAGTAGACTACCACAAAACGTCCAATGAAAGCACGTAAAACTTCGTTCATTAATCTCATGAAAGTGCTAGGTGCATTAGTTAAACCAAACGGCATTACTAACCACTCATATAAACCGAACTTAGTTTTAAATGTTGTTTTCCATTCATCTCCTAATTTCATACGAATCTGGTGGTAACCACTACGCAAATCAACTTTAGAAAACATGGTAGAGCCACTCAATTCATCAAGCATGTCATCTAAACGTGGAATAGGATGACGATATCGAATAGTAATATTATTGATAGCTCTACAATCAGTACACATGCGAAGAACCATCTTTCATAGGTACCAAAATAATAGGAACAAGACAGGGCTAAGGACTCACGAATATGATCTCTCGAGTAGTTCTGAATTTGGCGTTATCTCCTTTGTCTCCTCTGGATTAGTTCTATATGGCGGTTGGGCAACGTGGTACTAGGAATTAGATCAATTTGGTGCTCAATTCCTCTAATAGGAGGTAGTCTGGTGGCATTTCGGGAAAGACGTCCTCATATTCCTGCAAAAGGTTAGCAATAGCGGGTGGCAAAGAAGGAGGCATATCCTCAAATGAAAACAAAACCTCTTTGCAGACAATTGCATAACATTGAGTATTGGTTACATCTAGTTCAGCAATATCAAGTTTATTTGCAAGCATACATGGCCTCTTACAACGCATTTCAGCACCACGTGTAGAATCCGATTTAGTGTTCTTTGGTTGTATAAAATCTGCGACAACAATCGATTCTCACTTTTATTTTTCTCCTCAGTTTAGCTCTACTAGCTCTAGCAAGATCATCTTTTAAAAATCTTAGAGTCATAGGTTTTAGAACAATTTTCTTTCCATCATGCATAAGAGAATAGTGATTAGTTTTGCCATTATGAACAGATTCTCTATCAAATTGCCATGGTCTACCAAGTAACAAAGAACAAGCTTGCATAGGTACAACATCACAATCAACAAAATCAGAATATGTACCAATAGTAAAATGCACGGGTACCGTTCTTGTTACCTTGATCTTGCGAGAACTCTCAAACCATTGGATGTAATATGAATGTGGCGTTGTCTTGTTGGAGCGCAAGCTTCTCTACCATGTCAACACGGCCGATTATTACAACTCCCTCCATCAATGATGATCCGTATAGCTCATTCCTTGACAACACCACGTGTTTGGAACAGGTTGTGGCATTGATCTTGCTCAGATTTGCTCAATTGCACACTCAACACACGTTGTGTAATTAAGCTCCTGTATTGATCGGCTTGACTCCCATTACCTCTATCTCTTCATCAAGATCGTAATTGTCTCCATCTCGGCGAAATAAGGGCTAGTGTATCGTCATCAAAGTCACTTGTGAATCGTCTCGACCATCTTCTCGCACCATCATCACACGTTGTGTTGTGCCTTTGTCTCTCAATATGACCAAAACCCAGCACTTGCGGCATTGTATCTCCTTTGTCTTACCCGTGGAAGCCATAGAAGATGCACTCGAGCGACATTGGATGATGGTGGAGGAGCAATGGAAATCTTGTGGTGGCCTTGGATGTGGTAGTAGGCGGTGGCGAATCACGAGGAGGCGCCGATGATTGTGTCGGGATGTCCAAGTGGATGTGCGATCTGCAGAATTATTAGTCCTCCTCCATGGTGTTTGGCGATCCTGCACTTCACGTTCAGCTTTGCAAACAAGATGAAACAAACGAGTGATAGAATTATATTCCTTATAATCTAAGATGTGTTGAATGTCCTTGTTTAATCCACCAAAGAAACGTGCAAGCATTTGTTCATTAGATTCAACAAGACCACACCGAACCATCCCCGTTTGCAATTTCTGATAATACTCTTCTCTGAAATTTTCCTTGCTCTAAACGTGTCGATTCTTTAGTAAATCACGTTGATAAGTAGGAGGTACAAAGCGAACACGCATAGCAGTTTTTAAATCAGTCAAGTACTAGGAATAGTAGTAGGATTTAAGCGACAATACTCCGACCACCAAAGGAAGCAAATTTAGTAAATTCACGGTGTGACACTAACACGCATATTCTCGGGATATTTTAAGCATGCAAAACGTTGTTCTACTTCCATCTCCCATGTAAGATATGCATCGATTATATTTACCCTCAAAAGATGGAATATTTAATTTAAGCTTTGCAACATGATCATCATCACGCATCGGTGGTCGGCGTTGCGGTAGTAATGTCGGGACGGCGGCGGTACACCGTGGAGGTTGTTCAACCTCCTCGTCAATAGATAAATCGTCGTCGGGTCGTAGTAGTACCGTCGTCATCCCCAATGTCGCAGCAGCCTTGGCGGAAGTCGAGGCGTCGGCCTTGCAGCAGAGTGCGGCAACGAACCAGCAGTCCAGGCCGTGATCGGAATGCTGCGTCCATGTGTGGTTGCGGTCTTGGTGCGGGCAATCGGTTCAAAAGCTCCTTGAACCGAACGTCAAGCTTGCGTTGAAGGATTTCGAGTCCATCGATCTTGTCCACGTTGGTGAGCTTGGTGTCAAACTCCCCGAGGCGCGTATCCACGTCTTGGCGTGGTGACCAAGAGCGCCGAGAAGTGGGCATGTAGTTCCTCGTTCGTCATTGTGGCGGGGTTCCGAAGTATCTGTCATGGTTAGTCCTTAAAAAGCACGGTATATAATGCAATATGGTGGAAGTCACGCGTCCGTCAAGCAATATCTAAGCTCTTACAAGTTCTTACCAAAGCGGCAGAAAAGCGATGTGCAACCACGAGGATCTGGGTCGGAGATTGAACCAAGCGATTACCGTGAGTCGAAACACCGCACGTGGAGAGTATCGTGGAGCTCGGGAAGGCTTAGCAAAGGGGTTAGAAATTATCAAAAGCCAATGCAAAAGTTGAAAGAATGCTCAACGATGCATCTTTGGTCCTAGGCTAGACCGTACTAGAGACGCGAGCCTAGATCACCAACAATGTCACGACGACACAACAAGCAATGTATGATGATATGGTACCGAAAGCGAACCGAGAGGTGAAAAATCACTATGATGGCGAGTGTCTAGAACTGATCTCTGGGTCTAAAAGAGGTTAGCCCAAAAAATTGAAATTTTTATTTTGCTCGAGGAAGACGCGTAAAAATATCGCTATAACTACCGATGGAGAAAAGTCATCCCGGTGAAAAAAGTATAGCCAGAAAAAAATTTCGGAGGCGGTTCCAGACTTTTTTTTTTGCTCTCCTTTCGGACTTACGACCGGACTCTTAACTCGACACGGACTTTAGCTTAACACGGAAACAACAAAGAAGGAAAGTAAAAAGAAATAACTAGGAAACAATAACTCTACTCAGACTCGTACCACGGCAGGAAACTGATCGGATCTGTGTCACGGTAGGTGGCGGAGTATTAGGGTTTATGGTGGCAGAATATGGTGGCGGAATATGGTGGCGGAATATGGTGGCGATGATCAGCGAGTGTGGCGGTGACTACTATGATCAGAACTCGAAACTCTAAGGAACGACACACTAAGACCAGCAACTGGACGCGACGATGTAGACACAAATTCAACAATGCAAAAACTGAAAAGATAATGCGAGGCGTAGATTGGTTATGGGATGGATCTAAACTCTAATTGTGTTTTTGTCTTTTTCGTGGGTTTATAGGTAAAAACATATCTAATCTACGAAAACAGTAAAATCTCACCGAGCAACCTGAAATCTGATACCACTTGATAGGGCAAAGGTGTCCGATCTTTCGATGAGATGGCGATAATCGATTTGGTGGAGTTCGGGCTTGATCGACTACACGCGTGCGAACGGCCAATGCAATCGCTAGGCCAATCTCACGGAGGTTACCGATCCTGCGTGAACACGATCGGCTGACCAGCGAGGGCCTTAATTCCTACACGAAATCGAGAACAAGTAAGAACCAATATTTCAATCAAGATATTGCGGATTAAGAGGAAAGCTTTATTGAAGAGGTGGGATCCTGAATAGGTGCTGTACAAGAGGCCTCTGCGACCTCGAGCCTTGGCGAAGTTGCGATGGCTAACTTAATGTCTAAACAAAATCCGAGTCTAGAGGTTCGGCTATGGGGCGTGTTGGGGCGAAAAGGTGGGGTTTCGCCAGCCATGAAAGTGGTGGCGAATCCAACCCTAAAAGTCCTTTCCTCAAATACGGACTCTAAAAAGTGGCTAATTAAAATCCTGCGAAAATTACATGGGCTGGCCCAAAATAAAGGTGTCATGACACCATATTAAGCTATGGACGAATTCGTAAAGTATTAATCTTGAATATTTCGTCCAAGCCTTCTTTCTTCATTATGGTGGCCTCAAAGTTCTGAAATCTTCATCCGTGGCCTTCTCTTGGATCATCACATGCTTGCTGCCATGTCCATGCATGGCCATGCTCCAATGCTTGTCCCTCTCATCCATGCTTGGTCCATCATTCCTAAGAGTAAGAAATATATTTGATTTAGGCAGCATCATATTCTCATGTATGTGAGGAATAGTTCCAAGAAACGGAAGTACCTGATAGTTAAGTTGTTTGGCACGAGATCTTGTGATGGGTCCTTGTATGTGTGTTGCTGTAGGTACAACGGTTGTATCAATAGTAGGGATGTCCACATCAGTATTATGCTCTGGAAAGCGCGCAGGTGCCAAAAAAATATCGCTATAACGGCCAATGGAGAAAAGTGATCCCTGAGCCGAAAATTAGTATAGCCAGAAATTTTTTTAGAGGCGGTTCCAGACTTTTTTTTTTTGCTCTCCTTCTGGACTTACGGCTGAACTTCTAACTCGACACGGACTTTAGCTCAAAACGGAAATAACAAGGAAGGAAAGTAAAAAAGAAAAACTAGGAAACAATAACTCAACTCGGACTCGTGCCGCGGCAGGAAAGGTGATGGAGGGGTTAACCTCTTGGGTGGCCCGATCTTCACGGATCTCGTGGTCAAATCGATGGGAAAGCGAGGGGAAAGGGAGAAGGTAGCGGAAGCGAACACACACCTCGCGAAGAACACGATGAACACACACAAAACTCACACGATACAAGGCTGATTGCTCCCGAACGGCGGCCACCGGTCCGATAGAATCCTCGCAAGGAAAGATCGGTCAACATGCTCCCTCAAATCCACATCGTAGAGGGAAGAACACCTTGGGGAGGGTCTTGACAACTTGGAGACGAGACACCGAACTCCAAGGCCTTGTTCAACGATGGATGCGTGATGCAAAGTCCAATCGAGGTTGGTGACGATAGTCGGTCCCCTTGGTAAAGGGGATGAGGCAAAACTAGAGATTCCACACAAGGGGTTGTCTTTAGTCTATCATCTATGCCTGAGGGATACATGAGGGGTGGGGGCTCTATTTATAGGACAACCACATAAACAAGGGTAGTTTGGGATAAACTAGGCGAATAGGTAGGTAAGGAGGATACATGGGCTGGGGCCCAACTAGTGCTGTGAGCAATCATGAGCTGTAATCTGGGACTTGGGACCGGTAGTACCGCTTGGTCCGGTAGTGCCGCTCCGGGACCGGTAGTACCGCTTGCGGTCATGGGGCTTCGGTTGGCGTAAATGCATTGGGAGGCGGTAGTCAGCGATGGTCTGCTGGTAGTACCGGTCGCCGAATCCGGTAGTACCGCCAGAGACAGAGAGCATTTGGTGACCTGTCTTCTTCCGCCTCCTCTTCCAAGCCTCCGTCTTGTCGGGCTTGATGCTCCGGGCTTCCTCCCTAGCCTCCGTACTTGTCAATGTGAACCTATCATGCATATGTGACAGAGTATGAAGTAGCATACCATTCAATAGGGTAGGAAGGGGGCTCGCATAGAGGAACGGATTCACCTTTGGAGTCCATGACGACTTGGCGTAAGATGGAGACCAAGATGTGGTAAGGACCGTAGGTCGGGCTACATCAGCTCCCCCCCCCCTTCAAAAAGAGTCGTCCTCGACTCTACATGCTCATCACAAGGTAGAAGCGGTCGAAGGACATCCTTGATCCTGGGGTTCACCATATAGTCATCCTCGGGAAGATTGACTTGACAACACTTCAATGTTCCTTCACCTTCCTTGAAGCCTACAAAGCTCACAACAAAAGCAAAGCAACACTCAAAGCGTAGCCAATTCTTGAAGATTATTGCATGAGTCCTCAGGTAGAAGGAAGTCACCTTATCGTGTAGAGATAGCTCGATGAAGGGTAGCCATAGGTAACTCTCTTCGGTTCTTCTTGTCAACATATAGTCCATAGAGGTTGACGTGTATGCATTTGTACCTTCATACAACAAAGACCAAGCAACATATGTTTGTGTTAGAGGAGCATGTCATTTGTGGCATGTCCATTCTTGTTCACAACACGATTAGCACAACTCAAGTATAGCAAACGGAATGCATATGCATGGTCAATGTGCATGGAAATCGTTTGAACATCATCCAAATGTGAAAATTCAAAAACTCCATATAACATAGTAGTGGGGCACTCAAAGCAATCGAATAGCAATTTGATCAACATATTTGATGCAAAGTTAGGAGAATTTGGCAAAAACACAAAAGGAAGAATATCCAAAGCAACATCATTATGTGTGCAAACCAACCATTGGAAAGAGAAATTGTTCGACATGTTGGATGTCACACACAAATCATCGATAGCAAATATCATGGGAATATGAGTATCCCAAGCGGAAGCCAAAGTAACGTGTTTGCAAAAAACCAAATGAAAGAGCAAGTGGTCCTTATGTTTGTTGCAACAACAAGACGAGATTCTTGGAAGCTCGCATGACAATACATGCTCTTAATGGGATTGTGGTTGCACACAAAACATCGGAAAGAGAAAATGTTCAACATTTTTGTTGCAACACACAAAGCATCATTCTCTAAAAGCGAAGAAACATGAATGTCACAAGGGAAGATAATACCATTAACATGCTTGCAAGCAAACCATAGGAAAGAACAATTTGTCAACATGAAAGATGCAAATCATGCCAAAGGTATCAGAGCTGGGTTCGATCTTGAACTCACTTGTGGGATGCTCTCAAGAGCTCTTTTTGTCAACTCGTGCTCAACCGAGGTTGACATTCTCGTGCGAGTACCTACACACATCATATGTAAAAGGAAGAACGTGTGTGCATGGTAGAGATACACATCATCCATCATGACGTATCTCTTCTTGTGCACATCACCATTAATGTCATTCAAGTATGAAATAGATGCATGGTGAGTAAGCAAGTGGGGAACATGTTTATCATGGCAATCATCAAACTCTCCAAAAATTAAGAAAGCTATGGGGGCCATCTCATTATAACGCATGTGGTCAACATTGTTGCAAGCAAAACAAGTGAAATAGCAAGCATTCATCTTATTGCAAGCAACGGGAGAAATTGAATGACTAGCATGACAACGCATGTCCAAAGCAATTGGAGGATACACACAAGATGCATAGCATGGCATGTTTTTGGCAATGATATCACAATCAAACAATTCCACATGATCAATATTATGCAAAGGCAAAGCATCACATGGGAATGTGGATGAAGCATATGTAATGTCACAAGTATCATCCATAGCATGCATATCCTCACAATTCATCATGTCCACTAGTGGGATCATGGCATCATCAACACCCTTATTGTTACCATGTTCATACCTCATATGAAGTGGGTGTTGTGGAAGTAGTGGCCTCCTTGTGGACGACTTCATCTTCTTGATGTATCCATGGCGTAGCATCATCTTCATGCACCATGTACATCTTCTCAAATTGAGGCATCATTGCTTCATGGCTTGGCGCGTCTTCATCCATGGAACCTAGCACAACACAAGAGAACACACTAGAGGTAGAGGGTAAGTTGTTAGAATTTGAAATGGTCTCACTTGACCTATCAACTACCACTCTCAACTCACTAGGAGTATCGCTCATGCCCTCCAAGTGGAAGCACTCAATCTCACATAAGGTGGAGTCACTCATGTCACTCTTGTTATCACTCAAGTGGGCTAAGTGGCTCTCATACTCACATGGGATTGGTACCACATCATCACTCAAGCATATGGGGGGTAGGCTCGGTTTCCTCAACTCCTTGCGCCTCCTTTGGTGAAGGGAAAATCCCATGCTCACCATTCTTTACCTTGTCGCCTTCAAGGTTGGATGCCATAAGGTGGGCATCATCGCTCTCCTCCATGGTCGAAGGGAAAATACCATGCTCGACCGTCTTGTGGCCATCTAGTAGTAGTGGTGGAGGTAGGCTCATGCTATCCAACTTGGCGAAGTAGAGGTCTTCATTTTCCTCGGTCATGAGGTCTTCAAATGCAAGCGTAGTCGTTGAAGCTTGATGGCGTGGACGAAGGCTTTCTCTTGGTGCCATTTTGGTGGTGGCACAAGAAGTTGAAGGTGCCTTGTGATGGTGTCGACGGAGGTCATTGGCGTGCCTTGCCGATGGTTGATGTAGGTGGCACACTTGGTCATCCATATGACGCTCACGACGATGGCCCTTGACCTTGGCACTCTTCCTTGTAAGTTTTTCTAATGAGCGCAAAGCATCATTAGTCTTGGCGACCATCCTCATGTTTTTGTCGAAGTCGTTGTCCATGCCCTTCTTGAAGTTGTGGAGGTCGCTTTGGAACTTTTCCATTTGATGATGGACCTTGGCGCACTCGAGTTGGAGGCTGCGTCTTGGTCGGTGCGACGTGAGGAGCTTTGCGTTGTCGTTCTTGAAGTCGTCCAAGTCACTAGAGCAAGTCACTAGAGGAGCATGTTACTCATGTTAAGGAAGTCCTTCAAATCCTTCGTCATGAAAAGCTTTATGCTAATCTCCCAAAGTGCACTTTTGCAAAAGACAAGCTGATTTTCCTTGGTTTTGTTGTGTCTTCTAATGGTATTGAAGTTGATGTCTCAAAAGTCAAGGACATACGAAATTGGCCCATCGCTACGAATGTTAGTGAACTTCGTAGTTTTCATGGGTTGGCTGGCTTTTACCGTCGCTTTGTGAAAGACTTTTCTACCATTGCTTGCCCTCTCAACGAATTGACCAAGAAAAATGTCACGTTCGTTTGGGTAAAAGCACAACAAAAGGCTTTTGATGAGCTCAAAAAGAGGCTCACCGAAGCACCACTTCTTGCATTACCAGATTTCACAAAAACCTTTGAAATTGAATGTGACGCTAGTGGTATTGGCATTGGTGGCGTCCTTATGCAAAATGGGCGTCCTATTGCTTACCATAGTGAGAAACTTGATGGCGCACGCCTAAACTATCCCATTTATGAAAAAGAACTTTTTGCCTTAGTTCGTGTTCTTCAAGTGTGGCAACACTATCTTTGGCCCAAAGAATTTATCATCCATTCCGACCATGAGTCGTTGAAGTATCTTAAGGGCCAAGCCAATTTGACTAAAAGGCACGCAAAATGGGTTGATTTCATGGAGTCTTTTCCTTACATTGTCAAATACAAGAAGGGCAAAGAAAATGTGGTAGCGGACCACTTGTCTCGCAAAAACACAAGCCTTCTTACACGACTCGAAGTAAATGTCTTGGGTCTTGATGACATCAAATCTTTGTACGCGTCCGACCTTTTCTTTGGACCAATTTTTGCAAAATGTTCAATAGACAAAGGGATTGATGATTTCTATTTGCATAAGGGTTTTCTTTTCAAACAAAACAAGCTTTGCATTCCGAAATCGTCTCTCCAACTTTTGCTTCTTCAAGAGTCCCATGGTGGAGGCCTTATGGGTCACTTTGGCCGTGACAAGACATATGACATTCTCTCCACTCACTACTTTTGGCCAAAGATGAAGCGCGACGTGGAGCGCCACGTCCAACGATGCACTACATGTATCCAAGCTAAGTCTAAGTCCAACCCCTTTGGTCTTTATATGCCATTGCCTATTCCTCATGCACCTTGGTCAGACATTAGCATGGACTTTGTGTTAGGCTTGCCTAGATCTAAACATGGACATGATTATATATTTGTAGTAGTAGATCGCTTTTCAAAAATGGCACATTTCATACCGTGCCATAAGACCGATGATGCTTCACATGTAGAAAATTTGTTTTTCAGGGAAATAATTCGGCTATACGGTGTACCAAGAACAATCGTCTCCGACCGCGACGTAGAATTCATGAGCTACTTCTGGAAGACTCCCATGGCCAAGCTCGGCATCAAGCTCCTCTTCTCGTCCGCCTCGCATCCTCAAACCGATGGACAAACTGAGGTCGTCAATCGGAGTCTTGGCACACTACTCCGGGTGTTGATAAAGAAGAACCTTAAAGACTGGGAGGAATGTATTCCACACGCCGAGTTCGCCTACAGCCGCGCCAAGCACTCCACCACCATAAGGAGTTCCTTCATGATCGTCTATGGTTTCGAGCCTCTCACCGCGCTCGATATCCCTCCACTACCGCTTCATGAACATGCCAATCTGGACGTTGTCAAGTGTGCCCAAACAATGAAGAAACTCCATGAAGGCACAAGAGCTACGATCGAGCAACAAGTCCTTCGCCAAGCATCAAGGCTAAACAAGAACAAGAAAGAGATGATCTTTGAAGAGGGCGACCTTGTGTGGATACACTTAAGTAAAGACCGCTTCCCCAAGGAACGCGACTCCAAACTCAAGCCAAGAGGTGATGGACCGTTCAAAGTGCTAAAGAGGATCAACAACAACGCCTACATCATTGATATCCCAACATCCAAGTATCTTGTGAGCTCAACGTTCAATGTCAAGGACTTCTCACCCTACCATGGAGAAGAGACAGTTGTGAAGATTGAAGAGTCGAGGACGACTCTTTCCCAAGGGGGGGAGCTGATGCAGCCCGTCCTACGGACGCACCTCCATCTACAACACCTAGCCCTCCCAGTGGACCAATGACTCGCGCCCGAGCTAAGCTCCTCCAAGCCAAGGTTAACTCGCTCCTTTCCTTGTGTGACTTCGACACATCCTTGGATGGCTTGATACTTCATACGCATGCCATCGCATCAGTCTGAGAGAAGGAACCATGGGACGGAGGAACGAGCGGAAGCAACGATCATTGCCAGACTCGGTACTACCGGATCAGGCGACCGGTACTACCGGATCAAGCGGTACTACCGGACCCAGCTACCGGACGCCCCAGAAGAAACCCAACCAAGGGCCAGACGACTACGGTACTACCGGCCCAGGAACCGGTACTACCGGACAGCGGTACTACCATGGCTGGCCGAAACCCCACCTTTTCCTCCTTAAATACTCCCCATAACCGTCACCCTAGACTCGGATTTTGTTTAGACATTAAGTTAGCCATCACAACAACTTCGCCAAGGCTCGAGCGTCGCAGAGGCCTCTTGTACTTCGCACCTATTCAGGATCCCACCTTTTCAATAAAGCTTTCCTCTTAATCCGCAATATCATTGCAATATTAGTTCTTACTTGTTCTCGATTTCAGGTAGGAATTAAGACCCTCGCTGGTCAGGCTGATCGTGTTCCCGCAGGATCGGTAACCTCCAGGAGATTGGCCTAGCGATTGCATTGGCGCTCGTGCTCGCACGTGTAGTCGGATCGTCAAGCCCGAACTCCACCCAAATCGATTATCGCCATCTCATCAAAAGATCGGACACCTTTGCCCCATCAACGAGACACCGAGATCCCAAGGTCTTGTACAACTTGAACGCACGAGGCAAAATCCAAGAGGTTGTGGATAATTTGGTGCTCCTTGCTAAGGATCATGAGACAAATAGTTGATAGATCCTCAAAGGGGTGTCTTCAACTACAATTATCCAAGTCTAGGGTTTACAATAGAGGGTGGGGGCTATTTATAGGCCAGCCACATAAACAGGGGTAGTTTAGGTACGAAACGGTAAAGTCTAGGAGAAATAAGGGGTTACACGGGCCAAGCCCGAAAGTTGACTTGTCTCAGGGGATTTCCGGCGAGAGGTGGATTGGTAGCCAGAAATTCCGGTGGCCGCCGATATTTCCGGTCGCGAACCGGAAGGCCTTATAGTAAGCATTTTCGGTCATCACCGGGAGATTCCGGTCGTCGCCGGAATTTTCGGCGAGGAGGCCGGTCGACCGGGACTGTCGCCGGAAGTTCTGGCGAGGGAACAGGTTCGCCGGGCCTGGCGCCGGTTTGCTCTGGCGAATCTCCTCTGGCTGCCTTTGGTCCCTCCCTTGGCGATGCTTCATTGGGTTCATAGCTGAGAATTTGCAAGGTTTAGGAATGAAGTAGCAAGCCATCCAAGGGTGTATTGAAATCACACGAGGAAAGGAGCGAGTTAACCTTAGCTTGTAGGAGCTTGGATCGAGCACGGGGCATCGGTCCACTTGGGGGACTAGTTGGCGGGGATGTAGACGCATCCGTAGGACGGGTTGCATCACACACGCATCAACAATCCCTATGAACTAGAACATTTTCTCTTAAACAGGTTCAACTGCACCCGCAAGATTAAAGAGTCATCAACCGAATCTATGATTCAACTGAACACTCGGGGGCTACTGACATGGTTATACCCCACGGGTACACAACATTGGCATACCTAGTCCGGCCCAAGGAAGGCCCATGACAAGATACGCGGCATGTGGAGATTTCGGGTGGCCCAAACCCATGATGCCTTCGGATCCTTGGAGAACAAGACTAGAGTAGATAGAATTTCAAAGGGTACAAACCCTAATCTGTAACCGACTCGACCTACGCCCGGGACCTGCCTATCTATATAAAGGCTAGGAGGACACGACGAGGAGGATGATACTCGCCTCATACGCACCTCACGCCAGATTGCATATGCGCACCCCTGTAACCCTTGGTACGTCGTAATCAAGAGCAGACAAGAAGGAGTAGGGTTTTCCCTCCGGGGGCCTGAAACTGGGTAAACCTCATGTCCCCGTGTTGCTTGTCTGTTAACCGTTTCGCGATCTCCAGCATCCCCATCTTCTCCAAAACCCAAGTCCATAACAATGGGCATTGACGAGATCGAACCTCATCATTGAATGATCACTGCTCAAAACAGTGTAGTTAGGCAGAGTTTGAAATGTGCCTCCAAGTTTTTGATGAAATGGCCGAAAGAATTCAAATTTGAAATTTTTGAATGAAATTTGGTGGGTGCTCTGGTCACATGCTTGGTAGTATCTGGCTGCTTGGGTTTGTCAAGGTGAACTGGTTTGAGTGGTTTTTGAGAAATGGTGATCTTAGTACCTACACTTGATTCAATTTTGAATTGTCATTTGAATAGATTTGAAATCTATTTCTGTTGGTTTGCAAAGTGGGCTTGGGTTCACTTGTACTTGTTCTAGCAAGCGGTGAAAAGAATTGTATTTGTTTCGGTTAGAAAACTTGGACTAGAAACACTCAAAGTGGTCTAGTGGTTATCTTTGGTCAAAATGACCATTTGCTCATAATGTTTATATTTGAATTTCTCTTGATTTGATTCTGCTTGGAAATGATTTAGATGATGTTGTTTTCATCTTTAAACCAATCCTTAGCATTCATAGCAATCAATCATGGCAATACAAGCATTCATGCATTCATCACATACACACATGCATTCATATTGATTTTAATAACAAAAGTTTTTGTTAGCCCTAAACTTAGGTGATTGGAACTTGATAATCTTGATTAATATTTTTAGGATGTTACACTATGCGTCCCCCAGGATCAAAACTTCCGATCCCCTGGGTCCTCCGGCTAACATGTGTCCTGTCCATCCCACTTTTGCTACACTAATCCCGCTTTTGCTACACGGTAGCAAAAAATGGTTCGCACAAAAGCAAAATAGAAAATACAACCCTCGCCGAAGACCTCGCTGGAGAAACTCGCCGGAGGCTTTGTAGCCAAAGAAAGTAATAATATAGCAAAACCGATTTCGCCAGAAAAATATCACCGGAGCCTTGCTGGAAAAAACCTCGTCCGAGACCTCGTAGAAAAAAATTAAGCTATTGTAGCAATACCACAAAACGATTGTAGCAAATTTGTTTTTCTAATGTAGCAAAAGGGGACATCGCCGAAGACCTTATAGCAAAACCATAGAAATTGGTTGTAGCAAAAAACATTATGGGAAAGTAGCAAAAAATATGAATACATAGCAAAAATAATATGCTAAGATAGAAAAACGCCGTAGCAAAGACATATACAAAAGTAGCGACGTCGGCCAACTAGAGTAGCAAGCACTCTAAACTGTGATAGCAACATCAAACATCGTATGTAGCATTTCCATCACTAGGGCCATGGACCCATGTTACCGCGTCGTGGTTGCACCATCCATGGCCGCTCCACCTACAGAAGCACCTCCACGGTGAAGTCCATCTCCGGCGACAACCTGGAGCACCACCACCATGGTCTCCATGTCGTTGGGCGCCTCGGACGCGATCTAGCTAGGTGTGGCGGCAGGTTCGATGGCGCGTGGCGGCGGAGGTGGCTCCCATGGCCTGGCCTGATCGCGGTGGCGGCTGTCTTCCCCGGCAGCGGCGATATGTGCGAATGTATGAGAAGGAGGGGATCGAGATGGATGCGGCGGGACTTGGCTAGGCATGTCAGCGGGGCTTGGCTGGGGCGTCCTTCCCCGTCGGAGTCCACCTTCTCCTTCTTCTCCCCATGGCGGCAGCAGCACCGCCTCGTGGCACGCAGAGGATGGCCCCTTGAGAAACGGCTTGCCCCCATGATGTGGACATCCCTACTATTGATACAACCGTTGTACCTACAGCAACACACATACAAGGACCCATCACAAGATCTCGTGCCAAACAACTTAACTATCAGGTACTTTCGTTTCTTGGAACTATTCCTTACATACATGAGAATATGATGCTGCCTAAATCAGATACATTTCTTACTCTTAGGAATGATGGACCAAGCATGGATGAGAGGGACAAGCATTGGAGCATGGCCATGCATGGAGATGGCAGCAAGCATGTGATGATCCAAGAGAAGGCCACGGATGAAGATTTCAGAACTTTGAGGCCACCATAATGAAGAAAGAAGGCTTGGACGAAATATTCAAGATCAATACTTTACAAATTCGTCCATAGCATCATATGGTGCTGCGACACCTTTATTTTGGGCCAGGCCCATGTAATTTTCAGGATTTTAATTCGCCACTTTTTAGAGTCCGTATTTGAGGGAAAAGGACTTTTAGGGTTGGATTCGCCACCACTTCCATGGTTGGCGAAACCCCCTTTTCGCCCTTAAATCGCCCATAGCGAACCTCTAGACTCGGATTTTGTTTAGACATTAAGTTAGCCATAGTCGCAACTTCGCCAAGGCTCGGCGTCGCAGAGGCCTCTTGTACCGCACCTATTCAGGATCCCACCTCTTTCAATAAAGCTTTCCTCTTAATCCGCAATATCTTGATTGCAATATTGGTTCTTACTTGTTCTCGATTTGGTAGGAATTAAGACCCTCATTGGTCGGTGATCGTGTTCACGGATCGGTAACCTCCGTGAGATTGGCCTAGCGATTGCATTGGCGCTCGTGCTTTCGCGTGTAGTCGGATCGTCAAGCCGAACTCCACCAAATCGATTATCGCCATCTCATCGAAAGATCGGACACCTTTGCCCTATCAAGTGGTATCGATTTCGGGTTGCTCGGTGAGATTTTCTTGTTTCGTAGATTAGATCTGTTTTACCTATAACCCACGAAAAAGCCAAAAACACAGTTAGAGTTTAGATCCATCCCATAACCAATCTCGCCTCGCATTATCTTTTCGGTTTTGCATTGTTGAATTTGTGTCTACATCGTCGCGTCGAGTTCTTTGGTCTTAGTGTCTCGTCCCTTAGAGTTTCGAGTTACGATCATACTAGTCACCGCCACACTCGCCGATCACCGCCATATACCCTGCCACCATATTCGCCGCCATATACCACGCCACCATAAAACCCTAATACTCATACCGCCTTCCTACCGCGACACGGATCCGATCGGTTTTTCTGCCGTAGTGCGAGTCCGAGTAAATTCTTGTTTCCTCGTTATTTCTTTTGACTTTCCTTCTTTGTTATTTCCGTGTTCAGCTCAAGTCCGTGTCGAGCTAAGAGTCCGGTCGTAAGTCCAGAAGGAGAGCAAAAAAAAAAAAAAAAAAAAATTTCTGGCTATACTATTTTTCGACCCCGGGGATCACTTTTCTCCATCGGCCGTTATAGCGATATTTTTTTGGCGCCTGCGCGCTTTCCGGAGCAAAATAAAAAATTTCGACAAAAATTTTTGGGGGCTAACCTCTTTTTAGACCCCGTAGATCAGTTCTAGACACTCGCCATCATAGTGATTTTCTGCATCTCGGATCGCTTTTCAGGGTGCTATCTCATCATACAGTGCTTGTTGTGTCGCGTCGTGACATCGTTGGTGATCTAGGCTCGCGTCTCTAGTACGGTCTAGCCTAGGACCAGCACAGTACCGTCGTTGAGCATTCTTTCAACTTTTGCATTGCTGTTTTGATAATTGCTGACCCCTTTGCTAAGCCTTCGAGCTCCAGATACTCTCCACGTGCGGTGTTTCGACTCACGGTAATCGCTTGGTTCAATCTGGACCCACGATCCTCGTGGTTGCACATCGCCTTTTCTGCTGTTTGGTAAGAACTTGTAAGAGCTTCGTATATTGCTTGACGGATTACGCGTGACTTCCACCATATTCTGTAGTATATACATGCTTTTTAAGGACTCACCATGATGATACTTATGGAACCCCGCCACCATGACGAACGAAGAACTACATGCCCACTTCTCCGCTCACAGTGTCATGGCGAAGACGTGGACACGCCTAGGGAGTTTGACACCAAGCTCACCAACCGTGGACAAGATCGATGGACTCGAGAAATCCTTCAACGCCAAGCTTGACGTTCGGTTCAAGGAGCTTGAACCGATTGCCGCGCCCGGCACCCACATGGTGCACGCATTCGATCACGGCTCGGACTGGATTGCTACCGCCGCCGGCTGCTCTGCGGCCGGCGTTCCTCGAGACTTCCGCGCTGCTGCTGCGACATTGGGGAGACGACGGTACTACTACGACCCGGCAGCGGCGATGCATTTGACGAGGAGGTTGAACAACCTCCACGGTACTGCTGGTCGTCCCGACATTACTACCGCAACGCCCACCTATGACGTAATGATGATGATCATGTTGCAAAGCTTAAATTAAATATTCCATCTTTTGAGGGTAAATATAATCGATGCATATCTTACATGGGAGATGGAAGTAGAACAACGTTTTGCATGCTTAAAATATCACGAGAATATGCGTGTTAGTCTTTGCTACATGTGAATTTACTAAATTTGCTTCCCTTTGGTGGTCCGAGTATTGTCGTTTAAATCCTACTACTATTCCTAGTACTTGGGCTTTAAAAGCGCTATGCGTGTTCGTTTTGTACCACCCACTTATCAACGTGATTTACTAAAGAATCTGACACGCTTAGAGCAAGGGAAAAATTCAGAAGAAGAGTATTATCAGGAATTGCAAACGGGGATGGTTAGGTGTGGTCTTGTAGAATCTAATGAACAAATGCTTGCACGTTTCTTTGGTGGATTAAACAAGGACATTCAGCACATATTAGATTATAAGGAATATAATTCTATCACTCGTTTGTTTCATCTTGCTTGCAAAGCTGAACGTGAAGTGCAGGATCGCCAAACACCATGGAGGAGGACTAATAATTCTGCAGGTCGCACATCCACTTGGACATCCCGACAATCGGCGCCTCCTCGTGATTCGCCTCCAGCTACTACCACATCCAAGGCCACCACAAGATTTCCAGCTGCTCCTCCACCATCATCCAATGCTCCTGCTTTCAGAGTGCATCTTCTATGGCTTCCACGGGTAAGACTAAGGATATACAATGCCGCAAGTCTTTGGGGTTTTGGTCATATTGAGAGCGATGCACAACACAATGTGATGATGGTGCGAGAAGATGGTGAATACGATTCATGAAAGTGACTTGATGAAGATACACTAGCCCTTATTTACGCTCGAGATGGAGACAATTCGATGATGATGACGAGCGGAGGTAATGGGAGCTGAAGCCGATCAATACAAGAGTTTAATTACACAACGTGTGTTGAGTGTGCAATTGAGCAAATCTGAGCAAGATCAACGCCACAACCTGTTCCAAACACGTGGTGTTGTCAAGGAAAGAGCTATCTGGATCATCATTGA
This sequence comes from Avena longiglumis, assembly GCA_030063025.1. NCBI lineage: Eukaryota > Viridiplantae > Streptophyta > Magnoliopsida > Poales > Poaceae > Avena > Avena longiglumis. Next base: position 341,581,935 of record CP125976.1, on the reverse strand, counting down.
TGGAGGGAGTTGTAATAATCGGCGGTGTTGACATGGTAGAGAAGCTTGCGCTTCAACAAGACAACGCCCACATTCATACTACATCCAATGGTTTGAGAGTTCTCAAGATCAAGGTAACAAGAGCGATGCGTGCATTTTACTATTGGTACATATTCTGATTTTGTTGATTGTGATGTTGTACCTATGCAAGCTTGTTCTTTGTTACTTGGTAGACCTTGGCAATTTGATAGAGAATCATTCATAATGGCAAAACTAATCACTATTCTCTTATGCATGATGGAAAGAAAATTGGTCTAAAACCTATGACTCGAACAGATTTTAAAAGATGATCTTGCTAGAGCTAGTAGAGCTAAAGCGAGGAGAAAATAAAAGTGAGAATCAGATTGTTGCTGCAGATTTTATACCACCAAAGAACACTAAATCGATTCTACACATGCTCTTGAAATTCGTTTGAAGAGTCCATGTATGCTTGCAAATAAAATTGATATTGCTGAACTAGATGTAAACAATACTCAATGTTATGCAATTGTCTGCAAAGAGGTTTTGTTTTCATTTGAGGATATGCCTCCTTCTTTGCCACCCATTGCTAACCTTTGCGAGAATATGAGGACGTCCTTTTTCATTGAGTTGCCACGGGACTACCTCCTATTAGAGGAATTGAGCATCAAATTGATCTAATTCCTGGTGCCACGTTGCCCAACCGCAGCGCCATATAGAACCAATCGGAGGAGACAAAGGAGATACAACGCCAAATTCAGGAACTACTCGACAGAGATCATATTCGTGAGTCCCTTAGCCCTTGTCTTTTCCTATTATTTTGGTACCTAAGAAAGATGGTTCTTGGCGCATGTGTACCGATTGTAGAGCTATCAATAATATTACTATTCGATATCGTCATCCTATTCCACGTTTAGATGACATGCTTGATGAATTGAGTGGCTCTACCATGTTTTCTAAAGTTGATTTGCGTAGTGGTTACCACCAGATTAGTATGAAATTAGGAGATGAATGGAAAACAACATTTAAAACTAAGTTCGGTTTATATGAGTGGTTAGTAATGCCGTTTGGTTTAACTAGTGCACCTAGCACTTTCATGAGATTAATGAGCGAAGTTTTACGTGCTTTCATTGGACGTTTGTGGTAGTCTACTTTGATGATATTCTGATTTATAGCAAATCTTTAGAGGAACATTTGGACCATTTACGTCTGTTTTCAATGCTTTACGTGATGCACGTTTGTTTGGTAACCTTGAAGTGCACCTTTTGCACCAATCGAGTTGCGTTCTTGGCTATGTTGTTACATCACGGTATTGAAGTGGATCCACCAAAATTGAAGCTATTGAGAATTGGCAACCCAAGACGGTCACACAAGTGAGGAGTTTTCTTGGCCTCGCTGGTTTTATAGGCGCTTTGTCAAAGACTTTGGATCAATTGCGCCGGTGAATGAGCTTACCAAGAAGGATGTGCCCTTTGTTTGGGCGATGCACAACAAAGCCTTCGTTATATTGAAAGATAAGCTAACACATGCTTACTCCAACTTCTGATTTTACTAAGACTTTTGAGCTTGAATGTGATGCTAGTGGAATTGGTTTGGGAGGGTGTTATTACAAGAGGAAAACCTGTTGCATATTTTAGTGAGAAATTGAGTGGGGCTAGTCTGAACTATTCTACTTATGATAAAGAATTATATGCGTTGGTTGGACATTAGAAACTTGGCAACATTATCTATGGCCTAAGGAATTTGTTATTCATTACGATCATGAATCTTTGAAGCATATTCGTAGTCAAGCTAAGTTGAATCGTCGTCATGCAAAGTGGGTTGAATTTATTGAGTCTTTTCCTTATGTTATCAAACATAAAAGGGTAAAGATAATATTATTCTTGATGCTTTGTCACCGTTATGCTTTGTTATCTCAACTTGACTTCAAAATATTTGGATTGGAAACTATTAAGGAACAATATGTGCATGATGCTGAATTTAAAGATGTGTTGCGAATTGTAGAGATGGTAGAACTTGGAACAAGTTCGTCTTTAATGATGGATTTGTGTTCCGTGCTAACAAACTATGCATTCGAGATAGCTCGTTCGTCTTTTGTTTACTGAGGGCGCATGGAGGAGGATTGATGGGACACTTTGGTGTCAAGAAGGCGGAGGATGTTCTTCTTGCACACTTCTTTTGGCCACGTGTCGTCGAGATGTTGAGAGATTTGTGGCACATTGCACTACTTGTCAAAAAGCTAAGTCTCGCCTTAATCCACATGGTTTATATATGCCTCTTCCTGTTCCTAGTGTTCCTTGGGAGGATATTTCTATGGACTTTGTTTTGGGATTGCCACGAACACGAAGGGAGGATAGTATTTTTGTTGTTGTGGATCGGTTTTCTAAGATGGCACACTTTATTCCTTGTCATAAAGCGGATGATCTTGCGCATATTGCTGATTTGTTCTTTCGTGAAATTGTTCGTTTGCATGGTGTGCCAAATACTATTGTCTCTCGATCGTGATACTAAATTTCTTAGCCACTTTTGGAGATGTTTATGGGCTAAGTTGGGGACTAAATTGCTCTTTAGTACTACATGTCATCCCCAAACCGATGGTCAAATGAAGTAGTAAATAGAACTTTGTCTACTATGTTGGGCTGTTTTAAAGAAGAACTTAAAATTGTGGGAAGAGTGTTTACCTCATATAGAATTTGCTTATAATCGTTCATTGCATTCTACCACCAAGATGTGCCCATTTGAGATTGTGTATGGTTTTGTTCCTCGTGCACCTATTGATTTATTGCCTTTACCTTCTTGATTGCAACATAATTTGGATGCTACAACGCAACTGAAATGATATTAAACTTGCATAGGACTACTAAAGATAACATTGAACACATGAATGCTAAGTATAAACTTCTTTGGGGATAAAGGAGAAAGCATGTTGTGTTTGATGTTGGCGATCTTGTTTGGTTACATTTGCGTAAAGATCGTTTTCTGATTTACGCAAGTCTAAGTTAATGCCACGTCTGCTGGTCCCTTTAAGGTGTTAGAGAATCAATGATAATGCATATAAACTTGAGTTGCTGCAGACTTTGTGCAGTTAGTCCTACATTTAACATTGATTTGAAGCCTTACTTTGGTGAGGAAGATGAGATTGCGTCGAGGGCGACTTCAATTCAAGAAGGGAGCATGATGTGGACATCCCTACTATTGATACAACCGTTGTACCTCTGACACACATACAAGGACCCATCACAAGATCTCGTGCCAAACAACTTAACTATCGTACTTTCGTTTCTTGGAACTATTCCTTACATACATGAGAATATGATCTGCCTAAATCGGATACATTTCTTACTCTTAGGAATGATGGACCAAGCATGGATGAGAGGGACAAGCATTGGAGCATGGCCATGCATGGAGATGGCGAAGCATGTGATGATCCAAGAGAAGGCCACGGATGAAGATTTGAACTTTGAGGCCACCATAATGAAGAAAGAAGGCTTGGACGAAATATTCAAGATCAATACTTTACAAATTCGTCCATAGCATCATATGGTGTGCGACACCTTTATTTTGGGCCAGGCCCATGTAATTTTCATGAGGATTTTAATTCGCCACTTTTTAGAGTCCGTATTTGAGGGAAAAGGACTTTTAGGGTTGGATTCGCCACCACTTCCATGGTTGGCGAAACCCCACCTTTCGCCTTAAATCGCCCCATAGCGAACCTCTAGACTCGGATTTTGTTTAGACATTAAGTTAGCCATAGTCGCAACTTCCAAGGCTCGGCGTCAGAGGCCTCTTGTGCCGCACCTATTCAGGATCCCACCTCTTTCAATAAAGCTTTCCTCTTAATCCAATATCTTGATTGCAATATTGGTTCTTACTTGTTCTCGATTTGGTAGGAATTAAGACCCTCATTGGTCGGTGATCGTGTTCACGCAGGATCGGTAACCTCCAGGAGATTGGCCTAGCGATTGCATTGGCGCTCGTGCTCGCACGTGTAGTCGGATCGTCAAGCCCGAACTCCACCAAATCGATTATCGCCATCTCATCGAAAGATCGGACACCTTTGCCCTATCACCCCAAGCCGTTGCATCCGGGAAACGGCGACGCAGGAGCTCGACGTCTTCCCATGTAGCCTTCTCAGTTGTCGAGTAGTTCTAGGCCACCTTGGCTTGCTGAACCGGAGTTGAAGAAGCGTGCCTGGATGGGCGCCATCTGTACTCCAAGATCTTCTCAGGCTCCCAAGCTGGAGCCTCCGGGAAGCGGCGCTGCAGATCTTCGAGATCTTCCCATGTTGAATCCGTTGGAGCAGCATTGGCCCAGAGTACGAAGCCTTGCTTTATCATCTTATTGGCGCCCTTGTGCCAACGGAATTCTAGTATTTTGGCCGGCACCTGAAATACAGAGGAGAATTTGGGTAAAGGGTTAGCGGATTGATCCACTCGCTGCCTAGCAGGCTTTAGCTGGGACACATGGAAGACGGGGTGGACTTTCGATTCCTCCGACAGTTACAACTGATAGGCCACAACTCCGATTTTCCTGACAACCGGATACGAGCCGAAGAACTTGAAGGACAATTTGTGACTTGCCCTTCGCGCAACCAAAGTTTGGACATAGGGTTGCAGCTTGAGGAAGACGTAGTCACCCACATGAAATACACGATCAGATCTTTTCTTGTCTGCCTATACTTTCATCCTGTGTTGTGCCCTGGTTAGGTGTTGCTTGAGCATGTCCATCATCACCTTCCTTTCCTCATACCACTCCTGGACATCTGTGATTGGCATGATTGATAGGGCAAAGGTGTTCGATCTTTCGATGAGATGATGATAGTCGATTTGGTGGAGTTCGGGCTTGATCCATTACTACACGTCGAGCAACCTGGCGCCAATGCAATCGCTAGGCCAATCTCACGGAGGTTACCGATCCTGCGGAACACGATCACCTGACCATGAGGGTCTTAATTCCTACGAAATCGAGAACAAGTAAGAACCAATATTGCAATCAAGATATTGGATTAAGAGAAAGCTTTATTGAAGAGGTGGGATCACGAATAGGTGCGAAGTACAAGAGGCCTCTGACGCCGAGCCTTGGCGGTTGCGACTATGGCTAACTTAATGTCTAAATAAAATCCGAGTCTAGGGTGCTATGGGAGTATTTAAGGCGAAAGGTGGGGTTTCGGCCAGCCATGGAAGTGGTGGCGATCCAACCCTAAAAGTCCTTTTCCTCAAATACACGGACTATAAAAGTGGATAATTAAAATCTCATGAAAATTACATGGCGGCCCAAAATAAAGGTGTCGCGACACCATATTAAGCTATGGAATTCAGAAAGTATTGATCTTGAATATTTCGTCCAAGCCTTCTTTCTTCATTATGGTGGCCTCAAAGTTCAAATCTTCATCTGGCCTTCTCTTGGATCATCACATGCTTGTCGCCATCTCCATGCATGGCCATGCTCCAATGCTTGTCCTCTCATCCATGCTTGGTCCATCATTCCTAAGAGTAAGAAATATATGATTTAGGCAGCATCATATTCTCATGTATGCGAGGAATAGTTCCAAGAAATGAAAGTACCGATAATTAAGTTGTTTGGCACGAGATCTTGTGATGGGTCCTTGTATGTGTGTGTTCAGAGGTACAAGTTGTATCAATAGTAGGGATGTCCACATCATGCTCCTTCTTGAATTGAAGTCGCCTCGACGCAATCTCATCTTCCTCACCAAGTAAGGCTTCAAATCGCAATGTTAAATGTAGGACTAACTGCACCAAAGTCTGCAGCAACTCAAGTTTATATGCACTATCATTGATTTTCTCTAACACTTTAAAGGGACCAGAAAGACGTGGCATTAACTTAGACTTCATGTAAATCAGGAAAACGATCTTTACGCAAATGTAACCAAACAAGATCGCCAACATCAAACACAACATGCTTCCTCCCTTTATCCCCAGCAAGTTTATACTTAGCATTCATGTGTTCAATGTTATCTTTAGTAGTCTTATGCAAGTTTAATATCATTTCAGCGCGTTGTGTAGCATCCAAATTATGTTGCACCGAAAAAGGTAAAGGCAATAAATCAATAGGTGCACGAGGAACAAAACCATACACAATCTCAAATGGGCACATCTTTGTGGTAGAATACAATGACCGATTATAAGCAAATTCTATATGAGGTAAACACTCTTCCCAAAATTTTAAGTTCTTCTTTAAAACAACCCGTAACATAGTAGACAAAGTTCTATTTACTACTTCAGTTTGACCATCAGTTTGGGGATGACATGTTGATGTGGACATCCCTACTATTGATACAACCGTTGTACCTACAGTAACACACATACAAGGACCCATCACAAGATCTCGTGCCAAACAACTGAACTATCAGGTACTTTCGTTTCTTGGAACTATTCCTTACATACATGAAAATATGATGCTGCCTAAATCAGATATGTTTCTTACTCTTAGGAATGATGGACCAAGCATGGATGAGAGGGACAAGCATTGGAGCATGGCCATGCATGGAGATGGCAGCAAGCATGTGATGATCCAAGAGAAGGCCACAGATGAAGATTTCAGAACTTTGAGGCCACCATAATGAAGAAAGAAGGCTTGGACGAAATATTCAAGATCAATACTTTCTGATTCGTCCATAGCATAATATGGTGCTGCGACACCTTTATTTTGGGCCAGGCCCATGTAATTTTCGCAGGATTTTAATTAGCCACTTTTTAGAGACCGTATTTGAGGGGAAAAGGACTTTTAGGGTTGGATTCGGCCACCACTTCCATGGCTGGCCGAAACCCCACATTTTCGCCCTTAAATACGCCCCATAGCCGAACCTCTAGACTCGGATTTTGTTTAGACATTAAGTTAGCCATAGTCACAACTTCGCCAAGGCTCGAGCGTCGCAGAGGCCTCTTGTACTTCGCACCTATTCAGGATCCCACCTCTTCAATAAAGCTTTCCTCTTAATACGCAATATCTTGATTGCAATATTGGTTCTTACTTGTTCTCGAATTCAGGTAGGAATTAAGACCCTCGTTGGTCAGGCTGATCGTGTTCACGCAGGATCGGTAACCTCCAGGAGATTGGCCTAGCGATTGCATTGGCGCTCGTGCTTTCCGCGTGTAGTCGGATCAAGCCGAACTCCACCAAATCGATCATCGCCATCTCATCGAAGATCGGACACCTTTGCCCTATCAAGTGGTATCGATTTCAGGTTGCTCGGTGAGATTTTACTTTGTGAGATTAGATCTGTTTTTACCTATAACCCACGAAAAAGCCAAAACACAGTTATAGTTTAGATCCATCCCATAACCAATCTCGCCTCGCATTATCTTTTCAGTTTTGCATTGTTGAATTTGTGTCTACATCGTCGCGTCGAGTTCTTGGTCTTAGTGTCTCGTCTCTTAGAGTTTGAGTTCGATCATAATAGTCACCGCCACACTCGCCGATCACCGCCACCATATTCGCCACCATATTCCGCCGCCATATACCCCGCCACCATATTCCGCCGCCATATACCCCGCCACCATAAACCCTAATACTCACCGCCTTCCTGCGACACGATCCGATCGGTTTTCCTGCATGATGCGAGTCCGAGTAGAGTTACTGTTTCCTAGTTATTTCTTTTGACTTTCCTTCTTTGTTGTTTCCGTGTTCAGCTAAAGTCCGTGTCGTCCTAAGAGTCCGGTCGTAAGTCCAGAAGGAGAGCAAAAAAAAAAAGAGTCTGGAACCGCCTCCGAAAAAAATTTCTGGCTATACTAGTTTTCGGCTTTGGGGATCACTTTTCTCCATCGGCCGTTATAGCGATATTTTTTTGGCGCCTGCGCGCTTTCCGGAGCAAAATAAAAAATTTCAGTTCCGGAGCAAAAAAATTTTTTGGGGCTAACCTCTTTTTAGACCCCGTAGATCAGTTCTAGACACTCGCCATCATAGTGATTTTCTGCATCTCGGTTCGCTTTTCAGGGTGCCATATCATCATACAGTGCTTGTTGTGTCGCGTCGTGACATCGTTGGTGCTCTAGGCTCGCGTCTCTAGTACAGTCTAGCCTAGGACCAGCACAGTACCGTCGTTGAGCATTCTTTCAACTTTTGTATTGTTGTTTTGATAATTGCTAACCCCCCTTGCTAAGCCTTCCCAGAGCTCCACAGATATTCTCCACGTGCGGTGTCTCGACTCCTGGTAATCGCTTGGTTCAATCTCTGGACCCACTGATCCTCATGATTGCACATCGCCTTTTCTGCTGTTTGGTAAGAACTTGTAAGAGCTTTGTATATTGCTTGACGGATTACGTGACTTCCACCATATTCCTGTAGTATATACCGGCTGTTTAAGGACTAACCATGACAGATACTTCATGAAACCTGCCACCATGACAACGCGAAGAACTACATGCCCACTTCTCCGCGCTCTTGGTCGATCATGAAGACGTGGATACGCGCTTAGGGGAGTTTGACACCAAACTCACCAACGCCGTGGACAAGATCGATGGACTCGAGAAATCCTTCAACGCCAAGCAGCGTTCGGTTCAAGGAGCTTTTGAACCGATTGCCCGCACCCGCACCGGCACCCGCACATGGCGCATGGCGCATTCCGATCACGGGTCGAATTGCTAGTTCGGCTCCGCCGCTGCGGTAACCGACGCTCCTCGACTTCCAGCTTGCTGCTGCAACATTGGGGAGACGGGCAGCGGATACTACGACCCGACGGCGGACGATCTGTTTGGCGAGGAGGTTGAACAACCTCCACGGTACTGCTGGTCGTCCCGACATTACTATCGCAATGCTCGACCACGATGCGTGATGATGATCATGTTGCAAAGCTTAAATTAAATATTCCATCTTTTGAGGGTAAATATAATCTGATGCATATCTTACATGGGAGATGGAAGTAGAACAACGTTTGCATGCTTAAAATATCCTCGAGAATATGCGTGTTAGTCTTTGCTACATGTGAATTTACTAAATTTGCTTCCCTTTGGTGGTCTGAGTATTGTCGTTTAAATCCTACTACTATTCCTAGTACTTGGACTGCTTTAAAAACTACTATGCGTGTTCGTTTTGTACCTCCTACTTATCAACGTGATTTACTAAAGAATCTGACACGTTTAGAGCAAGGGAAAAATTCTGTAGAAGAGTATTATCAGGAATTGCAAACAGGGATGGTTCGGTGTGGTCTTGTTGAATCTAATGAACAAATGCTTGCACGTTTCTTTGGTGGATTAAACAAGGACATTCAACACATCTTAGATTATAAGGAATATAATTCTATCACTCATTTGTTTCATCTTGCTTGCAAAGCTGAACGTGAAGTGCAGGACCGCCAAACACCATGGAGGAGGACTAATAATTCTGCAGGTCGCACATCCACTTGGACATCCCGACAATCAGCGCATCCTCGTGATTCGCCTCCAGCTACTACCACATCCAAGGCCACCACAAGATTTCCAGCTACTCCTCCACCATCATCCAATGCTCCTGCTCGTAGTGCATCTTCTATGGCTTCCACGGGTAAGACAAAGGATATACAATGCATAAGTCTTTGGGGTTTTGGTCATATTGAGAGACAGTGCACAACACAACGTGTGATGATGGTGCGCGAAGATGGTCAATACATTTCAGCGAATGACTTTGATGAAGATACACTAGCCCTTATTTCTGCTCGAGATGGAGACAATTCTGATGCTGATGAAGAGCCATAGGTAATGGGAGCTGAAGCTGCTGATCAATACAAGAGCTTAATTACACAACGTGTGTTGAGTGTGCAATTGAGCAAATCTGAGCAAGATCAACGCCACAACCTGTTCCAAACACATGGTGTTGTCAAGGAAAGAGCTATAAGGATCATCATTGATGGAGGGAGTTGTAATAACCTGGCCAGTGTTGACATGGTCGAGAAACTTGCGCTTCCAACAAGACAACGCCCACATTCATATTACATCCAATGGTTTGAGAGTTCTCGCAAAATCAAGGTAACAAGAACAGTACGCGTGCATTTTACTATTGGTACATATTCTGATTTTGTTGATTGTGATGTTGTACCTATGCAAGCTTGTTCTTTGTTACTTGGTAGACCATGGCAATTTGATAGAGAATCTGTTCATAATGGCAAAACTAATCACTATTCTCTTATGCATGATGGAAAGAAAATTGGTCTAAAACCTATGACTCCCGAACAGATTTTAAAAGATGATCTTGCTAGAGCTAGTAGAGCTAAAATTGAGGAGAAACATAAAAGTGAGAATCAGATTGTTGCTGCAGATTTTATACCACCAAAGAACACTAAATCTGATTCTATACATGCTACTGAAATTCGTTTGAAGAGTCCATGTATGCTTGCAAATAAAATTGATATTGTTGAACTCGATGTAACCAATACTCAATGTTATGCAATTGTCTGCAAAGAGGTTTTGTTTTCATTTGAGGATATGCCTCCTTCTTTGCCACCCGCTATTGCTAACCTTTTGCAGGAATATGAGGACGTCTTTCCATTGAGTTGCCACCAGGACTACCTCCTATTAGAGGAATTGAGCACCAAATTGATCTAATTCCTGGTGCCACGTTGCCCAACCGCGCCATATAGAACCAATCCAGAGGAGACAAAGGAGATCCGCCAAATTCGGGAACTACTCGGAGATCATATTCGTGAGTCCCTTAGCCCTGTCTTTGTTCCTATTATTTTGGTACCTAAGAAAGATGGTTCTTGGCATGTGTCTTGATTGTAGAGCTATCAATAATATTACTATTCGATATCGTCATCCTATTCCACGTTTAGATGACATGCTTGATGAATTGAGTGGCTCTACCATGTTCTCTAAAGTTGATTTGCGTAGTGGTTACCACCAGATTCGTATGAAATTAGGAGATGAATGGAAAACAACTTTTAAAACTAAGTTCGGTTTATATGAGTGGTTAGTAATGTTGTTTGGTTTAACTAATGCACCTAGCACTTTCATGAGATTAATGAACGAAGTTTTACGTTCTTTCATTGGACGTTTTGTGGTAGTCTACTTTGATGATATTCTGATTTATAGCAAATCTTTAGAGGATCATTTGGACCATTTACGTGTTGTTTTTAATGCTTTACGTGATGCACGTTTGTTTGGTAACCTTGAGAAGTGCACCTTTTGCACCAATCGAGTTGCGTTTCTTGGCTATGTTGTTACATCACAGGGTATTGAAGTGGATCCAGCCAAGATTGAAGCTATTGAGAATTGGCCGCAGCCCAAGACGGTCACACAAGTGAGGATTTTTCTTGGCCTCGCTGGTTTTTATAGGCGCTTGGTCAAAGATTTTGGATCAATTGCCGCGCCGCTGAATGAGCTTACCAAGAAGGATGTGCCCTTTGTTTGGGGCGATGCACAACAACAGGCCTTCGTCATATTGAAAGATAAGCTAACACATGCTCCCTTACTCCAACTTCCTGATTTTACTAATACTTTTGAGCTTGAATGTGATGCTAGTGGAATTGGTTTGGGAGGGGTGTTATTACAAGAGGGAAAACATGTTGCATATTTTAGTGAGAAATTGAGTGGGGCTAGTCTGAACTATTCTACTTATGATAAAGAATTATATGCGTTGGTTCGGACATTAGAAACTTGGCAACATTATCTATGGCCTAAGGAATTTGTTATTCATTACGATCATGAATCTTTGAAGCATATTAAGTAGTCAAGCTAAGTTGAATCGTCGTCATGCAAAGTGGGTTGAATTTATTGAGTCTTTTCCTTATGTTATCAAACAAAAGGGTAAAGATAATATTATTGCTGATGCTTTGTCGCGCCGTTATGCTTTGTTATCTCAAGTTGACTTCAAAATATTTGGATTGGAAACTATTAAGGAACAATATGTGCATGATGCTGAATTTAAAGATGTGTTGCAGAATTGTAGAGATGGTAGAACTTGGAACAAGTTCGTCTTCAATGATGGATTTGTGTTAGTGCTAACAAACTATGCATTCCAGATAGCTCTGTTCGTCTTTTGTTGTTACAGGAGGCGCATGGAGGAGGATTGATGGGACACTTTGGTGTCAAGAAGACGGAGGATGTTCTTGCTGCACACTTCTTTTGGCCACGTATGCGTCGAGATGTTGAGATTTGTGGCACGCTGCACTACTTGTCAAAAAGCTAAGTCTCGCCTTAATCCACATGGTTTATATATGCCTCTTCCTGTTCCTAGTGTTCCTTGGGAGGATATTTCTATGGACTTTGTTTTGGGATTGCCACGAACACAGAAGGGGAGGGATAGTATTTTTGTTGTTGTGGATCGGTTTTCTAAGATGGCACACTTTATTCCTTGTCATAAAACGGATGATGCTGCGCATATTGCTGATTTGTTCTTTCGTGAAATTGTTCGTTTGCATGGTGTGCCAAATACTATTGTCTCTGATCATGATACTAAATTTCTTAGCCACTTTTGGAGATGTTTATGGGCTAAGTTGGGGACTAAATTGCTCTTTAGTACTACATGTCATCCCCAAACTGATGGTCAAACTGAAGTAGTAAATAGAACTTTGTCTACTATGTTACGGGCTGTTTTAAAGAAGAACTTAAAATAGTGGGAAGAGTGTTTACTTCATATAGAATTCGCTTATAATAGTTCATTGCATTCTACCACAAAGATGTGCCCATTTGAGATTGTGTATGGTTTTGTTCCTCGTGCACCTATTGATTTATTGCCTTTACCTTCTTCGATGCAACATAATTTGGATGCTACACAACGCGCTGAAATGATATTAAACTTGCATAAGACTACTAAAGATAACATTGAACACATGAATGCTAAGTATAAACTTGCTGGGGATAAAGGGAGAAAGCATGTTGTGTTTGATGTTGGCGATCTTGTTTGGTTACATTTGCGTAAAGATCGTTTTCCTGATTTACGCAAGTCTAAGTTAATGCCACGTGCTGCTGGTCCCTTTAAGGTGTTAGAGAAAATCAATGATAATGTATATAAACTTGAGTTGCCTGCAGACTTTGCTACGGTTAATCCTACATTTAACATTGCAGATTTGAAGCCTTACTTTGGTGAGGAAGATGAGATTGCGTCGAGGACGACTTCAATTCAAGAAGGGGAGCATGATGTGGACATCCCTACTATCGATACAACCGTTGTACCTACAGCAACACACATACAAGGACCCATCACAAGATCTCGTGCCAAACAACTAAACTATCAGGTACTTTCGTTTCTTGGAACTATTCCTTACATACATGAGAATATGATGCTGCCTAAATCAGATATGTTTCTTACTCTTAGGAATGATGGACCAAGCATGGATGAGAGGGACAAGCATTGGAGCATGGCCATGCATGGAGATGGCAGCAAGCATGTGATGATCCAAGAGAAGGCCACAGATGAAGATTTCAGAACTTTGAGGCCACCATAATGAAGAAAGAAGGCTTGGACGAAATATTCAAGATCAATACTTTACGAATTCGTCCATAGCATAATATGGTGCTGCGACACCTTTATTTTGGGCCAGGCCCATGTAATTTTCACAGGATTTTAATTAGCCACTTTTTAGAGTCCGTATTTGAGGGGAAAAGGACTTTTAGGGTTGGATTCGGCCACCACTTCAATGGCTGGCCGAAACCCCACCTTTTCGCCCTTAAATACGCTCCATAGCCGAACCTCTAGACTCGGATTTTGTTTAGACATTAAGTTAGCCATAGTCGCAACTTCGCCAAGGCTCGAGCGTCGCAGAGGCCTCTTGTACTTCGCACCTATTCAGGATCCCACCTCTTCAATAAAGCTTTCCTCTTAATCCGCAATATCTTGATTGCAATATTGGTTCTTACTTGTTCTCGATTTCAGGTAGGAATTAAGACCCTCGTTGGTCAGGCTGATCGTGTTCACGCAGGATCGGTAACCTCCAGGAGATTGGCCTAGCGATTGCATTGGCGCTCGTACTCGCACGTGTAGTCGGATCGTCAAGCCCGAACTCCACCAAATCGATCATCGCCATCTCATCGAAAGATCGGACACCTTTGCCCTATCACATGTAGTACTAAAGAGCAATTTAGTCCCCAACTTAGCCCATAAACATCTCCAAAAGTGGCTAAGAAATTTAGTATCACGATCAGAAACAATAGTATTTGTCACACCATGCAAACGAACAATTTCACGAAAGAACAAATCAGCAATATGCGCAGCATCATCCGTTTTATGAAAAGGAATAAAGTGTGCCTTCTTAGAAAACCGATCCACAACAACAAAAATACTATCCCTCCCCTTCTGTGTTCGTGGCAATCCCAAAACAAAGTCCATAGAAATATCCTCCCAAGGAACACTAGGAACAGGAAGAGGCATATATAAACCATGTGGATTAAGGCGAGACTTAGCTTTTTGACAAGTAGTGCAGCGTGCCACAAATCTCTCAACATCTCGACGCATACGGGGCCAAAATAAGTGTGTAGCAAGAACATCCTCCGTCTTCTTGACACCAAAGTGTTCCATCAATCCTCCTCCATGCGCCTCCTGTAACAACTAAAGACGAACAGAACTATCTGGAATGCATAGTTTGTTAGCACGGAACACAAATCCATCATTGAAGACAAACTTATTCCAAGTTCTACCATCTCTAAAATTCTGCAACACATCTTTAAATTCAGCATCATGCACATATTGTTCCTTAATAGTTTCCAATCCAAATATTGTGAAGTCAAGTTGAGATAACAAAGCATAACGGCGCGACAAAGCATCAGCAATAATATTATCTTTACCCTTTTTGTGTTTGATAACATAAGGAAAAGACTCAATAAATTCAACCCACTTTGCATGCCGACGATTCAACTTAGCTTGACTACGAATATGCTTCAAATATTCATGATCAGAATGAATAACAAATTCCTTAGGCCATAGATAATGTTGCCAAGTTTCTAATGTCCGAACCAACGCATATAATTCTTTATCATAAGTAGAATAGTTCAGACTAGCCCCACACAATTTCTCGCTAAAATATGCAACAGGTTTTTCCTCTTGTAATAACACCCCTCCCAAACCAATTCCACTAGCATCACATTCAAGCTCAAAAGTCTTAGTAAAATCAGGAAGTTGGAGTAAGGGAGCATGTGTTAGCTTATCTTTCAATATGAAGGCTGTTGTTGTGCATCGCCCCAAATAAAGGGCACATCCTTCTTGGTAAGCTCATTCGGTGACAATTGATCCAAAGTCTTTGACAAAGCGCCTATAAAAACCAGTGAGGCCAAGAAAACTCCTCACTTGTGTGACCGTCTTGAGGCTGACCAATTCTCAATAGCTTCAATCTTGGTGGATCCACTTCAATACCCTATGATGTAACAACATAGCCAAGAACGCAACTCGATTGGTGCAAAGGTGCACTTCTCAAGGTTACCAAACAAGCGTGCATCACGTAAAGCATTGAAAACAAGACGTAAATGGTCCAAATGATCCTCTAAAGATTTGCTATAAATCAGAATATCATCAAAGTAGACTACCACAAAGCGTCCAATGAAAGCACGTAAAACTTCGTTCATTAATCTCATGAAAGTGCTAGATGCATTAGTTAAACCAAACGGCATTACTAACCACTCATATAAACCGAACTTAGTTTTAAATGTTGTTTTCCATTCATCTCCTAATTTCATACGAATCTGGTGGTAACCAGTACGCAAATCAACTTTAGAAAACATGGTAGAGCCACTCAATTCATCAAGCATGTCATCTAAACGTGGAATAGGATGACGATATCGAATAGTAATATTATTGATAGCTCTACAATCAGTACACATGCGAAGAACCATCTTTCTTAGGTACCAAAATAATAGGAACAACACAGGGGCTAAGGGACTCACGAATATGATCTCTGTCGAGTAGTTCCTGAATTTGGCGTTGTATCTCCTTTGTCTCCTCTGGATTGGTTCTATATGGCGCGGTTGGGCAACGTGGCACCGAATTAGATCAATTTGGTGCTCAATTCCTCTAATAGGAGGTAGTCTGGTGGCAACTCGGCGGAAAGACGTCCTCATATTCCTGCAAAAGGTTAGCAACAGCGGGTGGCAAAGAAGGAGGCATATCCTCAAATGAAAACAAAACCTCTTTGCAGACAATTGCATAACATTGAGTATTGTTTACATCTAGTTCAGCAATATCAATTTTATTTGCAAGCATACATGGACTCTTCAAACGAAATTCGGTAGCATGTGTAGAATCAGATTTAGTGTTCTTTGGTGGTATAAAATCTGCAGCAACAATCTGATTCTCACTTTTATTTTTCTCCTCAGTTTTAGCTCTTCTAGCTCTAGCAAGATCATCTTTTAAAATCTGTTCGGGAGACATAGGTTTTAGACCAATTTTCTTTCCATCATGCATAAGAGAATAGTGATTAGTTTTTCCATTATGAACATATTCTCTATCAAATTGCCATGGTCTACCAAGTAACAAAGAACAAGCTTGCATAGGTACAACATCACAATCAACAAAATCAGAATATGTACCAATAGTAAAATGCACGCGTACCGTTCTTGTTACCTTGATCTTGCGAGAACTCTCAAACCATTGGATGTAATATGAATGTGGGCGTTGTCTTGTTGGAAGCGCAAGCTTCTCTACCATGTCAACACTGACCAGATTATTACAACTCCCTCCATCAATGATGATCCGTATAGCTCTTTCCTTGACAACACCACGTGTTTGGAACGGGTTGTGGCGTTGATCTTGCTCAGATTTGCTCAATTGCACACTCAACACACGTTGTGTAATTAAGCTCTTGTATTGATTAGCAGCTTCAGCTCCCATTACCTCTGGCTCTTCATCGACGTAATTGTCTCCATCTCGGCGAAATAAGGGCTAGTGTATCTTCATCGAAGTCACTTCTTGAATCGTATTGACCATCTTCTCGCACCATCATCACACGTTGTGTTGTGCCTGTCTCTCAATATGACCAAAACCCGGCACTTGCGGCATTGTATATCCTTTGTGTTACCCGTGGAAGCCATAGAAGATGCACTACGAAAGGAGCATTGGATGATGGTGGAGTAGCATTGGAAATCTTGTGGTGGCCTTGGATGTGGTAGTAGGCGTGGCGAATCACGAGGCGTTGATTGTCGGGATGTCCAAGAGGATGTGCGACCTGCGAATTATTAGTCCTCCTCCATGGTGTTTGGCGATCTGCACTTCACGTTCGACTTTGCAAGCAAGATGAAACAAACAGTGATAGAATTATATTCCTTATAATCTAATATGTCTGAATGTCCTTGTTTAATCCACCAAATAAACGTGCAAGCATTTGTTCATTAGATTCAACAAGACCACCGAACCATCCCGTTTGCAATTCACGATAATACTCTTCTAGAATTTTCCCTTGCTCTAAACGTGTCGATTCTTTAGTAAATCACGTTGATAAGTGGGAGGTACAAAGCGAACACGCATAGCAGTTTTAAAGCAGTCAAGTACTAGGAATAGTAGTAGGATTTAAACGACAATACTCGGACCACCAAAGGGAAGCAAATTTAGTAAATCCACATGTAGCAAAGACTAACACGCATATTCTCAGGATATTTTAAGCATGCAAAACGTTGTTCTACTTCCATCTCCCATGTAAGATATGTATCAGGATTATATTTACCCTCAAAAGATGGAATATTTAATTTAAGCTTTGTAACATGATCATCATCACGCATGGGCGGCGTTGGCGGTAATGTCGGGGGCGACGGCGGTACTGTGGAGGTTCAACCTCCTCGTCAAACAGATCGTCGTCGTCGGGGTCGTAGTAGTACCCATCGTCTGTCCCCAATGTCGCAGCAGAAGCGGCGGAAGTCGAGGCGTCCACCGCAGCGAGCCGCCGGGTGCGGCGACAAATGATCAGCGATCGGCGTGATCGAATGCGTGCGCCATGTGTGGGTGCCGGTGCGGGTGCGGGCAATCGGTTCAAAAGCTCCTTGAACTGAACGTCAAGATTGGCGTTGAAGGATTTCTCGAGTCCATCGATCTTGTCCACGGCGTTCGTGAGCTTGGTGTCAAACTCCCGAGCGCGTATCACGTCTTGGTAAGAATGACCAAGAGCGGAGAAGTGGGCATGTAGTTCTTCGTTCGTCATTGTGGCGGGGTTCATGAAGTATCTGTCATGGTTAGTCCTTAAAAAGCACATGTATATAGTACGGAAATATGGTGGAAGTCACGTAATCCAAGCAATATCTGAAGCTCTTACAAGTTCTTACCAAACAGCAGAAAAGGCGATGTGCAACCACGAGGATCAAGGTCCAGATTGAACCAAGCGATTACCGTGAGTGAAACACCGCACATGGAGAGTATCTGTGGAGCTCTGGGAAGGCTTAGTAAAGGGGTTAGCAATTATCAAAACAGAATGCGAAGTTGAAAGAATGCTCAACGACGGATCAGTTTGGTCCTAGGCTAGACCGTACTAGAGACGCGAGCCTAGATCACCAACGATGTCACGACGCGACACAACAAGCAATGTATGATGATATGGCACCCTGAAAAGCGAACCGAGAGGTGAAAAATCACTATGATGGCGAGTGTCTAGAACTGATCTACGGGGTCTAAAAATAGGTTAGCCCCAAAAAAAAATTTCGAAATTTTTTATTTTGCTCCGGAAAGCGCGCAGACGCCAAAAAAATATTGCTATAACGGCCGATGGAGAAAAGTGATCCCCGGGGTCAAAAAATAGTATAGCCAGAAAATTTTTTCGGAGGCGGTTCCAGACTTTTTGCTCCTTACGGACTTACGAGGACTCTTAGCGACACGGACTTTAGTCAACAACAACAAAGAAGAAAAGTCAAAAGAAATAACTAGGAAACAAGAACTCTACTCGGACTTGTACCGCGGAAAACCGATCGGATCGCGGTAGGTAGGAAGGCGGTAGCGGAGTATTAGGGTTTATGGTGGCTGGGTATATGGCGGCGGAATATGGTGGCGGAATATGGTGGCGGTGATCGGCGAGTGTGGCGGTGACTATTATGATTAGAACTCGAAACTCTAAGGGACGAGACACTAAGACCAGCTACTCGACGCGACGATGTAGACACAAATTCAACAATGCAAAAACTGAAAATATAATGCAAGGCATAGATTGGTTATGGGATGGATCTAAATTCTAACTGTGTTTTTGGCTTTTTCGTGGGTTATAGGTAAAAACAGATCTATTCTACGAAAAACAGTAAAATCTCACCGAGCAACCTGAAATCTGATACCACTTGATAGTGCAAAGGTGTCCGATCTTTCGATGAGATGATGATAGTCGATTTGATGGAGTTCGGGCTTGACGATCCGACTACACGTGCGAGCACGAGCGCCAATGCAATCGCAAGGCCAATCTCCTGGAGGTTACCGATCCTGCGGGAACACGATCAGCCTGACCAGCGAGGGTCTTAATTCCTACTTGAAATCGAGAACAAGTAAGAACCAATATTGCAATCAAGATATTGCAGATTAAGAGGAAAGCTTTATTGAAGAGGTGGGATCCTGAATAGGTGCGAAGTACAAGAGGCCTGCGACGCCGAGCCTTGGCGGTTAAGACTATGGCTAACTTAATGTCTAAACAAAATCCGAGTCTAGGGGGTCGGCTATGGGGAGTATTTATGATCGAAAAGGTGGGTTTCGGCCACCATGGAAGTGGTGGCCAAATCCAATCCTAAAAGTCCTTTTCCTCAAATACGGACTCTAAAAAGTGGCTAACTAAAATCCTGCGAAAATTACATGGGCCTGGCCCAAAATAAAGGTGTCATGACACCATATTAAGCTATGGACGAATTCGTAAAGTATTGATCTTGAATATTTCGTCCAAGCCTTCTTTCTTCATTATGGTGGCCTCAAAGTTCTGAAATCTTCATATGTGGCCTTCTCTTGGATCATCACATGCTTGCTGCCATCTCCATGCATGGCCATGCTCCAATGCTTGTCCCTCTCATCCATGCTTGGTCCATCATTCCTAAGAGTAAGAAATATATCTGATTTAGGCAACATCATATTCTCATGTATGTGAGGAATAGTTCCAAGAAACGAAAGTACCTGATAATTAAGTTGTTTGGCACGAGATCTTGTGATGGGTCCTTGTATGTGTGTTGCTGTAGGTACAACGGTTGTATCAATAGTAGGGATGTCCACATCAGTGATGTTGGTAGCAGTGAGACCCAAATGTCTTGGTTCCTGTCCATAAAGCACCTTGAAGGGAGACTTTCCTAATGCCGAATGTGAAGTTGTGTTATACCAATACTCTGCCAGCGAGAGCCACCTCGACCATTGCTTTGGACAAGCATGAGTGAAGCAACGCAAGTAAGTTTTGAGGATTGGTTCACCCGCTCCATTTGTCCGTCAGTTTGTGGATGGTATGTTGTACTCATACGCATTTGAGTGCATGAAAACCTGAAGAGTTGCTGCCATAATTGGCTGGTAAACACCTTGTCGCGATCCGAGATGAGAGCTAATGGCATGTCATGAAGCTTAAACACGTTATCCCTGTAAGCCTGAGCAACCACAACAGTTGTGAATGGATGGCGAAGAGGAATGAAGTGTGCATACCGGGACAACTTATACATGATGACTAGAATGCAGTCGAATCTTGATGAAGTAGGCAGTCCTTCTATAAAATCGAGTGAGACCACATCCCAAGTACCATCAGGTGTGGGCAGCGGTTGGAGCAACCCCAGATATTTGCTTCGATCAGGCTTGGCTTGTTGGCAAACTGAACAAGTACGTAGGTACTCCTTGAAAATAGCTCTCATTTTTGGCCAACTAAAATGTTGCCTGATGCGTGCATAGGTCACAGGATAGCCAGAATGACCTCCTACCGGGATATCGTGTAGAGCCGAGATCACTTGCTGTTGTAGCTTGGTATTGTTGCCAAGCCACACTCGGCCATGGTGCTTGATGACCCCTTGTTGCAGTGAGAAAGGACCAGTAGGGGAGTGTACTACTAATTCAGCCAACAACTGCTAAGCTTGTTGATCATTTTGGTACCCTGCAGTAACTTCCTCAAGCCACGCCGGATTGCATTCAGACAAGGCATAGATTCCTTCACTCGCCCGGTGAGTTCTGCGAGACAGTGCATTAGCCGCTCGATTGTCTTCACCCTTCTTGTAACAAATCTTGTACTGAAGACCCATGAGTTTAGTGAATGCCTTGTGTTGCCACACTGTCATCAGACGATGTTCTTCCAAGTGCACTAAGCTACACTGATCAGTCTTAATGATGAATTCACCCAACTGTAAATATGCCCGCCAGTGCTCAACTCCAAATAAGATCGCCATGCATTCCTTCTTGTATGTCGAGATCCCACTGGCTTTTGGTCCTAATGCCTTACTGAGGTAGGCAATCGGGTGCCCCTCATGCTGGAGAACAGCACCAATGCCTTTGTCGCACGCGTCTGTCTCGACAATGAGCGTCTTAGAAAAGTTTGGTAAAGCCAGAACTGGTGTTGTGACAAGGGCTCTTTTTAATGCCTGGAACGACTCCTCACACTCACTGGTCCAAATAAACAAGGCGCCTTTCTTTAATAGGTTGGTAAGGGGTTTGCACAGTCATCCAAAATGACGCACAAACTTGCGGTAGTACCCTGCAAGCCCAAGGAACCCGCGTAGTTCCTTGACCGTGGTTGGCGTGAGCCAATTCTGCACAGATTGTACTTTCTCGTCTTCTGTCGCTACCCCATACTGGCTAATGACATGACCCAGATAAGATAGCTGATGTTGGGAAAAAGAATATTTTGAAGCCTTGACTTGCCATTTGTCTTGTCGTAACAGTTTCAACACCACGCTAATCGATCGATCTTGATCGAGTTGAATCGTAGATCGATATCGTCAAAGAAAACGATAACACATTTGCATAGGAGGGGATCGAGAGTGGTATTCATGGCACGCTGAAATGTGGCTGGTGCTCCTGACAGCCCGAAGGACATGACCTTGTATTCAAAATGACCTTGATGTGTTTGATATGCAGTCTTGTAGGCCTCTCCCTCAGCAAGCCTAATCGGATGATAACCTCCTCGCAGATCCAGTTTGGAAAACCATGCTGCCCCTGACAGTTCATCAAGAATCTCATCAATTACTGGTAGCGGAAACTTGGTTTTGCAAGTGAGAGCGTTGAGGTGCCTGTAATCGACACATAGTCGCCAAGTACGATCACGTTTCTTCACCAGAATGACAGCTGAGGAGAACGGGCTATTGTTGGGCTGAATGACGTCGGTCTTCAACATTTCCTTGACCTGGCGTTCTATCTCATCCTTCATTGCAGGTGCATGCCTATACGGCCTGATCGAGAATGGCTGCGCTCCCGGAAGCAACGAAATTTGATGATCACATGTTCTAGGGGGTGGCATTCTCGTAGGTTCTTCAAATACATCACTAAACTCCTTAAGCAGTGCCTAAACAATAACAGGTGCTTCAGTTGCTTCCTCTAGGTCTACCTCGCAAACCTTGATCCAGTGATGCTCTTCCATGGGTGGCCAAGAAGGAACTGTTGTAGAAGAATCTTGCTTCGAGATTCCTTGAAGAGTAATCACTGAACCATGATACTCGAATTGTAAGAACTTTTTAATCCAATCAACCTTTATCGGGCTATAAAATTCCAACCAGTCCATGCCCAATATTATGTTAAAGCTGCCCAGGGGAATAATCTTCAGATCTCCGCTGAATTGGTATCCTTGACTCCACCATTGACAGACAGGAATCTCATGCGTGCAGGCCAACTCACCACCATCTGCCACCTTGACAGCAGGCGCCTTGCTAGCATCCTGATTTGGTGCCGCTCGTCAATTACTTTGTCATTAATGAATGATGATGAGCTCCCGGAGTCGATAAGGAGCTTTACTTGTTTGTCGTCCAGCAACCCTAGTAATCGCAAAGCTTTTGGGGAATCAGCTCCTCCCACTGCGTGACAAGAGAGTGCAGCCAGTTGCTCCTATTCTTCACGAGCGCAATCGTGACTGGTGACAGATTCAGAGTCCTCACAGTTCAACATTTGCAAAAGCTCCTCCACCACATGTAGTTGCACAGTCGCGGGGCATTTGTGCTCCCTTCCCCAGCGCTCGCCACAAGTGAAGTAGAGGCCACACGCTCGGCGGTATGTGCAAAGCGCAACAACCTTATCTAATTTTGGCTGCGCTCTGGATGCGTCAGTCGCGCGACGATCTTCAGCGCCCATCATGCCCCTTCCTTTGACTGGTGGTGCCGGCAGAGGAAGTGGTACACCTGGCCTTGGCGGAACACGGCCGGCATAGTACTCGAATATACGCGGTTTGTCATGGCGCTGGCCCTCCAGCACTTCCTCCTGAAGCAGAGCCATGCGACAAAGCGGCATCGAGATCCACCGGTCGCTGGATGAGAACAACCGAGCGGATGTCTTCACGGAGGCCTTCCACGAATCTCGTCAAAAAATACAATGGGTGAATAGCCTCAGAGTAAGATAGCAAATGGTTCATCAAAGCATCAAATCTCTCAACATACTCAGCTATTGTACTAATCTCCTTGGTGTTATAAAATTGTCTAATCAGTTGTTGGTGCTGATCACGCCCGAATTTGTTGCATAAAAACTCACAAAATCCTTCCCAATCTAAGCCGACTAATTTCCTTTGCACCGACTGAAGCCAAATGGCCGCAGCAGTGCTAAAATTGAGAGTAGCCATAGAGAGCCAATGAGATCGATCTACAACATACATGTGGAAATACTGCTCGCACAACGTTCTCCATAGCCTGGGGTTCTCCCTATCAAATCGAGGGAACCCCATGCCCGGAATCGCTTGTCCTCCTCCTACTGAAGAACTTCCTACAGCTACAGCACCAACATGACCTGAAATCGGAAACAGAAGGCCACTGGCCGAAGGATGCAACGTCGGACCTATGACCGGAGGTGCGTCCGGGGATCCGAAGAACCCCAGCAACGACCCCCGGGAAGATGGAGCAACATCGTGGCCGTTTTGCCCTAGGGACGCCCCCAACTGCGCTGTGCCCAGACGTGAAGTCGCCTTGCCCGCATCGACGGGCACGGTAGCCAACGGGGAGGGAGGGATGTCGATGGTGACGTGAGGCGGCGTGGGAAGAATCGACATGTTGCAGCTCGCCCACCACTAACTGTAGCTCCACAACCTTCTGTTCCAGTTTCGGCTTCCATGCCGCGAACCCGTCCACCTTGCTGGTAAGGTCAGCGATGGAGCCCTTGACGTCGCCGATGAGGGTGTTAAGGTAGGCCTTGGTGTCCGCGTCCATGGCTTCGAACCTGATGCAGCCCGACCTACGGTCGTTACTACATCAAGGTCTCCAACTTACGCCAAGTCGTCATGGACTCCAAAGGTGAATCCGTTCCTCTATGCGAGCCCACTTCCTACCCTAGTGAATGGTATGCTACTTCATACTCCGTCACATATGCATGATAGGTTCACACCGACCAGTACGGAGGCAAGGGAGGAAGCCCGGAACATCAAGCCCGACAAGACGGAGGCTTGGAAGAGGAGACGGAGGAAGACAGGGCACTGCCAGTCCAAGCGGTACTACGGTTGTCCAGATTACCACACCGGTCGGTACTCTTCTGCCGCATCGATGGCTCCAACAGATGCTCCAAGGCAATAGCGGTACTACCGGTCCTAGAGCGGTACTTCGGGTGATGACCGTACTACTGGTCCTAAGTCCCAGTACTACCGGTCATGTCTCACTGCTACCAGATTGGGCCCACAGCCCATGTATTCCCCTTTACTTACCTATTCGCCTAGTTTATCCCCAAACTACCCTTGTTTAGTGGCTGGCCTACAAATAGAGCCTCCACCCCTCATCGATCCCTTAGGCATAGATGATAGACTAAAGACAACCCCATTGTGGAATCTCTAGTTTTGCCTCATCCCCTTTACCAAGGGGACCGACTATCGTCACCAACCTCGATTGGACTTTGCATCACACATCCATCGTTGAACAAGGCCTTGGAGTTTGATGTCTCGTCTCCAAGTTGTCAAGACCCTCCCCAAGGTGTTCTTCCCTCTCCGATGTGGATTTGAGGGAGCATGTTGACCGATCTTTCCTTTCGAGGATTCTATCGGACCGGTGGCCGCCATTCGGGAGCAATCGGCCTTGTATCGTGTGAGTTTTGCGTGTGTTCATCGTGTTCTTCGCGAGGTGTGTGTTCGCTTCCGCTACCTTCTCCCTTTCCCCTCGCTTTCCCATCGATTTGACCACGAGATCCGTGAAGATCGGGCCACCCAAGAGGTTAACCCCTCCATCATCTGGTATCAGAGCTAAAGACGTACAAGTAAAGGGTTCTTTAGCTCGTTTCGAAGAGGAGAAGGATCACTACATCATCATCCACGTTGTTCATGCTATCTACTCCATCCAAATTCCGTGAGCAAGGCGGAATCCAACAATAAAGGGTGAAGATCGTCGATGAAAGGTATAAACATTCCGCGACTTCTCCCCACTTGCATTCCTTTGTGAACCCCGCTATCTTTGCGAGCAACAAACACCTATTGAGACTAGTTCCTCTTATGATTGCTTGGGCTATGCACATTTGATACCTTGTAGATTCCGAGCAAACATTGTGAGCGCTATCTCATATAGTTATCTTGTGTAGTTGTTGGCACAAGGAAGAGGCAAGAGAAAAAAAATATAAAAAAAGAAAAATAAAAAGAAAAGAAAGAGATATACATGTGCCTCATAGAATAGGAAGCGCAAGCTCGATGAACATCATATAGGTGGTACTTATTGTGCATATCTTGTAGCCCACCAATTTTGTGCAATCGAACTAGCGTCTCTCCTTGTACTTGTGTGACACGAGCTTATAGTCTTCGCTAGGTAATCATTTGGTTCTTAGCTCACTTTCTCCATCACACAAGTCCCATTTATCACACCGTGTGTGTTTCCTTGTACATATTTCCTATCTTGTGGATTGACTTGTTTTGCTTTGTGATCATTGTGGTTCTTTACTTGCCATTACAACATCTTGATTTCGGATTGGTTCTTGACATGCCACTTTCCATACCTATCCACCATAGGCCTTGTGTTTTTTTTGTTGGTAGTTGGTTTTGGTGTTCCACGTGAACTTCACTTTGCTTGGTTTATTGCTCTCAAGTGTGGCCACTTGCATGATACGATCTTCCAAGGTAAGTAAGGTTCGACGTTGTATCCCTAACACCCTCTACCACTTCCATATACAACACTTGGTCTTGTGAAGCATGTCTAGGGACTCCGGGACCGAGGATGATTTCTATGAAGAATCCACGATGAGCCACCATGCCTATGTCTCCACAAGCATGGATAACATGATGGAGCACTACACCAACAATGGCTCCACATGCTTGGGTGACATGGAGTGCTACAACAACAATGACTCCCCAAGCATGGGCGACTTCAAGAACGACAACGACAAGCTCCTCAAGTCGCACCGGCCAAGACGGAGCCTACACCTAGAGTGCACCATCAAATGGACAAGTTGGAGAGCTACCTCCACAACTTCAAGAAGGACATGGACAATGACTTCGACAAAACCATGAGCAGGGTCGCCAAGATTAACGATGCTTTGCACTCATTACAACAACTCACCAAGAAGAGTGCCAAGGACAAGGGTCATCGTCGCGAGCGTCATGTGGATGACCAAGTGCGACACCTACACCAACCATCGGCAAGGCACACCAATGACCTCCGTCGACACCGTCACAAGGCACCTTCAACTACTAGTGCCACCACCAAAATGGCACCAAGAGCAAGCCTTCGTCCACGCCATCAAGCTTCAATGACTACGCTTGCATTCGAAGACCTCATGAACGAGGAAAATGAAGACCTCTACTTCGCCAAGTTGGATAGCATGAGCCTACCTCCACCACTACTACAAGATGGCCACAAGACGGTCGAGCATGGGATTTTCCCTTCGACCATGGAGGCGAGCAATGATGCCCATCTTATGGCATCCAACCTTGGAGGAGACAAGGTCAGGAATGGTGAGCATGGGATTTTCCCTTCACCAAAGGAGGCGCATGGAGTTGAGGAAACCGAGCCTATCCCCATATGCTTGAGTGATGATGTGGTACCAATCCCATGTGAGTATGAGAGCCACTTAGCCCACTTGAGTGAGAACAAGAGTGACATGAGTGACTCCACCTTATGTGAGATTGAGTGCTTCCACTTGGAGGGCATGAGCGATACTCCTAGTGAGTTGAGAGTGGTAGTTGATAGGTCAAGTGATACCATTTTGAATTCTAACAACTTAGCCTCTACCTATAGTGTGTTCTCTTGTGTTGTGCTAGGTTCCATGGAGGAAGACGCGCCAAACCATGAAGCAATGATGCCTCAATTGGAGAAGATGTACATGGTGCATGAAGATGATGTTATGCCATGGCTACATCAAGAAAACGAAGTCGTCCACAAGGATACCACTACTTCCACAACACCGACTTCATATGAGAGGTATGAACAAGGTAACAATAAGGGTGTTGATGATGTCATGATCCCACTAGTGGACATGATGAATTGTGAGGATATGCATGCTATGGATGATACTTGTGACATTACATATGCTTCATCCACTTTCCCATGTGATGCTTTGCCTTTGCATAATATTGATCATGTGGAATTGTTTGTTTGCGATATCATTGCCATAAACATGCCATGCTATGCATCTTGTGTGTATCCTCCAATTGCTTTGGACTTGCCTTGTCATGCTAGTCATTCAATTTCTCCCGTTGCTTGCGATAAGATGAATGCTTGCTATTTCACTTGTTTTGCTTGCAACAATATTGATCATATGCGTTATAATGAGATGGCCCCCATAGCTTTCTCAATTTTTGGAGATTTTGATGATTGCCATGATAAGCATGTTCCCCACTTGCATACTCACCATGCATCTATTTCATACTTGAATGACATTAATGGTGATGTGCACAAGAAGAGATATGTCATGATGGATGATGTGTATCTCTACCATGCACACACGTCTTCCTTTTACATATGACGTGTGTAGGTGCCCGCACGAGAATGTCAACCTCTGTTGAGCACGAGTTGACAAAAAGAGCTCTTGAGAGCATCCCACAAGTGAGTTCAAGATCGAACCCAGCTCTGATACCTTTTGCATGCTTTGCATCTTTCATGTTGACAAATTGCTCTTTCCTATGGTTTGATTGCAAGCATGTTAATGGCATTATCTCACCTTGTGACATTCATGTTTCTTTGCTATTGGATATTGATGCTTTGTGTGTTGCAATAAAAATGTTGAACAATTTCCACTTCTGATGTTTTGTGTGCAACCATAATGCCATTGAGAGCATGTATTGTCATGAGAGCTTCCAAGAATCTCGTCTTGTTGTTGCAACAAACATAAGGACCACTTGCTCTTTCATTTGGTTTGTTTGCAAACGTGTTGTTTTTGCTTCCGCTTGGGATACTCATATTCCCATGATATTTGCTTTTGATGATTTGTGTGTGACATCCAACATGTCGAACAATTTCTCTTTCCAATGGTTGGTTTGCACACATAATGATGTTGTTTTGGACATTCTTCCTTTTGTGTTTTTGCCAAATTCTACTAGTTTTGCATCAAAGATGTTGATTAAATTTCTATTCGATTGCTTTGAATGCCACAATAAGATGTTATATGGAGTTTTTGAGTTCCCACATTGGGATGATTTTGCAACGACTTCCATGCACTTTAACCTTGCATATGCATCCCGTTTGCTATACTTGAGTTGTGCTAATTGTGTTGTGAATAAGAATGGACATGCCACAAATGACATGCTCCTCTATCACACACAAACATATGTTGCTTGGTGTTTGTTGTATGAAGGTACAAATGCATACACGTCAACCTCTACCAACCATGTGTTGACAAGAAGAACTGAAGAGAGTTACCTATGGCCACCCTTCATCGAGCTATCTCTACAAGCTAAGGTGACTTCCTTCTACTTGAGGACTCATGCTATAATTTTCATGAATTGGCTACGCTTTGAGTGTTGCTTCACTTTTGTAGTGAGCTTTGTAGGCTTTATGGAAGGTGAAGGAACATTGAAGTGTTGTCAAGTCAATCTTCCCGAGGACGAATATATGGTGAACCCCAGGATCAAGGATGTCCTTCGACCTCTTCTACTTCGTGATGAACATGGAGAGTCGAGGACGACTCTTTTTGAAGGGGGGGAGATGATGCAGCCCGACCTACGGTCGTTACTATATCAAGGTCTCCAACTTACGCCAAGTCGTCATGGACTCCAAAGGTGAATCTGTTCCTCTATGCGAGCCCACTTCCTACCCTAGTGAATGGTATGCTACTTCATACTCCGTCACATATGCATGATATGTTCACACTGACCAGTACGGAGGCAAGGGAGGAAGCCCGAAACATCAAGCCCGACAAGACGGAGGCTTGGAAGAGGAGACGAAAGAAGACAGGTCGGCAACTGCCAGGTCCAAGCGGTACTACCGGCACTACTAGAGAAAATCCTATCCGAGGCGCACCTAAAAGCCTATCCGAGGCGCATATCATATGCGCCTCTAGCTTCAAGCCTCGGGTATTTTTTATGCGAGGCGCATATGGTATGCGCCTCCTATACTTCACATATGCGAGGCGCATATCGATATGCGCCTCGCATATGTGAAGTATAGGAGGCGCATACCATATGCGCCTCACATATGTTTTACAATGCGCCTCCTATAGTATCCTATATGCGCCTCCGGTAATATTTTCGAAATTCAAGTTTTACAGACCACTATAAATAATAATATACAGATATTCAAATATACAATATAGTCCAGAATACAGTATAAAGAGCACAGAATTTTTCAGAAACTTGCAATTTGCCAAAGCATAATAGAACCAACATGAATACAATACATTACACATTAATCATGACATACAAGTTCATACATCAAGTGTTTGCCACAAGTTCACACCTCCGAGTACAAGTTCACAATCACATTACACCTCCGAGTACAAGTTCACAATCACATTACAACTCCAACGACGTAGCTCTACCTAGATGAAGTAGAACACATATCTAGGATCAATATCATATGGGAGTGGTCTAGAAACAAGGTGAAAAGTTTCAGACAACGAACTGTCAGCAACATTAGTACTTGGATTAGTGGGTGGCAATGGAGCAGCTCCTTGATCTAGGTTGCTTGGCCTAGAGTCAAGCCTCTGGAATGCCGTGGTATACTACATAGATTACAGAAAAGACTAGAGTTAGAAGAAACATTCAGTAATGAAAATAAATGTATCATATCATGAAAATTCAATGAAACTACAATAGCCAAGACATGTTTCAAATTTGTTTGAGCTTTCTCTCTAATATGAATATGTCCAGAAAATGCCCATACATCTCGCATGTAAATTTGTAGAACGCAATCGAGAAGAATAGTCACTAGACCAACATGCTACGATAAGATGTATGGTAAATTGGAAATCAGAAGATTAAATGTACAGATATCATCATATAAGTGATTGCAATTCGGATATTGGAAAATGTCATATATTAACTGGTAACATTACCCCACCAAATATATTGACGATGAAGATATAATGCCGACAGGCAATTGCTCCTTCTTTTGTTTGGGAGCTCGCAAACGTAAGAAACAGAAACCTCAAACATAAATAACAGAACATGACTCCAGACTATGCCTTCAGCTGCTATAACTCTAGAAAATTACAATAAAATAGGCAAAAGATCTGGAACAATAGCTAGAAACAGGATATATTGATTTGATGTAAAGAATCTCAAAGAGAACAGCTTCACTGGGTGTACCTTGAACAGCATGATCCCAGGAAGTAGCACGGATTTTCTCAAGAAGGTCTTGCACCCGGTCAACAGTTGCCATCTTCCGAGCCAAGCTTACCTTCATGATAAATCACCGTTAGCCAAAACACAATAGTACTTGCACTGTTCTAAATTAAATGTAGAGGGGACAAAGATAAGCGTGCACACCTCAGCATAGTTCTTGTACCCAAGTAATTTAGCCTTCTCAAGCCTCAACTTTAGAATCTGACTTATGATGTCCGTGTTATCAAGCTCACCACTCGAGGCACGCGTCAGATAGGCACGATAAACCTCCTCACGCAGAGCTCTGTTCTTAGCATGTTGCACAACAGCCATAAAGCTTGGTGCATCCAATGTGATGATCCAAGGTCCATTTTCAGCCGAAGCATTTTCATGGCCCTAAAGAAACTGCTTGTCAGCATTAAAAAATCATGGAAAACTTTGAAGATTCCATATTGATGACGTTTATAGCACACACCTTTGACACGAAGCCAGTTTGCCGCTAGGTCAAGGTCAAGCAAGCCATCAAGTTCTTTCTTATCGATAATTAATTTCTCAAATTTCTTTGTCGCATCCAAGACGTTCTCCTTGAACTTCTATCGACTTCTCAAGCTCTGAAAAAAATTCAAGACTACATTAATCGACATGCACCGGAAAATTAAGTATGACTGGAATAACTTCACCGCTTAACTAACAAAGAGGTTCAACCAGCTAGAATCACAAGATACGAAAAAGGAAACAAAGAACCTACTTGCTGGATTTGATTAAATTTCTCCCTCTGTTCATCCTCAAGTAACTCCACCAAGAACAGTCCTTTATTTGTCCCGACTCAGAAAGAAGAAATGGTATTAGAGTGGAAAAACTCAATCGCAGACTCAAGTGAAACAAGAAAACAAACACTAAAACGACATGGGCAACTTAGGAACTATCGACATCTAGAAACATTGCTTAACGGCAATACAATTGATTCGGTAATGCGTGGCTATATAGAGAAGAAGGTTACCATCTATGACACGCTTGCAGCATCGCCGAGGCATCCCATTCCGGTGAATTCTCGATGGCGTTGAAGGCTGGTATATGGGCTTGCTCGCCACCTCAGATAGAACTTCACCTTCTCGCCATTAAGATTCAAGATCGAGGCAGACGTGTCGTGGTGTGGCGGCATAGCATATGAAACGACTTTTTATTAAACACGTAAAACAACAGATAGCATCACCCTCTACCCTCTGGCGATCAAGCTGGTACCTCCATTGTCAGAAGCCTAAGGTGTTAGAAGTAGGATGTATCGATCGTGAGCATGCCGGATGATTCATGATATTTGGAACGGTGACCAGATTCGCAAAGCTTAAATCTATAATTTCTATATATATCTTTGGAATATTCGTGAGCGAGATGCATAAAGATGGTCGACCCGACAGGATTAAATTGAACCGGGGCGACGGAGGGCATGGGAGTAAGAGGAGGAGAGCGGGTACCGGATGTCCTCGATGGTCGCTGAGGTCGGCGGAGTCCTTGACGGCCTTGAGGTGGTCGACGACGCCCGCACGATGTCGAGCACATTGGTGATGCGCCGAGCGGACGACGAGCTTGCCCACGCCGCTCCACGCCTTCTCGGCGCCCACCGCCTCTGCGGCAACCAAAACCATCGATCCAGACGACCGAGTGTATATGAAGCCGGCGAGGCCAAAGCGATCGGAGTGTGGCCGTGAAGGATAGCTTACGAGGCGAGGAGGCGCGATCCCGGCGCGGGTTGTCGGCGAGTGGCGTCGGCCATGGCGGCGGTGGAGCAGTGGCGGGAGGAGGGGAAAGGCGCGAGCGGGAGGAGGAGGAGGAGGAGGGGTTTCAGCGTCGAGAGGAGAGGCGAGGCGGAGAGGAGAGGTGGGAGACGGAGGAGGAGGATGGGAGCATGGCCGCGAGGAAGAGGAGGGCGATGGTGCTACTGACGTGGGCCCATCGCCCGTCGACCTGCGTGTGGGAAAAATTGGTGCAGGTTATGGCGAGGCGATATTGCACAATATGCGCCTATAATTCAAACTATAGGAGGGCATATAGCAATATGCGCCTCGCATGCGATCACCTACCACCGCCCGCAGGAGTTACTTGAGGCGCATATGGCCATATGCTCGCATATTATCAAATAGGAGGCGATATAGCCATATGCCTCGCATATTTGTGCACCTACCAACACGCGGGCCCATTACAGTTATGCGAGGCGATTCATCCCATATGCGCCTCCTATCTCGATATATAGGAGGCACATATGACTAGAATGAGCCTCGCATAATATGGGCTGCTAGATTCAGACAGGGATTATAGGAGGCACATTTTTATCATATGCGCCATTTATTTTATACTAGAGGCGATATCGCAAAGTGCGCCTCGCCTATTTTTATAGGAGGCGCATATGTCTAAATGTGCCTCGCAAGCATGTCTCCTATAGCCTTTTCTCTAGTAGTGCGGTTGTGGAACCGACATTACCGGCCAATGCAGATTACCGCCTTCTCTCACATCGACGGGCTCCAACGGATACTCCAAGACCACAAGCGGTACTACCGGTCCTAGAGCAAGATTATCGGTGATGACCAGACTACCGGTCCTAAGTCCCAGATTACCGGTCATGTCCGTCATACACACCAAGAGGGCCATGACCATGTATTCCCTTTACTTACCTATTTGCCTAGTTTATCCCCAAACTACCCTTGTTTAGTGGTGACCTATAAATAGAGGCCCCCTCCCTCATGTATCCCTTAGGCATAGATGATAGACTAAAGACAACCCCCATTGTGGAATCTTTAGTTTTGCCTCATCCCCTTTACCAAGGGGACCGACTATCGTCACCAACCTCGATTGGACTTTGCATCACGCATCCATCGTTGAACAAGGCCTTGGAGTTCGATGTCTCGTCTCCAAGTTGTCAAGACCCTCCCCAAGGTGTTCTTCCCTCTCCGATGTGGATTTGAGGGAGCACGTTGACCGATCTTTCCTTTCGAGGATTCTATCGGACCGGTGGCCGCCATTCGGGAGCAATCGGCCTTGTATCGTGTGAGTTTTGCGCGTGTTCATCGTGTTCTTCGCGAGGTGTGTGTTCGCTTCCGCTGCCTTCTCCCTTTCCCCTCGCTTTCCCATCAATTTGACCACGAGATCCGTAAAGATCGGGCCACCCAAGAGGTTAACCCCTCCATCAGAACCTCTTCTTCTCCGCCCTTGTCTGGATGATGGATTTGACCACCGGGTCCAGATCGTCGATCGCTAGTGGAGGATTAAAGGGGGAAAAATTGGGGGTGGAAGGGTGGTGGTGCGGCTCTGATACCAGTTTGTTAGATACTAGTATAGATCAACAGGTCTGACTCAGATCTGTTTCAAGTTGGATTACAAGCTCTAGTACACGAATTGGACAGCAAGAAAGGGGGATCGAAGGGAAGAGCCAGAGGTGGGAGAGAGAGCCGCCGATGTCGTGATCCAACTGGATGCTTCTTCCTTCGTGACTTTCTTCTCAAGTAGCGCTTGGAGCGGTAGCAGACCTTGGCCTTGTTGCCTTCGAGCCGACCCAATCAAGCCCAAGGTAGCGTGGGTTGGGATGGTGAAGTCGCGCCATCCTTGCTGGGCCTTTCTTGGGTTCTAGCGAGTCAGCTCTGCTGACAAGGGTGCAACGGTGAAGCAGGTGCGCGACGCGCCAAGATGGCGGAGGACGCGGCAGAAGAGGGCGCCATGGAGCTTCTAAATGCGATTCAACCGAAAGAGAGATAAAAAGAATTTTAAAGAAAAATACATGGCTAAAAGGAGATGGGCTATGGATGGATTGATCCCACCCGGTCCCCACCGCATGGTGTGCGCGCACGCGGGAGTTGCGAACCGGGGTGGAAACGTTCCGGGATGACATGTATCCTTTTCCGTCTTTTATTTGAGGAAAAAAATACTCCTTATCCGTAGAAATTCTAGACATCTGCAACGGTCAAACATGCCACGAACAGGAGCAATGTCTTCGGCTGCCCCTCCTCCGGCGCCGCCTTCGCGGTCGTCGAACTCGAGTCCAAAGGCGCCTCCGCGCGTCGTCCGCCCGCCGCCGAGGCGTACCCCGAGGGCGCCCGGACCGCCGCCGTGGGCCGAGCGGCGGCCCTCCGTTTCCGTCGACTACGACCGCGGCCGCCGCACCGCCCGGGTTGAGGTGGACGGCGTCGGCGCCGACGCGCTTCCCGCGCGGCACCGCCTCCGCGTGGAGGGGAGCCGGTGGCATAGGGACTGGAAGGTGTCCCAGGTCGCCGCGCGCGTCCTCGCGCTCCCGCCAGCCGACGCCCATGCCGTCGACGCCGTGCTCAACTGCTGGGCCGGGCGCTTCGCGCGCCGTAACTTCCCGCTCCTCATTCGTGTGAGTCACCTCCACAATCAATGTGTTCGATGAAATGAGTCTGTTTCCGACTCTCCATGCCAGCTTTCTATGCATTCGATGAAATGAGTTGCCGGGCATCCATTTGGTTTATAAACTATGACCAGCCTTATTAAACCTTAGTAATATTTATTGACCAGCCTCATTTCATCGAACTCATATTTGGTTTATAAACTATGACCAACTCATATTTGGTTTATAAACTATGACCAGCCTAATTTCATCTAACTCATTTCATCGAACGCATATACCGGCCTTAGTAATATTTATTGATTTGTAGAATCTCTATGTAAAATAGTGTACAAGATTTACTTGTCATTAGGATTTCTAGTCTTACGTGCTATGATACCGTAGATACTCTAACCATCTCTTTCTTCATTAATTGTCGTGCCACGTCAGATTTTTTGCCAACATGGCATGCATGATACTAGTTATGATACTCCCACTATGACTAGCCTAATAGGTGTAAATGAAAAGAAAATGCTGCGGCCATTGCAGCTGTCTATTTCCGACAAATAGTTTAGTAACCTAACCATCTAGGTATTTTTCTTGGAATATTATTTTTTAGTGCCGTTGGCTTACCGACTACTCCCTATGTTCCATAAAACTTGACTCATATTTGTATAGATTCATATGTATCTAGATGTGTTTTAGTAGTAGATACATACGAATCTAGAAAAATCTGAGTCAATATAGATACGGATCTAGACAAATCTGAGTCAAGTTTTATGGAACGGAGGGAGTATTTTTTCGTAAGTTGTAGTCCATGTCCATTAGCTAGTTCTACTAAAATTGTGGGGTAACTATTGATTCTAAGGATTCTTGGTTGATCCTCTGTAGTCTTAGATTTTTTTCATTGGGTTTCTCATGGCATTGTTTTCTTTTGTATCGTTGCCGGTAGTTCCAAAATTCTAATTATTCATTTCATGGGGAACAATCATTACCATCTTTCTGCTCCACTATATTCCTTGTTTCTTACTAGGCAGTTCCCTGCAGTGTCCCTTAGGATGCTGTTACTACAGAACGTACACGTCACAGCCATTTTGTTAACAAACCTCCCACCTCTGTAAATTCACTGATATAGAGCACTTACATAGTCTATATCACCTGTAGGAAATCACATTTACCGGGTCTTTGCAACATGCTGTACATGTTTTCCGCTGGATGAAAAATCAGGAGAACTATTGTGCTCGTAATGACATTTACGGTATGATGATACGGTTACATGCCAGGCACAACCTGGTTGATCAAGCACGTGGCCTGTTCTTTGAGATGCAAAAATGGCGGTAAGATTTCATTTATCTACCCTTTATTTTCACCAAAAAGTCAGGAAGTCACAACAGTTCTCATGCTACTTATTTCAATCAGTATATGCACGGATCATTTAACATATTTGGCCTATCATATCGGTTCATTCGACCCAACAATATTTACAGGTGCAATCCAGATGCTGACATATTCAACTCTCTAATCCATGCTCATGCTCGGGCTGGTCAATGGCGCTGGGCCATCAACATTATGGATGATATGCTTCGTGCTGCTGTTAGTATTGTTCTTTTGAATCACAGATGTAATAATCATTGTGTTCTGAATGCTCTTGTTTCTTGTATATGGGTGCCTATATGTGCTTTATGTGTTTTAGTTGTTTCGAGTTGTACATTCCAAACTATGGTATTTAGTTTTATTCTCGTAATGGGAAGTGATAGAGGCTTAAGCCTTTTCTATATACAATATCACCTGGGTGGTACCAGTATGCTATGTTTGTAGATAGATTTTTAACGATATACATAGATAAGCACCACTCTATTTTTGGTTTACAGTGACTTGTTCTCGTAGTATCTATAGTTGGCCGTGACCTACCAGACTAAAACCATCATAGTACTAGTCTGGTGGAAGGGAATCAACATCAATAAGATCACCATGAAATGAAATTCAAGTCTTGATACATATATTGCTCTGGCAATCACTCTGGCAAATATGACTTCTAGAAAAATTAACAATGTTCAGATAGTGATACCATGGTTGGCTGTCATATTTGTCATATTAATTTCATTCATCTGTTCTTCCTGCAGATACCTCCTAGCCGAACTACGTATAATAATGTGATAAATGCCTGTGGTGCTGCTGGTAACTGGAAAAAAGCTTTAGAACTTTGTAAGAAGATGACAAGAAATGGTGTGGGGCCAGACTTGGTTACGCACAATATTGTATTATCTGCTTTCAAGAATGGATTTCAGTATTCAAAAGCAATAAGTTACTTTGAGATGATGAAAGGAGCAAATATCACCCCTGATACTTTCACATTGAATATTGTCATCCACTGCCTTGTGAAAGTTGGACAGTATGGGGAAGCTATTGAAATATTAAACTCTATGAGGGAGAAAAGAACACAGTGTCCTCCAGATGTTGTCACATACACTAGCATAATGCATTCTTATTATGTTTGTGGACAAGTGGAAAATTGCAAGGCAATCTTTGATATGATGATTGCTGAAGGAGTTAAACCCAATATTGTGTCATATAATGCACTTTTGGGTGCTTATGCCTCACATGGTATGCATACTGAGGCCTTGGGGGTTTTCAAGCTACTAAAACAAAATGGTTTACGACCTGATGTAGTTTCC
This sequence comes from Avena longiglumis, assembly GCA_030063025.1. NCBI lineage: Eukaryota > Viridiplantae > Streptophyta > Magnoliopsida > Poales > Poaceae > Avena > Avena longiglumis. The sequence continues at coordinate 341,544,251 of CP125976.1, read as the reverse complement.
TTTACAACTTTACTGAATGCCTATGGGAGGTCTGGACAGCCTGAGAAGGCTAGAGAGGCCTTTAATGAGATGAGGAAGAACTCATGCAAGCCAAATAAAGTCAGTTACAATGCACTTATTGATGCTTATGGATCATCTGGGATGTGGAAGGAGGCCATTAGTTTGCTGCATGAAATGGAAAAGGATGGCATTCCGCCAGATGTTGTTTCAATAAGTACTCTGTTGACTGCCTGTGGCCACTGCAGGCAAATAACAAAAATTGACACAGTTCTTGAAGCAGCGAAATGTCGAGGCATTGAACTTAATATAGTTGCTTACAACTCAGGCATCGGAAGCTATTTAAGCTTTGGAGATTATGAGAAAGCTTCGGAGTTGTACGCATCAATGATGGCTAGCAATGTCAATCCAGATGGTGTTACTTACAATATACTCATCAGCGGATTGTGTAAATTGGGAAAATATGCAGAATCTCTTAATTTTTTTGAAGACATGGTGAACTTGAGAATTCCATTAACCAAGGAGGTCTACTCGTCCTTGATTTGTTTATATGTCAAACAGGTAAGTTATGATTTTATTATCTGTCTAGCTATTTCTAAAGGATCGCTATGCTAATGATGATTCTCGTACAGGGCAAACTAACTGAAGCAGAATCTACTTTCAGCTCAATGAAAGAATCTGGTTGCTTCCCTGATGTTTTGACATATACTGCAATGGTTCAAGCCTATAGTGATGATGGTAAGACCTTCTTAGGTTGAGATAACATTAATCAAATAGAACTGATCATGTATTTCTTATGGATCATAAGGAAACTGGAGGAGCGCGTGGGACCTATTCAAAGAGATGGAAGGAAATGCTATACAGCCAGATGCCATTATATGCTCATCCCTCATGGAAGCATTGAATATTGGAAGCCAACATGAAAGGGTCCTTCAGTTGATGGAATTCATGAAGGAAAAATGCATCCCGTTAAACAGAAAGGCTTATGTTGAGATAATAGCTTCATGCAGCATGTATGTGTACCTACTGTCTTAAGTTGAACAAGCAGATCTGAATTTGTAACTAAGTCTATTATTACCTGAACAGTGCTTGCCTCTGCTATCATGGTTTAACTTACTCTATATACATTTGGGCTTTAGGGTAATGTCATACTGTTTGCGGATTTAATGGCAGAAACTTTTGGTAGTGTTACATATATACTCATGAACAGCTGAACTTTTAAATTATCATGCTTGTTTATCAGGTTATTATTCTAGTAGTCGCAAGAAGCCCTGCTTTTCTTTTGAGCAACTATGCCGAATTTGCATAATGGTAAAAAAATGCTGAATATACACCGTTATTAATAGATAGAGACATAATAGAGTTGTATCTTAGCAGTATAGAACCTCCATGGGTGGGATCTCTCTAATTCGTGTTTGCTCAGTTTCTCTAATTGCTGATTTCATGTGTTGGTTGCCTGGGGTTATTTGATAAGCCTTACTTGTTTGTCTGCTTATTCTGCTCAGATAGTAGTAGAGTACAAATTTCCGTTAACTTGGCGTTAGTGGGTTTTGCAATTTATAAAGCTGAGTCCCAACACCTTTAGTAAGCATCATGGAATGTTATTTTGTGCTAAACCTGTTGTATTAATTGTTTTTTCCAGTGAGCACCGACTAATTTCCTATGCCCATGCACCTTCTTGTGTTAATTTGTTACACAGGCTTTTCATGCATCTTTGATGCATTTAAAAGTTTTCTAGCTGTATTGCTTGTTTACTTATCGATATTTTCTTTCCCTATAACAGGCTACGGGACTGGGAAACAGCAAGTGAAATAATTGTACACTTGGATTCCTCACTCTCATCCATTTCCGTTGGGACACTAAACCATCTCCTAAATTTTCTTGGAAAATGTGGGAAGACAGAGAGCATGATGAAGGTATAATTGGTCTCCACTATATAGCTGCCAATTCAGGACTTCTTTCTGTTATTCACAATTTCCGCTATGATATGTATGTAGTACATGATTCAGCATTATTTGATTTCATTGCTGAACCATCAATCTGCTACTTGGTAGTTATGTCATTGACAACAGTCAATATTTTTCCTTAAACACAGAATTTTTTAATATTTTGTATGTGTCATTTAAGAGGAACAACTTCTATATGATCACTTGCTGTTTTGGTATGTCAATATTCCCTCTGCGGCACTAACTTTTTATCTTGAATTTTAAAGTCCCAAGTACCAATGCACTACCTAGGTCTAGTTCCACACTTCCATACATCACCGATATATAATATTCCTGCCATTCCCAGCCTGGGTAAAATGGTTTGATATTTAAGAATAATAGAATAGTAGCAACTTGTCTAGTTTTGAGACCATCAAACAACCACCTTTACCAGAGGAGAGGCCACCAGTAGGTTCCCAGGTTTAGCTTGCACCAAGCATAGGGCACGGCTGCACCTTCTTCTCCTTCAAGTTAGGACTCCATTTATTATTCTAAAGATAGATTTTATATTCCTTATTTTGTGGGTGTCTCCATCATATAAGGTGACCCCCACCTTTGAATAAAGCAGATGAGAATTACCCAAAGATTCTCACGTCTCCTCTCCTTTCTCTAAACCTAGCCGCACCACTTCTCCCCCTCAATCCATCTGATCCACAGGCTGTAACATTTTCTTTCATGAAACTACATTGATACTTGAGGAAACAGATCTATACAGCGCACTCGTGGAGAATAAATTTCAGTTGAGTTGCTTAGTTTGTCGGATGTGCATTTCCAGTTTCACATAAACCTTGAGTTCTTTCAAGGATGGGTCTAAGATTATTTATTTTAATATTCTCCCATGCAGCTGTTCTACAAGATGGTGAATTCATGCTCTACTGTGGGCCTTTCTACTTATACGGTTCTGCTGAGAAATCTATTAGTTGTTGGGAAATGGAGAAAGTACATTGAGGTAAAAAACGGGGTAATACTAGCATTCACTAGGCAGCTGTGTCACTTATGAATGAGAGTTGACTTCCATATCTGCTAGATTCAATTTGGGTAACTTAGTCTGGCAACATGATGGTGTACTGCAGATATACATGTTTTGGAACAAGAACTTCAATAATTTCTCTGCTTTAACCTGTGTTATTTTGCTCGTTATAAAACCTGCACCAATATTTCATGTTGCGGTAGTTTGAACTGTGTTAAATGAACGATTTGACCTTACATTGAAAGTTTTGCTTGATTGACTTCTGCCTCCAGCAAACTATATAGTTCCCAATTAAATTCTAATTTGAGTCCTAAGTTATATAAAAAATGATGCGTGGTTGTTTTTGCGTGCGAAACTTAACTTGCTCTCTTTTTTTTGGCACATCTAGGTTTTACAATGGATGGAGGACGCTGGAGTCAGGCCAACACTATACATGTATCAAAGTGTGCTTCCATACATGTGGAGGGACAATAGCATGGATTACGTCACTCTTATGCAAGAAAAAATAAGTATGATAATTCCTACTCTTAACTTTAGCAGAAGAAGTATGCTCTTATTTTTATCATGCGATAATCTCTTTCATGTTTCCCTTTTTCTTTTTGTCTTTGGTGACCTTATTGAATGTGTGATTGATCGATACTTGAATTATGATTGTTCTTTTGTTAGGTCTTTTCACTTGAACGGTTTAACATTCTCATTTTCTTAACTTGTGTTTTCTGGGAAGTGACATCTTTTTCGGATGTTCACGCAATCCAGATATTCAAAATCATAGAACATCGAGGCATTTAGTTAGGGAAGTAATCAGTAATCCATCTGACAGACTATAATGAGATTTGAAAGATATTCAGAGACTACCGAGTTCCATGCCTTCTACTTATATGGAACATTTTATTGTATTTTCGGCCTTCAAATCTTCCATAATATATGTAGTGTGTCTAGTTACTCTTGGACGTGAAACATCATGCATAAGGGTGTTAGTGTGATCTTAACTTACCCTGCAAATATTGATCAGGAAAAAATGTTTTGGTCATCCAGCTTTCAAGAAATTGACGAGTGTCAATCAGCAAGCACCGACTAGGGCTGACCAGTAACCCGGCTCGATTTACGACCTCCTAGTTCACCTGTATTACTGTCTCATCCAATCATTAGCCATTGAAATAGGTAGATATTAGTGTCAAGCATATGTGCCAAGTGATCACACTTGAAAATTTTGAGAACGTGATTTTGGAGAAAATCCCACAAGGGAAAAACTGCTTATTCTGTTCTGTGGCCGAAATCTGGTCACCAGCAGAACCAGATTCTGAAATCCTGTTGTCATCCTTTGCACGGCCATGTGCTCAAAAGACTACTCGTACTAACCAAAAAGAAACTACTTGTATCGAAGTGTTGTGGGCAGTGGGCACTAGTAAGGTGGATGCGGCCGGGTGGCCGACAATAGGCCAATGCAATGAACGCATTGCAGCAGCAGCAGCAGCAGGAGGTCACATGTTCGGGAGAGACATGAAACAGGAGGTAAACGGAAGGGAGCAGAGGCTTTTAGGAAATACTATTGTATTAGGAAGTTTAGGATTAAACGAGTCTAATTTATTAGGAGTCCTTATTGTGTTAGGAAAAGGACAAGATCCTTAGCCTCCACTATATAAGGATGTCATGTATCTAGGTCTGAGACAAGCAAGAACAATCAATTTAATATCTATTCTCTTATCCCAACCTATGTTTGCGGTCTACCCAACCCCTCCAACCATGCCATCTGGCTTTCTTTCTTTTTTCCGGGAAAACACAATGACATTGCGTTTCTTTTCATTGCATAGAAGAGTTCATAGTTACAAGCCACCTAGCAGGTGTTGTTACATATTTCGATTACAGCTAATCAGTTTGACATCCCCGTCTGTAGGGATGATGGCACTAAGACCTGTCGCTCCAGATCTAGCCCACAACATTGCCTCCTGTTGAATTTTCCTGTTCAGTTGTGGATTGACGGATGGTCTACATCGAACACACAGGCGTTGCGCTGCATCCAAATCATCCAAGCTACAAGTAGCGTCGTGGAGGCGAGGCCTTTGTGCATTTGTTTGGGAGTGGCCTGCCTGGTGATGATCCACCAATCGTTCATGGAGGCTTCGTTCTCTGGTGGCCTTCACGGGACCCTAAGCCAAGACAATGTGTCATGCAGACCTGCCTCGAGAAGGGGCAAGCCAGAAGCAGGTGCTGCATCGTCTCCGGCTCTTGGTCACATAGGAGACATCGTGGGTGATGTCAAACTGCTTTTATAAAAGATAGAAACATTATGGATGGTGTGATGTTATTGCATGAAATCTTGCATTAGTCTCGAAGGAAAAAATGCCAGGGGGTTATTTTGAAAAAGCTTATGATAAAGTGGATCGTAATTACTTACTGAAATGTGTTTCTCAAAAGGGTTTTAGTGATTTCTGGTGTAAGCTTGTACATGTGGTAGTGAAGAATGGTACCTTGTGTGTCAAGATTAATGACAAGAGAGGGAAATATTTTGGTACCCATAGAGGGGTGAGGCAGGGTGACCCCTTCTCTTCATGTTTAATTTGGTTGTAGAAGGCACAAACAGCTTGGTCTAGTTGAAAGAACATTTGCTATCCCCAGTGATTTTGGTGTTTGATAACAACTCACATATCGGACTAATGATTTGCTAAGTGTGTCGCAGGTGCATTAAAAAGGATTTGCAATGAGCCGGATGCGACATAAGGTCAGGACTAATCGTCAAAAAGCTTCCGCGCCCGGTACTAAAATGCACGCCGAGGCGTAGACTTTGTATATTGGCAAAAAGCTTCTGTCTGCCTAGGTAGTACCGCATTTTACTACCAGCGTGATGTAGAGTTTTTCGTCTGAAGCCTTGATTCCTCTATGTCCTAGAGTAAGGTTGCCACACTTATGTACTACCTCTTCCCAGAGCATCAATAGTAGTACTGCAAGGTGACTTGATGAAGTTTGAAAAGGGTGGTCCTAAGATCAGTCCCAGAGTACGAGTTCTCCGAGTACTGGGAGTTCTCCGGTAGTACCGCTTGAACTTTCGATACTACCGCTGCAATACCTACCTTGGGACAAGTTGCTCAAACACATTAAAGTCAAGACCACCATTGGAGCCACTCAAATCTTCAAGATCTCCTCATTCCACCACCCAAAGTCCTTGATCTTTGGAGGATCGAAGGAGGAGGCCTCGATCTACTACTTCACCAAAAGAGATTTTCATTTCCCCATCATTTCACCGAGGGCCCCTTTACTCTAGTGTTTTCTTGGAAATCCTAGTTCTTGTTTTGGTTCTTACAAGCTTGTCTTTGATTGTTTTGACAACTTGCTTGTATTTGGGAGCCTCTGATTAAGTTGTGGATGTGTGCCCCAAACTTGTAACGGTGCCGGTTTCCATCTTGAAGGTTGCCGATATAGTGGAAGGTGAATCAATCCCGTTGGGGTGAGATTCATCGGAGAACAAGGGAGGCCTTTCGTGGCGTTGGTGGTTTGAAACCACCCCCTCTCCAAACGTAGACGTACTTCCCCTCAAAAGGAAGGAACTACGGGAAACAAATCCTTGTGTCTCCGCGTCCACTTTTCAGTTACTTCTATCCTTTACCGCACCTTACTTACTCGTTACTACTTTGTGTTGTGGTAGCTCTTGCATAATTGTCATATAGGTAAATTCACCATAGTTGCATTATCTAGAGAATTTAACCTATTGTCAAACCTTAATTTGAAAAAGAAGAAAATTTGAAGTAGCACCTATTCACCCCCCCCTCTAGGTGTCCATACGGTCCTTTCACTAGTGCCAAATTTGGTGCCTCATTTAGTAAATCATGGTGTTGCTATTTTGCAATACGCAGATACTATTTTGCTGATCTAGGATGATGTGGAACAACTAATCCATGTAAGATGATACTATTTTAAGTTAATTCTGTATATGTTTGAAGCTATGTTAGAGCTGAAAATTAATTTTAATAAAAGTGAGCTAATAATGGTTTTAGCGATAGTGAAAAGGGGTTGAGGTATGCTGATATGTTTGGTTGTCAACTTGGTAGCTGGCCTATTAAATATTTTGGTGTCCCTGTTTGTGGCACTAGGTTACATGTTGCTGATTTGCGACCTTTGGCTGATAAACTCAAGAAAATTTGGATGGTTGGATAGGCAACTCATCCTCAATCGGTGGAAGGCTTACTTTGATTCAATCCTCCTTGGGTAGTCTACTTATCTATCATATGTCCTTGTATCTAATGAAAGATACCAGTTTGGAGGAATATACTAAAATCAAATTGTTAAATATCATAAATTCAAGCAATGTGGCTTGAGTACCCTGCACACCTACCCGTGTCTCATTGTGTATCTTTGTTTGGATGTAGGCATGGATTTAGGGGGAGTGTAGTTGATGCAGCCCGTCCTACGACCGCTACTACATCTACTCCCACGAGCTACCCAAGTGGACCCATGACTCGCGCCCGAGCCAAACTCCTTCAAACTAAGGTGAACTCGCTCCTCTCCTTGTGTGACTTCGACGCACCCTTGGATGGCTTGCTACTTCACACGCAAACTCTGTGCATCATCAGGTACGAAGAAGCCACCAGTCGCTGCCAGACGCAAGCGGTACTACCGGTTGGGACGGCCAGATTACTGGCCTCCCCACCGCCTCCTCCACCGCCGCCACAGAAGCACCACTCCACTGTAGAAGCATTAGCGGTCCCGCAGTACTACTGCCCCTCCTCTTCGCCACAGCGCCCGACGAAGCTCCAGGCCCTCAAGCGGTACAGCCTCTGAAGCGGTACTACTGTTACCACCAGATTCTACCGCTGCCGGTACTACCGGTCCTGCCAGACCCTGATCGCCTCAGTTCGGCCCTGTGCCTTGTAACCCAACCTATAATTTACCTTCTCATTCCGAAACTACCCCTGTTTTGTGGCTGGACTATATATAGCCCCCACCCTCTATTGTAAACGCTTAGACTTGGATAATAATAGATATTAAGGAAACCCTTTGAGGAACTTATATCTATTGGTCTCATGCTCCTACCAAGGAGCACCGGATTATCCACCCCCCTCTTGGATCTTGCCTAGTGCGTTCAAGTTGTACAAGGCCTTGGGTTCTGCCGCCCAAGTCGTCAAGATCTCACCAAGCACCTCATCCCCCGTGGTTGGCGTGGATAGCGAGCTTCGCCCAACACCGATCCTAGGGATTATGTTGGACCGGTTGCCACCGGCGTGAGGAGTAGGCGTGTATCGTGTTTTGGTGTGCGTGTGTTCGCGGATTTCATCTCCTTCCTCGATTTCATCCTCCGACCACCGCTTTCCCTCGCTTTCGTGGAATTGTGAAAGATCGGCCAACCCTGTGGTTACCCCTAACATATTGGTATCAAGAGCACGGTTGATCACGAATTTCCCCCCAATTTTTCTTTTATCCGCCTTAAAATCGAAAATCCTACCAAAAAGAGCCCCAATTTGCCTTCGGATCGATCTCTGGATTTGGTGAGTTCTTCGTGGTTTTGGTCCATAGATCTGCGCTTTGGGAGTCGATCTATAGCCCCCGTTGTTCCTAGCCCAAATTTTCGATACGATTTCACGAATTTGAGGTTTTTGGAAAGATCATCGCGTTCGATCCTGTGCAAGCGGTACTACCGGTGCAAGCGATTACCTGTAAGTCCCAGATTACCGGTAGTACAAGCAGTACTACCGCCACCCAGATTACCGGTTGTCGCAAGCGTACTACCGCCATCGCCGTGCTCTCGCCTCTTTGACGCCTCATTTTCATTCACGACCTTTTCCACCTCGCTTGTTCGTGTTTCGTGTTTGTCGCCATTTTCACAACAGCTTCGCATCAACGCCATACCGCTACCAACGACACCGCGACACTCGAACATCTTCTCCCCAACGGTTGCAAGTCGTCAATAATACCAAAGGTATAACTTGCACCACCTTGATGTTCCATATCTTCCTTTGTGTATATCTATCCTATGAGAGCAACTCATTTTGTGTTTGTCTAAGCATTGTGCACTTGCCTTCGGAAAGTGAGAGTGTGAGGCCAAATACAAAAGCTAACATAGTAGCATAGCAAGGGAGAAAAAGAGAAAGAATAAAAAAAAAGATAAAATAGAAAGAAACATAGTCTCCCCAATACATAGAGAATACCAAGCTTGTAAGCCAAGAAAGAGAGAAGAAAGAGCGCACCGAAGCTAGTGCACAAATCTATTGCTTACCCTCTTTTGGCAAACGAGTCAGGTCTCTCCTTGTGTTGGCATAACCGACCGGCGTAGTCTTCGTTAGGACCTTTTGTGCTCATTTTCATAGTCGTATAACCCGCTTTTTCTCCACCTGTGTGTTTTTCGTGTTTTTGTAGATCATATCCTTTTGCTTTTTGATCTTTGGTTCTTTACCACGTAGGACAATAACCTTTTGCTTGGATCGTTTCGTTTGGTTTTCCCACAATCCTAACCTTCCACCAAAAGCCTTTGGGAGTTGTAGCATATTTGTGTGTGAGTTTCTTGCCATTTCACTTTGCACGCCTTTTCGCTCATTTGTGTGGCAATTGGTTTGATATAATCTCCAAGGTGAGGTAAAAGGCTAACGCTCCGCACCATTTCTACACATATACAACCCTTGTGGCTTTGCATCATGGACAGGCATGGAGAGCCATCCCAACCACCACCACCTCCGGAGGATGATAACCAATTCATGACAAGATGGGACCATTGGAAGGTCCGAGGTGAATTCAACTACCGTTGTGAAGCTCTCGAGCGGCGCCAAGATGAACAATTTAGCGAGGCCCGTGTGGAGTTCAAGAACATCGACAACCGCTTCGAAGAAGTCCGTGGCCAAATGCATGCCATGCAACATAACCTCGGGCATCAAAATGAAGCTCTTGGTCGTGCACTCGCCTCAACGGATGAGAAGCTTCAACGCATCATTGATGGACTCGCAAGGCCACGCGAATCAAGCTCATTCGGCACTCCTCAAGTGAATCAAGTGCACCTCGCCACGCTTCAAGGCACCGGATGGACCCGTTCAATCCATGAGCTCTTCGCAGCGGTACCATCTCCGCCACGCCGCAACGCCAAGCTATGATGGTGACCTTTCCGCAAGACCTCCAAGACGCCGGTTTAACCGCCACAACCAAGGGCACTTGTGATTCAACAAGAGCAACCTCGCATGGACCACTAAGGCCATCGACGCGACACGCTCCTTCAACAACAAGTGAAGCTCAAGAGGACGAACAAGATCATCATCGACGTGAAGCACTCGAAGATCCTCCAAGGCGTCATCATCGACATGATCGCCCACGTCGGCAACATGATGGTCATGACGAGTCTCCCCTACACCAAGAAGAAGAGCCGCCCATTGCGCATACGGCTCGACGTCCTCCTCACCACATGGCGCAAGCTAATGCTCCTCGCCATCAACCACGACAAGAGCAAGCTCCCCAAGCTCGTCGTGAGGACCATCAACCTCCTCCTCGTCCTCATCCGCGACAGGAAAACGAGCAAGCTCCCCAAGCTCGTCGTCAACAACAAGTTCCACCACGAAACGCGGCACCTCAACAACCGCAAGAGCAACGCAACAATCACCAAGCGCGACATGAGAGCTCGGATGATGATGATGACCGCCCAAATCATGGCAACCGACGCAACCGGAACCGCAATGGAGAAGAAACTTTCGGCAAGCTCAAGTTCACCATGCCAAAGTTCACCGGTTCCAATGAGCCCGAAGAATATCTCTCTTGGGAGCTCAAGGTCGACAAGATCTTCCGCATGCACAACTATAGCAATGAGAAGATGGTGGCCATGGCATCCCTCGAGTTTGATGAGTATGCCAACCTTTGGTGGGAACAAGTCCAACTCGCTCGCGAAGCAAAAGAAGAGCCTCCATTGCAACTTGGCAAGACATGAAGGCCCATATGAGATCCCGCTTTGTTCCTTCACACTACACGCGTGACCTCTTCAACAAGCTTCAAACGCTTAGTCAAGGAACAAAGATCGTGGAAGAGTACTTCAAGCAAATGGAGCTCAACATGATCCGTGCCAACATTAAAGAGCGAGATGAGCAAACAATGGCACGCTTCCTCAATGGCTTGAACCATCCTATCAAGCGCATCACCGAGTTCCAAAGGTACAACAACATGGTTGAGCTTGTGCACATTGCATCAAAGGCCGAACGTCAAGTGTAAGAGAACATCAAGTTCAACAAGCCAAAGACGTACTTCACATACAAGCAAGCTCCAACCACTACTCCAACGACACCAAGTGGAAGCTCCTCAAGTACAACCAAGCTTCCCTTCAAGCCAACTCTCCCTCAAGGAAAACAGCCCCCAAGTGGCAAACACACAAGGGATGATCAACCTTTCACCGGTGAATGCTACAAGTGTGGAGGCAAAGGACACAAGTCAAATGCATGTGGAAACAAGAAAGTTTTGTTCATCCATGACAACGGCGATGAAGAATACTTGAGTGAAGAAGAGTTTGATGCAAGAGTCAAGGAAGCCATGGCAAGGCAACATTTGGAAGAGGACCAAGAACTTCTTGTGTGTGAGCATGACGCAAGTCCATCGCTTGTGGTCACAAGGGTCTTGACTACCCAAGCCAATGAAAGTGAAGACCAACGCTCGAACATCTTCCAAACTCGTGCCGGCATCAATGGGAAGTCCATCAAAGTTGTCATCGATGGTGGGAGTTGCCACAACCTTGCAAGCACGGAATTGTGTGAGAAACTCAACCTCACCCTCCTTCCAGATACACCCTACCATATCCAATGGCTAAGTGACCAAGGATCCGTCAAGATCAAGCACACCGTCTCGGTGACGTTCTCAATTGGGCACTACAAGGACACGGTGGAATGTGACGTGGTTCCAATGACGGTTTGTCACATGTTGCTCGGAAGACCGTGGCAATATGACAAGCGTGCTTTGCATAATGGTCACTCAAACACTTACACCTTCAAATGGCTTGATAAAACTTGTGTGTTGCAACCAATGACTCCTAGCCAAATAATTGCGACAATGCAAAGGCTTTAGCGAGGGCAATAAAAAAACACCTTGTGAGAAGAGTGGTGAGCGAGAGAACAACACCATAGTGAGTGAGAGCTACAAGCCAAACTCGAGTGGAAAAACTAAGAGTGTTCTTCTTGCCACCAAAAGTGAGATGAGAGAAGTGCGGAACAACCCATCCATCTTGCACTACGTCCTCGTATGCAAGGGACTAGCGCAAGGAACTAACGACTTGACAAATGTTTCTCCTTCTTTGATGGCTGTTTTGGGAATTCCAAGATGTATTTCGAAGAGCTTCCTCATGGCCTTCCCCTCTTCGTGGAATCGAGCACCGATCGACCTCATACCCGCGACCACTCCCAAACCGCAGCGTATCGCATTTAACCCGGAAGAGACGAAGGAGATCGAGCGTCAAATCAACCAACTCGTCTCCAAAGGTTTGATCCAAATGAAGCGCGACGTGGAGCGCCATGTTCAACGATGCACTACATGTATCCAGGCTAAGTCCAAGTCCAACCCCTTTGGTCTTTATATGCCATTTCCTATTCCTGATGCACCTTGGTCGGACATTAGCATGGACTTTGTGTTAGGCTTGCCTAGATTGAAACATGGTCATGATTCCATATTTGTAGTCGTGGATCGCTTTTCAAAAATGGCACATTTCATTCCGTGCCATAAGACCGATGGTGCTTCACATGTAGCAAATTTGTTTTTCAGGGAAATAATTCGGCTACACGGCGTGCCAAGAACAATCGTCTCTGACCGCGACGTAAAATTCATGAGCTACTTCTGGAAGACCCTCATGGCCAAGCTCGGCATCAAGCTCCTCTTCTCGTCCGCCTCGCATCCTCAAACCGATGGACAAACCGAGGTCGCTAATCAAGTCTTGGCACACTTCTCCGGGTGTTGATAAAGAAGAACCTTAAAGACCGGAGGAATGCATTCCACACGCCGAAGTTCGCTTACAACCGCGCGCAAGCACTCCACCACCATGAGGAGCCCGTTCATGATCGTCTATGGCTTGAGCCTCTCACCGCTCCGATATCCTTCCACTTCCACTTCATGAACGCCAATATGGACGTTGTCAAGCGTGCCCAAGCAATGATGAAACTCCATGAAGACACATGAGCTACTATCGAGCAACAAGTCCTTCGCCAAGCATCAAGGCTAAACAAGACCAAGAAAGAGATGATCTTTGATGAGGGCGACCTTGTATGGATACACTTGAGTAAAGACCGCTTCCCCAAGGAACGCGACTCCAAGCTAAAGCCACGAGGCGATGGACCATTCAAGGTGCTAAAGAGGATCAACAACAACGCCTATGTGATCGATATACCAACATCGAAGTATCTTGTGAGCTCGACATTCAATGTCAAGGACCTCTCACCCTACCATGGCGAAGAGGAAGTTGTGACGGTTGAAGAGTCGAGGACGACTCTTTCCCAAGGGGGGGAGCTGATGCAGCCCGTCCTACGACCGCTACTACATCTACTCCCACGAGCTACCCAAGTGGACCCATGACTCGCGCCCGAGCCAAACTCCTTCAAACTAAGGTGAACTCGCTCCTCTCCTTGTGTGACTTCGACGCACCCTTGGATGGCTTGCTACTTCACACGCAAACTCTGTGCATCATCAGGTACGAAGAAGCCACCAGTCGCTGCCAGACGCAAGCGGTACTACCGGTTGGGACGATCAGATTACTGCCCAAGCGGTCCCACCGCCCTCCTACCGCCGCCACAGAAGCACCACTCCACGCCTGCAAGAGGTACCACTGGCCTCCTACCCGCCACAGCGCCCGACGAAGCTCCAGGCCCTCAAGCGGTACTCATTCGGCTCGAGGCATTACTACACCGGATTACAGTTGCCGGACCGGTACTACCGGTCTGCCGCCACTCGATCGCCTCGGCGCCTGTGCCTTGTAACCCAACCTATAATTTACCTTCTCATTCGGTTACCCCTTTTGTGGCTGGACTATATATAGCCCCCACCCTCTATTGTAAACGCTTAGACTTGGATAATAATAGATATTAAGGAAACCCTTTGAGGAACTTATATCTATTGGTCTCATGCTCCTACCAAGGAGCACCGGATTATCCACCCCCCTCTTGGATCTTTCCTAGTGCGTTCAAGTTGTACAAGGCCTTGGGTTCTCGGTTTCTCGCCCCCAAGTCGTCAAGATCTCACCAAGCACCTCATCCCCCGTGGTTGGCGTGGATAGCGAGCTTCGCCCAACACCGATCCTAGGGATTATGTTGGACCGGTTGCCACCGGCGTGAGGAGTAGGCGTATATCGTGTTTTGGTGTGCGTGTGTTCGCGGATTTCATCTCCTTCCTCGATTTCATCCTTCGACCACCGCTTTCCCCTCGTTTCTCGTGGAGTTCGTGAAAGATCGGGCCAACCCCAGGGTTACCCCCTAACAGTAGTTCCTCTTATGAACAAACACTATCCCTATTATGCGCACATTAAAGTTTTCATACTCTATAGTCTCTAAAGGGGACCATTTGAGCTTCATGATGAGTGTTGGTAATGAACCCAAGATATATCTTCGCGGTGTCAATCCATTTACTCTTATATAAGGTGGCCGAGGCCACCGACCCTTTTTGTGTTTCTTGTTTGTTTTTCTTGTGTTTTTGTGCTTGGTTGTTCTTGTGTTTTCTTGGTGTCTTTTGTTGTTTTTGGTTCTTCATAGTTTGAGCTCTCTATCCCAAGCATTTCCTTTCCTCAAGCCCTCTCTATTCCCTGCACAAGTTCTTCCTTGTTATCTTCCTGTCCTGAGAAAGTGTTTCTGGCGTCACCGGAACTTCTGGTCAGCAAGTTGTTTTTCGGAATTGTTTGATGACCTGGATAACTTCCGCCTGGCTCGGAACTTCCGGTCGATGACCGGAACTTCCGGTGATGCTCATTGTCCTATATAAAGTGGGCCCTGGGGAAAACGGGATCTTCCTCTTTTTCCCAAGACCCACTTCTTATTTGGAGCAGTCGCCGGCGATGCCAACTCCGCGGAGGTGCTCCGGCCCCTCCGTCTCCGGCCATCCTTCCTCAGATCTCCTCCGTGGGAACCTTTCCCACCTTGATCTCCCGCCATGGACTCCGGTATTTTCCCTCGACTCCCTCCATTAATGGAGATCTTGCTTTCTCACCATTGCTTGAGTTAGGGCTCACCTTGTCTAGGCTAGTTCTTTAGCTAGAACGTGTTGGGAGATCTTGGTAGGCCTAGGGAATCTTGCTAGGGTAGATTGGTCCAATACATTCGTGGAAATCCGTATTTGTGCGAGTATATCTAGATCTATGGAATTTTCTGCTTGAACCGCCCAGTTCGTGGTCTCACCGGAACTTCCGGTGAGCCACGAGCGGAACTTCCGGTGGACCATTTTCACCGGAAGTTCCGACGATTCAGCGGAAGTTCCGGCGCACAGTAAAAAAATTCCTGACTGTATTTTTCCAATCTCCTTTTGTGTCCTCTTTTGAACTTATGCACTCACCCCACCTTCCCTCTCTACTCTTTTGCTTTCTTCTCAGGGCAAGGTGGTACCCACAAAGGCAAGCGCACCCGTTAACCTTCCTCTGATATTCCTCCTGAGATTGATGAAGACGATGTTGAGGTTGTGCGTCCATCCACTTAGACTGCCCGTCAGAAGTTTGTTGCTGCTCGTCGTGCCGCTGCTGCTGAGGGTAAGCGGCATGTTCTTGCCTCTCAGAAGGCCACTGCCACTGGGCCTGACAAATCGACTCAGAAGGCCTACTCTGCATTTAGGCATGTGGATCCTTATCTTGTTCCTCCCCGTCTTTGCTTGGATCCTCTCTTCCACAACTGTCGTCAAGAACAAATCTTTGCTGACATTTATGCTACCAAGGCCAAGTTTGTCGTTGCTCCTCAGAAATACATCAACGTGGCTCACATGGAAGACAAGATTGCGTACTTTGGTGAAGCTCTTGACATTTGCCGAAGGTTTGGGCTGATTCCTATCATGGAGCATCGTCAGAATTATGATGAGGGTGCTATTGCTCAGTTCTACACTATGCTTCACATGGAGATGAGTTCTTCTACTGAAAGGGTTTTGAAGTGGATGACTAATGGTGTGCTGCTTACCGCCCAATGGTTTGAGTTTGCTACTCTCCTTGGCTATCCCATCCTGCCTAGCAAGGGGGCAAATGGATGGCGTGTTCATACCGCTCAAGCTGCTGCTCCCGAAGTCTTGGAGCCTCTCTATATTGAAGGATAGGGCACTTGTGGTTATGTGAACCATCTCCAGCCAGTTTATGATATCATGCGCAGGGTGTACTTGAACACCATCTCTCCAAAGGCCGGCAACTTTGATCAGTTTCATGCATATCAAGTTGATCTCATGTATCAGACTTACCTTCGTCGTGACTCTAACAGGAAGCTGGATGTCATGCACTTCATCTACTGTAACACCCTCAGAATCGGCCCTATGCAAGTTTTAGCGAAACCCACCAAACCCGCATAGAAACGATTCAAAGGTGCCCACCAGGCACTTTCGTGCAGGTGGAAAACGAAGTAATAACATTACACAACAGTCCTCGATGGGACCCATGTAATGAGATATATATATAACTGACTCAAAGAGTCAAGAATACAGAGATAATATACAAAGATCCAAATCACCTTGAACGAAGAAGCGTCCGACTACGGACAAGATGCAAATGGGGCTAAGAGCCACAAGAATAACCAATGGCGTCCATAACCCGCCTGTGCCAAGCCGGAAGGGTAACCGCTAACGACGTCGATCTCAAACTGCTTAAACAAAAGGTGCCACAAAGGGCAAAGGAAAAGAGAGCGGTCAAGATCGAGGCCAACATGGCGAGGCTAGAATTGGCCTCGCCTACATAGGTATGGTGGATCAAGCGGCAACATGCACTAAACAACATATAGAGACTCGATATAACCGCGGCTATCGAGAGGGATAAGAAAGACCTATTCGAACCAACTCGATGCTACCATCAAACAAACCCATCCGGTGTTTCCCCTCGAGACCAAACGAGGAAGTCAACCGAGGAACTCACAGCTTGGCGCTTTATTTATTCGGTTATCGTTGTAGCAATTACTAGTCGTGTAGATAGTCATCCCGATATAATAAGCGATGGCAATTTTAGTTAACCATTCCATTGTAGTTGCAACACTTACTAGTCGACATAATTAGCATGAGATATCCCAAAACCCAAAGGTTGTTGGTACTTTTATTTAGCCATTCCGTTGTGGTTGCAATACTTACTAGTCGATACAATTGTCGCAAGCGACAAACCAAACAAGCAATTGTGGGCGATTATTTAGCCATTCCATTATAGTGAAGCTGATTACTAGTCATTATAAAGTCAAATTTATAGCACTACTTTAGTTATAGTTGTCTATGATCGAGATATCGTGCTCCAAGTCGTCCATAACATGACACGACTTTCGAAGTTTTAACCCGGGTGCACAAATAGCAACACACACTCGATCAACCTCGAAAAACCAAATCAAAACCCAACGAGGCCTTCACGACAAAGCAATCACGGATTGAGAAATATTTCAGAGGCCACCCCATTGAGTAGACCCAACGAAGTTAGCCGACTCGAGACGGACTCAAGGTTTGCGTCAATGGTCAGAACGATCGGGAACCCAAAACTGGCTTGTCGATACTGCGAAAACATTCCGCTTACCTAAATGCACGGTGTGCTCCTCGCACAATCGTAAATAAAGCGATAAAGCATGGCATAGGTACAGGATAGTAAATAAAACCTTAAACTAGTTTGTGGCCCCAAGAAATAAGAATGAATCAAGCTCGCTCAGTGGGTCCCATAATCCTCCGGATGTGGATAGCGAAAAATCAAGGAACAGGTATCAAGCACTCGGGGTCCTACGGGACACAAGTGGACGGTTAACAACCAAATAACATCTATTGCCCACCTGTGCCTCTGCTTACCTACTTCAATTTTAGTTGTTAAACAGTAATTAAAGTTATGATCATCTCCAACAATAAACTCACGGCAATACTCCAACAACTGTGGTACTTGGCGTCACGCAACAGCACTTGAGCAAGCGACTATGACGCGCAGGTCCAACTATCTACCAAACAACAGGTAATAGGATGTGTCCAAGGCAATGTAAGGCTGCAAGGGATATCACGGGCACGAAAACTAGAGCATCGTAACACAAGTAGCAATAGATCAACAGGAGGGAAATAAATACTATAAAAGTAAGATAGGTAGAAAGGGGGAGATGCTCGCCTGAAAACATTGTCGAAGGTTCATTCGAAGATCGGGTCGACACTCGCATCAACTCATCGGCCTTATCCGCGGAGAACCAAAACACTAGAACAAACACCGGATGCAATATTTAATACTACAGCAGAAGATCGGCATGATGCATGTATGATGTATGGCATGGCAAAGGTGCAATACAATTAGATCATATTAAGCGGAACCGGGGGTCCCGACAATTAAATATATGGTTCAAGTTGTTTAGCTACCCCCAATTTAAGTGTTGTCTTAACATGGCAAAATATATCACCGGTTCGATGCACAAATTTAAATGAGGCCAATATGAGACCAGATTTGCCCGCATATGGGCCCCATATTTAATTATATGGTGAATCGGCATAAGGCCCCCAGACCACAGACAAGGATGCATGCATGAACAATTAATATGCGACAAGTTGTATTATATTATAAAATAGGGTTTCGGGAAGGGGTTCACACATTAGAGGGCCTCGACGAGCTTGGGGTTCCGGGGTTCGGGGTTCGGTCTCAGGGTTCAGGGTTCGACGGGATCGGCGGAAACATTCTCGATCAATGGGTAGATCTTGTCGCATCCGGGTTCTCGGCGAGCTCGGCGTCCGGGAAGGAGAACTTGTCGTCCAGGGTCTCGGTGTCCGGGGTGAAGTACTCGACGTCCTCGGGGGAGTACTTGTCGTATCCGTGAAGGAGATCATGTCGGTCCACGGGGTCGGGCTTCGAAGCCAGGAAGGAGTACTTGGCGTTGCCGAGCGGAATTCTTGATGGTCCTCGGGTCCGAGAAGATCTTGTCGCACGGTGTCCGGTTAGGCGAACTCGTCGGTCCCACGGTTTCGATTGTCGGTGTGGGACTCGGGTCTCGGTACTGGGAGATCTTGGTGTTCCGAGGGGTCTTGCCGACCTTGGTTCTGGGTCGACAGGGTTCGGTCTCGCCGGGGTCGGACTTCGGGGATTTTGGTAGATGGCTCCATGTAGACGGTCATGGCGAATCCGGGGAGAAGTCCTTGGCGTGACGTGACGAAGAACTTGCTGTCCCGGGTCAGAGTTCTCGGTAAACACGTGGACGGAAAAGGGATCTTGTTGTTGTTGCATAGGACAGTGAAGTGACGACGGTTCTCGGTTGGCCAAAACAACAGGGGGTTTCCCTGCAAGCAAACAACGAGGCAGAGAACCCGCATCACGGGCCCGCTCGCGAGCTCGAGGACGGGGAGCCAGGCGAAGAAGAACTGGCCAAGGTGGCGAACAGCCAGCAACGGGAAGTGGGTGGAGCCTGCGGAACGAGGCTCGGTCGTGGGCCTGCCAACAGAGAGAGGTTGGCCCGGCGAGGTCGGCTCGACGGAGGAGGATTCGCCGCGGCGAGGAGCTGAGGAGAGGAGGCGGAGGTGGGTCGGGACGCGAGGTGGAAGGAGGAAGCGGCGGAGAGGAGCGCAACGACGGGATGGGGGAGGCGCAAGGTGGAGAAGGCGATCGAGGAGAGGGAGGGCGAGGGGGCTCATGCGGAGGGAGGCAGGCTGGCCAAGGCCAGTGGGGAGAAGGAGGCAGCTGAGGCGAACACGGAGACGGGCGGCCGTCGTGAGGAGAGAGAGGCGGAGGAGAGGAACGGGGGTGGGGGTGGTTCGCGTGGGGGAGACACGGAGGAGGAGGGAGGTGGAAGGGCGGTGGCGATGTGGGCTGGCGGGAGGACGCGGAGGCGGTGAAGGAGAGGGAGGAGGAGACGGGGAGGCGAGGAGAAGACGGGCGAGTGGGAGCGTGGGGCGGCCTGGGGTGCGGAGGTGGGACCAGGCGTGGGGCCCGGGGGACAGTGAGATGAGAGGAGGGGTGTGCGTGTGGACTGGGTGGATCGGTGTGTGAGTGAGAGGGAGTGGGGGGGGGCGACATGTGGGGCCAGGGGGGAGTGGGGCTGCTGTGGGGAGGAAGTGGGCCAGGGATGGAAGGGAGAGGGGTAGGAGTGGGGAGTGTGAGAAAGAGAGAGAGGGGGGGAAAAGTCTGGGATTGATGAGGTGGCGGGGTGGGTAGGGATTGGGGCTCGGGGTCAGGTGGCGAGCTAGGATAGGTGGGTAGGATAGTTTTGGGTATGAATAGGAATTAGGTTTAGGTTTAGATGGACCGACTTTTATTCTGGGGGTGGTCGACTGGGTCGGGTCGGCCCGTTCGACTGCCCCCTAAAATAATTAAATATTTTATTTATTTCAAACAGGGCTTTGCAACCCGATAGCAGACAAAACAAAATAATCCGGAGACCCGGGTTTTGCGTTTGGAACATAGACGGGGCGTTTAGAAAACAAAAATAGGTCTTTCGAAAATAGTTTTATGCAAGCAAATGCAAGATGATGACGATGCTCAAATGCAATGTGGCATGATGACATGAGCATGCGGTCATGATGATGCAATGCACAAAAACAACGCGATTTTCTAGTAGTGGTTTTGCGGGATGCCACATCTACACTGAGATCTGGCAAGCCATTATTGACAAGCGCTCATGCCCTTATGCTCCATACATTCAGACTCTCATCAATGCCAAGTGGCTTGAGGTGACTGGCACGCGCTTCTCTCAGGACACCATCACCATTCATGAGAAGAAGTTATGTTTGAGCAAACACAATAAGCCTTGGTCCCAAGAAGAAAAGGAAGAAGCTCTCTGGAAGGCTCGTGCTGATGCTGGTGGTCCCTCTTCTACTCATGGTGGCTCTAGTGCTGGTGGTCCTTCTCTTCAGAGGCAGCCGTCTTGGGCCAAGAAGCTGCTAGGAAAGGTGAAGAAGACTTTTTGCTTTCTGCAGAATCGAGAGTATCAGTCTTATGTTGATCAGCGACACAGTGCTCAGCGTTAGAAGGCTATCATGTCAGTTCTCAACATTCCTTGCTCTCCTGTCACTAGCTCCGTCACTGCTCCCAGAGATGAGTGGATTCGCGGCAACTGCCAGTGGTCTGAGGATGAGTCTGAGGAGGAAGTCACCGGTCCCTTGCCTGCATGGAACAATGCCTCTTGGGACCCCGAGCCTTCTCCTCCTCCTCCTGTTCATGGTTGGGGCGATTAGAGTGATCTTTTCTTCCTTTTTGGTGTCTCGATGCCAAAGAGGGAGAAAGATTTCTATTAGGTTGCTCACGGGATTTGCATGGGCTGAGTCACGAGTTCGTTCTTGTCTTTGATCTTTTCTCGCTCGTGAACTCTCTAGTTTATTTGTGTGTGCTTGTGGACCTATTTGTGCTTGTGGACCATGTTATTTGTATGAGACTATGTGGTATGTTATGCTTTGTTATGCCTAGTGTTTGGTATTATTGTTGTTGGCTTATGGGCATGTGTATATGGTGGTGGAGCGTTCATAGTCTTCATTGATATTATTTCTTCTATTGTCTTCACCACAGTTGTTTGGTGCAACGGTATGATCTCTATCTTGTCTTTCCCTTGCACTTGTGCTATCTTTGCAAAAGAAAGGGGGAGCCTCCTTGTATGTGTGCTAATCTTGTCCTTAGAGCTTTATCTCTACCTTGCACACATATAGGGGGAGCTTGTTCCATCCATTGCAAAATTGCTCCTTCTCATGCAAATCTTTGGGATTGTCATCAAACACCAAAAAGGGGGAGATTGAAAGGACTATATATTCCCATGCTATTTTTGTGATCTAACCGTGTTCTTGAGTTTCAGGCAAAATGCTTTTGATGATTCTTATGAAGTGTGTAGATGCTCTCTTTGGGATCTCGTGAAGACGGCGGTCTTCCATTTTTCTATTTCTCTCTTTTTATTGCTTTAGATCGCCGTACTATCAAGAGGGGGTACACCTCGGAAGGCTGTGGGGAATCATCTGTTCTTGCACAAACCCTATATGCACCGCCACAGCCATCCTACTCATCTGCGAGAGAGCGTTGTTCTGATCTGATGGAGTAGTTTTTGTCTGATCGAAACTTCCGGCCAGGCGTCGAAAGTTCCGCTGAGGGATTTTTGTGGGGAGGATCTGGGACTAAAGTTCCGATCCAACTTCTGCTGGGAGTTCCGGCCAGCTCCCAGAACCTACTGTTTTGGTATGTTCTATTTGCCGAAACTTCCACCGGAAGTTCCGGCCAGGAAACTTTTGTCGCTCCTTCCACTAAGACCCTGAGCGGAACTTCCGCCTAGGCACCGGAACTTCCGGTCATACAAGGTTTGCGACCCAGTTGTTTCGCCCCTTGTTCCGCTCCAAGTTTCGCTCAGAATCAGTATGCTTCTGTTTGGAAGTGTTCTATTTGACGGAACTTGGGCCAGAACTTGCATCAGAAGTTTCACCGGAACTTTCGGTCGTTTTGTTCCGGTCAAGCTTTTGGAGCGTGCGTTAACAGCCTGATGACCGTTGGGGGATACGCTGGGCAGAACTTCCGGTGAGGTCGTGAAGGCTCCAACGGTTCAGTCCGGAGGGAGCCTATTTAAGGCGCCCTCCTTCTTCCTCCTACATAACTCTTCAATTTTCTCTCTCCTCCACTAATACTCGATCTTCACCTCACTAGATTTCTCTCTCTCTCTAGCCACTCAAATCACTTGATCTTTTGAGTGGTGAGGGAGGTGACCTAAATCTACACTTCCACCAAAGAAGATTTGATTCCCCCACCTATCCTTTGTGGATCTTGTTGCTCTTGGGTTTCTTGGAACCCTAGACGGTGTAGGGCATCCTTGGAGCTAAGGGCTTGCGTTGTAAAGCTCCGTGGTGTCGTTGAGGGCCTCAAGAGTTGTGGAGATTCCCTCTCAACCTTGTTGTAAAGGTTTCGGTTGGCGCTTTCAAGGTCACCGATTAGTGGATTGTGAGGCCTCTTTTGTGGGGGAGCTCACCGGAGAAGTTGGTGAGGCCTTTGTGGCGCTCGGGTGACCTTGTGTGGCCCCGACACATCTCTAACGTAGACATAGATCCCTTGGTAGTGAACTACGGGAATTACATCTCCGTGTCCCTGCTCCGGTTATCTCGTTCCCTGCCTTTACTTCTTGCTCTTTACTGTTCTTGTGGTTGTTGTCAGTTCTCTAGCATATAGGTTGTTCACCTAGTTGCATATCTAGAGAACTTTCCTTCTCGTTAAGCCTAAAAGTGTGTAACAAATTAAAACTTGGTAGTCTCCTATTCATCCCCCTCTAGTCGATTCAAAGTCGGTACTTTCAACATGTGTATCATAGAGAACCGCCAATGGGTACCCCTTGCACATGGTACAGGAGCTATCCCATAACCAAAATGACAAGGCAAGCAGACAATGAGCATCTTAGCGATCTTTTTATTTGCTATTTGCATAGGTTTTTATTGAGGATGCTTCACAGATTGCTCAGTATGGTGATGCTGTAAGTTTCCACCATGATTAGGCATGGCTTAGGCTAGCGGCATAGGCGTTCTTCTAACACAAAATACGTAACTCCATGGACTTACAAGCTCCCTTTTTATTTCACATCGGCGACATCCATAGACAAAAGAGTTGATATCAACCGTGTACAAAGTACACGTGCATGTTGAAAACATTTCCCATGACAGCATGATTCTGCTAATTCCAACGTATAAGTGCAAAAATATACAACATAGACACAATGGTTCAAGTTTATTAGGAAAATAAATAAAGTGTGCCATCAAGTTCATGAGAGCTTTAATCACTAAGTTTTCACATAACAAAATACTTTTTAATTGGAAGATAGCTGAAAACAAGAGTATACTTGGAATGGTGTAACACACCATGCATAGGAATTTATAGTGGACACTTTGGAATAACTAGGTTTCTTGGGAGTTGGAAGCATGAGTAGAGCTTACTCATACAAGTGGAGGCTAGCAAAAGACTGTGAGCAACCAACTAAGAGAGCAATAATGGCCATAATCATGAAGAACGACAAAACATTACTAATCAAAGCATAGAGTGGTACTACAAGTCAAGGACTAAATGATCATAGAGGCTATGGTGACTTGTTCAAAGTCATAACATGGTGTGAGCATGTGCCAAGTTAACCCAAACAAAGCATCAAAGGAGAATACCGCAATACTATGCTTTTGTATGCTAAAACAACGCATAGTTCTTTCAAGACACAATAAGCAATCCCAATTGTTTGAAACAAGTCATGCTACATCAATGATAACTAAGCATAAGGTCAAAACTACACCTAGCATGACATGCTAAAGTCTAAATCACAGTCAAAGCAAGCTCCTCTTGCACTTTCAAGCAAGAACTTTCTACTCCTTTCCAACACCAATCAACTTTTTTGAAACAACACAATAAGAACGGGGGTCCAAACTACTTTATTCAAGCAAACTAAAGAATCTAAGCAAAGCAAACGAAAACTAAGACGCTCCAAGAACAACATAACAATGCATTGAACAATAAAAACGAAGTGTCTAGAAAGACCTAAGCTTTTTATTGATAAAGAAGGGGATGCCCAAGGCATCCCCAAGCTTTGACGCTTGTACCTCTTGGATATTTCTTGGGGTGACACAGGGGCGGAATCCCCAAGCTTGAGCTTTTGTCCATTCTTCATCTCATTACATCATTCTCTCTCTATATCTGAAAATTTTCCTTCATACAAAACTTCACACAATCTTTATTAGCAACATTAGTGTATTCAAAAAATAATATACCCTTGGGTTTAGCTTTAGAACAGCAAAACTTTCACTAAAAAACACAAGCTACTGTAGCAACTCCTTCAAAAATCTCAATTTCCCAAAAAGGAATCAATAAGAAGAAAATGCAAATAATGACAGAAATCTGTCAAAACAGACCAACAGGTAGAAACCGATTTTTTCGAAGACCTTCTATTGCTCAAATCAAAACGTGTTGAACTAACGAAAGTTAGCTGACATACTGGGGGATTTATTCGTAAATTTTCAGCTTAATCCGACTTACATAGACTCCTCACGAATTTTTATGGTGGAGCATAGAAATCTGTTTCAGGACAGCAACTCCCCAAATCTTACTTCCCTCTCATTAGAGGTCATTCTTGGCACAAAAAGAAACAAAAAGGATAAGGAGAGGTCATTACTGAAGTAATAACTTCCAAGACTTAAGAAAACTCTTGGGTTATCTTTCAACAAGTACTTTTTTAACGCCTTTAAGTTAGGCTTGATAGTTTGAAAAGATGCTCACATAAGAAATATGAATTGAAGTAAAAGAGAGGATCAAGAAGCAAATTCAAAACACATTTAAGTCTAACCCACTTCCTATGCATAGGAATCTTTTATGCAAATAAATTCACAAAGAACAAAGTGACAGGCATAGGAAGACGAAACAAGAGTAACTTCAAAACTTTCAGCACATAGAGAGGTGTTCAGTACCATGAAAACTTCTATAACCATATTTTCCTCTCTCATAATAATTTTCAGTAGCCTCATGAATAAACTCAACAATATAACTATCACATAAAGTATGCTTCTCATGATTTACAAACACATAATTTTTATCAAGATCGAAAATAGTGGGATTAAAACCTTGAAACCCACTTTTAACAATTTTATAACAAGAAGACCGATCATTAAATTTAGGACCATCATCTAGAGTTTTATCATAAATATTTTCTAAGCAAAACTCTTTAGTACCATGCATTTCGAAGTTAGGCACAAATATAGTATTATCATAGATAACAGGAGCATAACTATTATCACAAGTTTTACCCATAGCAGATATTTCAAAAGAATCCACATAAGCATAATCATCTTCCTTTAAGCATGGGGGACAATCAAATAATGTAAGGGATAAAGAGTTACTCTGATTAGAAGGTAGGCATGGATCCATTCTTCCTCCTCTTAACCATCACTCTTCTCCTCTTTTTCATCTAATGAGCTTTCAGGTTCAGCAATTTCGTCTTCCATAGGCTCTTGCAAGGCACTAGTCTCTTCCGTTTATGGAAAACACCTATTAAAATATTCAAGAATATAGCCATTTTCTTCCTTGTAATTATCAAAGCAAATTTAAGTATCTCATAAACCTCATATTCATAAGGTGCATCATCAGTATTTTCAAGCAAACTGGCAAGTTCAAATGCACCCTTGAAGGCAATAAATTCTTTAATTTGTTTCACATCATACAAATCATAATTTCCTTTAACATAATAAGATATGGTAACATTATCATTATACTCACATTGAAAAGGTAGGTGTTTATACCTCCTACAGCAACATGATTTATCAAAGCAATAAGTAACATTATAAGTAGAGCACACCTCTCTAGCAATAGTATTCAATTTATCAATTTGTTCCCATAAGTGTTTCCCTTTTTGTGATAAACGGTGTTCCTTATAATAATACCTTTCTTCTTTCGTGAACCCACCTTGCCAATAAGAACTAGTTTCAAAGAAACCATCCATTGATAGAAAGCATGACCAAGCAATGCAATAACAAACCAGCAACTAGAGTAGAAACTAACTTTTTTATGTTTTTGATAAGAGAAAGCAAACCAAACTAAACTATTTTTTTTGGAGTTTTTGGTAAAAAGATGCACACAAAACCAAGCAAAAAAAACTAAGCAAACCAAAAACAAAGTAAAGAGAAAGGTTGTGGAGGACTCCCCTTGTGAAGACGTCCTTACCCTCCCCGACAACGACACCAAAAAATCTTGATGACGTTGCGTCAACGTGTAGCGCTTCGTCGGGAAACCCCAAGAGCAAGGTGTGATGCAACACAACAGCAAGTCTTCCCTCAGTAAGAAACCGAGGTTATTGAACCGGTAGGAGGAAGGAAACGTCTCAAAGGTGTTGCAAGCAACGTGAAAACCTGCACAACACAAACTCAAGACTTTGCCCCAACCAATAGTTCACCGGTTGCTGTAACAAAGGATTAACTGTATGGTGTGGAAGGTGAAAGTGGATTGCAGCAAGTAAACCGTAACAGTGGAAGATGTATCAATGGTAAAGATTGGACCGGGGTCCATAGTTCACTAGAGGTGCTCTCCTTAGATAAACAAACATGGCATGCTAGGTAAACAAATTACAGCAGAGAAATTGACAGGACTGAGCAAGGCATAACAATGCAATACTAAATATAAAGATCCTATGAGATTCGATTGGGCAATACAACAAGATACATAGACCTCCATCCAACTGCACTATGACTAGAAGTCCACCTTTGGGTTATCATCCGAACCCCCTCCAGTATTAAGTTGCAAGCAACAGACAACTGCTTTAAGCAAAGTGTGTAAGGTAAACAATCCACTTGTTCCATGAACAAGAGACCGTTGTTTTCCCCCTAGTGGCACAACACATCTACAACCTTAGAAATTTCTGTCACTTCCCTTTATTAAATAGAGGCATGAACCCACTATCGAGCATAAATACCCCCTCTTGGAGTCACTTGCAACTACTTGGCCAAGATAGCTACTAACAACGGAGAGCATGCAAGATCACAAACAACACAGACATGATAGAATCAATAAGATAAAACCATTAATCAGTCTGACATAGTAATCTCAATATCCATCGGATCCCCGCAAACACAACATGCATGATTACAAATAGATGAGATCTTGATCATGAACGGAGCTCAGAAGATCTAGATATGAAAGCACAAGGGAGGAGATACAACCATCTAGATACTACATGGACCCGTAGTCCAAGGTGGAACTATTCATGCTTCATACCGGAGGTTGGCATGATGAAAGGCCTCTGGGATAATCTCCCCTCCGACAGGGTTTCGGGAAGAGCTTTAGATCCCCTCGATCTAGGGA
The DNA here is from genome assembly GCA_030063025.1 of Avena longiglumis. Taxonomy (NCBI): domain Eukaryota; kingdom Viridiplantae; phylum Streptophyta; class Magnoliopsida; order Poales; family Poaceae; genus Avena; species Avena longiglumis. Next base: position 341,516,440 of record CP125976.1, on the reverse strand, counting down.
CAATGGTGGTGGCGGCTACAGACGGTTTCGTGGGATATTGATTGGGCACTTAGGGTTTAGCCATCAAGGGCTTCTTATAGGCGAAGAGGGAGACCGAGGGGGTGCCCGAGGCGGCTGCACCCCCTAGGCGCGGGGTGGGACCACCCGCGTGTCCAGTGGGTGTGGCCCCCCTCGAGGCCCTCCTCCGTCTCGTCTTCTGGCTCCGTGTCCCCCATATTGACTTTGGCTTTTGTCCCGTCGAATTGCGATAATATTGATTTTCTGCCTTTCTAGAACCAAAAATAGAAGAAAACAAGCAACTGACACTGTGGTATCTTGTTAATAGATTAGTACCAGAAAACATATAAAAATCACCTCAAAGTGTGGACAAAGCAAAGAAAAGTAGATACTAAACAAGCATGGAACATGAAAAATTATAGATACGTTTCCGACGTATCAAGATCTCATAAAAATCAGACAAATCTACCTTTCTGGAAGGAAAATGGAAGTATGTGGTGGGAGAGAGAGAGACTGATTTTTGGCATGATTAGTGGATGAAAGTACAAGATGGTTAACCTAGAGGGGGGAGGTTAAATAGGTTTCTACAAAATTCTTTGTAATTGTTTGCCAGTTTTAGGCTTTGCGGAATATAAGTGTGCCTAAATGCAAACTAGGTGAGGCAACCTAGATGATGATACAAGATACTTCAAGCTCGAAGGCTATCGCAAGGTAAACAACACAAGTAAGAGATTGGTTAAGGAATAACCGAAGCACGCGGAGACGAAGATGTATTATCATGTTCACCACATTTGGGAAGGGGGCTACGTAACGTTGGAGAGGTGTGAGGTTCCACGAAGGATTCCTCAACGCCACAAAGGCTCACCTTCTTCTCCGAGCATATCCCATGAAGGAATAGCTCACTTACTCGTGGTAGACTTTAAGGTAGTCTCCAAACTCTCACAAACTTTCCACGGAGCAAATCACAAGCCGAATGCCTTCGGGCGACCCTAGCCGCCGAGGGTTTCCCACAAACCCAAGAGTAACAAGATAACTCGACGAACTCAAGGGGGAATGAACTTTGGCTTGGTGAAAACGTAGATCGGGACCTCCTCTTCCTTTCTACCAAAGGTATTTGGATTTGGTTGGGTAGAATGGAAGATCCTCAAGCTTTTATGTTTCAACAATGGAGAGAGAGAGAGAGAGATTCAAGAAGGAATGTTAGCTGAAATGCCTAACCTCTCAGTGGAGAAGAAAGGGGTATAGTATGGGTAGAAAAAGAGCCGTTTGGGGGTTCCTGCGACGGAATCGACAAAAAGTCCGGTGACGCTGGTTCGTATGCCGGAATTTCCGGCGACAGCTCCGGCGGACCGGACGCCACACTGGAAATGCCGACGACGACCTAGAATCTCGGCGAGCCACCGAAACCAGACGCAGTACCATGTTTCGGCACTCACCGAGAATTTCCGGCGGTGACTGGAAATTCCGGCGACAGCACCGGCGGCGCCGGAACCCTTGCCGGTTACGCAGTAACCCTCTTAGGCTGGCGATTTTCTTTCTCTCCTTGAATGGGTGTGTGGCTCAGGATTATATGATGTGTATTTGGTGTAGAACATCCCCAAAGAGTATATCGAGATCACCCCTCTTAATAGTGCGGTGTTTCATATTCGACTCAAAAGTAAATAAGATAGAACAAGGAATAAAAACACCATCTCTTCATATAGAAAGGAATGTGGGGTCACACATTGCCTTTCATCATTAATATCCGACTATCACCTATAGAGAAGCTAGTAGAAATGTTATGGGGTAACCCCTTGGGGTGGCCCGATCTTTCACGAATCTCCGCGGGAATCGAGGGGAAAGCGGTGGAAGGGGAAGAGGGGACGAAATCCACGAACACAAGCACACTAAGAACCCGATGAACTCACGCACACAAATCACGATACACGCCGATAACTCACACCGGTGGCAACCGGTCCAACATAATCCCTAGGATCGATGTTGGGCGAAGCTCTCTCTCCACGACCAACAATGGGGGACGAGGTGCTTGGTGAGATCTTGACGTCTTGGGGGCGATAAACCGAGAACCCAAGGCCTTGTACAACTTGAACGCACTAGGCAAGATCCAAGAGGTTGTGGATAATAGGGTGCCCCTTGGTAGGAGCATGAGACCAATAGATGAAAGATCCTCAAAGGGGTGTCCTCATTCTATTATTATCCAAGTCTAGGGTTTACATATGAGGGGTGGGGCTTTATATAGTCCAACCACTTAAACATGGGTAGTTCTGGAATAAAACTAGAAGTTTGGGCGAAACTGGGGGTTACATGGGCCAGGCCCAAAAGGCCTTAACATGCCTGGCGTCGATCAGTCCGGAGACTCCATTGTCGGGTCCGGAGACTCCGGTCTGGGCCGGAGACTCTCCAATCTCGGACCTCCTGAGGGGGGCATCGGCTATCCGGGCTTGGTCCTGGGGCGGACGGAGGAAGGTCCGAAACTCCGGTCACACCAGAGACTCAGTGTGCGAGCTCCAGACTTCTTCTCCTGGTCCTTCTTCCTTGGGGGCTTGGTGTGGTGATGTTGCTTCATAGCTGAGGATACATAACGTAGTTGCATGAAGTAGCAAGCCATCCAAAGGTAGACCAAAATCACATGAGGAAAGGAGCGAGTTAACCTTGGCTTGTAGGAGCTTGGCTCGGGCGCGAGTCATTGGTCCACTTGGGGGACTAGGTGTTGTAGATGGAGGTGCGTCCGTAGGACGGGCTGCATCAGCTCCCCCCCTTGGGAAAGAGTCATCCTCGACTCTTCAACCTTCTCAACTTCATCTTCGCCATGGTAGGGTGATAGGTCCTTGACATTGAATGTCGGGCTCACAAGATACTTGGATGTTGGGATATCGATGATGTAGGCGTTGTTGTTGATCCTCTTTAGTACTTTGAACGGTCCATCACCTCTTGGCTTGAGTTTGGAGTCGCGGTCCTTGGGGAAGCGGTCTTTACTCAAGTGTATCCACACAAGGTCGCCTTCTTCGAAGATCATCTCTTTCTTGTTCTTGTTTAGCCTTGATGCTTGGCGAAGTGCTTGTTTCTCGATCGTAGATCTTGTGTCTTCATGGAGTTTCTTCATTGTTTGGGCACGCTTGAGCACGTCCATATTGGCACGTTCATGAAGCAGAAGTGGAAGGATATCGAGCGCGGTGAGAGGATCGAAACCATAGACGATCATGAACGTGCTCCTCATGGTGGTGGAGTGCTTGGCGCGGTTGTAGGAAAACTTGGCGTGTGGAATACATTCCTCCCAGTATTTAAGGTTCTTATTGATCAACACACGTAGGAGTGTGCCAAGGCTTCGATTGACGACCTCGGTTTGTCCATCGGTTTGAGGATGCGAGGCGGACCAGAAGAGGAGCTTGATGCCGAGCTTGGCCATGAGAGTCTTCCAGAAGTAGCTCATGAATTTGACGTCGCGATCGGATACGATTGTTCTTGGTACACCGTGTAGCCGAATTATTTCCCTGAAAAACAAATTTGCTACATGTGAAGCATCATCGGTCTTATGGCACGGAATGAAGTGTGCCATTTTGGAAAAGCGATCCACTACCACAAATATGGAATCATGTCCATGTTTAGATCTAGGCAATCCTAACACAAAGTCCATGCTAATGTCCGACCAAGGTGCATGAGGAATAGGAAATGGCATATAAAGACCAAAGGGGTTAGACTTAGACTTAGCTTGGATACATGTAGTGCATCGTTTGACGTGGCGCTCCACGTCGCGCTTCATCTTCGGCCAAAAGTAGTGAGTGGATAGCATGTCATATGTCTTGTCACGGCCAAAGTGACCCATAAGGCCTCCACCATGGGACTCTTGAAGAAGCAAAATTTGGAGAGACGACTTCGGAATGCAAAGCTTGTTTTGTTTGAAAAGAAAACCCTTATGCAAATAGAAATCATCAATTCCTTTGTCTATTGAATATCTTACAAAAATTGGTCCAAAGAAAGGGTCGGACGCGTACAAAGATTTGATGTCATCAAGACCCAAGACATTTACTTCGAGTCGCGTAAGAAGGTTTGTGTTTTTGCGAGACAAAGCGTCCGCAACCACATTTTATTTGCCCTTCTTGTACTTGACAATGTAAGGAAAAGATTCCATAAACTCAACCCATTTGGCGTGCCTTTTACTCAAATTGGCTTGGCCCTTAAGATATTTCAACGACTCGTGGTCGGAATGGATGATAAATTCTTTGGGCCAAAGGTAGTGTTGCCACACTTGAAGGACACGAACCAAGGCAAAAAGCTCTTTGTCATAAATGGGATAGTTAAGGCGTGCGCCATCGAGTTTCTCACTATGGTATGCAATAGGATGCCCATTTGGATAAGGACGCCTCCAATGCCAATTCCACTAGCGTCACATTCAATCTCAAAAGTTTTTGTGAAATCCGATAATGAAAGAAGTGGTGCTTCGGTGAGCCTCTTTTTGAGCTCATCAAAAGCCTTTTGTTGTGCTTTTCCCTAAACGAACGTGACATTTTTCTTGGTCAATTCGTTGAGGGGGCAAGCAATGGTAGAAAAGTCTTTCACAAAGCGACGGTAAAAACCAGCCAACCCATGAAAACTACGAAGTTCACTAACATTGGTGGGTATGGGCCAATCTCGTATGTCCTTAACTTTTGAGACATCAACTTCAATGCCATTAGAAGACACAACAAAACCAAGGAAAATGAGCTTGTCTTTTGCAAAAGTGCACTTTGGGAGATTAGCATAAAGCTTTTCATGACGAAGGATTTGAAGGACCTCCTTAACATGAGTAACATGCTCCTCTAGTGATTTGCTATAGACAAGGATGTCATCAAAGTAAACAACAACACTCTTCCCAATGAGAGATCTCAAAATATGGTTCATGAGGCGCATGAAGGTAGATGAGGCATTTGATAAGCCAAAAGGCATAACCAACCATTCATAGAGACCAAGCTTGGTCTTGAAGGAGGTTTTCCACTCATCACCTTCGGCCATGCGAATTTGATGGTAACCACTACGAAGATCAATTTTCGAAAATATAGTGGCTCCACATAATTCATCAAGAATGTCATCAAGACGCGGTATAGGATGTCGATAACGCATGGTGATAGCATTGATTGGACGACAGTCCATGCATAACCGCAACGTATCATCCGTTTTTGGAACTAGAATCACGGGGACCGCGCTTGGGCTAGTGCTTACTTGGATCAAACCTTTGGAGACGAGTTGGTTGATTTGTCATTCTATCTCCTTCGTCTCCTCCGGGTTCGTGCGATACGCGGCGCGGTTTGGGAGTGGGGCGCCGGGTATGAGGTCGATGCGGTGCTCGATTCCACGAAGAGGAGGTAGTCCATGTGGAAGCTCTTCGGGAAATACATCTTGGAATTCCTGCAAAATAGCTATCAAAGAAGGAGGAACATTTGTCAAGTCATTAGTTCCTTGCGCTAGTCCCTTGCATACAAGGACATAGTGCAAGATGGATGGGTTGTTCCGCACTTCTCTCATCTCACTTTTGGTGGCAAGAAGAACACTCTTAGTTTTTCCACTCGAGTTTGGCTTGTGGCACTCACTCACTATAGTGTGGTTCTCTCGCTCACTACTCTTCTCACAAGGTGTTTTTGTGTATTGCGCCCTCGCTAAATCCTTTGCATTGTCCGCAATTATTTGGCTAGGAGTCATTGGTTGCAAAACACAAGTTTTTTCAAGCCATTTGAAGGTATAAGTGTTTGAGTGACCATCATGCAAGGCACGCTTGTCAAATTGCCACGGCCTTCCTAGCAACATATGGCAAACCGTCATGGGGACCACGTCACATTCCACCGTGTCTTTGTATGGTCCAATTGAGAACGTTACCGAGACGGTGTGCTTGATCTTGACGGACCCTTGGTCACTTAGCCACTGGATATGGTAGGGGTGCTTATGTGGATGGAGGGTGAGATTGAGTTTCTCACATAATTCCGTGCTTGCAAGATTGTGGCAACTCCCTCCATCGATGACAACCTTGATGGACTTCCCATTGATACCGACACGAGTTTGGAAGATGTTTGATCGTTGGTCTTCATTCTCATTGGCTTGAGTAGTTAAGACCCTTGTGACCACAAGTGATGGACTTGCGTCATGCTCACACACAAGTAGTTCTTGATCCTCTTCCAAATGTTGCCGTGCCATGGCTTCCTTGACCCTTGCATCAAACTCATCTTCACTCAAGTATTCTTCATCGCCGTTGTCATGGATGAACAAAACTTTCTTGTTCCCACATGCGGTCGACTTGTGTACTTTGCCTCCACACTTGTAGCACTCACCATTGAATGGTTGTTCATCTCTAGTGTATTTGCCACTTGGGGCGGTTTTCCTTGAGGAAGGGTTGGCTTGAAAGGAAGGTTGCTGGTATTTGAGGAGCTTCCACTTGGTGTTGTCGGAGTAGTGGTTGGGGCTTGCTTGTATGTGAAGTATGTCTTTGGCTTGTTGAACTTGATGTCCTCTTGCACTTGACGCTCGGCTTTTGATGCGATGTGCACAAGCTCAACCATATTGTTGTACTTTTGGAACTCGGTGATGCGGTTGATTGGATGGTTCAAGCCATTGAGGAAACGTGCCATTGTTTGTTCATCCCGCTCTTCAATGTTGGCACGGATCATGTTGAGCTCCATTTGCTTGAAGTACTCTTCCACGGTCTTTGTCCCTTGACTAAGTGTTTGAAGCTTGTTGAAAAGGTCACGCGTGTAGTGCGAAGGAACAAAGCGAGATCTCATATGAGCCTTCATATCTTGCCAAGTTGAGATTGGGGGCTCTTCTTTTGATTCACGAGCGAGTTGGACTTGTTCCCACCAAAAGTTGGCATACTCATCAAACTCGAGGGATGCCATGGCCATCATCTTCTCATTGCTATAGTTGTGCATGCGGAAGATCTTGTCAACCTTGAGTTCCCACGAGAGGTATTCTTTGGGCTCATTGGAATCGGTGAACTTGGGCATGGTGAATTTGAGCTTGCCAAAAGTTTATTCTACATTGCGGTTCCGGTGGCGATGGTTGCCAAGATTGTGACGGCCATCCTCATCATCCGAGCTCTCATGTCTTCCTTGGTGATGGTGGCGTTGCTCTTGCGGTTGTTGAGGTGCCGCGTTTGGTGGTGGAACTTGGTTTTGACGACGAGCTTGGGGAGCTTGCTCGTGTTGTTGGCGCGGTTGAGGACGAGGAGGAGGTTGTTGATCCTCACGACGAGCTTGGGGAGCTTGCTCTTGTTCTTGTCGTGGCTGATGCCGAGGAGAATTGTCTTGCGCCATGTGGCGAGGAGGACGTCGAGCCGCATGCGCAATGGGCTGCTCTCTTTCTTCTTGATGTGGGGGAGGCTCGTCATGATGGTCATGTTGTTGACGTTGACGTTCATGTCGATGATGACGCCTTGGTGGATCTTCGAGTGCTTCACGCCGACGGCGATCTTGTTCTTCCACTTCGGATGCTTCACTTGTTGTGGAAAGAACATGTCGATGGCGATGGGCTTGGTGGTCCATGTGAGGTTTCTCTTGTTGAATCACAAGTGCCCTTTGTTGTGGCCGGTTCGCTTCACTTCGTGGAGGTCTTGCGGAGAGGTCACCATCACAGCTTGACGTTGCGGCATGTCGCGGAGATGGTACCACTTGAGAATAGCTCATGGATTGAAGGACGGGTCCATCCCGGTGCCTTGAAGCGTGACGGCGAGGTGCACTTGATTCACTTGAGGAGTGTCGTGATGATCTTGAGTCGCGCGAGCGTGGCCTTGCCAACCCATCAATCAGGCGTTGAAGCTTCTCATCCGTTGAGGCGAGGGCACGACCAAGAGCTTCATTTTGATGACCGAGGTTGTGTTGCATGGCATGCATTTGGCCTCGGACTTCTTCGAAGCGGTTGTCGATGTTATTGAACTCCACTCGGGCTTCGCTAAATTGTTCATCTTGGCGCCGCTCAAGGGCTTCACAACGGTAGTTGAATTCTCCTCGGACCTTCCAATGGTCCCTTCTTGTCATGTATTGTGTGTCGTCCTCCGGAGGTGGTGGTGGTTGGGACGGCTCGCCATTCCTGTCCATGATGCAAAGCCGACAAGGGTTGTATATGGAGAATAAGGGTGCGTAGAGTTAGCCTTTTACCTCACCTTGGAGATTATATAAAACCAATTGCCACACAAAGGAGCGAACAACGTGCAAAGTGAAATGGCAAAGAAACTCACACACAAATAAGCTATAACTCTCAAAAGCTTTTGGTGGATGGGTAGGGTTGTGGGAAAGCCAAAGAACCAACCGAACGCAAAGGATAGTCAAAAGTGGAGAAGACCAACAAACTCAAATCAAAAGGAAACGATCAACTCAAAAGGTGACGAGAACCTACGACTACACACTCACGTGGAGAAAAATGGGGTTAGCACGACTATGGAAGTGAGCACGAAATGGCCTAACGAAGACTACGCTCGGTTGTCGTGCCAACTCAAGGAGAGACCACAACTCGTTTGCCAAAAGAGAGTAAGCAACGGATTTGTGCACTTGCCTTGGCGCGCTTCTTCCTCTCTCTTTTGCTTACAAGCTTGATGCTCTCTTTGTATTGGGAGACTATGTATCTTTCTATTTTTCTTTTTCTTTTCCTCCTTTTTTTGATTATTTTTTCTTTTTCTCCCTTGCTATGCTACGAAGTTAACTTTTGTATTTGCCCTCACACTCTCACTTTCCAATGGCAAGTGCACAATGCTTAGACAAACACAAAATGAGTTGCTCTCATAGGATAGGTACACACAAAGGAAGATATGGCTACAAGGGTTGACACAAGTTATACCTTAGTTGTTGATGGTGATCTTGTGTCGATGGAGCGGGGAAGAGTTTGGGGTCCGTGGTGTCAAAGAGCGCGGCGAAGTTACGGAAGGTATCTATTAGTTGGTGACACGCACACGGAACACAAACAACAAGTGGACAGATTAGCCAATGCAGAAAAAGAGGAAAAAGGTCAAAACCGGCGTCCAGGGCTGGAGACTCCGGTGTAGACCGGAGACTCCGGTGCACAGGCCGGAGACTCCGGTGTGGAAGATCTGCTCGTGTTCTTGAGCGGAAATTCACGCCTAGAGTCCTCAAATCCGCGAAAATTTGGCCAAAATTGGGCTGGGAAAGCGAGCAAAATTTGGACCAACACCTTAGACAAGACTTGGTCGGATCAAAACCACAAATAACGCTCCAAAACGATAGATCGATCCAAAGGAAAATTGGGGCTGTTTTTTGGGAAATTTTCGAATTTATGGTGGATAGAATAAAAATTGAGGGGAAATTCATGATCAACCTTGCTCTTGATACCAATATGTTATGGGGTAACCCCTGGGGGTGGCCCGATCTTTCACGAATTTCGCGGGAATCTAGGGGAAAGCGGTGGAAGGGAAGAGGGACGAAATCCACGAACACACGCACTAAGAACCCGATGAACTCACGCACAAATCACGATCTGCCGATAACTCACACCGGTGTGGCTGGTCCAACATAATCCCTAGGATCGGTGTTGGTAAGCTCTCTCTCCACGGCCAACAACGGGGACGAGGTGCTTGGTGAGATCTTGGCGTCTTGGGCGGAACGAGAACCCAAGGCCTTGTACAACTTGAACGCACTAGGCAAGATCCAAGAGGTTGTGGATAATAGGGTGCCCCTTGGTAGGAGCATGAGACCAATAGATGAAAGATCCTCAAAGGGGTATCCTCAATCTATTATTATCAAAGTCTAGGGTTTACATATGAGGGGTGGGGATTTATATAGGCCAACCACTTAAACATGGGTAGTTCTGGAATAAAACTAGAAGTTTGGGCGAAACTGGGGGTTACATGGGCCAGGCCCAAAAGGCCTTAACATGCCTGGCGTCGATCAGTCCGGAGACTCCGGTGTCGGGTCCGAAGACTCCGGTCTGGGCCGGAGACTCCGGTCAATATCCGGACCCGTCTCCGGAGGGGGCATCTGGCTGTCCCGGGCTTGGTCCTTGGGGCCGGACCGGAGGAAGGTCCGGAGACTCCGGTGTAGGGGACCGGAGACTCCGGTCTACACCGGAGACTCCGGTGTGCAGAGCTCCAGCAACTTCTTCTCATGGCCCTTCTTCCTTGGGGGCTTGGTGTGGTGATGTTGCTTCATAGCTGAGGATACATAACGTAGTTGCATGAAGTAGCAAGCCATCCAAAGGTAGACCAAAATCACATGAGGAAAGGAGCGAGTTAACATTGGCTTGTAGGAGCTTGGCTCGGGCGCGAGTCATTGGTCCACTTGGGGGACTAGGTGTTGTAGATGGAGGTGCGTCCGTACGACGGGCTGCATCAAGAAACATTAGTCCGCTCTCTAGCTCAGATGTCATAATTAACCAAAATACTGGATAAGGGCTATTTGCCCTTTCAGTCTCCCCCTTTTTGGTAACTATGACAAACCGAGCTAGAGTCATACAAAGATATTATGATAAGATTAGGTACATGGATAACAAGCGCACAATAGTAGAGATAGCAAGTATATAAGCATGGGAAATCCAAGTATAATAAAAGTACTACAAACTTGTCTAGACACACACACAAATAGTTTGATAGAGCAAATAAGATCACAAGCCCATAAGAGGCAAATGACTAAAGAAGGGCTTATGCAAGAGGCAAATATAATAAAAGCGACTCTATTCTCTCTCCCCTTTGGCATCGACACCAAAAAGGAAAGATGGAGTAGAGGAAACGATCTAGCTGGGAAAGTTATCCTCATCGTCGTCATCGGCTTCTTCCTCTTCCTCATCGTCTACCTCCTCATCATCAGCTTCGTCATCCTCGTCCTCATCATCATTCCCCGTAGGAGTAGCCCGCCGCTGAGAGGAGCTGGAAGTGGCAAACCCAGGGAGCATAGACGAATCAAAGCCCCAAAACATGTCTTCATCCAGCGATGGCTTCTCGAAGTTCACATAGGGGACATGAGTCAAATCATTGCCCAAGTCTGGCATTGGGAGACCACACTCTGCCAAGAACGCATTATGCTGCCTCCTATTCTCTTGACTGAGCTCCAAACTGCGATGAGCAACATCATATGAAGTGCGACACATATCACAGAGGCTACTGAAGAACCTGGCATGCCCTTTCTTGCGGGGAAGATCACGACGGGAGCGAGAACCAGCTAGGAGAGGATCATTGGAAAGCTTGGTATGATGCTCTAACGGCCTCATCTGAGGGAGATCCACAAGAGAGCCCCGAAGCGGTAAGGTGAAGAGCTCCATCTCCTCATGCGGACCTCTAGGGAGAGCTGAAGCGGGGACGATGGCCTCAATCAAATGCTAAACATACTAACAATAGTTGGGACTCATGCGCTTTTTGACGGAGCGCTGAATCTCACAGAAGATAAAGTCACACCCATTGATCTTCCGTAGACGATGAGGGCCACAGTAGTACAACAGGTTCTTGTGGTGACCATGAACATCAACAACATCACCAACCCTACCTGACAGACTTGGAGGAGCATGGCTAGGCTCAGTAGGGTAGCACTGAAGAATACAGTTATCGTTGAATGCCTTCTCGGAGTGAATGCGAAAACGAGAGACTCTCTCAGGAGGGTAGCCCAAGGCATGACAGAAATCAGCAAAGGAGGCCGAGTATGGCTTGATGCCGGTCATCCAAGTGACGGTACGGGATTAATCGGTGTGGAAGTAAGCAATGCAGAAGAACTGATGGATGATATCAGGCATGAGCTTAATGTTGATGGTGGTGAGGTCATAGACATCCATCTGCTTCAGAGCCACATCAATATGCTCAAAATCTGTAGAGGGGTAGTGCGCGTAGTGATCCTCATTGAGATACCTAGGAGGGACAAAGAAACCCTGCCTCATGCTAGAGGGTTCATTATAGAAATCCTCCCAAAGACATTTCTGAGTGTTAGTCCAAAAGAGCTGGTCAGCAGCCTGATAAGTACGGTCATGGAAGCGATACGGATTCTGCCTTCTGAGATCCCTCCATTCATTTACGGAGATGTCCTTAGCCGTGTTGTAGTTGAGAAGAACTTCTTCTTTGGTAGGGCCAAGATTGGACTTGCCCTTGGTTACAGACTGCGGTGACCCAGCATACCACTGCATGATGTAGTATACTATAGTCGTTGACATAACCCAGCATCCCTCAGAATGGCACAACAGAAACACAACGGGTCCAATACATGGCTAAATGATACAACTCACTCTTTACATAAGATCCAGAGAATACTCTAGGTTAAAGAGAGAGAAAGAACTTCTTACGCAGAAGAATTAAAGATAAACAACACAAGAACTATTATACTATTAAGACTAGTATTTTAACTAAGGGATTGGCATTGTTGCTATTGCAATACACTACAGAATTAGGTTCTTTGGCTAGAGAGTATATTCTTATTTAATCAGTAACTTCGTCTTCACTTGAGTTGATCTATATGTTGACTTCCTTGACTTCATTGAAGAGCTTTAACTTTGGATGATGAGTCCTGGAGCATAACTTGATGTAGATGTTGTCTGTACCGGCTTCAGAATCTAGCAAGGGTTAAGAAGATACGTTGAGTACGAGTGTACTCAGCAAGTTCACTAGAAAAGGAGTGTTTGATGCACTATATCTACGGCCATAGACCATAGGTCGTAGGCAATGCAAGTTTTCGTAAAACATTTCTTCAAAGGTTGCTTTTATTCTAAAAAAACTATGTCCGTCAGCCTTCACGGGTTTACCAGAACTTTCATGGAGTTCCTTTTCCGCCGCGTTCGCAGCTCCTTCCCGGAACAAGGAGTAACAAGTTATAGTTCTTACACTCTGCAGAGGTGCGTTACTTTACCCATGAGAGATCAACTCTTTGTTGCACAACTGAGCAGCTTATTCCTGTCCACAATTCCATGATGTGGGGCCTAGAAGATGATCCAAGCCAATCACTGTCCCCTTCGCGACCTCGCATGCCTCCTTGGTGTACACCATGCCCACATATCGAATTACTGCAATGGTTTGTACAGACCGTTAGATGCCAGAACTATCGTGGGACGTTGAGGGTTTCCACCCATATGTTGCATATCCTCTACGAATTACCAATTAATATGCACACTACGAGAATAACAGCCACGACCTGCACATCCGGCTTCATGCGAGAGGAAGAAGATACAACTGACTTCTCCGTCCCATTCCAAATCTCATGGTTAACGCGTAGTATACGGCGCAAGAATCACTGGCGACATTGGTTGTTAAGTCTTCTTTACCACCGGTAACCTATAATAACATTATTATGAAAATAGTGTTTTCGGACCTTTTTCAAATGCAGGTGATGTCCACATTGGATTTGTAAAATACTTTACAGAAAATAACCAAAGGACATGAGCAAGTGTGAACTTGCCTTTTGTGATTGCAAGATTATGCACTCACGGTCTTCAAGACAATATAAGATCCAATATCTGAAATCAGCATCATTGTTCCGGTAAGGACTAATGTTTAAAGAAGCAATATGCTCTTATTCATAAGTAATGTGATGCACTTTTATAAATGCGAATCCCGGGGATAACGTTGTTCTAGGGTTTGGATACTAGAAATGATGTATTAGAAATGTGTTGTATTTTTGGATGAGTTTTATACTCGTGCTTCTTATTAAGGCTTGTGAGTGTGTGTGAAACAATCATATAATTACAATATCATAAAACAATAGGACACACACAAATGTGAAATGCTACTCAAGATTGCTTATATAAGAGTTCTTGTTTGAAGTGGCAAAAAGAATAACATTTGAAGAAAAGATTTCTTTTCTAAGGTTTAAACAACGTTTATTGTTAATAGGATGTGTTCAGTGTCTTTTGGTGTGTGATTGATTAGTTTGGACTTGAGATGCTTTATGTCTTAATTGGAATAGACCAAAGTTAACTATAAACATATGTAGTTTATTAGATATAATGTTTATAAGCCTTGAGACTAAAGTTAACTTTAAAAACATAGATGCTTTGGAAGTGTAATGCTTATGACATTTGTAGTTTGTGCACTTGGTAATGTTTTCTTAAGGGTTACTTAAGAATGGTTATATTTTTCTTTGATGTAGTGGTTTTCTTGATTTTATAATGGAATAGTATCACTTACCCTTTTATGGATGAGTGGTTATAGTTTGTAAACCATGGAGTAATTTTACTTAATTGCTTAGTTCACTATAGTGTTTTAGTATGTTGATAAACTTGTGGTTAAAGTAAAGGAAATAAGTTTTTATTTAACTACAAATTATTCTTGATGATTTTATATTTGATAAGGATTCTTTTTAGAAAATATTACACACCTATGGTTGAGGAGAATTCAATAAAATTGTAATTAAAATGTGTTAAACTATTTTGACTTCATATTATTAATGTTGAAGACTAATACTATTTATTAGACTCAATTGGTTAATTTTAGACATATTAGCAATTTTTATTTACCCTTATATGAATTATCAATTAAGTAAAATAAGTTTAAATTTGAGTTATTAAAGTATTTGAATTTTTATTTAACTCAAAAGTGGAATATTATATTTTTAACATGTAGATATTATTTTTGTGATCATTTTGGTATATTACAACTATTTTTGTGATTTATAAATAATAAGATATGATTTTGACAATTCTTATTACTTTATAATTACTTAATAAATAATAAGTATTTAATTAAGTGAAATAATAATACATGATTATAGTTTTAAAATATTGTTTTTATTTTTCCAAGATTTCTGGTTATATTCTTAACATTTACCATTATTAAAATAGGAATTATCAAAGTTTTATTACCTTTAAAATCTTTATTAAATAATAATTATTTAAATTGTTAACATAATAATGTTTAATAATAGTTTTAAGTTATAGATTTTATTTTTACTTATTTTATTTGAATTCTCTTTATAGAATTAATTTGCTGAGTGATTGCAGCATTAATAAAGTATATTGAGGTTCTTTTATGAGTTTTGTCATATAGTGATATTATTTCTTTATTTAATTTTCTATCAGAACCCTTTGTTTTTATTATGTAAAAATCCTTATTATTAATTTCCTTTCTATACCAAACCATGGCTTTATTATTTGATATTTTCTTATTTGTTTAGAAAACTTAACTCTAGTTAGCTTATAGTTTGAATAGAAACTTTTATACATAATGATCCTATATCATTATTTGATGCATGAAATACCAAAGAAATTAATATGGTTAATACCACTTTCATTAATTTAGAAAATGGTATTGTATATATTCTATTATGATAAACATATAAATTTAGGGTTCTTAACTTACTTATATTCTTTGGTGAATGTGGGTAAAGATTTAATAGCTAAGCATATTATTGTTTGTGATCTTTAATGATATTATTATTATTATTATTATTATTATTTTAAATTAGGAAGTTATTAACTAAATTTTTTTATAGAAAAGAATTGATAAAGATACTCCTAAGCACATATAATTATGATAATTGGAATTGACATAGATGTGCTTATGTGATTTGCTATAGGAAAATATTCCTATAAAGTGATATAGATAAAAGATGAGGAATTCATAACATGGAATGGATATTATACTTGGTTTGAGATTTAAAGTTGGGTGTTTACCAAGAATTCCTATCTTCCATAATTCATAATTCTGGACTTCTAATTAAGGAATTCCTTTCTAGATATACTACCTTTTCCTATCCATCATCATGATTAACATAATGAGCTTTACTTCATAAAAATATTCTTATCCACCTATTATTCTACTAAACTCATGGATGAATCCAAAGGGGTTTAGTACTAAAGCATTTCATGATCTTCACCTATCAGACTTGGCTATATCAACTACTCTTCTGCTGATAACCTTCAATCCAACAAGTAGCTATTTCTAACTCCATTCCTATTCCTCCATAACTCTATGCTATACTATCTTTGATTTACTCATATCATCCTACATTTACTTTACTCTAATAACTCACACTCCAACCTCACATTATATTAATGTGGCTTGTAATGACTACTCTAGGATAACTTATCTATACTAGGTTTTCAATCATGTCTACCCACCAATATCACTTATACTGGACATAGGTAGACAATCCTGGTGAGCAAGGCATGATCATTATAATCCTTTAATCATTTATAGCTTAAATTTCCAATTTGGCTAAGCCAGGCTTTATTAATACAACCTTACAATTGTATTGGAATTATCTTCTTAGTACCTTTAATTGAATTAAGGCTGTTATTCATGGACTATGCCCCCTTGATCCAATAGAATTACTACTGGTAACTATCTTCAGGGTTCATCCTAGTAATCTTCTTTACTACCATATAATTATAGGTTACGAATTACTCTTCTATTCATTCAGGAGTGATTTAACTCTACCTTTAGTCCTGTTGATCTAATTTACTTCCAACACTCCCATCCTATAGATAATATTTGAATCTAGCATTACCATATACCTTTCCTTAATTGTTTCTTTATAAGAACTTAAGTGTAAACTATGATATGGTCAAGAGTTGATAGATTGAGAACTGGTGAATCAATAGTTGATTTCTCAACATTGATGAACAACATATATTGGAATATAGATCAATAGATATGATAAGGATTGATATGGAAAGAAATATATATGGTGAATGATCCAGACTTAGTTTCTTTCCTACTCAAACTCACTAAAGAGTTAAGGTTAGGTATTACTATGATACTCATAGTAAGAATATATAAGAATAAATAGGTCAGGATTAGTCATTACATTCTTATTACTTAAGTTCTAATCTTAACTTGGCATTCATGAGTTGTTGTGCTGAATATTATAATAGGATCCCTTAAGGATCAGATATTAATCATTTAAGTAATGTATTATGAGTAACATTTTATTATATTTGATCTACCCTTAGATCAAATCATGTTTACCCAAATAAGGTTTTAGCAAAGGTCATATTGAAACTTATCACAGTCAACTTGATGATCTACTTCAATTCCATCAAGTTGAGAGAAGCTCCAATTACTTTGAAAAGTTTTAATTTAAAAGCGCGAAAATTATTCGGATTTTCTATGCATGAATGCAATGCACACATCTGGGTTCAGCTTATTTCTAGGCTCTAATGCTGAGATGTTACACAGACCGTCCAGCAGAGGCTTTCTTCTTGGAAATCTTCTAACCACTAATTAAACCTGAACTACCTGTGGCAGTTGCTGGTAGTTGACGCTTAGTAAGGCGAGGAGCAGGTTGAGTAGGAGCCCGATGCACATCAAGCTTTCTCTTTTTGCCGGTGTGTGGCTAAAAATTGCTATGGTCGGACGCTGCACAAATAGCATACAAAAACGAAGAGCAAAGACAAGCAAATGAGTGTATATGCCATAAAAGAACTCACAAGAAACTCAGAATTATGTTTGGGCAAGCGCAGGGACAGAAATACTTAATGGACAAGAGTTTTGTCACCAGGTCCGGCGGGGCCGGCCCAGCCGCCGGAAAAACCGGCGACGGTTCCGGCGGATCGGAATCTCAACCGAAAAATTCCGGCGAGAGTTCCAGTTGATCGGAAATTTCGGCGGCTGCGTCGGCGAAACTAGGGCTAGGACCGAAATCTCAGGACAATCTCAGTACTTGCACAAAAATAACTTGAAAGGAAAACATGGTGACACTATAGGGGAAATAGAACCAAGGGAGCACGAGCTTGGTCATGAAAACTAGGGTTTCATTACCAACGGATAGAGAAAGACTAGAACGAGAGAAAGCAAGAGATGGATAAACACATTACCCACGGATTCCGAAGAAGCCATGCCCTCCCTTGCCAAATATGTGCAAGAATAAAGCACCACACGAGAAGAAAGAGAAAAACTCCCCGATCTCCCAATGCGAGCAAGGAGAGAGCAAAACCTTCAGTGAGAAGACTTGTAGAGGCCCGATCTATAACTTGGTGGAGTTGGGAGGGATTTGGGTGGAGGGAAGGGCCTATGGGGGGTTGGGGAAGCTTGGGGCGGCGGCCATGGAGGAGGGGAGGGCATGGGGAGAAAGAAGAAGATTGGAACTTCCCCACACGCGGGCTTTAAATACCCCTGAAAGAAATGAACCGACAATAAGTCCGGTCAGACCAGCGCGCCCGCCGGAATTTTTGTCGAGAGCATCGGCGAACCGGGCCAGCTGATGAGATTTCCGGTGACGACCAAAAATTTTGAAACAGTATACTGTATGGATGTTTGGTCGGTCGCCGGAAATTCCGGCTACAGACTGGAGGTTTTGCCGGAAAGTTTCAGGAAAAAATATCTGGATATGAAAATGGCAGGAAAAGAAATGTGAGAGATCATATGAGCATATACACTGGATCCAAATGAAAAGCAAAGGTAAACCATGTCCATTGGAATAAACACAAAGAAATACGAATAGCAATAATGGATATAGGATTTAGCATTGAACATCAAAGCACCCAATACACAAACAAACCATTTGGCGGAGGATTTCTCCCCCTATGTTTAAGCACACATGTCATGACGCCTCAAAAATAGATGCTTGGACCCATATCATGACACAAGATCAATTTATGTTGCACACATAGGTATGCATCAAACCAAGACATGGTAGGATGGCTATCCCTACATGTGCTGCGCGACTAAGCTACATAGCACGTTAAAAGCGAGAATATAGTGCAAGAAGTAAATCAATCCAAGTTTTGAGGATCTAGGACACCGAGTTCTCGCCTCAACATGACAAACCGGGCTTCATCCAAAGGCTTCGTGAAGATATCGGCCAATTGGAACATCGAACCCACATGAGTGAGATTGATGTCACCATTTGCGACATGGTCACGTAGGAAGTGGTGACGAATGTCAATATGTTTGGTGCGGCAATGTTGGACGGGGTTATTGGCGATCTTTATTGCGCTTTCATTGATGCAGCCCGTCCTACGGACACTTGTACATCCCCGCCTACTAGTTCACCAAGTGGACCAATGACCCGCGCTCGAGCCATGATCCTACAAGACAAGGTTAACTTGCTCCTCTCCTCGTGTCCCTGGGATGGCTTGCTACTTCATGACCATACTTTGTGCATCCTCAGCTATGAATCCAATGAATCATCGACGAGGGAGGGATCAATGGCGGCACGAGCGGACACTCCAGAGCAAACCGGCGCCAGGCTCGGCGAACCGGATCCGTCGCCGGAACTTCCGGCGATAGCCCCGGCCGACTGGCCCCCTCGCTGACAATACCGGCAACGACCGGAATCCCCCGGTGGCGACCGGAAACACGTAATGTAAGGCATTCCGGTTCGCGACCGGAAATACCGGCAGCCACCGGAATTTCCGTCACCAAAACCAGCGCCGCCGGACCTTTCGCCGGAAATCCCCAGACTCAAGTCAACTTTCGGGCTTGGCCCGTGTAGCCCCTTAATTCGCCTAAACTTTACCTTTTCGTACCCAAACTACTCTTGTTTATATGGCTGGCCTATAAATATCCCCCACCCTCTATTGTAAACCCTAGACTTGGATAATTGTAATTGAAGACACCCTCTTGAGGATCTATCAATTGCTAGTCTCATGCTCCTTGACAAGGGGCATCAATTATCCCCCCTCCTCTTGGATTTTGCCTCGTGCGTTCAAGTTGTACAAGTCCTTGGAGTTCGGTGTTCCATCTCCAAGTAGTCAAGATCTCATCAAGCCTCTCACCCCCGTTGTTGGTCGTGGGAGAGTGTCTTACCCAACGCCGATCCTAGAGATTGTGTTCGACCGGTTGCCACCGGCGTGAGCTATCGGCTTGTATTGTGTTTTCGTGTGTGTGTGTGTGTTCATCGAGTTCTTCGCGTGTGAGTTCGTGGATTTCACCTCCCTCCTCATCCCCCTCACTCCCTCCTCGATTTCCATGGGATTCATGAAAGATCGGGCCTCCCTAAGGGGTCACCCCTAACATTCATTGTCACATAGAAGAGGCACCGTACCAAGAGACACACCATAGCCTTTCAAGGTTTGCCTCATCCATAACAATTGAGCACAACAAGATGCCACAGATATGTATTCGGCTTCAGTGGTGGATAGGGCTGTGGAGTTTTGTTTCTTGGAAGACCAACACACCAATGTCCGGCCAATGAATTGGCAAGCCCAGGAGGTTGATTTCCGGTCAACCTTATCACCTGCCCAATCAGCATCCGAATATCCAACAAGCTCAAAGATTGACCCCTTTGGATACCAAAGCCCAAGAGTAGGAGTGAGAACAAGGTGCCTAAAAATCCGTTTGACCGTCACCAAGTGGCACTCCTTGGGAGCGGATTGAAAACTAGCACACATTCCAACACTTAACATGATATCCGGCCTAAAAGCACAAAGGTAGAGCAAGGAACCAATCATAGAGCAATATACCTTTTGATCCATGTCCTTCTCACCAACTCGAAGACCAAGTTGCCCATTTAGCGGCATGGGAGTCTTCATGGGATTAACATTGGTCATCTCGAACTTATTGAGCATGTCTTTTATATACTTCTCTTGGGAGATGAAGGTGTCTTGAGCAAGTTGCTTTATAATGAAGCTTAGAAAGTACTTCAACTGATAGGGCAAAGGTGTCCGATCTTTCGATGAGATGGCGATAATCGATTTGGTGGAGTTCGGGCTTGACGATCCGACTACACGTGCGAGCACGAGCGCCAATGCAATCGCTAGGCCAATATCCTAGAGGTTACCGATCCTGCGTGAAAACGATCAGCCTGACCAACGAGGGTCTTAATTCCTACCTGAAATCGAGAACAAGTAAGAACTAATATTGCAATCAAGATATTGCGGATTAAGATGAAAGCTTTATTGAAAAGGTGGGATCCTGAATAGGTGCGAAGTACAAGAGGCCTCTGCGACGCTCGAGCCTTGGCGAAGTTGCTATGATGGCTAACTTAATATCTAAACAAAATCCGAGTCTAGGGTGACGGCTATGGGGAGTATTTAAGGGCGAAAAGGTGGGTTTTCGGCCAGCCATGGAAGTGGTGGCCGAATCCAACCCTAAAAGTCCTTTTCCCCTCAAATACGGACTCTAAAAAGTAGCTAATTAAAATCCTGCGAAAATTACATGGGCCTGGCCCAAAATAAAGGTTTCGCAGCACCATATTAAGCTATGGACGAATTCGTGAAGTATTGATGTTGAATATTTCGTCCAAGCCTTATTTCTTAATTATGGTGGCCTCAAAGTTCTGAAATCTTCATCCGTGGCCTTTTTTTGGATCATCACATGCTTGCTGCCATCTCCATGCATGGCCATGCTCTAATGCTTGTCCCTCTCATCCATGCTTGGTCCATCATTCCTAAGAGTAAGAAATACATCTGATTTAGGCAGCATCATATTCTCATGTATGTGAGGAATACTTCCAAGAAACGAAAGTACCTGATAGTTAAGTTGTTTGGCAAGAGATCTTGTGATGGGTCCTTGTATGTGTGTTGCTGTAGGTACAACGGTTGTATCAATAGAAGGGATGTCCACATCATGCTCTCCTTCTTGAATTGAAGTCGTCCTCGACGCAATCTCATCTTCGTCACCAAAGTAAGGCTTCAAATCTGCAATGTTAAACGTAGGACTAACCGTACCAAAGTCTGCAGGCAACTCAAGTTTATATGCATTATCATTTATTTTCTCTAACACCTTAAAGGGACCAGCAGCACGTGGCATTAACTTAGACATGCGTAAATCAGGAAAACGATCTTTACACAAATGTAACCAAACAAGATCGCCAACATCAAACACAACATGCTTTCTCCCTTTATCCCCAGCAAGTTTATACTTAGCATTCATGTGTTCAATGTTATCTTTAGTAGTCTTATGCAAGTTTAATATAATTTTAGCGCTTTGTGTAGCATCCAAATTATGTTGCACCGAAGAAGGTAAAGGCAATAAATCAATAGGTGCACGAGGAACAAAACCATACACAATCTCAAATGGGCACATCTTTGTGGTAGAATGCAGCGAACGATTATAAGCAAATTCTATATGAGGTAAACACTCTCTTCCCACAATTTTAAGTTCTTCTTTAAAACAGCCTGCAACATAGTAGACAATGTTCCATTTACTACTTCAGTTTGTCCATCAGTTTGGGGATGACATGTAGTACTAAACAGCAATTTAGTCCCCAACTTAGCCCATAAGCATCTCCAAAAGTGGCTAAGAAATTTAGTATGACGATCAGAGACAATAGTATTTGGCACACCATGCAAACGGATAATTTCACGAAAGAACAAATCAGCAATATGGGCAGCATCATCCGTTTTATGACAAGGAATAAAGTGTGCCATCTTAGAAAACCGATCCACAACAACAAAAATACTATCCCTCCCCTTCTGTGTTCGTGGCAATCCCAAAACAAAGTCCATAGAAATATCCTCCCAAGGAACACTAGGAACAGGAAGAGGCATATATAAACCATGTGGATTAAGGTGAGACTTAGCTTTTTGACAAGTAGTGCAGCATGCCACAAATCTCTCAACATCTCGACGCATACGTGGTCAAAAGAAGTGTGCAGCAAGAACATCCTCCGTCTTCTTGACACCAAAGTGTCCCATCAATCCTCCTCCATGCGCCTCGTGTAACAACAAAAAACGAACAGAACTATCCGGAATGCATAGTTTGTTAGCACGGAACACAAATCCATCATTGAAGACGAACTTGTTCCAAGTTCTACCATCTCTACAATTCTGCAACACATCTTTAAATTCTGCATCATGCACATATTGTTCCTTAATAGTTTCCAATCCAAATATTTTGAAGTCAAGTTGAGATAACAAAGCATAACGGCGCGACAAAGCATCAGCAATAATATTATCTTTACCCTTTTTATGTTTGATAACATAAGGAAAAGACTCAATAAATTCAACCCACTTTGCATGATGACGATTCAACTTAGCTTGACTACGAATATGCTTCAAAGATTCATGATCAGAATGTATAAAAAATTCTTTAGGCCATAGATAATGATTATGTTAGTAGACATCTTTGGGGCTACAACCAACCAATAATTTTTTTTTTTTTTGTTAGGCTCGTAGTACCTCAGGGCAGTGCGAGGTCGAGCGAAAGCCACCACGAGATTTTTTTTTTTTTGTTCGCTCGGCTTCACGTAAGACCACGAAATTTCGAGGTTGAGCGGAGGAGCGTGATTTTTTTTTTTTTTTTTTCGCTCGCTCACGTCTGGTGAGAAAGCGTCTCAGTCTGGCGAGAGGCGCTACTGGCGAATTTTTTTTTTTTTTTTTTTTAAAAATAGATCTAGCAACTCTAAAACTACCAAAATAAAAGCGGATCTACTAGATCTAAAACTACGAACGACGAACAGTCTAGAAACAGTCTAAAACTTCGATTATGAGACAAACTTTGACGAAAACTAGACAAAAACTATGACTCAGATTTAGAAGAAAGGTTACACAAAAATACTACGATCAGCAACTAGAACTCACGAACGGTGTTATCTAGTCTATGACAATACACTATGAACCCTAATATTTTTGTGTGGCTTTTTCTGTATAGGACTAAAACAACTAATCTATGGGGATGAATTGCTCTGATACCAAGATGATATGGGGTGGCCCGATCTTCTCGTTGAGCACGGCGTAGATGATGGTGGAGGTAATGGAGATAACTTGTGGGATCTTTGTGAACACCATTGTTCCCCACCGCCAATGCAGCAGATCTCAACCCGGATGGTATTCGCAACTTCACACACTTGCGCCGCGTAGCCCGACCACGAAGCGGTTTGCAATCTACCAATTCCCAATGGAACAGCAGAAAACACGGAGACTTTCAGTAGCAAACTCCAGATCGAATCAAAGTGGAGGTATGGTAGATATTCCTGATCGAATCAAAGAGGAACATATAATTTCAGATGAATGCTTGCAGCAGTTCAACGAAACAAGTATTGGTTTAATCTAAACGTGGTCTCCCCTAATTGCGGCTGCTGCTAGGGTTTATATGATGGCTGGGGCGTCCTCCCCCTAAACGGGCCTAAAAACAGCCATAACTTGGCCCAAAACTCGGTTCGACTCAAGCGATACATACCGACCCATAGATGGATGCGGTCTAATTGGCCTGAGCCATATGTCGTGGTGCACCTCAAACGTGTCCTGGCGCGCCACATATCTCTCTTTATCATGCCTTCTCTCCTTATTGCCTCCTAGTGCGTCTTCCATCTCTCGGTTGCCTTCCTCCCTCTCCTCCCGCTGGCGCTAGCCCGATAGATGCCAAATCTAGTCAAACAATAACACAATGATTTAGGTAGTATAAAGTTCTTATAAATCAAAGTATCATGTCCAACTAGGAATGAATTCACCTTGTGATATTTTTCAATGAGGCTCAATATTTCTTTCCAGTTCAAACAGTTGAAATCAGCATGATCCATGATTGTATCCTCATCAGATAATGTTGCCAAGTTTCTAATGTCCGAACCAAAGCATATAATTCTTTATCATAAGTAGAATAGTTCAGACTAGCCCCACTCAATTTTTCACTAAAATATGCAACAGGTTTTCCCTCTTGTAATAACACCCCTCCCAAACCAATTCCACTAGCATCACATTCAAGCTCAAAAGTCTTGGTAAAATCAGGAAGTTGGAGTAAGGGAGCATGTGTTAGCTTATCTTTCAATATGACAAAGGCCTGTTGTTGTGCATCGCCCCAAACAAAGGGCACATCTGTAACAATTGTAATGCTACTTGGTCTAGTAATATAATGGCTACTTCCTATATATAATTGTTGCATCATCATTATATCATGCTCATGCCATCATGCCACCTTGCATTTGAGCATCATATAAAACCCTTTTTGTGTTGGTTCTTCTCTCATATGCATTGTAAATTGTATTTGCCTCTTGATATTGTATTTGGTTCTTGATATATTGTTTAAATGCCCAAGTTGAGTTGGGGGCATATCTTTTATTGACTCCACCACCTTTATTGTCATCACCCCATCATTCCACCATATATGAGCATTGCAACTTATTTGGTTTTACCTCTAGCTCATGTGGGTTGGGATGGATCCAATTCTATTTCCACATGCTCTCATCTTAGCATCATGTGGTTTTCACATTATTGATATGTGGAGAGCCACATGGTCACCTTCGCATGCTATGTTGTAGATTTGCCTCTACTAGCTTCTATGTGGGAATTATTCTATATGTGTACATGCATGAAGCTATAATTTAGCCATGTGATGATCTAGTGGAGAAACACACACTAGTATGGTCATATAGCTCCATATATGTGCATAGGTTCAATATTTCCATATTGCATGGTAGTATTCAAATTTGAGTGCATGCATGATATAAATACCCATGTGTATTTCTAGTTGTTTTCACAATTAGCAAGGTGGAATTTAATGCTTATGCATGGCCCATGCAAGATTGCACCATCCTCCTTCTATTAAGTTTCCTTTTAAAATTGTGCGATGCTTGGTGATTTAAATTCACTCAAGTTTGCTCAAATTTAATTGCAATCTCAATAGACCATCTATTGTCCCATCTATGTTCCTTTTGGTTTCCACTTGTTCTTGATATCCTTTGTATCTTATTCAAGAGTTTGTTTAAATCAATAAAACAAAAAAATAAATAAACGAAAAGAAATAAAAGAAACCTAAACTATCCTTCCCATCTAATCTAAACCCTAATCCCTAGTCCCACCCCCTCTCTCGGCCTCTCTCCTCTCCCTTACATGCTGGACCACCTGGCCACACCCCAGCTACCCTCCCCAACCCTAGCACCAACCCTAACCCGAGCCCCTCTAGCTCCAACCCTAGCTACACGACCCTAGCTCCATGCCTCCCTCCCTCTCTCCAGCTCTCTCTCTGCCCAGTGCCCCGAAACCTCCCCTTCTCCTCTCTCTGGTCCCATGCGCCTGGCCCCAGCTGCAGCCCTGCCCGAGCCGGACGAGCACGTGAGGAGGAGAGGCAGAAAAGGTGGACGAAGCCACCTCTATCTTCACCACCTCACCACGGCACCCCTCTCCTCTCCCGTCCCTATCTACTCCCTCTCTCTCGCCTGCTGCCTCCCCCAGATCTACCCCAGGGTGCCTGCCGCTCCTCCCCTCCCTCTCCACCGACGCCACCCTCTCTAGACGGCCACCTTGATGCGTCGCCTCGTCGATCCGGCCCGTCAAGCTCGGCGTGGAGGTGGTCAGGGAGGACGAGGCCTCTCGCCGACCAGTGCACAGGAGGAGAAGGACCAGCGCCGGAGTTCCCCGACAAGCCGACGCCAAACCCTAACGCCGGTGGACGTCTGCATCCTCGCCGCTGCGACGCTCCCCAAGCCGATCAAACACCACCAACATCCTCACGGTGAGCCAACCTCCCTCCTAGACATCCTCACGGCCCGTCGTTTCCTGACACGCCGTCGTTGTGCCGAGCACCCTCGAACCCAGCCGGTAGCGTCTGCTGCTCACGTCGCGCAAAACCCTACCTAGCCGTTACCCTCTCTGTCAACTACCCCGCTTAGCCCGGTGGTCGCCACGCGTCTGCCAGTGTCTGGGTTCGAACCCCCCTCGCCCGCCGTTCTCTGTCGTTCCGTCGGATGCAGAAGAACAACTTGATCTGAGGGCTGTGGTAGCTTTGCATTTAGCCCTTCTTTTGTTTTGGCCTCAACCCGGCTCCTAGAGGTCCCACTAGTCGGTCTCCGTGGTCGTCTCGAGAAAACCCCCGGCCTATTTTAACCTCAACCGCGCTCCAGCTCGCCCCACTGTCACCACGGCGGTTCACCCATCACGTGGACCCGTGGCGCTGGTCCCACATGTCATTCACGAGTCTAGTAAGCGCTTGATGAGAAAAGTTACGCCCTGTGTCTTGATCAACAGTGACCCACTTGCATGTTGTGGCTAGGACTGGCTGGGTGACAAAAGTAATTCTGATTGTTTTGATTCAAATCTTTTAAAATTATTTCAAATTCAAATTCAAATCAGTTTTATAATAACTTTTAAAATACAAATCCAAATAATACAAATGATATATGTTTTGAGATCAGAAAAATGTGAGGAATTCAAATATGCTATCCAAAATATATTTTGAACACTTAAAATTTCAAGTTGATTTAAATTACAATAAAATGCCCTTTTTCCTTAATCAATTAATAACTTTTGTTTTATAACTCCAAATTTGACAAATGATATGTCTAAAATGATTAGCTCGACGAGACCTTTCTGTTTACACATTCCATGTTCTGAATTGCAGCATGCATCATATAAATATAAAGTATACAGCAATTATATGAGGTTAAAATGTGACCAAAACTCAATAAAATGCTTTAATCTTGTATTCCACATCTCACCCATGCCATGCTACTTTATTGCCATGCAAATTGTGCATCATTCATCATGGCATGATTGTTTGCTTGTCGCATTTTATTCCTATGCTTGTGCACTTTATTTATGTTGGCCCTTGTTTGTTTGGTTCTTCTTCGAATAGACGTTGAGCAGGGGATATATCAAGAAACCCAGGAGCACTACCCAGATCCTTCTCTCGCTTCAAGCTGCCGAGCAAGCACTACCACATGCTTGCATACATATAGTACCTAATGCCTCTATCTTATTCTTGCATCATTGCGTCGCGATTGCATTAAACTGAATCCCAAGTATTGCATAGCCTTTACTTTTAAACCCCACTGAAGCTTGTTCCTCCATCCCATGAGCCATTACTACAGGAGTTGTTTGAGCCATGTGAGTAGAACAACATGTGTAGGGTATGTGAGCGTCGATGGATAACGAGGTACCTATACAACTTAAACGAGTAGTAATGGGATAACTAATGAAAGTGGCACCGGTGAGCAATATCTGCTATTTGGTTTTCATGCTCACTTGTGTCCGTGGGACCCCGAGTACTTGATTCTGTTCCTTGAATATTCGCGCTATCCACATCCGGGAGGCTTATGGGACCCCTGAGCGAGCTTGATTCATTCTTATTTCTTGGGGCCAAACTAGTTTGAGGTTTTATTTACTATCTGTACTTATGCCATGCTTTCTTTAATTTAAGTTGTGAGGTCTCGCACTGTCTTTGCTTAGGATCGGGACACGATTTCGCGGTATCGACAAGCCAGTCACACTTCGGGTTCCCATCGTTTACTGCCGTCCACCCAAACCTTGAGTCCGTCTCGAGTCAGCTAACCGTTCGGGTAGCTTAATGGGGTGCCCCTGAAATATTTCTGAATCGGTGATTGCTTTGTCGTGAATGCCTCGTTGGGTTTTGATTTGGTTATTCGAGGTTGATCGAGTTTGTGTTGTTATTTGTGCACCCTGCGGTAAAACTTTCGAAAGCCGTGTCCGCGGTTATGGACGACTTGGAGCAGTTCTCGATCATAGACAAGTATAACTAAAGTACCGCTTTTAATTTGACTAAATGGCGACTAGTAAATAGTGCAACACTCGGGGAATGGATAATAAAACGCCAGCGGATGGGGGTTGTTCGTCCGCTTCCTCGTTGGTAAGCGAGGAGGAGGATGGATCTGTTAATATTACTGTTATAACTGTTGTTATTAATTCACGGACATCCGTCTATCTTTGGTTAGGCGGATGGTTAGCGAGTATCTATAGAATTGCTAGGTATTATCTTTTGCTGCAATTGCGTCACCCCAGGTTGTGTCCCCTTTAGAGGCATAAAGACTTCTTTGAGTACCCTAGGGTCTCACCGATAAATTATTTGATTCAGATGAACAGTGCACTCACAAGATGGATCTTGGGTCGAGGAGGCAGACGATGTGGACAACGATCATTCGTGTAGAGATTAGGGAGCGGGATCCGTGAGATCGTAGGCGGGATGTGTTTATTTATGGGGCATCTTATGCCGATTTGCTTCTTATCCGTACTCGGATCTTGTTTGCCGCTTCCGCCTGATACTCTGATGTTTGATGTATGAGGAGATATCCTAAACTATTATATCTATCTAGGACATTTGGATCTTGCCGTATGGCGTTGCAATATTTCTATTTCTTTTAGATGGAATGGCTCTGAGGACTGTTGTATGGTGGCTTGCATACATACTCATTTGTGTATGTGATGTTGACATCCCTACTATTGATACAACCGTTGTACCTACAGCAACACACATACAAGGACCCATCACAAGATCTCGTGCCAAACAACTTAACTATCAGGTACTTTCGTTTCTTGGAACTATTCCTTACATACATGAGAATATGATGCTGCCTAAGTCAGATACATTTCTTACTCTTAGGAATGATGGACCAAGCATGGATGAGAGGGACAAGCATTGGAGCATGGCCATGCATGGAGATGGCGACAAGCATGTGATGATCCAAGAAGGCCACGGATGAAGATTTGAACTTTGAGGCCACCATAATGAAGAAAAGAAGGCTTGGACGAAATATTCAAGATCAATACTTTACGATTCGTCCATAGCTTAATATGGTGTCTGCGACACCTTTATTTTGGGCCAGCCCATGTAATTTTCAGGATTTTAATTAGCCACTTTTTAGAGTCCGTATTTGAGGGAAAAGGACTTTTAGGGTTGGATTCGCCACCACTTCCATGGCTGGCGAAACCCCACCTTTTCGCCTTAAATACCCCCATAGCCGACCTCCTAGACTCGGATTTTGTTTAGACATTAAGTTAGCCATAGTCGCAACTTCGCCAAGGCTCGGCGTCGCAGAGGCCTCTTGTACCAGACCTATTCAGGATCCCACCTCTTTCAATAAAGCTTTCCTCTTAATCCGCAATATCTTGATTGCAATATTGGTTCTTACTTGTTCTCGATTTGGTAGGAATTAAGACCCTCGGGTGGTGCCGATCGTGTTCCGCAGGATCGGTAACCTCCGTGAGATTGGCCTAGCGATTGCATTGGCGCTCGTGCTTTCGCGTGTAGTCGGATCGTCAAGCCGAACTCCACCAAATCGACTATCATCATCTCATCGAAAGATCGGACACCTTTGCCCTATCAAGTGGTATCGATTTCAGGTTGCTCGGTGAGATTTTACGCTTTTTGTAGATTAGATCTGTTTTTACCTATAACCCACGAAAAGCCAAAAACACGGTTAGAATTTAGATCCATCCCATAACCAATCTCGCCTCGCATTATCTTTTCGTTTTGCATTGTTGAATTTGTGTCACATCGTCGTCGAGTTCTTGGTCTTAGTGTCTCGTCCCTTAGAGTTTCGAGTTCTAATCATACTAGTCACCGCCACACTCGCCGATCACCGCCACCATATTCCGCCACCATATTCCATATTATACCGCCACCATAAACCCTAACACTCCGCCTTTCCTACCGCGACACGGATCCGATCACCTTTCTGCTGCAGACGAGTCCGAGTTGAGTCATTATTTCCTAGTTATTTCTTTTGACTTTCCTTCTTTGTTGTTTCCGTTCCGCTAAAGTCCGGTATGGAACCGCCCAAAAAATTTCGCTATCTGGTGGTTTTCGCTTTGGGGATCACTTTTCTCCATCCGTTATAGCGATATTTTTTGGCGCTTCCTCGAGCAAAATAAAAATTTCGAAAAAAAAATTTGGGGCTAACCTCTTTTAGACCTCAGAGATCAGTTCTAGACACTCGCCATCCTAGTAATTTTACGCATCTCGGATCGCTTTCAGTGGTGCTATATCATCTACAAGGCTTGTTGTGTCGCGTCGTGACATCGTTGGTGATCTAGGCTCGCCTCTAGTACGGTTCAGCCTAGGACCAGCACGATCGTCGTTGAGCATTCTTTCAACTTTTGCATTGCTGTTTTGATAATTCTTGACCCTTTGCTAAGCCTTCCCGTAGCTCCACGATACTCTCCACGTGCGTGTTTCGACTCTGGTAATCGCTTGGTTCAATCTCCGACCCACCGATCCTCGTGGTTGCACATCGCTTTTCCGCTGTTTGGTAAGAACTTGTAAGAGCTTCAGATATTGCTTGACGGATTACGCGTGACTTCCACCATATTCTGTAGTATACCGTGCTTTTAAGGATTAACCATGACAGATACTTCGCGAACCCCGCCACCATGACGAACGAAGAACTACATGCCCACTTCTCCGCTCTTGGTCACCGCTGAAGACGTGGATACGCGCTAGGGAGTTTGACACCAAGCTCACCAACGCCGT
This sequence comes from Avena longiglumis, assembly GCA_030063025.1. Classification (NCBI taxonomy): domain Eukaryota; kingdom Viridiplantae; phylum Streptophyta; class Magnoliopsida; order Poales; family Poaceae; genus Avena; species Avena longiglumis. The sequence goes on along the minus strand of CP125976.1, from coordinate 341,485,488 downwards.
GGACAAGATCGATGGACTCGAGAAATCCTTCAACGCCAAGCTTGACGCTTGGTTCAAGGAGCTTTTGAACCGATTGCCGCACCGCACCGCACTCCACATGGCGCGCAGCGCATTCCGATCATGGTCGGACCATTGGTTTCGGCCGCCGCACCCCGGCGGCTCTGCTGCCCGACGTTCCTCGACTTCCGCAGCCGCCGTCATTTGCGACATTGGGGTCGACGACGGGTACTACTACGACCGACGATTTACGATCTGTTTGACGAGGAGGTTGAACAACCTCCATGTACCGCTGGTCGTCCCCGACATTACTACCGCAACGCCGCCATGCACGTAATGATGATGATCATGTTGCAAAGCTTAAATTAAATATTCCATCTTTTGAGGGTAAATATAATCTGATGCATATCTTACATGGGAGATGGAAGTAGAACAACGCTTTTGCATGCTTAAAATATCCCGAGAATATGCGTGTTAGTCCGCTACATGTGAATTTACTAAATTTGCTTCCCTTTGGTGGTCCGAGTATTGTCGTTAAATCCTACTACTATTCCTAGTACTTGACTGCTTTAAAACTGCTATGCGTGTTCGCTTTGTACCTCCCACTTATCAACGTGATTTACTAAAGAATCGACACGCTTAGAGCAAGGGAAAATTACAGAAGAGTATTATCGTGAATTGCAAACGGGATGGTTAGGTGTGGTCTTGTTGAATCTAATGAAAAATGCTTGCACGCTTTCTTTGGTGGATTAAACAAGGACATTCAACACATATTAGATTATAAGGAATATAATTCTATCACTCGCTTGTTTCATCTTGCTTGCAAAGTTGAACGTGAAGTGCAGGATCGCCAAACACCATGGAGGAGGACTAATAATTTCGCAGTCGCACATCCACTTGGACATCCCGACAATCAGCCTCGTGATTCGCCTCCATTACTACCATATCCAAGGCCACCACAAGATTTCCAATTGCTCCTCCACCATCATCCAATGCTCCCGTCAGTAGTGCATCTTCTATGGCTTCCACGGTAAGACAAAGGATATACAATGCCGTAAGTCTTGGGGTTTTGGTCATATTGAGAGACAAAGGCACAACACAACGTGTGATGATGGTGCGAGAAGATGGTGAATACGATTCAAAAGTGACTTCGATGAAGATACACTAGCCCTTATTTACGCTCGAGATGGAGACAATTGATGATGATGAAGAGCCGAGGTAATGGGAGTCAAGCCGATCAATACAAGAGTTTAATTACACAACGTGTGTTGAGTGTGCAATTGAGCAAATCTGAGCAAGATCAACGCCACAACCTGTTCCAAACACGTGGTGTTGTCAAGGAAAGAGCTATACGGATCATCATTGATGGAGGAGTTGTAATAATCGGCGGTGTTGACATGGTAGAGAAGCTTGCGCCCAACAAGACAACGCCCACATTCATACTACATCCAATGGTTTGAGAGTTCTCGAAGATCAAGGTAACAAGAACGACGCTGCGTGCATTTTACTATTGGTACATATTCTGATTTTGTTGATTGTGATGTTGTACCTATGCAAGCTTGTTCTTTGTTACTTGGTAGACCATGGCAATTTGATAGAGAATCTGTTCATAATGGCAAAACTAACCACTATTCTCTTATGCATGATGGAAAGAAAATTGGTCTAAAACCTATGACTCTGAACAGATTTTAAAAGATGATCTTGCTAGAGCTAGTAGAGCTAAAACTGAGGAGAAAAATAAAAGTGAGAATCAGATTGTTGCTGCAGATTTTATACCACCAAAGAACACTAAATCTGATTATACATGCTACTGAAATTGCTTGAAGAGTCCATGTATGCTTGCAAATAAAATTGATATTCTTGAACTAGATGTAAACAATACTCAATGTTATGCAATTGTCTGCAAAGAGGTTTTGTTTTCATTTGAGGATATGCCTCCTTCTTTGCCACCATTGCTAACCTTTTGCAGAATATGAGGACGTCTTTCCCGCTGAGTTGCCACCAGACTACCTCCTATTAGAGGAATTGAGCATCAAATTGATCTCATTCCGGTGCCACGTTGCCCAACCGCCGCCATATAGAACCAATCCAGAGGAGACAAAGGAGATACAACGCCAAATTCAGGAACTACTCGACAGAGATCATATTCGTGAGTCCCTTAGCCCTTGTCTTTCCTATTATTTTGGTACCTAAGAAAGATGGTTCTTCGCATGTGTACTTGATTGTAGAGCTATCAATAATATTACTATTCGATATCGTCATCCTATTCCACGTTTAGATGACATGCTTGATGAATTGAGTGGCTCTACCATGTTTTCTAAAGTTGATTTATGAGTGGTTACCACCGATTCGTATGAAATTAGGAGATGAATGGAAAACAGCATTTAAAACTAAGTTCGGTTTATATGAGTGGTTAGTAATGCCTTTTGGTTTAACTAATGCACCTAGCACTTTCATGAGATTAATGAACGAGGTTTTACGTGCTTTCATTGGACGTTTTGTGGTAGTCTACTTTGATGATATTCGATTTATAGCAAATCTTTAGAGGAACATTTGGATCATTTACGTTGTTTTCAATGCTTTACGTGATGCACGCTTGTTTGGTAACCTTGAGAAGTGCACCTTTTGCACCAATCGAGTTATGCTTTGGCTATGTTGTTACATCACAGGGTATTGAAGTGGATCCAGCCAAGATTGAAGCTATTGAGAATTGGCATGACCCAAGACGGTCACACAAGTGAGGAGTTTTCTTGGCCTCGCTGGTTTTTATAGGCGCTTTGTTAAAGACTTTGGATCAATTGCCGCGCCGTTGAATGAGCTTACCAAGAAGGATGTGCCCTTTGTTTGGGGCGATGCACAACAACAGGCCTTCGTCATATTGAAAGATAAGCTAACACATGCTCCCTTACTCCAACTTCCTGATTTTACTAAGACTTTTGAGCTTGAATGTGATGCTAGTGGAATTGGTTTGGGAGGGGTGTTATTACAAGAGGGAAAACCTGTTGCATATTTTAGTGAGAAATTGAGTGGGGCTAGTCTGAACTATTCTACTTATGATAAAGAATTATATGCGTTGGTTCGGACATTAGAAACTTGGCAACATTATCTATGGCCTAAGGAATTTGTTATTCATCGATCATGAATCTTTGAAGCATATTCGTAGTCAAGCTAAGTTGAATCGTCGTCATGCAAAGTGGGTTGAATTTATTGAGTCTTTTCCTTATGTTATCAAACACAAAAAGGTTAAAGATAATATTATTCCTGATGCTTTGTCACGCTGTTATGCTTTGTTATCTCAACTTGACTTCAAAATATTTGGATTGGAAACTATTAAGGAACAATATGTGCATGATGCTGAATTTAAAGATGTGTTGCAGAATTGTAGAGATGGTAGAACTTGGAACAAGTTCGTCTTCAATGATGGATTTGTGTTCCGTGCTAACAAACTATGCATTCCAGATAGCTCTGTTCGTCTTTTGTTGTTACAGGAGGCGCATGGAGGAGGATTGATGGGACACTTTGGTGTCAAGAAGACGGAGGATGTTCTTGCTGCACACTTCTTTTGGCCACGTATGCGTCGAGATGTTGAGAGATTTGTGGCACGCTGCACTACTTGTCAAAAAGCTAAGTCTCGCCTTAATCCACATGGTTTATATATGCCTCTTCCTGTTCCTAGTGTTCCTTGGGAGGATATTTCTATGGACTTTGTTTTGGGATTGCCACGAACACAGAAGGGGAGGGATAGTATTTTTGTTGTTGTGGATCGGTTTTCTAAGATGGCACACTTTATTCCTTGTCATTAACGGATGATCTGCATATTGCTGATTTGTTCTTTCGTGAAATTGTTCGTTTGCATGGTGTGCCAAATACTATTGTCTCTGATCGTGATACTAAATTTCTTAGCCACTTTTGGAGATGTTTATGGGCTAAGTTGGGGACTAAATTGCTGTTTAGTACTACATGTCATCCCCAAACTGATGGTCAAACTGAAGTAGTAAATAGAACTTTGTCTACTATGTTACGGGCTGTTTTAAAGAAGAACTTAAAATTGTGGGAAGAGTGTTTACCTCATATAGAATTTGCTTATAATCGTTCATTGCATTCTACCACAAAGATGTGCCCATTTGAGATTGTGTATGGTTTTGTTCCTCGTGCACCTATTGATTTATTGCCTTTACCTTCTTCGGTGCAACATAATTTGGATGCTACACAACGCGCTGAAATGATATTAAACTTGCATAAGACTACTAAAGATAACATTGAACACATGAATGCTAAGTATAAACTTGCCGGGGATAAAGGGAGAAAGCATGTTGTGTTTGATGTTGGCGATCTTGTTTGGTTACATTTGCGTAAAGATCGTTTTCCTGATTTACGCAAGTCTAAGTTAATGCCACGTGCTGCTGGTCCCTTTAAGGTGTTAGAGAGAATCAATGGTAATGCATATAAACTTGAGTTGCCTGCAGACTTTGGTACGGTTAGTCCTACATTTAACATTGCAGATTTGAAGCCTTACTTTGGTGAGGAAGATGATATTGCGTCGAGGACGACTTCAATTCAAGAAGGGGAGCATGATGTGGACATCCCTACTATTGATACAACCGTTGTACCTACAACAACACACATACAAGTACCCATCACAAGATCTCGTACAAACAACTTAACTATCGTACTTTCGCTTCTTGAACTATTCCTTACATACATGAGAATATGATGCCTAAGTCAGATACATTTCTTACTCTTAGGAATGATGGACCAAGCATGGATGAGAGGGACAAGCATTGGAGCATGGCCATGCATGGAGATGGCAGCAAGCATGTGATGATCCAAGAGAAGGCCACGGATGAAGATTTCAGAACTTTGAGGCCACCATAATGAAGAAAAGAAGGCTTGGACGAAATATTCAAGATCAATACTTTACGAATTCGTCCATAGCTTAATATGGTGCTGCGACACCTTTATTTTGGGCCAGGCCCATGTAATTTTCGCAGGATTTTAATTAGCCACTTTTTAGAGTCCGTATTTGAGGGGAAAAGGACTTTTAGGGTTGGATTCGGCCACCACTTCCATGGCTGGCCGAAACCCCACCTTTTCGCCCTTAAATACTCCCCATAGCCGACCTCCTAGACTCGGATTTTGTTTAGACATTAAGTTAGCCATAGTCGCAACTTCGCCAAGGCTCGAGCGTCGCAGAGGCCTCTTGTACTTCGCACCTATTCAGGATCCCACCTCTTTCAATAAAGCTTTCCTCTTAATCCGCAATATCTTGATTGCAATATTGGTTCTTACTTGTTCTCGATTTCGTAGGAATTAAGACCCTCATGGTCAGTCGATCGTGTTCCCGCAGGATCGGTAACCTCCAGGAGATTGGCCTAGCGATTGCATTGGCGCTCGTGCTCGCACGTGTAGTCGGATCGTCAAGCCCGAACTCCACCAAATCGACTATCATCATCTCATCGAAAGATCGGACACCTTTGCCCTATCAGTATGTAGTTGATCCCTTCGCCTGCCGATTACGCCGTCCGTTCTTGTCCCGATGTTTGGAAATGGTTAGGACAGCTGAAAGGTCTACCTGCGAGTGGCATTTGGGCCCCACCGTACTATTTTAACCATTTCCGCTCATCCAGGCTTGTAACTAGGAGCGTAATTCACCGAGGTAGTTACAATTGGTATCAGAGCCATCCCGCCCTTCAGGGTCTCAGCCAAATGGTCGTTGTCTGTCTAACAAATATTTTTGGTAGCTATGTATACTAGGGAAAAACAAAACGTGAGAGTAGGACTGCTTCCACTTTTCTTCTTAACCACCCACCCACCCTTTTCTGGTAAGTAAGTGTAACGTTTTCAATCCTCTTCTTAAAAGTTCAAACTAGGATTCACGTGTTCTGGGTTTCCGTAGTACCATAGGTTGTGTGTGTGTAATTCCTTGTCTATCTGTTGCATCCAACATGTTATCTTTATCGGCCTTTTGGTTATCAACTGTTGGTACATTCCATACCGATAGGCTTTTGCAAACCAATGCGATCTGTCTGATTCGTTGTATACCGCCGCGATCTGTCTTACTCTTTGTGATCCGACGTTATCTTGTTTGGGGTGTTCGTTTCCGTAGTTACTAATCTTTAGGTTCATCGTGAGAAGAAGGGGTTAGGATATGTGTTTTACTTAATCATGTACGGAGTAATGATTTGAGTGCGGGATGGAGTCGCGACCATACCACTACTCTTATCATTCGCTCTTGTATATTGAATTGGTAGAGTCACTAATCTTGATTCGTTAAGTGATTTTATGATCTATCGGTATTTTAATGCCGAAATTTGCGAAATTTTTCTTTGATATAACTGGTACCACTCTCCTTTTCACCGTATGCGAAGTATATGCTTAATATCTTCTAGGTGCTTTGAACTTTGTTGATATTTTAATATCATCTTAGTAAATTGTATCCTTTAATCTTGGTTAATTCCATCTTGGTACTATTTTGGATTATTATTATTCTCCATTATAGTACCGACTTGTATTTTATATCAATCACAGATGGCACCACCACGCCTGCTCGATGAGGACATACAACCTGAACTGGGGCCGTTGTCAAGCATCGCCAATGCCTTGGCAGCAATGCGCCAGAACCAGCACTTTTTGAAGAAAGTGTCGAGGAATGAGTTTGCTCGCTACCTCCACCTCCCAAGCGAGGAGACATCCAAAGCTTCTGAAGTTCAACCCACGCAATTTGATGTGTCCGATCAACCACTTGATGCGATGATTGGTTGCGTGAGATGTCAAGGCTCTTGACGACCGATGTTCTGAGCAAGAATGGGTAAACTGCCACTCACCTTCTCAAGGGAGATGCAGCTCTGGTGGGAGAATTACAAGGCAAACCGCATTGGTTTTCACCTACTTGGGAACAGTTCACTGAGCCTTCAAAGAGCAAGATGTCGAGAAATTGTCATGGAGAGGATGAAGGAAGTGTTTCTCAACCTCAAGCGGAAATGACAATGTCAATACCTACATCAGAACTTCATGAACCTTTCTCGTTATGGTGGCGAGATCTCCGATGACAAGAAGAAGCAAAAGAGGTTAAGCAAGGGCTCAATGCATCGATTAAATATGCAATCACACATGCAAGGCTTGCCTTTTTCGGAACTTCAAAGATACTCTGCAGGAAGAAGCAAGTAGGCAAGTGTTTGAGGAGTCAAAGAAACACAACCGTGATGCAGCAAGCTCTTCAGCTATGTCAACTCCTTCTAAGCGTCGTGTATGGGTTCCTAAGACCCCACCGTCGCTCCCGGCTCCACCAAGACCTTCAAGCTACACGGCAAGGCCACCAAACTTCCTCACTGCTGCTCCCAGGGGCTACAACCACCACTACCCTAGAGCGCCTGGCGGAGTCCCTGGCTACGTTGCTCCACGTCCACCTGGTGCTTGTTTCACTTGTGGAGACATCAAGATCATCGAACCGTCAGATGAAAACAAAGCTCTTCCTCCACCACCTCCAAGATCTGCGGCAAGCTCTCCTATGGTTCGTGCACCACCACCTCGGCTCTCAACATCAACACCAAGCCCGGGTCTCATTGCTCGTGCCAAGCGTGTCAACGCCGCTCAAGTCGAGCACACACCGAGTTATGATGGGTATGCTATCCGTTAACTCGGTCCCCTGACGAGTTTTGTTTGATTACGTGCATCGCATTCTTTTGTTTCTCACAAGTTTGCAAATGAGAATGAGTTAGCGTTGTATCCTCTCCTCAAGCGGTTAATGGTCCTTTCTCCTGGAGCAAACATGAGGGCTGCTCATATCAGCCATGGAAATCAAATTGAGATTGGTGGCTCTTCGTTCTCGGCGTCCTTAATTGTTCTGGGAAATTCAGACATTGATGTCATCTTGGGCATGGATTGGTTGACAGCAAATGCAGCTGTGATTGATTGTGCTGAATGCTCGGTTTCTCTGAAGATTCCTGAAGGCCATATAGTCTATTCCCCAAGTCTGACTCCTGCGATCCAGCTTTTCTCTTTGGCGGCTCTGAATGATGATGCTATGGAAGCTATTCAGAGTGTTCCGGTGGTCTGAGAGTTCCCAGATGTCTTTCCTGAAGAGTTGCCAGGTATGCCTCCGGATCGTGAGGTTGAGTTTGTAATTGAGCTTGAACCTGGAACGGCTCCTATCTCGAAGCGGCCTTATAAAATGGGTCCTGCTGAGTTGGCTGAACTCAAACGACAGCTTGATGAACAAGAGAAGTTGGGTTTCATTCAACACAGTACTTCTTCTTGGGGTAGCCCAACAATCTTTGTGAAGAAGCGAGACAGGACTGATAGACTTTGTGTTGACTATCGGGCTCTCAATGCTAAAACCGTCAAGAATAAATATCCCTTTCGCGGATTAATGATCTCTTCGATCACCTATTTGGAGTCTGTGGTTTTCTAAGATTGACTTGAGAAGTGGTTATCACCAAATCAAGATTCGCAAGGAAGATGTTCCAAACAGCTTTCACCACCCGCTATGGCTTGTATGAGTACACGGTCATGTCTTTTCGTCTCACCAACGCTTGCCACCTTCTCGAGGCTCATGAACTCGGTTTTCATGGAGTATCTTGATAAGTTCGTTGTGGTCTATCCGGATGACATCCTAGTCTATTCTAAGTCAAAGGAAGAACATGAAGAACACCTTGGTGTGTCCTAAACAAGCTTCGTGAGAATCACCGTATGCAAAGTTCTCCAAGTGTGAGTTTTGGCTGCCTCAAGTAACCTATCTTGGTCACGTCATCTCCGCCAAGGCATTGCAGTCAACCCAAACCAGAAGACAATTGTTGAATGGCTTCCTCCTTAATGTCAAAGAAGTGGAGTTTCCTTGGTTTGGCTAGTTATTGCCGTAAACCGTTCAGAACTTTTCGAAGATAGCGAAGCCTCTTAACGATCTCCTCAAGAAAGGCAAGAAATACCTTTGGACTCCTGCATGTCAAGCAAGCTTTGAGACACTCAAAGAGAAGCTCACTTCCACACTAGTCTTGGTTCCTCCGGACACATCTAAGCCTTTCCAGATATTCTGTGACGCCTCTTTGCAAGGATTGGGTGCGGTCCTCATGCAAGAAAAACAAGTTGTTGCTTATGCCTCTCGACAGTTGAAGACGCATGAGAACAACTATCCCACACATGACCTCGAACTCGCAGCAGTTGTTTTTTCTTTGAAATTATGGAGGCATTACTTGCTGGGCAACCGTTGTGAAATCTTTTCTGATCACAAGAGTCTGAAGTATATCTTCACTCAGCCTGATCTCAACCTTCGGCAGAGGAGGTGGATTGAAGCAATCAATGATTTTGATTTGACCATCAACTACACTCCGGGCAAAGCTAATGTCATGGCCGATGCTCTCAGCCGCAAAGCTTATGTGATAGGGCAAAGGTGTCCGATCTTTCGATGAGATGACCATAATCGATTTGGTGGAGTTCGGGCTTGACGATCCGACTACACGTGCGAGCACGAGCGCCAATGCAATCGCTAGGCCAATCTCCTGGAGGTTACCGATCCTGCGTGAACACGATCAGCCTGACCAGCGAGGGTCTTAATTCCTACCTGAAATCGAGAACAAGTAAGAACCAATATTGCAATCAAGATATTGCGGATTAAGAGGAAAGCTTTATTGAAAGAGGTGGGATCTGAATAGGTGAAGTACAAGAGGCCTCTGCGGCCGAGCCTTGGCGGTTGCGACTATGGCTAACTTCATGTCTAAACAAAATCCGAGTCTAAAGGTTCGGCTATGGGCGATTTAAGGCGAAAAGGTGGGGTTTCGGCCAGCCATGGAAGTGGTGGCGAATCCAACCCTAAAAGTCCTTTTCCCTCAAATACGGACTCTAAAAAGTGGCTAATAAAAATCCGAAAAAATTACATGGGCTGGCCCAAAATAAAGGTGTCGGCACCATATTATGCTATGGAAATTTAAAGTATTGATCTTGAATATTTCGTCCAAGCCTTCTTTCTTCATTATGGTGGCCTCAAAGTTCAAATCTTCATCCGTGGCCTTCTCTTGGATCATCACATGCTTGTCGCCATCTCCATGCATGGCCATGCTCCAATGCTTGTCCCTCTCATTCATGCTTGGTCCATCATTCCTAAGAGTAAGAAATGTATCTGATTTAGGCAGCATCATATTCTCATGTATGTAAGGAATAGTTCCAACAAACGAAAGTACACGATAGTTAAGTTGTTTAGCACGAGATCTTGTGATGGGTCCTTGTATGTGTGTCAGAGGTACAACGGTTGTATCAATAGTAGGGATGTCCACATCATGCTCCCCTTCTTGAATTGAAGTCGCCCTCGACGCAATCTCATCTTCCTCACCAAAGTAAGGCTTCAAATCTGCAATGTTAAATGTAGGACTAACTGTACCAAAGTCTGCAGCAACTCAAGTTTATATGCATTATCATTGATTTTCTCTAACACCTTAAAGGGAACAAAAGACGTGGCATTAATTTAGACTTCATGTAAATCAGAAAACGATCTTTACGCAAATGTAACCAAACAAGATCGCCAACATCAAACACAACATGCTTTCTCCCTTTATCCCCAAAGAAGTTTATACTTAGCATTCATGTGTTCAATGTTATCTTTAGTAGTCTTATGCAAGTTTAATATCATTTCAGCGTTGTGTAGCATCCAAATTATGTTGCAATCAAGAAGGTAAAGGCAATAAATCAATAGGTGCACGAGGAACAAAACCATACACAATCTCAAATGGGCACATCTTTGTGGTAGAATGCAATGAACGATTATAAGCAAATTCTATATGAGGTAAACACTCTTCCCACAATTTTAAGTTCTTCTTTAAAACAGCCCGTAACATAGTAGACAAAGTTCTATTTACTACTTCAGTTTGACCATCATTGGGATGACATGTAGTACTAAACAGCAATTTAGTCCCCAACTTAGCCCATAAACATCTCCAAAAGTGGCTAAGAAATTTAGTATCACGATCGAGACAATAGTATTTGGCACACCATGCAAACGAACAATTTCACGAAAGAACAAATCAGCAATATGCGCAAAGATCATCCGCTTTATGACAAGGAATAAAGTGTGCCATCTTAGAAAACCGATCCACAAAAACAAAAATACTATCCCTCCCCTTCTGTGTTCGAGGCAATCCCAAAACAAAGTCCATAGAAATATCCTCCCAAGGAACACTAGGAACAGGAAGAGGCATATATAAACCATGTGGATTAAGGCGACTTAGCTTTTGACAAGTAGTGCGGTACACAAATCTCTCAACATCTCGACGCACACGTGGCCAAAAGAAGTGTGCAAAGAACATCCTCCGTCTTCTTGACACCAAAGTGTCCCATCAATCCTCCTCCATGCGCCTCAGAACAACAAAAGACGAACAGAGCTATCTGGAATGCATAGTTTGTTAGCACGGAACACAAATCCATCATTGAAGACGAACTTGTTCCAAGTTCTACCATCTCTACAATTCTGCAACACATCTTTAATTTCAGCATCACGCACATATTGTTCCTTAATAGTTTCCAATCCAAATATTTTGAAGTCAAGTTGAGATAACAAAGCATAACGGCGTGACAAAGCATCAGCAATAATATTATCTTTACCCTTTTTGTGTTTGATAACATAAGGAAAAGACTCAATAAATTCAACCCACTTTGCATGACGACGATTCAACTTAGCTTGACTACGAATATGCTTCAAAGATTCATGATCAGAATGAATAACAAATTCCTTAGGCCACAGATAATGTTGCCAAGTTTCTAATGTCCGAACCAACGCATATAATTCTTTATCATAAGTAGAATAGTTCAGACTAGCCCCACTTAATTTCTCACTAAAATATGCAACAGGTTTTCCCTCTTGTAATAACACCCCTCCCAAACCAATTCCACTAGCATCACATTCAAGCTCAAAAGTCTTAGTAAAATCAGGAAGTTGGAGTAAGGGAGCATGTGTTAGCTTATCTTTCAATATGACGAAGGCCTGTTGTTGTGCATCGCCCCAAACAAAGGGCACATCCTTCTTGGTAAGCTCATTCAGCGGTGCGGCAATTGATCCAAAGTCTTTGACAAAGCGCCTATAAAAACCAGCGAGGCCAAGAAAACTCCTCACTTGTGTGACCGTCTTGGGCTGCGGCCAATTCTCAATAGCTTCAATCTTGGCTGGATCCACTTCAATACCCTGTGATGTAACAACATAGCCAAGAAACGCAACTCGATTGGTGCAAAAGGTGCACTTCTCAAGGTTACCAAACAAACGTGCATCACGTAAAGCATTGAAAACAACACGTAAATGGTCCAAATGTTCCTCTAAAGATTTGCTATAAATCAGAATATCATCAAAGTAGACTACCACAAAACGTCCAATGAAAGCACGTAAAACTTCGTTCATTAATCGCATGAAAGTGCTAGGTGCATTAGTTAAACCAAACGGCATTACTAACCACTCATATAAACCGAACTTAGTTTTAAATGCTGTTTTCCATTCATCTCCTAATTTCATACGAATCTGGTGGTAACCACTACGCAAATCAACTTTAGAAAACATGGTAGAGCCACTCAATTCATCAAGCATGTCATCTAAACGTGGAATAGGATGACGATATCGAATAGTAATATTATTGATAGCTCTACAATCAATACACATGCGCGAAGAACCATCTTTCTTAGGTACCAAGATAATAGGAACAACACAAGGGCTAAGGGACTCACGAATATGATCTCTGTCGAGTAGTTCCTGAATTTGGCGTTGTATCTCCTTTGTCCACTCTGGATTGGTTCTATATGGCGCGCGGTTGGGCAACGTGGCACCAGGAATTAGATCAATTTGATGCTCAATTCCTCTAATAGGAGGTAGTCCTGGTGGCAACTCAGCGGGAAATACGTCCTCATATTCCTGCAAAAGGTTAGCAACAGCGGGTGGCAAAGAAGGAGGCATATCCTCAAATGAAAACAAAACCTCTTTGCAGACAATTGCATAACACTGAGTATTGTTTACATCTAGTTCAGCAATATCAATTTTATTTGCAAGCATACATGGACTCTTCAAACGAATTTCAGTAGCATGTGTAGAATCAGATTTAGTGTTCTTTGGTGGTATAAAATCGGCAGCAACAATCTGATTCTCACTTTTATTTTTCTCCTCAGTTTTAGCTCTACTAGCTCTAGCAAGATCATCTTTTAAAATCTGTCGAGTCATAGGTTTTAGACCAATTTTCTTTCCATCATGCATAAGAGAATAGTGGTTAGTTTTGCCATTATGAACAGATTCTCTATCAAATTGCCATGGTCTACCAAGTAACAAAGAACAAGCTTGCATAGGTACAACATCACAATCAACAAAATCAGAATATGTACCAATAGTAAAATGCACGCAGCATCGCTCTTGTTACCTTGATCTTGCGAGAACTCTCAAACCATTGGATGTAGTATGAATGGGCGTTGTCTTGTTGGAAGCGCAAGCTTCTCTACCATGTCAACACCGCCGATTATTACAACTCCTCCATCAATGATGATCCGTATAGCTCGTTCCGTGACAACACCACGTGTTTGGAACAGGTTGTGGCGTTGATCTTGCTCAGATTTGCTCAATTGCACACTCAACACACGTTGTGTAATTAAACTCTTGTATTGATCGGCTTCAGCTCCCATTACCTCGGCTCGTCATCATCATCGAATTGTCTCCATCTCGGCGTAAATAAGGGCTAGTGTATCTTCATCGAAGTCACTCATGAATCGTATGCACCATCTTCTCGCACCATCATCACACGTTGTTGTGCATCGCTCTCAATATGACCAAAACCCCAAAGACGGCATTGTATATCCTTAGTCTTACCCGTGGAAGCCATAGAAGATGCACTACGAAAGGGAGCATTGGATGATGGTGGAGGAGCATTTGGAAATCTTGTGGTGGCCTTGGATGTGGTAGTAGTGGAGGCGAATCACGAGGAGGCGCTGATTGTCGGATGTCCAAGTGGATGTGCGACTGCAGAATTATTAGTCCTCCTCCATGGTGTTTGGCGATCCTGCACTTCACGTTCAGCTTTGCAAGCAAGATGAAACAAACGAGTGATAGAATTATATTCCTTATAATCTAATATGTCTGAATGTCCTTGTTTAATCCACCAAAGAAACGCGTGCAAGCATTTGTTCATTAGATTCAACAAGACCACACCTAACCATCCCCGCTTGCAATTCGATAATACTCTTCTACAGAATTTTTCCCTTGCTCTAAGCGTGTCGATTCTTTAGTAAATCACGTTGATAAGTGGGAGGTACAAAGCGAACACGCATAGCAGTTTTAAAGGTCCAAGTACTAGGAATAGTAGTAGGATTTAAACGACAATACTCGACCACCAAAGGGAAGCAAATTTAGTAAATTCACATGTAGCAAAGACTAACACGCATATTCTCGGGATATTTTAAGCATGCAAACGTTGTTCTACTTCCATCTCCCATGTAAGATATGCATCGATTATATTTACCCTCAAAAGATGGAATATTTAATTTAAGCTTTGCAACATGATCATCATCATTACGCATCGGGCGGCGTTGCGGTAGTAATGTCGGGGACGACCAGCAGGTACCTGTGGAGGTTGTTCAACCTCCTCGTCAAACAGATCGTCGTCGGGGTCGTAGTAGTACCCGTCGTCTGTCCCCAATGTCGCAGCAGCAGCCGCGGCGGAAGTCTGAGGAACGTCAGTCGCAGCAGGAGCCGCCGGGGGTGCGGCGGCAGCCGTACCAGCAGTCCGAGCCGTGATCGGAATGCGCCGTGCGCCATGTGTGGGTGCCGGTGCGGGCAATCGGTTCAGAAGCTCCTTGAACCGAACGTCAAGCTTGGCGTTGAAGGATTTCTCGAGTCCATCGATCTTGTCCACGGCGTTGGTGAGCTTGGTGTCAAACTCCCCTAGGCGCGTGTCCACGTCTTCAGCGCGACTGACCAGGAGCGCGGAGAAGTGGGCGTGTAGTTCTTCGTTCGTCATGGTGGCAGGGTTCCGCGAAGTATCTGTCATGGTTAGTCCTTAAAAGCACGGTATATACTACGGGAATATGGTGGAAGTCACGTAATCCGTCAAGCAATATCTGAAGCTCTTACAAGTTCTTACCAAACAGCAGAAAAGGCGATGTGCAACCACGAGGATCGGGGTCCAGAGATTGAACCAAGCGATTAGGAGTCGAAACACCGCGTGGAGAGAGTATCTGTGGAGCTCGGGAAGGCTTAGCAAAGGGTTAGCAATTATCAAAACAATGATGCAAAAGTTGAAAGAATGCTCAACGACGATCAGTCTTTGGTCCTAGGCTAGACCGTACTAGAGACGCGAGCCTAGATCACCAACGATGTCACGACGCAACACAACAAGCACTGTATGATGATATAGCACCCTGAAAAGCGATCCGAGATGCAGAAAATTACTAGGATGGCGAGTGTCTAGAACTGATCTACGGGGTCTAAAAAGAGGTTAGCCCCCAAAATTTTTTTCGAAATTTTTTATTTTGCTCCGGAAAGCGCGCAGGCGCCAAAAAAATATCGCTATAACGGCCGATGGAGAAAAGTGATCCCCAAAGCCGAAAACCAGTATAGCCAGAAAATTTTTTCGGAGGCGGTTCCAGAAAAAAAAAATTTCGGAGGCGGTTCCAGAATTTTTTTTTTTTTTTTTTTGCTCTCCTTCTGGACTTACGACCGGACTCTTAGCTCGACACGGACTTTAGCTGAACACGGAAGCAACAAAGAAGGAAAGTCAAAAGAAATAACTAGGAAATAATGACTCAACTCGGACTCGTGCCGCGGCAGGAAAGGTGATCGGATCCGTGTCGCGGTAGGAAGGCGGTGGCGGAGTGTTAGGGTTTATGGTGGTGGTATATGGCGGAATATGGTGGTGGTGATCGGCGTATGTGGTGACTAGTATGATTAGAACTCGAAACTCTAAGGACGAGACACTAAGACCAACAACTCGACGCGACGATGTAGACACAAATTCAACAATGCAAAACCGAAAAGATAATGCGAGGCGAGATTGGTTATGGGATGGATCTAAATTCTAACTGTTTTTGGCTTTTTCGTGGGTTATAGGTAAAACAGATCTAATCTACGAAAAACAAGAAAATCTCACGAGCAACCGAGCTCGATACCACTTGATAGGGCAAAGGTGTCCGATCTTTCGATGAGATGACGATAATCGATTTGGTGGAGTTCGGCTTGACGATCCGACTACACGCGAGCACGGCGCCAATGCAATCGCTAGGCCAATCTCACGGAGGTTACCGATCCTGCGTGAACACGATCACCGACCAGTGAGGGTCTTAATTCCTACCAAATCGAGAACAAGTAAGAACCAATATTGCAATCAAGATATTGCGGATTAAGAGGAAAGCTTTATTGAAAGAGGTGGGATCTGAATAGGTGCAGTACAAGAGGCCTCTGCGACGCTTCGAGCCTTGGCGAAGGTTGACTATGGCTAACTTAATGTCTAAACAAAATCCGAGTCTAAAGGTTCGCTATGGGGCGATGAAGGAAAAGGTGGGTTTCGCCAGCCATGGAAGTGGTGGCGAATCCAACCCTAAAAGTCCTTTTCCTCAAATACGGACTCTAAAAAGTGGCTAATAAAAAACCTGCGAAAATTACATGGGCCTGGCCCAAAATAAAGGTGTCGCAGCACCATATTATGCTATGGACGAATTCGTAAAGTATTGATCTTGAATATTTCGTCCAAGCCTTCTTTCTTCATTATGGTGGCCTCAAAGTTCTGAAATCTTCATCCGTGGCCTTCTCTTGGATCATCACATGCTTGCTGCCATCTCCATGCATGGCCATGCTCCAATGCTTGTCCCTCTCATTCATGCTTGGTCCATCATTCCTAAGAGTAAGAAATGTATCCGATTTAAAAGATCATATTCTCATGTATGTAAGGAATAGTTCCAAGAAACGAAAGTACCTGATAGTTAAGTTGTTTAGCACGAGATCTTGTGATGGGTCCTTGTATGTGTGTTGCTGTAGGTACAACGGTTGTATCAATAGTAGGGATGTCCACATCATTATGTCAACAACCTCATGATGGAAGAACAACAGCCTCTCTTGTGCGAGGAATTCCGTCAGCTCAACCTTGAAATTGTGGAACAAGGGTATCTCCTGAACCTTCTGGCTACTCCTCTCTTGGAAGAAAAGGTTCGCTCCTTTCAGTGGTGATCCGCACACCAAAAGATCATCTCGGACTTGACTTCAAGTATGAGTCCTTCCACGTCGATGATCAAGGCACGCTTTTCTTTGAACACCGGATGTTTGTTCGAACTACGGGTTTGAGAGAGCAAGTTCTCAAGGAGGTGCATGATTCTGTTCTTTCTATCCACCTGGCAGACAAAGATGTACATGGACTTGAAAACACAATATTGGTGGCGGATTGAAACGATATTGTGCCAAGTATGTCTCGAGTGTGATGTCTCGCAGAGTGAAAGCTGCCCACCAAAACCTTCGGTCTTCTGACCATTGAAACCCCGGAATGGAAATGGGAGAAAGTAGAGATGGACTTCATCACTGGTTTTCCAAGGTCGCAGAAGGGCAACAATGCAATCTTTGTTGTCATTGACAGCTTTCTAAAGTGGCTCACTTCTTCCCGTCAAGGAAACAATTTCGGAATTGATTGGTGAGCTCTATATCAATGAATTGTCTCTCCGTATGGGGTTCCGCTTGAGATCGAGGCCGACTGGGAGCATCTTCACTTCCAAGTTGGGAAAGTTTCCAAAATGCTTTGGGAACAAAATTGAACTTCAGACAACTTACCACCCTCGATCGCAAGGACAAGTTGAAAGGATCAATCGATTCGGAGGATATGCTTCGTGCTTGCGTCATCTCTTTTGGCATGAAGTGGGAAGAATGTCTTCCTTATGCTGAATTCTCTTACAACAACAGCTTCCAGAAAAGTCTAAAGATGGCACCATTTGAGGCTCTCTATGGCCGCAAATGCAGAACTCCGATTGGTTGGTCGGGTGCAGGAGAAAGAATATGGTTTGGCCCTGACATTGTAACTCAAGCGGAGGAGAAGGTGCACATCATTCTTGAAAATCTGAGGATTGCTCAAAGTCGCCAGAAGAGCAATTATGACAGAAAGCACACGGACATGGAGTATGTCCCTGGTGATCTCGTTTACCTTCGTGTCACTCCCATGAGAGGCACACACCGTTTTGGTATCAAAGGAAAGCTGGCTCCTAGATACATCGGTCCATTCAAAATTCGTGGAAGAAGAGGAGAAGTTGCTTATGCTCTTGAGCTCCCGGAAAAACTCAAGGTCCATGATGTTTCACATCTCTCAACTCAAGAAGTGCTTCAAGGATCCCGACAGGACCGTGGATCATGAGCTTATCAATCTCCAAGAAGACCTGTCTTATCAAGAACACCCCACAAAAATCCTTGATATCGCAGAAAGAAGGACTCGCAACAAGTCCATCAATTTCTGCAAGGTGCAGTGGTCGCACCATTCTGTTGACGAAGCCACTTGGGAACGTGAAGATGAGCTCCGTGCCAACTATCCTACCCTCTTTGAGTCTTCTTCTTCTTCCTAGAATCTCGGGGCGAGATTCCTGTTTAGTGGGGGAGAGTTGTAGCATCCCAATTGTCTAACAATTGTAATGCTACTTGGTCTAGTAATATAATGGCTACTTCCTATATATAATTGTTGCATCATCATTATATCATGCTCATGCCATCATGCCACCTTGCATTTGAGCATCATATAAAACCCTTTTTGTGTTGGTTCTTCTCTCATATGCATTGTAAATTGTATTTGCCTCTTGATATTGTATTTGGTTCTTGATATATTGTTTAAATGCCCAAGTTGAGTTGGGGGCATATCTTTTATTGACTCCACCACCTTTCTTGTCATCACCCCATCATTCCACCATTCCACCATATATGAGCATTGCAACTTATTTGGTTTTACCTCTAGCTCATGTGGGTTGGGATGGATCCAATTCTATTTCCACATGCTCTCATCTTAGCATCATGTGGTTTTCACATTATTGATATGTGGAGAGCCACATGGTCACCTTCGCATGCTATGTTGTAGATTTGCCTCTACTAGCTTCTATGTGGGAATTATTCTATATGTGTACATGCATGAAGCTATAATTTAGCCATGTGATGATCTAGTGGAGAAACACACACTAGTATGGTCATATAGCTCCATATATGTGCATAGGTTCAATATTTCCATATTGCATGGTAGTATTCAAATTTGAGTGCATGCATGATATAAATACCCATGTGTATTTCTAGTTGTTTTCACAATTAGCAAGGTGGCATTTAATGCTTATGCATGGCCCATGCAAGCTTGCACCATCCTCCTTCTATTAAGTTTCCTTTTAAATTTGTGAGATGCTTGGTGATTTAAATTCACTCAAGTTTGCTCAAATTTAATTGCAATCTCAATAGACCATCTATTGTCCCATCTATGTTCCTTTTGGTTTCCACTTGTTCTTGATATCCTTTGTATCTTATCAAGAGTTTGTTTAAATCAATAAAACAAAAAAATAAATAAACGAAAAGAAATAAAAGAAACCTAAACTATCCTTCCCATCTAATCTAAACCCTAATCCCTAGTCCCACCCCCTCTCTCGGCCTCTCTCCTCTCCCTTACATGCTGGACCACCTGGCCACACCCCAGCTACCCTCCCCAACCCTAGCACCAACCCTAACCCGAGCCCCTCTAGCTCCAACCCTAGCTACACCCGACCCTAGCTCCATGTCACTCCCCTCCCTCTCTCCAGCTCTCTCTCTCTGCCCCAGCAGCCCCACCCGAGCCTCCCCTTCTCCTCTCTCTGGTCCCATGCGCCTGGCCCCAGCTGCAGCCCTGCCCGAGCCGGACGAGCACGTGAGGAGGAGAGGCAGAAAAGGTGGCCGAAGCCACCTCTATCTTCACCACCTCCCCACGGCACCCCTCTCCTCTCCCGTCCCTATCTACTCCCTCTCTCTCGCCTGCTGCCTCCCCCAGATCTACCCCAGGGCGCCTGCCGCTCCTCCCCTCCCTCTCCACCGACGCCACCCTCTCTAGCCGGCCACCGCCAGTACGTCGTCGCCTCGTCGATCCGGCCGTCAAGCTCGACGTGGAGGTGGTCTGGGAGGACGAGGAGGCCTCTCTGCTTCGACCAGTACCTGTCGCGAAGGAGGAGAAGGACCAGCGCCGGAGTTCCCCGACAAGCCGACGCCAAACACTAACGCTGGTGGACGTCTGCATCCTCGCCGCTGCGACGCTCCCCAAGCCGATCAAACACCACCAACATCCTCACGGTGAGCCAACCTCCCTCCTAGACATCCTCACGGCCACCGTCGTTTCCTGGACACGCCGGTCGTTGTGCCGAGCACCCTCGGAGCACCGACGAGCGCGCGCGTCTGCTCGCTCCCACGTCGCGCAAAACCCTACCTAGCCGCGTTACCCTCTCCTGTCAACTACCCCCGCCTAGCCCAGTGGTCGCCGCGTCTGCGCGCGCGCCCCAGGTCCTGGGTTCGAACCCCGCCTCGCCGCGCCGTTCTCTGTCGTTCCGTCAGATGCAGAGAAGAACAACAGTACAGGGGCCTGTGGTAGCTTTGCATTTAGCCCCTTCTTTTTATTTTGGCCTCAACCCGCGCTCCTAGAGGTCCCACTAGTCAGTCTCCGTGGCCGTGCCGTCTCCCGAAAACCCCTGGCCTCTTTTAACCTCAACCCGCGCCCCGCTTCACCTTTCAGCCATGGCGGTTCACCTTGTCACGTGGACCCCGTGGCCGCTGGTCCCACATGTCATTCACAGAGTCTAGTAAGCGCCGCAGTGAGAAAACCTGTTCTGCCACTGTGTCGCCCAGTCAGCAGCTGGCCCACTTGTCTGTGACTGTGGCTAGGACCGGGCTGGGTGACAAAAGTAATTCTGATTTCTGTTTTGATTCAAATCTTTTAAAAATTATTTCAAATTCAAATTCAAATCAGTTTTATAATAACTTTTAAAATACAAATCCAAATAATACAAATGATATATGTTTTGAGATTAGAAAAATGTGAGGAATTCAAATATGCTATCCAAAATATATTTTGAACACTTAAAATTTCAAGTTGATTTAAATTACAATAAAATGCCCTTTTTCCTTAATCAATTAATAACTTTTGTTTTATAACTCCAAATTTGACAAATGATATGTCTAAAATGATTAGCTCGACGAGACCTTTCTGTTTACGCATTCCATGTTCTGAATTGCAGCATGCATCATATAAATTTAAAGTATACAGCAACTAATATGAGGTTAAAATGTGACCAAAATTCAATAAAAGGCTTTAATCTTGTATTGCACATCTCACCCATGCCATGCTACTTTATTGCCATGCAAATTGTGCATCATTCATCATGGCATGATTGTTTGCTTGTCGCATTTTATTCCTATGCTTGTGCACTTTATTTATGTTGGCCCTTGTTTGTTTGGTTCTTCTTCGAATAGACGTTGAGCAGGGGATATATCAAGAAACCCAGGAGCACTACCCAGATCCTTCTCTCGCTTCAACTGAGCTGCCAGGCAAGCACTACCACATGCTTGCATACATATAGTACCTATTGCCTCTATCTTATTCTTGCATCATTGAGTCGCGATTGCATTAAACTGAATCCCAAGTATTGCATAGTCTTTACTTTTAAACCCCACCGAATCTTGTTCCTCCATCCCATGAGCCATTACTACAGGAGTTGTTTGAGCCATGCGAGTCGTAGAACAGCATGTGTAGGGTATGTGAGCGTCTGATGGATAACGAGGTACCTATACAACTTAAACTGAGTAGTAATGGGATAACTAATGAAAGTGGCACCGGTGAGCAATATCTGCTATTTGGTTTTTCATGCTCACTTGTGTCCCGTAGGACCCCGAGTACTTGATTCCTGTTCCTTGAATATTCGCGCTATCCACATCCGGGAGGCTTATGGGACCCCCCTGAGCAGAGCTTGATTCATTCTTATTTCTTGGGGCCACAAACTAGTTTGAGGTTTTATTTACTATCCTGTACTTATGCCATGCTTTACTGCTTAATTTAAGTTGTGCGCACTTTGTCTTGTTAGGATCGGGACACGATTTCATGTCGACAAGCCCAGTCACACTTTGGGTTCCCAGTGTTTCTGACCGTCCACCCAAACCTTGAGTCCGTCTGAGTCACTAACCGTTATGGGTAGCTTAATGGGGTGGCCCTGAAATATTTGTAAATCGGTGATTGCTTTATCGTGAATGCCTCGTTGGGTTTTGATTTGGTTATTCAGGAGTTGATCAGTGTGTGTGTTGCTATTTGTGCACCCTAGGTAAAACTTTCAAAGCCGTGTCCGCGGTTATGGACGACATGGAGCCGGTTTCTCGATCATAGACAAGTATAACTAAAGTACCACTTTTAATTTGACTAAATGGCGACTAGTAAATGGTGCAACACTCGGGAATGGATAATAAGACCGCCAACGGATGGGGGTTGTTCGTCCGCTTCCTCGTTGGTAGCGAGGAGGATGGATCTGTTAATATTCTGTTATAATCTGTTGTTATTAATTCACGGACATCCGTCTCATCTTTGGTTAGCGGATGGTTAGCGTATCTATAGAATTGCTAGGTATTATCTTTTGCTGCAATTCGTCACCCAGGTTGTGTCCTTTAGAGGCATAAAGACTTGCGAGTACCCTAGGGTCTCACACGATAAATTATTTGATTCGGATGAACAGGTGCACTCACAAGATGGATCTTGGGTGGAGGAGGCAGACGATGTGGACAACGATCATTCGGTGTAGAGATTCCGGAACGGATCCGTGATATCTGTGGCGGATGTGTTTATTTATGGGGCATCTTATGCCGATTTGCTTCTTATCCGTACTCGGATCTTGTTTGCCGCTTCACTTTGATACTCTGATGTTTGATGTATGAGGAGATATCCTAAACTATTATATCTATCTAGGACATTTGGATCTTGCCGTATGGCGTTGCAATATTTCTATTTCTTTTAGATGGAATGGCTCTGAGGACTGTTGTATGGTGGCTTGCATACATACTCATTTGTGTATGTAGTTGATCCCTTCGCCTGCCGATTACGCCGCCCGTTCTTGTCCCGATGTTTGGAAATGGTTAGGACGGCCGAAAGGTCTACCTGTGAGTGGAATTTGGGCCCCATCGTACTATTTTAACCATTTCCGCTCATCCAGGCTTCTAACTAGGAGCGTAATTCACCGAGGTAGTTACAACATCCTTCTTGGTAAGCTCATTCAGCGGCGCGGCAATTGATCCAAAGTCTTTGACAAAGCGCCTATAAAAACCAGCGAGGCCAAGAAAACTCCTCACTTGTGTGACCGTCTTGGGCTGTGGCCAATTCTCAATAGCTTTAATCTTGGTTGGATCCACTTCAATACCCTGTGATGTAACAACATAGCCAAGAAACACAACTCGATTGGTGCAAAAGGTGCACTTCTCAAGGTTACCAAACAAACGTGCATCACGTAAAGCATTGAAAACAGCACATAAATGGTCCAAATGATCCGCTAAAGATTTTCTATAAATCAGAATATCATCAAAGTAGACTACCACAAAACGTCCAATGAAAGCACGTAAAACTTCGTTCATTAATCTCATGAAAGTGCTAGGTGCATGAGTTAAACCAAACGGCATTACTAACCACTCATATAAACCGAACTTAGTTTTAAATGTTGTTTTCCATTCATCTCCTAATTTCATACGAATCTGGTGGTAACCACTACGCAAATCAACTTTAGAAAACATGGTAGAGCCACTCAATTTATCAAGCATGTCAGCTAAACGTGGAATAGGATGACGATATCGAATAGTAATATTATTGATAGCTCTATAATCAGTACACATGCGCGAAGAACCATCTTTCTTAGGTACCAAAATAATAGGAACAACACAGGGGCTAAGGGACTCACGAATATGATCTCTGTCGAGTAGTTTCTGAATTTGGCGTTGTATCTCCTTTGTCTCCTCTGGATTGGTTCTATATGGCCGCGGTTGGGCAACGTGGAACTAGGAATTAGATCAATTTGTTGCTCAATTCCTCTAATAGGAGGTAGTCCTGATGGCAGCTCAGCGGGAAAGACGTCCTCATATTCCTGCAAAAGGTTAGCAATAGCGGGTGGCAGAGAAGGAGGCATATCCTCAAATGAAAACAAAACCTCTTTGCAGACAATTGCATAACATTGAGTATTGTTTACATCTAGTTCAACAATATCAATTTTATTTGCAAGCATACATGGACTCTTCAAGCAATTTATAGCATGTGTAGAATCAGATTTAGTGTTCTTTGGTGGTATAAAATCTGCAGCAACAATCTGATTCTCACTTTTATTTTTCTCCTTAGTTTTAGCTCCACTAGCTCTAGCAAGATCATCTTTTAAAATATGTTCGGGAGTCATAGGTTTTAGACCAATTTTCTTTCCATCATGCATAAGAGAATAGTGATTAGTTTTGCCATTATGAACAGATTCTCTATCAAATTGCCATGGTCTACCAAGTAACAAAGAACAAGCTTGCATAGGTACAACATCACAATCAACAAAATCAGAATATGTACCAATAGTAAAATGCACGCGTACCGTTCTTGTTACCTTGATCTTGCGAGAACTCTCAAACCATTGGATGTAATATGAATGTGGGCGTTGTCTTGTTGGAAGCGCAAGCTTCTCTACCATGTCAACAATGGCCAAATTATTACAACTCCCTCCATCAATGATGATCCGTATAGCTCTTTCCTTGACAAAACCACGTGTTTGGAACAGGTTGTGGCGTTGATCTTGCTCAGATTTGCTCAATTAAACACTCAACACACGTTGTGTAATTAAGCTCTTGTATTGATCAGCAGCTTCAGCTCCCATTACCTCTGTGATGGAGGGGTTAACCTCTTGGGTGCCCGATCTTCACGGATCTCGTGGTCAAATCGATGGGAAAGCGAGGGGAAAGGGAGAAGGTAGCGGAAGCGAACACACACCTCGCGAAGAACACGATGAACACACGCAAAACTCACACGATACAAGGCCGATTGCTCCCGAACGGCGGCCACCGGTCCGATAGAATCCTCGCAATGAAAGGTCGGTCAACCTGCTCCCTCAAATCCACATCGGAGAGGGAAGAACACCTTGGGGAGGGTCTTTACAACTTGGAGACGAGACATGAACTCCAAGGCCTTGTTCAACGATGGATGCGTGATGCAAAGTCCAATCGAGGTTGGTGACGATAGTCGGTCCCCTTGGTAAAGGGGATGAGGCAAAACTAGAGATTCCACAATGGGGGTTGTCTTTAGTCTATCATCTATGCCTAAGGGGTACATGAGGGGCAGGGGCTCTATTTATAGGCCAACCACTAAGCAAGGGCAGTTTGGGGATAAACTAGGCGAATAGGTAAGTAAAAGGGGGATATATGGGCTGTGGCCCAACAGGTGCGCGCAGGCACAAATATGACCGGTAGTACCGGACTTGGGACCGGTAGTACCGGTCATCACCGGTATTACCGCTCTGGGACCGGTAGTACCACTTGCGGGCGGTAGTACCGCAAGCCAGTACCGGGGCATCCAGTGGTGATGGTGCAGGCTTCAGTACCGAGCGGTAGTAGGGGCGGTAGTACCGCTGACTGGTAGTACCGGTTCCGACGAACGGTAGTACCGCTTGGACCTGGCAGCTTCCGACCTGTCTTCTTCCGTCTCCTCTTCCAAGCCTCCGTCTTGTCGGGCTTGATGTTCCGGGCTTCCTCCCTTGCCTCCGTACTGGTCGATGTGAACCTATCATGCATATGTGACGGAGTATGAAGTAGCATACCATTCAATAGGGTAGGAAGTGGGCTCGCATAGAGGAACGGATTCACCTTTGGAGTCCATGACGACTTGGCATAAGTTGGAGACCTTGATGTAGTAACGACCGTAGGTCGGGTTGCATCATCTCCCCCCCTTCAAAAAGAGTCGTCCTCGACTCTACATGCTCATCACAAAGTAGAAGCGGTCAAGAGACCTTCTTGATCCTAGGGTTCACCTTATAGTCGTCCTCGGGAAGATTGACTTGACAACACTTCAATGTTCCTTCACCTTCCTTGAAGCCTACAAAGCTCACAACAAAAGCAAAGCAACACTCAAAGCGTAGCCAATTCATGAAGATTATAGCAGGAGTCCTCAAGTAGAAGGAAGTCACCTTAGCTTGTAGAGATAGCTCGATGAAGGGTAGCCATAGGTAACTCTCTTCGGTTCTTCTTGTCAACATATAGTCCATAGAGGTTGACGTGTATGCATGTGTACCTTCATACAACAAAGACCAAGCAACATATGTTTGTGTGTGATAGAGGAGCATGTCATTTGTGGCATGTCCGTTCTTGTTCACAACACGATTAACACAACTCAAGTATAGCAAAAAGAATGCATATGCATGGTCAAGGTGCATGGAAATCGTTTGAACATCATCCAAATGTGGAAACGCAAAAACTCCATATAAGATAGTAGTGGGGCACTAAAAGCAATCGAATAGCAATTTGATCAACATATTTGATGCCAAGTTAGGAGAATTTGGCAAAAACACAAAAGGAATAATATCCAAAGCAACATCATTATGTGTGCAAACCAACCATTGGAAAGAGAAATTGTTCGACATGTTGGATGTCACACACAAATCATCGAAAGCAAATATCATGGGAAAATGAGTATCCCAAGCGGAAGCCAAAGTAACGTGTTTGCAAACAAACCAAATGAAAGAGCAAGTCGTCCTTATGTTTGTTGCAACAACAAGACGAGATTCTTGGAAGCTCTCATGACAATACATGTTCTTAAAGGAATTGTGGTTGCACACAAAACATCGGAAAGGTAAATTGTTCAACATTTTTGTTGCAACACACAAAGCATCATTATCTAAAGGCAAAGAAACATGCATGTCACAAAGGGAAGATAATACCATTAACATGCTTGCAAGCAAACCATAGGATAGAACAATTTGTCAACATGAAAGATGCAAAGCATGCAAAAGGTATCAGAGCTGGGTTCGATCTTGAACTCACTTGTTGGATGCTCTCAAGAGCTCTTTTTGTCAACTCGTGCTCAACCGAGGTTGACATTCTCGTGCGGGTACCTACACACATCATATGTAAAAGGAAGAACGTGTGCGCATGGTAGAGATACACATCATCCATCATGACGTATCTCTTCTTGTGCACATCACCATTAATGTCAATCAAGTATGAAATAGATGCATGGTGAGTATGCAAGTGGGGAACATGCTTATCATGGCAATCATCAAAATCTCCAAAATTGAGAAAGCTATGGGGGCCATCTCATTAGAACGCACATGATCAATATTGTTGCAAGCAAAACAAGTGAAATAGCAAGCATTCATCTTATCGCAAGCAACGGGAGAAATTGAATGACTAGCATGACAAGACAAGTCCGAAGCAATTGGAGGATACACACAAGATGCATAGCATGGCATGTTTATGGCAATGATATCGCAATCAAACAATTCCACATGATCAATATTATGCAAAGGCAAATCATCACATGGGAAAGTGGATGAAGCATATGTAATGTCACAAGTATCATCCATAGCATGCATATCCTCACAATTCATCATGTCCACTAGTGGGATCATGGCATCATCAACACCCTTGTTGTTACCTTGTTCATACCTCTCATATGAAGTGGGTGTTGTGGAAGTAGTGGCCTCCTTGTGGACGACTTTGTCTTCTTGATGTATCCATGGCGTAGCATAATCTTCATGCACCATGTACATCTTCTCCAATTGAGGCATCATTGCTTCATGATTTGGCGCGTCTTCCTCCATGGAACCTAGCACAACACAAGAGAACACACTAGAGGTAGAGGGTAAGTTGTTAGAATTCTAAATGGTCTCACTTGACCTATCAACTACCACTCTCAACTCACTCGGTGTATCACTCATGCCCTCCAAGTGGAAGCACTCAATCTCACATAAGGTGGAGTCACTCATCTCACTCTTGTTCTCACTCAAGTGGGCTAAGTGGCTCTCATACTCACATGGG
Organism: Avena longiglumis; assembly: GCA_030063025.1. Lineage (NCBI taxonomy): Eukaryota > Viridiplantae > Streptophyta > Magnoliopsida > Poales > Poaceae > Avena > Avena longiglumis. Next base: position 341,457,509 of record CP125976.1, on the reverse strand, counting down.
ATTCGTACCACATCATCACTCAAGCATATAGGGATAGACTCGGTTTCCTCAACTCCTTGCGCCTCCTTTGGTGTAGGGAAAATCCCATGCTCACCATTCGTGACCTTGTCGCCTTCAAGGTTGGATGCCATAAGATGGGCATCATTGCTAGCCTCCATGGTCGAAGGGAAAATCCCATGCTCGACCGTCTTGTGGCCATCTTGTAGTAGTGGTGGAGGTAGGCTCATGCTATCCAACTTGGCGAAGTAGAGGTCTTCATTTTCCTCGTTCATGAGGTCTTCGAATGCAAGCGTAGTCGTTGAAGCTTGAGGGCGTGGACGAAGGCTTGCTCTTGGTGCCATTTTGGTGGTGGCACAAGAAGTTGAAGGTGCCTTGTGATGGTGTCGACGGAGGTCATTGGCGTGCCTTGCCGATGGTTGATGTAGGTGGCGCACTTGGTCATCCATATGACGCTCACGACCCATGGCCCTTGACCTTGGCACTCTTCCTTGTAAGTTTTTCTAATGAGCGCAAAGCATCATTAGTCTTGGCGACCATCCTCATGTTTTTGTCGAAGTCGTTGTCCATGTCCTTCTTGAAGTTGTGGAGGTCGCTTTGGAACTTGTCCATTTGATGATGGACCTTGGCGCACTCGAGTTGGAGGCTCCGTCTTGGTCGGTGAGACGTGAGGAGCTTCGCGTTGTCGTTCTTGAAGTCGTCCATGCTTGGGGAGTCATTGTTGTTGTAGCACTCCATGTCACCCAAGCATGTGGAGCCATTGTTGGTGTAGTGCTCCATCATGTTATCCATGCTTGTGGAGACATAGGCATGGTGGCTCATCGTGGATTCTTCATAGAAATCATCCTCGATTCCGGAGTCCCTAGACATGATTCACAAGACCAAGCGGTGTATATGGAAGTGGTAGAGGGTGTTAGGGATACAACGTCGAACCTTACTTTACCTTGGAAGATCGTATCGTGCAAGTGGCCACACTTGAGAGCAATAAACCAAGCAAAGTGAAGTTCACGCGGAACACCAAAACCAACTACTAACCAAAAAACACACACACACAAGGCCTATGGTGGAGGTATGGAAAGTGGCATGTCAAGAAACAATCCGAAATCAAGATATTGTAATGGCAAGTAAAGAACCACAATGATCACAAAGAAAACAAGTCAATCCATAAGATAGGAAATATGTACAAGGAAACACACACGGTGGGATAAATGGGACTTGTGCGACGGAGAAAGTGAGCTAAGAACCAAATGATTACCTAGCGAAGACTATAAGCTCGTGTCACACAAGTACAAGGAGAGACGCTAGTTCGATTGCACAAAATTGGTGGGCTACAAGATATGCACAATAAGTACCACCTATATGATGTTCATCGAGCTTGCGCTTCCTATTATATGAGGCACATGTACATCTCTTTCTTTTCTTTTTATTTTTCTTTTTCTATATTTTTTTTCTCTTTTTGTATCACTCTTTTATTTTCTTTTTCTTTTCACTTGCCTCTTCCTTGTGCCAACAACAATACAAGATAACTATATGAGATAGCGCTCACAATGTTTGCTCGGAATCTACAAGGTATCAAATGTGCATAGCCCAAGCAATCATAAGAGTAACTAGTCTCAATAGGTGTTTGTTGCTCGCAAAGATAGTGGGGTTCACAAAGGAATGCAAGTGGGGAGAAGTCGCGAGATGTTTGTCGATGAAAGAGTCTTGTTTCTTGGCGCCTCTTGATGCATATGATGTTTGGACGCCACTCTTGTTTGGATAGGAGTTGGAGCTTGGCGCCTTGGCGGTGATGAAGCTTGGCGCCTTGGAGATGGTAGAGCTTGACGCCTTGAAGGTGATGGAGCTTGGTGCCTTGGAGATGGTGGCTCTTGACGCCATCTAGGTGGTGGCACATGTCGCCTTGGAGGTGGATCATCGAAGTAGGTGGTGCCCTTTGGTGTGGCACGCTTGGCCTTGAAGGTCATGGAATCTTGATGATGCGCCTCCTCTTGCTTGGTGTAGTAGGCTTCCATCTCCACACGGTGGAGGAATTCTTCATGGCTCATGGAGGAGCCATCAAAGTCGATGAAGTTCTCCGTGTCCTCCAAGAACATATGTTAACATATGCCTTTGGGACAGTGAGAGTGTAAGGCCAAATACAAAAGTTAACGTAGTAGCAAAGAAAGGGAGAAAAAGAGAAAGAATAAAAAAAGGAACAAAAGAAAAATAGAAAAAAGATACATAGTCTCCCAATACAAAGAGAATACCAAGCTTGTAAGCCAACAAGAGAGAGGAAAAGAGCGCACCAAGGCAAGTGCACAAATCCGTTGCTTATCCTCTTTTGGCAAACGAGTTGTGGTCTCTCCTTGCGTTCGCACGACAACCGAGCGTAGTCTTCGTTAGGACCTTTTGTGCTCATTTTCATAGTCGTGCTAACCCCTTTTTTCTCCACGTGTGTGTTTTCCGTGTTTTTTTAGATCGTATCCTTTTGCTTTTGATCTTTGGTTCTTTACCACGTAGAACAATAACCTTTTGGCTTGGATCGTTTCGTTTGGTTTTCCACAATCCTAATCTTCCACCAAAAGCTTTTGAGAGTTGTAGCATAGTTGTGTGTGAGTTTCTTTGCCATTTCACTTTGCACGCGGTTCGGTCATTTGTGTGGCAATTGGTTTGATATAATATCCAAGGTGAGGTAAAAGGCTTACTCTCCGTACCCTTACTCTCCATATACAACCCTTGTCGGCTTTGCATCATGGACAGGAATGGCGAGCCGTCCCAACCACCACCTCCGGAGGATGACACACAATTCATGACAAGATGGGACCATTGGAAGGTCCGAGGAGAATTCAACTACCGTTGTGAAGCTCTCGAGCGGCGCCAAGATGAACAATTTAGCGAGGCCCGTGTGGAATTCAAGAACATCGACAACCGCTTCGAAGAAGTCCGTGGCCAAATGCATGCCATGCAACACAACCTCGGTCATCAAAATGAAGCTCTTGGTAGTGCACTCGCCTCAACGGATGAGAAGCTTCAACGCCTCATTGATGGACTAGCAAGGCCACGCTCGCGCGAATCAAGCTCATCTCGGCACTCCTCAAGTGAATCAAGTGCACCTCGCCGTCACGCTTCAAGGCACCGGGATGGACCCGTTCTTCAATCCATGAGCTCTTCTCAAGAGGTACCATCTCCGCGACATGCCGCAACGTCAAGCTATGATGGTGAACTCTCCGCAAGACCTCCAAGACGTGAAGCGAACCGGCCACAACCAAGGGCACTTGTGATTCAACAAGAGCAACCTCGCATGGACCACCAAGCCCTTCGCCGTCGACATGTCCTTTCAACAACAAGTGAAGCACCCTAATAGGACGAACAAGATCACCGTCGACGTGAAGCGCTCGAAGATCCTCCAAGGCGCCATCATCAACATGATCGGCAACGTCGGCAACATGATGGTCATGACGAGCCTCCCCTACACCAAGAAGAAGAAGAGCAGCCCATTGCGCATGCGGCTCGACGTCCTCCTCGCCACATGGCGCAAGCCAATGCTCCTCGGCATCAACCACGGCAAGAACAAGATCAAGCTCCCCAAGCTCGTCGTAAGGATGCACAACCTCCTCCTCGTCCTCAACCGCGACAAGAACAACACGAGCAAGCTCCCCAAGCTCGTCGTCAAAACCAAGTTCCACCACCAAACGCGGATCCTCAATAACCGCAAGAGCAACGCAACCATCACCAAGCAATACATGAGAGCTCGGACGATGATGATGACCGCTCAAATCATGGCAACCGCCACAACCGGAACCGCAATGGAGAAGAAACTTTCGGCAAGATCAAGTTCACCATGCCCAAGTTCACCGGTTCTAATGAACCCGAGGAATATCTCTCGTGGGAACTCAAGGTCGACAAGATCTTCCGCATGCACAACTATAGCAATGAGAAGATGATGGCCATGGCATCCCTCGAGTTTGATGAGTATGCCAACCTTTGGTGGGAACAAGTCCAACTCGCTCGCGAAGCTAAAGAAGAGCCTCCAATCGCAACTTGGCAAGATATGAAGGCTCATATGAGATCCCGCTTTGTTCCTTCGCACTACACGCGTGACCTCTTCAACAAGATTCAAACGCTTAGTCAAGGGACAAAGACCGTGGAAGAGTACTTCAAGCAAATGGAGCTCAACATGATTCGTGCCAACATTGAAGAGCGAGATGAACAAACAATGGCACGCTTCCTCAATGGCTTGAACCATCCCATCAAGCGCATCACCGAATTCCAAAAGTACAACAACATGGTTGAGCTTGTGCACATCGCATCGAAGGCCGTGCGTCAAGTGCAAGAGGACATCAAGTACAACAAGCCAAAGACGTACTTCACCTTCAAGCAAGCACCAACCACTACTCCAACAACACCAAGTGGAGGCTCCTCAAGTACCACCAAGCTTCCCTTCAAGCCAACACTCCCTCAAGGGAAACAGCCCCCAAGTGGCAAACACACAAGGGATGATCAACCATTCAATGGTGAATGCTACAAGTGTGGAGGCAAAGGGCACAAGTCGAACGCATGTGGGAAGAAGAAAGTTTTGTTCATTCATGACAACGGCGATGAAGAATACTTGAGTGAGGAAGAGTTTGATGCAAGGGTCAAGGAAGCCATGGCAAGGCAACATTTGGAAGAGGACCAAGAACTTCTTGTGTGCGCGCATGACGCAAGTCCATCGCTTGTAGTCACAAGGGTCTTGACTACCCAAGTCAATGAGAATGAAGACCAACGCTTGAACATCTTCCAAACTCGTGCCGGCATCAATGGGAAGTCCATCAAAGTTGTCATCGATGGAGGGAGTTGCCACAATCTTGCAAGTATGGAATTGTGTGAGAAACTCAATCTCACCCTCCATCCGCATAAACACCCCTACCATATCCAATGGCTAAGTAACCAAGGATCCATCAAGATCAAGCACACCGTCTCGGTGACGTTCTCAATTGGGCACTACAAGAACACGGTGGAATGTGATGTGGTCCCAATGACGGTTTGCCATATGCTGCTCGGAAGGCCGTGGCAATATGACAAGCGTGCTTTGCATAATGGTCACTCAAACACTTACACCTTCAAATGGCTTGATAAAACTTGTGTGTTGCAACCAATGACTCCTAGCCAAATAATTGCGGACAATGCAAAGGCTTTAGTGAGGGAGCAATACACAAAAACACCTTGTGAGAAGAGTGTTGAGCGAGAGAACCACACCATAGTGAGTGAGAGCTACAAGCCAAACTCGAGTGGAAAAACTAAGAGTGTTCTTCTTGCCACCAAAAGTGAGATGAGAGAAGTGCGGAACAACCCATCCATCTTGCACTATGTCCTTGTATGCAAGGGACTAGCGCAAGGAACTAACGACTTGACAAATTTTCCTCCTTCTTTGATGGCTATTTTGCAGGAATTCCAAGATGTATTTCCCGAAGAGCTTCCTCATGGCCTTCCTCCTCTTCGTGGAATCGAGCACCACATCGACCTCATTCCCGGCGCCCACTCCCAAACCGCTCCGCGTATCGCACAAACCCGGAAGAGACGAAGGAGATCGAACGCCAAATCAACCAACTCGTCTCCAAAGGTTTGATCCAAGTAAGCACTAGCCCAAGCACGGTCCCGAAAATTGATGCGTTATGTGGAACCACTATATTTTCGAAAATTGATCTTGATGGAGGGGTTAACCTCTTGGGTGGCCCGATCTTCACGGATCTAGTGGTCAAATCGATGGGAAAGCGAGGGGAAAGGGAGAAGGTAGCGGAAGCGAACACACACCTCACGAAGAACACGATGAACACACGCAAAACTCACACGATACAAGGCCGATTGCTCCCGAACGGCGGCCACCGGTCCGATAAAAACCTTGCAAGGAAAGATCGGTCAACGTGCTCCCTCAAATCCACATCGGAGAGGGAAGAACACCTTGGGGAGGGTCTTGACAACTTGGATACGAGACACCGAACTCCAAGGCCTTATTCAACGTTGGATGCGTGATGCAAAGTCCAATCGAGGTTGGTGACAATAGTCGGTCCCCTTGGTAAAGGGGATGAGGCAAAACTAGAGATTCCACAATGGGGGTTTTCTTTAGTCTATCATCTATGCCTAAGGGATACATGAGGGGTGGGGGCTCTATTTATAGGCCAACCACTAAACAAGGGTAGTTTGGGGATAAAACTAGGGTTTGGACGAGCTAAAGGGGTACATGGGCCAAAGGCCCAACAGGTGCGCGCAGGCACACAGGACCGGTAGTACCGGACTTGGGTCCGGTAGTACCGGTCAACACCGGTAGTACCGCTCTGGGACCGGTAGTACCGCTTGCGGTCCTGGAGCGTCAGCTGGAGCCGTCTGTAGCGGGCGGTAGTGCCGTAGACTGTTAGTACCGGTTCCAGGTCCGGTAGTACCGCCGGAGACAGAGAGTATTTGGCTTCTGTTGGCGTCGTCTGTTGGTGGCGAGTGATAGTGCCACGGGCGTTAGTACGGCCATGGTCCGTAGTACTGACGACAGAGAGCATTTGGCGATCTGTCTTCTTCCGCCTCCTCTTCCAAGCCTCCGTCTTGTCGGGCTTGATGCTCCGGGCTTCCTCCCTTGCCTCCGTACTTGTCAATGTGAACCTATCATGCATATGTGACGGAGTATGAAGTAGCATACCATTCAATAGGGTAGGAAGGGGGATCGCATAGAGGAATGGATTCACCTTTGGAGTCCATGACGACTTGGCATAAGTTGAAGACCAAGATGTGGTAACGACCGTAGGTCGGGCTACATCAGCTCCCCCCCTTCAAAAAGAGTCGTCCTCGACTCTACATGCTCATCACAAAGTAGAAGCGATCGAGAGACCTTCTTGATCCTGGGGTTCACCATAAAGTCGTCCTCGGGAAGATTGATTTGACAACACTTCAATGTTCCTTCACCTTCCTTGAAGCCTACAAATCTCACAACAAAAGCAAAGCAACACTCAAAGCGTAGCCAATTCATGAAGATTATTGCATGAGTCCTCAAGTAGAAGGAAGTCACCTTAGCTTGTAGAGATAGCTCGATGAAGGGTAGCCATAGGTAACTCTCTTCGGTTCTTCTTGTCAACATATAGTCCATAGAGGTTGACGTGTATGCATTTGTACCTTCATACAACAAAGACCAAGCAACATATGTTCGTGTGTGATAGAGGAGCATGTCATTTGTGGCATGTCCATGCTTGTTCACAACACGATTAGCACAACTCAAGTATAGCAAACGAGATGCATATGCAAGGTCAATGTGCATGGAACTCGTTTGAACATCATCCAAATGTGGAAACTCAAAAACTCCATATAACATAGAAGTGGGGCATTCAAATCATTGGATCCAAATTTGAAACAACATCTTTGATGCAAGAATAGGAGAATTTGGCAAAAACACACAAAGAAGAATGTCCAAAGAAACATCATTATGTGTGCAAACCAACCATTGGAAAGAGAAATTGTTCAACATGTTGGATGTCACACACAAATCATCAAAAGAAAATTTCATGGGAATATGGGTATCCCAAGCGGAATCCAAAGTAACGTGTTTGCAAACAAACCAAATGAAAGAGCAAGTGGTCCTTATGTTTGTTGCAACAACAAGACGAGATTCTTGGAAGTTTTCATGACAATACATGCTCTTAATGGAATTGCGGTTGCACACAAAACACCGGAAAGAGAAAACGGTCAACATTTTTGTTGCAACACACAAAATATCATTATCTAGATGCGAAGAAACATGAATGTCACAAGGGGAGATAATACCATTAACATGCTTGCAATCAAACCATAGGAAAGAGCAATTTGCCAACGTAAAAGATGCAAAGCATGCAAAAGGTATCAGAGCTGGGTTCGATCTTGAACTCACTTGTGGGATGCTCAGAAGAGCTCTTTTTGTCAACTCGTGCTCAACCGAGGTTGACATGATAATGCGGGTACCTACACACATCATATGTAAAAGGAAGAACGTGTGTGCATGGTAGAGATACACATCATCCATCATGACGTATCTCTTCTTGTGCACATCACCATTAATGTCATTCAAGTATGAAATAGATGCATGGTGAGTATGCAAGTGGGGAACATGCTTATCATGGCAATCATCAAAATCTCCAAAAATTGAGAAAGCTATGGGGGCCATCTCATTATAACGCATATGATCAATATTGTTGCAAGCAAAACAAGTGAAATAGCAAGCATTCATCTTATCGCAAGCAACGGGAGAAATTGAATGACTAGCATGACAAGGCAAGTCCAAAGCAATTGGAGGATACACACAAGATGCATAGCATGGCATGTTTATGGCAATGATATCGCAATCAAACAATTCCACATGATCAATATTATGCAAAGGCAAAGCATCACATGGGAATATGGATGAAGCATAAGTAATGTCACAAGTATCATCCATAACATGCATATCCTCACAATTCATCATGTCCACTAGTGGGATCATGGCATCATTAACACCCTTATTGTTACCTTGGTCATACCTCTCATATGAAGTGGGTGTTGTGGAAGTAGTGGCCTCCTTGTGGACGACTTCGTTTTCTTGATGTAGCCATGGCGTGGCATCATCTTCATGCACCATGTACATCTTCTCCAATTGAGGCATCATTGCTTCATGGTTTGGGGCGTCTCCATCCATGGAACCTAGCACAACACAATAGAACACACTAGAGGTAGAGGGTAAGTTGTTAGAATTCGAAATGGTCTCACTTGACCTATCAACTACCACTCTCAACTCACTAGGAGTATCGCTCATGCCCTCCAAGTGGAAGCACTCAATCTCACATATGGTGGGGTCACTCATCTCACTCTTGTTCTCACTCAAGTGGGTTAAGTGGCTCTCATACTCACATGGGATTGGTACCACATCATCACTCAAGCATATGGGGGTAGGCTCGGTTTCCTCAACTCCATGCGCCTCCTTTGGTGAAGGGAAAATCCCATGCTCACCATTCTTGACCTTGTCGCCTTCAAGGTTGGATGCCATAAGGTGGGCATCATCGCTCTCCTCCATGGTCGAAGGGAAAATCCCATGCTCGACCGTCTTGTGGCCATCTCGTAGTAGTGGTGGAGGTAGGCACATGCTATCCAACTTGGAGAAGTAGAGGTTTACATTTTCCTCATTGGCGAGGTTGTGGAAGTCAAGCGTAGGCATTGAAGCTTGATGGCGTGGAGGAAGGCTTGCTCTTGGTGCCATTGTGGTGGTGGCACGAGTAGTTGAAGGTGCCCTATGATGGTGTCGACGGAGGTCATTGGCGTGCCTTGCCGATGGTTGATGTAGGTGGCGCACTTGGTCGTCCACATGACACTCGCGACGATGATCACTTGCCTTGGCACTCTTCTTGTGCTTGTGGTGCCTTCTTGAGCTTGATTGAGCATTATGGTTGGTGCTCATCATGAATTCTACGTCTTGGTGGCGAAGATGCCTTTGACGATGTTTTGTATCCTCGTTATGGTGGCGATGCTCATGAGAGGATGTTTGTCGATGAAGAGTCTTGTTTCTTGGCGCCTCTTGATGCATATGATGTTTGGACGCCACTCTTGTTTGGATAGGAGTTGGAGCTTGGCGCCTTGGAGGTGATGTAGCTTGGCGCCTTGGAGATGGTGGAGCTTGACGCCTTGGAGGTGATGGAGCTTGGCGCCTTGGAGATGGTGGCACTTGACGCCATCTAGGTGGTGGCACTTGTCGCCTTGGAGGTGGATCATCGAAGTAGGTGGTGCCCTTTGGTGTGGCACGCTTGGCCTTGAAGGTCATGGAATCTTGATGATGCGCCTCCTCTTGCTTGGCGTAGTAGGCTTCCATCTCCACGCGGTGGAGGAATTCTTCATGGCTCGTGGAGGAGACATCAAACTCGATGGAAGTTCTCCGTGTCCTCCATGCTTGGCGAGGCGTCCTCGATGTCACACTCGAAGTCATCCATGCTTGGGGAGTAATTGTTGGTGTAGTACTCCATATCACCCAAGCACGTGGAGCCATTGTCGGTGTAGTGCTCCATAGGCTCCATGCATGAGGATCCATTGTCGACGTAGAGCTCCATGTCTTCCATGCATGTGGAGTCATCGTAGGTGTAGTGCTCCGGGTCCTCAAAGCATGCGGAGCCATTGTCGGTGTTGTGCTCCGTGATGTCCTCTACACTTGTGGAGTCGTAGTCATGGTGGCTCATCATGGATTCTTCATAGATATCCTCCTCGGTTCCGGAGTCCCTAGACATGATGCACAAGACCAAGCGGTGTATATGGAAGTGGTAGTGGGAGTTAGGGATACAACGTCAAACCTTACTTTACCTTGGAAGAACGTATCGTGCAAGTGGCCACACTTGAGAGCAATAAACCAAGCAAAGTGAAGTTCACGCGGAACACCAAAACCAACTACTAACCAAAAAACACACACACACACAAGGCCTATGGTGGATAGGTATGGAAAGTGGCATGTCAAGAAACAATCCGAAATCAAGATATTGTAATGGCAAGTAAAGAACCACAATGATCACAAAGCAAACAAGTCAATCCATAAGATAGGAAATATGTACAAGGAAACACACACGGTGGGATAAATGGGACTTGTGCGACGGAGAAAGTGAGCTAAGAACCAAATGATTACCTAGCGAAGACTATAAGCTCATGTCACACAAGTACAAGGAGAGACGCTAGTTCGATTGCACAAGATTGGTGGGCTACAAGATATGCACGAAAGTACCACCTATATGATGTTCATCGAGCTTGCGCTTCCTATTCTATGAGGCACATGTATATTTCTTTTTTCTTTCTTTTTCTTTTTATATATATTTTTATTTTTTTGTCACTCTTTTTCTTTCTTTTTCTTTTCACTTGCCTCTTCCTTATGCCAAGAACTATACAAGATAACTATATAAGATAGCGCTCACAATGTTTGCTCGGAATCTACAAGGTATCAAATGTGCATAGCCCAAGCAATCATAAGAGGAACTAGTCTCAATAGGTGTTTGTTTCTAGCAAAGATAGTGGGGTTCACAAAGGAATGCAAGTGGGGAGAAGTCTCGGAATGTTTATACCTTTCGTCGACGATCTTCACCCTTTATTGTTGGATTCCGCCTTGCTCACGGAATTTGGATGGAGTAGATAGCATAAACAACTAGGATGATGATGTAGATCTACTTCTCCTCTTCGAAACGAGCTAAAGAACACCAAAATACGAGTTCGAATGCAAAAGTTATGCTCAAAACGGTGAGAGGCTGAAATCTGGAACCTGCTGTTTTCTTTCTGTCTTGGGCGGTAGTACCGGATTTTGGGAGCGGTAGTACCGGTGAGCGGTAGTACCGGATATTTGGAGCGGTAGTACCGCTCGAGACAGAGACGCCCAGATCTGACGCGTTTTCGCGAGTTTGGGGCGATTTGGGCAGAAAATCTTCAAGAAAAACACCACATCGAGGGGGGGAAATCAAGGAATTAGGCTATGGGAACGCAAAGGAAGGTAGATCAACAAGTTTAGCAAGTAATCCACAGATCAAAACCTACCAAAACGCACTCAAATCACAGATCGATCCAAAACACGAATTGGGGTTATTTTTGGTGGAAATTTCGAATTTATGGGGAAAAGACCAAATCGATGAGAAATCCGTGGCAACCAAAAGCTGCTGATACTAGATGATGGAGGGGTTAACCTCTTGGGTGGACCGATCTTCACGGATTTCGTGGTCAAATCGATGGGAAAGCGAGGGCAAAGGGAGAAGGTAGCGGAAGCGAACACACACCTCGCGAAGAACACGATGAACACACGCAAAACTCACACGATACAAGGCCGATTGCTCCCGAACGGCGGCCACCGGTCCGATAGAATTCTCGCAAGGAAAGATCGGTCAACGTGCTCCCTCAAATCCACATCGGAGAGGGAAGAACACCTTGGGGAGGGTCTTGACAACTTGGAGACGAGACACCAAACTCCAAGGCCTTGTTCAACGATGGATGCGTGATGCAAAGTCCAATCGAGGTTGGTGACGATAGTCGGTCCCCTTGGTAAAGGGGATGAGGCAAAACTAGAGATTCCACAATGGGGGTTTTCTTTAGTCTATCATCTATGCCTCAAAGATACATGAGGGGTGGGGGCTCTATTTATAGGCCAACCACTAAACAAGGGTAGTTTGGGGATACAATTAGGGTTTGGATGAGCTAAAGGGGTACATGGGCCAAAGGCCCAACAGGTGCGCGCAGACACACATGACCGGTAGTACCAGACTTGGGTCTGGTAGTACCGGTCAACATCGGTAGTACCGCTCTAGGACCGGTAGTATCGCTTAGTCCCGGAGCCACGGAGTCATTGAGCGGTAGCAGAGTGGTAGGCCAGAGTAGTAGTACCGGTTCCAGTCGATAGTACCCGGAGAGAGAGTATTTGGCTTGTTGGCATCATCTGGTGGCGGTGGCGGCGGTAGTGCCACGGGCGGTAGTACTGCCGCCAGTCCGTAGTAATACATGTGAGAGAGCATTTGGCGATCTGTCTTTTTACGCCTCCTCTTCCAAGCCTCCGTTTTGTCGGGCTTGATGCTCCGGGCTTCCTCCCTTGCCTCCGTACTTGTCAATGTGAACCTATCATGCATATGTGACGGAGTATGAAGTAGCATACCGTTCAATAGGGTAGGAAGGGGGCTCGCATAGAGGAATGGATTCACCTTTGGAGTCCATGACGACTTGGCATAAGTTGGAGACCAAGATGTGGTAACGACCGTAGGTCGGGCTACATCAGATCTTCGTAGTGGTTACCATCAAATTCGCATGGCTGAAGGTGATGAGTGGAAAACTGCCTTCAAGACCAAGCTTGGTCTCTATGAATGGTTGGTTATGCCTTTTGGCTTATCCAATGCCCCATCTATCTTCATGCGCCTCATGAACCATATTTTGAGATCTCTTATTGGGAATGATGGAGGGGTTAACCTCTTGGGTGCCCGATCTTCACGGATCTCGTGGTCAAATCGATGGGAAAGCGAGGGGGAAGGGAGAAGGTAGCGGAAGCGAACACACACCTCGCGAAGAACACGATGAACACACGCAAAACTCACATGATACAAGGCCGATTGCTCCCGAACGGCGGCCACCGGTCCGATAGAATCCTCGCAAGGAAAGATCGGTCAACGTGCTCCCTCAAATCCACATCGGAGAGGGAAGAACACCTTGGGGAGGGTCTTGACAACTTGGAGACGAGACATCGAACTCCAAGGCCTTGTTCAACGATGGATGCGTGATGCAAAGTCCAATCGAGGTTGGTGACGATAGTCGGTCCCCTTGGAAAAGGGGATGAGGCAAAACTAGAGATTCCACAATGGGGGTTGTCTTTAGTCTATCATCTATGCCTAAGGGATACATGAGGGGTGGGGGCTCTATTTATAGGCCAACCACATAAACAAGGGTAGTTTGGGGATAAACTAGGCGAATAGGTAAGTAAAGGGGATACATGGGGTGTGGCCCAACTAGTGCTTAGGCATCGACATGACCTAGAGTCTGACTTAGGACCGTAGTACCGGTCATCACCGTAGTACCGCCTGGGATGTAGTACCGCTGCGGTCTGGAGCATCCATTGGAGCCTTCAAGAGTGAAGCGGTAGAAGAGGTAATCACCGTGGGTAGTAACCTCGGCACCTACCGACATGTCTTCTTCGTCTCTCTTCCAAGCCTCCGTCTTGTCGGGCTTGATGCTCAAGCTTCCTCCCGGCCTCCGTGCTTGTCAATGTGAACCTATCATGCATATGTGAGAGTATGTAGTAGCATACCATTCAATAGGGTAGGAAGGGGCTCGCAGAGGAACAGATTCACCTTTGGAGTCCATGACGACTTGGCGTAAGTTGGAGACCAAGATGTGGTAACGACCGTAGGTCGGGCTACATCAGCTCCCCCCCTTCAAAAAGAGTCGTCCTCGACTCTACATGCTCATCACAAAGTAGAAGCGGTCGAGAGACCTTCTTGATCCTGGGGTTCACCTTATAGTCGTCCTCGGGAAGATTGACTTGACAACACTTCAATGGTCCTTCACATTCCTTGAAGCCAACAAAGCTCACAACAAAAGCAAAGCAACACTCAAAGCGTAGCCAATTCATGAAGGTTATAGCATGAGTCCTCAAGTAGAAGGAAGTCACCTTAGCTTGTAGGGATAGCTCGATGAAGGGTAGCCATAGGTAACTCTCTTCGGTTCTTCTTGTCAACATATAGTCCATAGAGGTTGACGTGTATGCATTTGTACCTTCATACAACAAAGACCAAGCAACATATGTTTGTGTGTGATAGAGGAGCATGTCATTTGTGGCATGTCCATTCTTGTTCACAACACGATTAGCACAACTCAAGTATAGCAAATGGGATGCATATGCAAGGTCAAAGTGCATGGAAGTCATTGCAAAATCATCCAAATGTGGGAACTCAAAAACTCCATGTAACATCTTATTGTGGCACTCAAAGCAATCGAATAGAAATTTTATCAATATCTTTGATGCAAAGCTTGGAGAATTTGGCAAAAACACAAAAGGAAGAATGTCCAGAACAACCTCATTATGTGTGCCAACCAACCATTGGAAAGAGAAATTGTTCGACATGTTGGATGTCACACACAAATCATCGATATTAAATATCATGGGAATATGAGTATCCCAAGCGGAAGCAAAAACAACGTGTTTGCAAACAAACCAAATGAAATAGCAAGTGGTCCTTATGTTTGTTGCAACAACAAGACGAGATTCTTGGAAGCTCTTATGACAATACATGTTCTTAATGGAATTGTGGTTGCACCCAAAACATCGGAAAGAGAAAATGTTCAACATTTTTGTTACAACACACAAAACATCATTATCGAGATGCGAAGAAACATGAATGTAACAAGGGGAGATAATACCATTAACATGCTTGCAATCAAACCATAGGAAAGAGTAATTTGCCAACATGAAAGATGCAAATCATGCAAAAGGTATCAGAGCTGGGTTCGATCTTGAACTCACTTGTGGGATGCTCTCTAGAGATCTTTTTGTCAACTCGTGCTCAACCGAGGTTGACATTCTCGTGCGGGTACCTACACACATCATATGTAAAAGTAAGAACGTGTGTGCATGGTAGAGATACACATCATCCATCATGACGTATCTCTTCTTGTGCACATCACCATTAATGTGAATCAAGTATGAAAGAGATGCATGGTGAGTATGCAAGTGGGGAACATGCTTATCATGGCAAGCATCAAAATCTCCAAAAATTGAGAAAGCTATGGGGGCCATCTCATTATAACGCATAAGATCAATATTGTTGCAAGAAAAACAAGTGAAATAGCAAGCACTCATCTTATCGCAAGCAACGGGAGAAATTGAATGACTAGCATGACAAGGCAAGTCCGAAGCAATTGGAGGATACACACAAGATGCATAGCATGGCATGTTTATGGCAATGATATCGCAATCAAACAATTCCACATGATTAATATTATGCAAAGTCAAAGCATCACATGGGAAAGTGGATGAAGCATATGTAATGTCACAAGTATCATCCATAGCATGCATATCCTCACAATTCATAATGTCCACTAGTGGGATCATGGCATCATCAACACCCTTATTGTTACCTTGTTCATACCTCTCATATGAAGTGGGTGTTGTGGAAGTAGTGGCCTCCTTGTGGACGACTTCGTCTTCTTCATGTAGCCATGGCATAGCATCATCTTCGTGCACCAAGTACATCTTCTCCAATTGAGGCATCATTGCTTCATGACTTGGCGCGTCTTCATCCATGGAACCTAGCACAACACAAGATAACACACTAGAGGTAGAGGGTAAGTTGTTAGAATTCGAAATGGTCTCACTTGACCTATCAACTACCACTCTCCACTCACTAGGAGTATCGCTCATGCCCTCCAAGTGGAAGCACTCAATCTCACATAAGGTGGAGTTACTCATCGCACTCTTGTTCTCACTCAAGTGGGCTAAGTGGATCTCATACTCACATGGGATTGTACCACATCATCACTCAAGCATATGGGGATAGGCTCGGTTTCCTCAACTCCATGCGCCTCCTTTGGTGAAGGGAAAATCCCATGCTCACCATTCTTGACCTTGTCGCCTTCAAGGTTGGATGCCATAAGGTGGGCATCATCGCTCTCCTCCATGGTCGAAGGGAAATCCCATGCTCGACCGTCTCGTGGCCATCGCGTAGTAGTGGTGGAGGTAGGCTCATGCTATCCAACTTGGCGAAGTAGAGGTCTTCATTTTCCTCGTTCATGAGGTCTTCAAATGCAAGCGTAGTCGTTGAAGCTTGATGGCGTGGACGAAGGCTTGCTCTTGGTGCCATTTTGGTGGTGGCACAAGAAGTTGAAGGTGCCTTGTGATGGTGTCGACGGAGGTCATTGGCGTGCCTTGCCGATGGTTGATGTAGGTGGCGCACTTGGTCATCCATATGACGCCTCACGATGGGCCTTGACCTTGGAACTCTTCCTTGTAAGTTTTTCTAATGAGCACAAAGCATCATTAGTCTTGGTGACCATCCTCATGTTTTTGTCGAAGTCGTTGTCCATGTCCTTCTTGAAGTTGTGGAGGTCGCTTTGGAACTTGTCCATTTGATGATGGACCTTGGCGCACTCGAGTTGGAGGCTCCGTCTTGGTCGGTGCGACTTGAGGAGCTTGTCGTTGTCGTTCTTGAAGTCGTCCATGCTTGGGGAGTCGTTGTTGTTGTAGTACTCCATATCACCCAAGCATGTGGAGCCATTGTTGGTGTAGTGCTCCATCATGTTATCCATGCTTGTGGAGACATATGCATGGTGGCTCATCATGGATTCTTCATGGAAATCATCCTCGGTCCCGAAGTCCCTAGACATGCTTCACAAGACCAAGCAGTGTATATGGGAGTGGTAAAGGGTGTTAGGGATATAACGTCGAACCTTACTTTACCTTGGAAGATCGTATTGTGCAAGTGGCCACACTTGAGAGCAATAAACCAAGCAAAGTGAAGTTCACATGGAACACCAAAACCAACTACCAACAAAAAAACAAACACACACAAGGCCTATGGTGGATAGGTATGGAAAGTGGCATGTCAAGAACCAATCCGAAATCAAGATGTTGTATTGGAAAGTAAAGAACCACAATGATCACCAAGCAAACAAGTCAATCCACAAGATAGGAAATATGTACAAGGAAACACACACGGTGGGATAAATGGGACTTGTGCGACGGAGAAAGTGAGCTAAGAACCAAATGATTACCTAGCGAAGACTATAAGCTCGTGTCACACAAGTATAAGGAGAGATGCTAGTTCGATTGCACAAAATTGGTGGGCTACAAGATATGCACAATAAGTACCATCTATATGATGTTCATCGAGCTTGCGCTTCCTATTCTATGAGGCACATGTATATTTCTTTTTTTTCTTTTGTTTTATCCTTTTATTTTTCTTTCTTTCTTTTTATTTTCACTTGCCTCTTCCTTGTGCCAACAACTATACAAGATTACTATATGAGATAGCGCCCACAATGTTTGCTCGGAATCTACAAGGTATCAAATGTTCATAGCCCAAGCAATCATAAGAGGAACTAGTCTCAATAGGTGTTTGTTGCTCGCAAAGATAGTGGGGTTCACAAAGGAATGAAAGTGGGGAGAAGTCGCGGAATGTTTATACCTTTTATCAACGATCTTCACCCTTTATTGTTGGATTCCGCCTTGCTCACGGAATTTGGATGGAGTAGATAGCATGAACCACGTGTATGATGATGTATAGCTCCTTCTCCTCTTCGAAACGAGCTAAAGAACACCAAAATCCGAGTTCGAATGCAAAAGTTATGCTCAAAACGGTGAGAGAATTTGTCAACTCGGGAACTCGCTGTTTTGATCAAAGAGGCGGTAGTACCGATTTTTGAGCCAGTAGTACCGGTTAAGTGCGGTAGTACCGGATTTTGGACCCGGTAGTACCGCTTGGACCTGGGACGCCTAGATTTGACGCGTTTTCGCGATTTTGGGGTGATTTGGGCGGAAAATCTTCAAGAAAAGCACCAAATGAAGGGGGAAATCAAGGAATTAGGCCATGGGAACGCAAAGGAAGGTAGATCAACAAGTTTAGCAAGTAATCCACGGATCAAAACCTACCAAAACGCACTCAAATCACAGATCGATCCAAAACACGAATTGGAGCTGTTTTTGGTGAAATTTTCGAATTTATGGGGAAAAGACCAAATCGATGAGAAATCCGTGGCAACCAAAAGCTGCTGATACCAGATGATGGAGGGGTTAACCTCTTGGGTGCCCGATCTTCACGGATCTCGTGGTCAAATCGATGGGAAAGCGAGGGGGAAGGGAGAAGGTAGCGGAGGCGAACACACACCTCGCGAAGAACACGATGAACACACGCAAAACTCACACGATACAAGGCCGATTGCTCCCGAACGGCGGCCACCGGTCCGATAGAATCCTCGCAAGGAAAGATCGGTCAACGTGCTCCCTCCAATCCACATCGGAGAGGGAAGAACACCTTGGGGAGGGTCTTGACAACTTGGAGACGAGACATCGAACTCCAAGGCCTTGTTCAACGATGGATGCGTGATGCAAAGTCCAATCGAGGTTGGTGACAATAGTCGGTCCCCTTGGAAAAGGGGATGAGGCAAAACTAGAGATTCCACAATGGGGGTTGTCTTTAGTCTATCATCTATGCCTAAGGGATACATGAGGGGTGGGGGCTCTATTTATAGGCCAACCACATAAACAAGGGTAGTTTGGGGATAAAATAGGCGAATAGGTAAGTAAAGGGGGATACATGGGCTGTGGCCCAACTAGTGCGCGCAGGCACTGACATGACCGGTAGTACCGGACTTAGGACCGGTAGTACCGCTCGGGGACCGGTAGTACCGCTTGCGGTCTGGGAGCATCCGTTGGAGCCTTCAAGAGCGAAGAGAGAAGGCGGTAGTATCATGACCGGTAGTACCGGTTCCGTCGACCGGTAGTACCGCTTGGACCTGGCATCTACCGACATGTCTTCTTTCGTCTCCTCTTCCAAGCCTCCGTCTTGTCGGGCTAGATGCTCCGGGCTTCCTCCCTGGCCTCCGTACTTGTCAATGTGAACCTATCATGCATATGTGATGGAGTATGAAGTAGAATACCATTCAATAGGATAGGAAGGGGGCTCGCATAGAGGAACAGATTCACCTTTGGAGTCCATGACGACTTGGCGTAAGTTGGAGACCAAGATGTGGTAACGACCGTAGGTCGGTCTACATCAGGGAAGAGTGTAGTTGTTTACTTTGATGACATCCTTGTCTATAGCAAGTCACTATAGGAGCATGTTACTCATGTTAAGGAGGTCCTTCAAATCCTTCGTCATGAAAAGCTTTATGCTAACCTCCCAAAGTGCACTTTTGCAAAAGACAAGCTGATTTTCCTTGGTTTTGTTGTGTCTTCTAATGGCATTGAAGTTGATGTCTCAAAAGTTAAGGACATACGGGATTGGCCCATACCGACCAATGTTAGCGAACTTCGTAGTTTTCATGGGTTGGCTGGCTTTTACCGTCGATTTGTGAAAGACTTTTCTACCATTGCTTGCCCCCTCAACGAATTGACCAAGAAAAATGTCACGTTCGTTTGGGGAAAAGCACAATAAAAGGCTTTTGATGAGCTCAAAAAGAGGCTCACTGAAGCACCACTTCTTGCATTACCGAATTTCACAAAAACCTTTGAGATTGAATGTGACGCTAGTGGTATTGGCATTGGTGGCGTCCTTATGCAAAATGGGCGTCCTATTGCTTACCATAGTGAGAAACTTGATGGCGCACGCCTCAACTATCCCATTTATGACAAATAACTTTTTTCCTTGGTTCGAGTTCTTCAAGTGTGTCAACACTATCTTTGGCCCAAAGAATTTATCATCCATTCCGACCATGAGTCGTTGAAGTATCTTAAGGGCCAAGCCAATTTGAGTAAAAGGAACGCAAAATGGGTTGAGTTCATGGAGTCTTTCCCTTACATTGTCAAATACAAGAAGGGCAAAGAAAATGTGGTAGCGGACGCCTTGTCTCGCAAAAACACATGCCTTCTTACACGACTCGAAGTAAATGTCTAGGGTCTTGATGACATCAAATCTTTGTACGCGTCTGACCCTTTCTTTGGACCAATATTTGAACAATGTTCAATAGACAAAGGGATTGATGATTTCTATTTGCATAAGGGTTTTCTTTTCAAACAAAACAAGCTTTGCATTCCGAACTCGTCCCTCCAACTTTTGCTTCTTCAAGAGTCCCATGGTGGAGTCCTTATGGGTCACTTTGGCCGTGACAAGACGTATGACATGCTCTACACTCACTACTTTTGGCCAAAGATAAAGCGAGACGTGGAGCGCCACGTCCAACGATGCACTACATGTATCCAAGCTAAGTCTAAGTCCAACCCCTTTGGTCTTTATATGCCATTGCCTATTCCTCATGCACCTTGGTCGGACATTAGCATGGACTTTGTGTTAGGCTTGCCTAGATCTAAACATGGACATGATTCCATATTTGTAGTAGTGGATCGTTTTTCTAAAATGGCACATTTCATTCCGTGCCATAAGACCGATGATGCTTCACATGTAGCAAATTTGTTTTTCAGGGAAATAATTCGACTACACTGTGTGCCAAGAACAATCGTCTCCGACCGTGACGTAAAATTCATGAGCTACTTCTGGAAGACTCTCATGGCCAAGCTCGGCATCAAGCTCCTCTTCTCGTCCGCCTCGCATCCTCAAACCGATGGACAAACCGAGGTCGTCAATCGAAGTCTTGGCACACTCCTCCGGGTGTTGATAAAGAAGAACCTTAAAGACTGGGATGAATGTATCCCACACGCCGAGTTCGCCTACAACCGCGCCAAGCACTCCACCACCATGAGGAGCCCGTTCATGATCGTCTACGGCTTCGAGCCTCTCACCACGCTCGATATCCTTCCACTTCCACTTCATGAACGTGCCAATATGGACATTGTCAAGCGTGCTCAAACAATGAAGAAACTCCATGAAGACACAAGAGCTGCGATCGAGCAACAAGTCCTTCGCCAAGCATCAAGGCTAAACAAGACCAAGAAAGAGATGATCTTTTATGAGTGCGACCTCGTGTGGTTACACTTAAGTAAAGACCGCTTCCCCAAGGAACGCGACTCCAAGCTCAAGCCAAGAGGTGATGGACCATTCAAAGTGCTCAAGAGGATAAACAACAACGCCTATATCATCGATATCCCAACATCAAAGTATCTTGTGAGCTCGACATTCAATGTCAAGGACCTATCACCCTACCATGGAGAAGATGAAGTTGACAAGGTTGAAGAGTCGAGGACGACTCTTTCCCAAGAGGGGGGGAGCTGATGCAGCCCGTCCCACGAACGCTACTACATCTACTACATCTGCTCCCACAAGCTCCCCAAGTGGACCCATGACTCGCGCCCGAGCCAAGCTCCTACACGCTAAGGTGAACTCGCTCCTCTCCTTGTGTGACTTCGATACACCCTTGGATGGCCTGCTACTTCAAACGCCGACCTTGTGCATCATCAGGTATGAAGAGAAGGACCCACTGGACGGAGGAGCCGGAGCGGAAGCAACCCGTCGCTGCCAGACGCCAATGCAGATATGGTTGACGCGACCGTACTCCGGTTCAAGCGGTACTCGGCCCCCACGGACACCACAGCAGAGCCCAACCAAGGCCAGACAACTATGGTACTACCGTCAGGATCCGACTACCGGTGGGCAGTACTACCGCCTCCTACCGCCACATAGCTAATCCGACGGAAGCTCCAGATCGCTGCAGATACTACCGCGAGCGGTACTATCGGCCATGGTACTACCGGTTGCACGACCGGAACTACCGGTCCTGACTAAACCTGAACGCAACAGTTTGGCCCAGCGCCCTGTATCCCTTCCTATATTTTACCTTTTCGTTCCAAAACTACCCCTGTTTATGTGGCTGGCCTATATAAAGCCCCCACCCTTTATTGTAAATCTCAGACTTGGATAATGATAGATTAAGGAACCCCTTTGAGGAACTTACATCTATTGGTCTCATGCTCCTACCAAGGAGCACCAGATTATCCACCCCCCTCTTGGATCTTGCCTAGTGCGTTCAAGTTATACAAGGCCTTGGGTTCTCGGTTTCTCGCCCCCAAGTCGTCAAGATCTCACCAAGCACCTCGTCCCCCGTTGTTGGCGTGGAGAGCGAGCTTCGTCCAACACCGATCCTAGAGATTATGTTGGACCAGTTGCCACCGGCGTGAGGGATAGGCGTGTATCGTGTTTTGCGTGCGTGTGTTCGTGGTTTTCATCCCCTTCCTTCCCCGACCACCGCTTTCCCCTCGTTTCTCGTGGAATTCGTGAAAGATCGGGCCACCCCAAGGGGTTATCCCGTAACATATTGGTATCAAGAGCACGGTTGATCACGAATTTCCCCCCAATTTTTCTTTGATCCCCCTTAAAATCGAAAATCCCACCAAAAAGAGCCCCAATTTTCCTTCGGATCAATCTTTGGATTTGGTGAGCTTTTCGTGGTTTTGGTCCATAGATCTGTGCTTTTGGAGTCGATCTATAGCCCCTGTTTAGCCTTTCGGTCAGATCACCACGAATTTGAGGATTTTGTCAAGTTGATCTTGTTCCAGTTCCGAGCCTTGCGGTACTACCGGTTGTGCAAGTGGTACTACCGCAACTCACCGGTACTACCGGTTGCACAACCGGTACTACCGTCACGCCATTACTCGACGTTGCCAGCGGTACTACCGCTCGCCTCTGACCGTGTTTCTTTGCTCATTTGATGCCTCAACTTCGTTTGCTGACTTTTCCACTTCCCTTGTTCGTGTTTCGCGTGTTTGTCGCCATTTTCACAACAACTTCCGCATCAAAGTCACCACTCGCTCAACGACACCGCGACACTCGAACATCTTCCACCACAAACGGTTGCAAGTCGTTAACAATACCAAAGGTATAACTTGCGCCACTTTGACAACCCCATATCTTCCTTGTGTGTATCTATCCTTTGAGAGCAACTCATTTTGTGTTTGTCTAAGCATTGTGCACTTGCCTTTGGGACAGTGAGAGTGTAAGGCCAAATACAAAAGTTAACATAGTAGCATAGAAAGGGAGAAAAAGAGAAAGAATCAAAAAAAAAGGAACAAAAGAAAAATAGAAAAAAAAGATACATAGTCTCCCAATACAAAGAGAATACCAAGCTTGTAAGCCAACAAGAGAGAGGAAAAGAGCGCACCAAGGCAAGAGCACAAATCCATTGCTTATCCTCTTTTGGCAAACGAGTTGTGGTCTCTCCTTGCGTTCGCACGACAACCGAGCGTAGTCTTCGTTAGGACCTTTTGTGCTCATTTTCATAGTCGTGCTAACCCCGTTTTTCCCCACGTGTGTGTTTTCCGTGTTTTTGTAGATCATATCCTTTTGCTTTTGATCTTTGGTTCTTTACCACGAATAACAATAACCTTTTGGCTTGGATCGTTTCGTTTGGTTTTCCACAATCCTAACCTTCCACCAAAAGCTTTTGAGAGTTGTAGCATACTTGTGTGTGAGTTTCTTTGCCATTTCACTTTGCACGTGGTTCACTCATTTGTGTGGCAATTGGTTTGATATAATCTCCAAGGTGAGGTAAAAGGCTAACTCTCCGCACCCTTACTCTCCATATACAACCCTTGTCGGCTTTGCATCATGGACAGGAATGGCGAGCCGTCCCAACCACCACCTCCGGAGGATGACACACAATTCATGACAAGATGGGACCATTGGAAGGTCCGAGGAGAATTCAACTACCGTTGTGAAGCTATCGAGCGGCGCCAAGATGAGCAATTTAGCGAGGCCCGTGTGGAATTCAAGAACATCGACAACCACTTCGAAGAAGTCCATGGCCAAATGCATGCCATGCAACACAACCTCGGTCATCAAAATGAATGGTCGTGCACTCGCCTCAACGGATGAGAAGCTTCAACGCCTCATTGATGGACTAGCAAGGCCACGCTCGCGCGAATCAAGCTCATCTCGGCACTCCTCAAGTGAATCAAGTGCACCTCGCCGTCACGCTTCAAGGCACCGGGATGGACCCGTTCTTCAATCCATGAGCTCTTCTCAAGCGGTACCATCTCCGCGACACGCCGCAACGTCAAGCTATGATGGTGACCTCTCCGCAAGACCTCGAAGACGTGAAGCGAACCGGCCACAACCAAGGGCACTTGTGATTCAACAAGAGAAACCTCGCATGGACCACCAAGCCCATCGCCGTCGACATGTCCTTTCAACAACAAGTGAAGCACCCGAAGAGGACGAACAAGATCACCGTCGACGTGAAGCGCTCGAAGATCCTCCAAGGCGCCATCATCGACATGATCGGAAACGTCGGCAACATGATGGTCATGACGAGCCTCCCGTACACCAAGAAGAAGAAGAGCATCCCATTGCGCATGCGGCTCGACGTCCTCCTCGCCACATGGCGCAAGCCAATGCTCCTCGGCATCAACCACGGCAAGAACAAGAGCAAGCTCCCCAAGCTCGTCGTGAGGATGCACAACCTCCTCCTCGTCCTCAACCGCGACAAGAACAACACGATCAAGCTCCCCAAGCTCGTCGTCAAAACCAAGTTCCACCACCAAACGCGGCTCCTCAACAACCGCAAGAGCAACGCAACCATCACCAAGCAAGACATGAGAGCTCGAACGATGATGATGACCGCTCAAATCATGGCAACCGCCGCAATCGGAACCGCAATGGAGAAGAAACTTTCGGCAAGCTCAAGTTCACCATGCCCAAGTTCACCGTTTCCAATGAACCCGAGGAATATCTCTCGTGGGAACTCAAGGTCGACAAGATCTTCCGCATGCACAACTATAGCAATGAGAAGATGATGGCCATGGCATCCCTCGAGTTTGATGAGTATGCCAACCTTTGGTGGGAACAAGTCCAACTCGCTCGCGAAGCTAAAGAAGAGCCTCCAATCGCAACTTGGCAAGATATGAAGGCTCATATGAGATCCCTCATTGTTCCTTCGCACTACACGCGTGACCTCTTCAACAAGCTGCAAACGCTTAGTCAAGGGACAAAGACCGTGGAAGAGTACTTCAAGCAAATGGAGCTCAACATGATCCGTGCCAACATTGAAGAGCGAGATGAACAAACAATGGCATGTTTCCTCAATGGCTTGAACCATCCCATCAAGCGCATCACCGTATTCCAAAAGTACAACAACATGGTTTGATAGGGCAAAGGTGTCCGATCTTTCGATGAGATGGCGATAATCGATTTGGTGGAGTTCGGGCTTGACGATCCGACTACACGTGCGAGCACGAGCGCCAATGCAATCGCTAGGCCAATCTCCTGGAGGTTACCGATCCTGCGTGAACACGATCAGCCTGACCAGCGAGGGTCTTAATTCCTACCTGAAATCGAGAACAAGTAAGAACCAATATTGCAATCAAGATATTGCGGATTAAGAGGAAAGCTTTATTGAAAGAGGTGGGATCACGAATAGGTGAAGTACAAGAGGCCTCTGACGCCGAGCCTTGGCGGTTGCGACTATGGCTATCTTAATGTCTAAACAAAATCCGAGTCTAAAGGTTCGGCTATGGGGCGTATGGGCGAAAGGTGGGTTTCGCCAGCCATGGAAGTGGTGACCGAATCCAACCCTAAAAGTCCTTTTCCTCAAATACGGACTCTAAAAGTGGCTAATTAAAATCCTGAAAATTACATGGGCCTGGCCCAAAATAAAGGTGTCGCAGCACCATATTATGCTATGGACGAATTCGTAAAGTATTGATCTTGAATATTTCGTCCAAGCCTTCTTTCTTCATTATGGTGGCCTCAAAGTTCGAAATCTTCATCCGTGGCCTTCTCTTGGATCATCACATGCTTCGCCATCACCATGCATGGCCATGCTCCAATGCTTGTCCCTCTCATCCATGCTTGGTCCATCATTCCTAAGAGTAAGAAACATATCCGATTTAGGCAGATCATATTCTCATGTATGTAAGGAATAGTTCCAAGAAACGAAAGTACGATAGTTCAGTTGTTTGGCACGAGATCTTGTGATGGGTCCTTGTATGTGTGTTGTCAGAGGTACAACGGTTGTATCAATAGTAGGGATGTCCACATCATGCTCCCTTCTTGAATTGAAGTCGCCCTCGACGCAATCTCATCTTCCTCACCAAAGTAAGGCTTCAAATCTGCAATGTTAAATGTAGGACTAACTGCACCAAAGTCTGCAGCAACTCAAGTTTATATGCATTATCATTGATTTTCTAACACCTTAAAGGGACCAAGAAGACGTGGCATTAACTTAGACTTCATGTAAATCAGAAAACGATCTTTACGCAAATGTAACCAAACAAGATCGCCAACATCAAACACAACATGCTTTCTCCCTTTATCTGAAAGTTTATACTTAGCATTCATGTGTTCAATGTTATCTTTAGTAGTCTTATGCAAGTTTAATATCATTTCAGCGTTGTGTAGCATCCAAATTATGTTGCAATCAAGAAGGTAAAGGCAATAAATCAATAGGTGCACGAGGAACAAAACCATACACAATCTCAAATGGGCACATCTTTGTGGTAGAATGCAAAGAACGATTATAAGCAAATTCTATATGAGGTAAACACTCTTCCCACAATTTTAAGTTCTTCTTTAAAACAGCCCGTAACATAGTAGACAAAGTTCTATTTACTACTTCATTTGACCATCGGTTTGGGGATGACATGTAGTACTAAAGAGCAATTTAGTCCCCAACTTAGCCCATAAACATCTCCAAAAGTGGCTAAGAAATTTAGTATCACGATCGAGACAATAGTATTTGGCACACCATGCAAACGAACAATTTCACGAAAGAACAAATCAGCAATATGCAAAGATCATCCGCTTTATGACAAGGAATAAAGTGTGCCATCTTAGAGAACCGATCCACAACAACAAAAATACAATCCCTCCCTTACGTGTTCGTGGCAATCCCAAAACAAAGTCCATAGAAATATCCTCCCAAGGAACACTAGGAGCAGGAAGAGGCATATATAAACCATGTGGATTAAGGCGAGACTTAGCTTTTTGACAAGTAGTGCCGTGCCACAAATCTCTCAACATCTCGACGACACGTGGCCAAAAGAAGTGTGCAAAGAAGAACATCCTCCGCCTTCTTGACACCAAAGTGTCCCATCAATCCTCCTCCATGCGCCTCCTGTAATAACAAAAGACGAACAGAGCTATCCGAATGCATAGTTTGTTAGCACGGAACACAAATCCATCATTGAAGACGAACTTGTTCCAAGTTCTACCATCTCTACAATTCGCAACACATCTTTAAATTCAGCATCATGCACATATTGTTCTTTAATAGTTTCCAATCCAAATATTTTGAAGTCAAGTTGAGATAACAAAGCATAACGTGACAAAGCTTTAGCAATAATATTATCTTTACCCTTTTGTGTTTGATAACATAAGGAAAAGACTCAATAAATTCAACCCACTTTGCATGACGACGATTCAACTTAGCTTGACTACGAATATGCTTCAAAGATTCATGATCGAATGAATAACAAATTCCTTAGGCCATAGATAATGTTGCCAAGTTTCTAATGTCGAACCAACGCATATAATTCTTTATCATAAGTAGAATAGTTCAGACTAGCCCCACTCAATTTCTCACTAAAATATGCAATGTGTTTTCCTCTTGTAATAACACCCTCCCAAACCAATTCCACTAGCATCACATTCAAGCTCAAAAGTCTTAGTAAAATCAGGAAGTTGGAGTAAGGGAGCATGTGTTAGCTTATCTTTCAATATGACGAAGGCTGTTGTTGTGCATCGCCCAAACAAAGGGCACATCCTTCTTGGTAAGCTCATTCAGCGGCAATTGATCCAAAGTCTTTGACAAAGCGCCTATAAAACCAGCGAGGCCAAGAAAACTCCTCACTTGTGTGACCGTCTTGGGCATGCCAATTCTCAATAGCTTCAATCTTGGCCGGATCCACTTCAATACCTCGTGATGTAACAACATAGCCAAGAAACGAACTCGATTGGTGCAAAAGGTGCACTTCTCAAGGTTACCAAACAAACGTGCATCACGTAAAGCATTGAAAACAAAGACGTAAATGGTCCAAATGTTCCTCTAAAGATTTGCTATAAATCGAATATCATCAAAGTAGACTACCACAAAACGTCCAATGAAAGCACGTAAAACTTCGTTCATTAATCTCATGAAAGTGCTAGGTGCATTAGTTAAACCAAACGGCATTACTAACCACTCATATAACCCGAACTTAGTTTTAAATGCTGTTTTCCATTCATCTCCTAATTTCATACGAACTGTGGTAACCACTACGCAAATCAACTTTAGAAAACATGGTAGAGCCACTCAATTCATCAAGCATGTCATCTAAACGTGGAATAGGATGACGATATCGAATAGTAATATTATTTATAGCTCTACAATCAGTACACATGCGCGAAGAACCATCTTTCTTAGGCACCAAAATAATAGGAACAAGACAAGGGCTAAGGGACTCACGAATATGATCTCTCGAGTAGTTCCTGAATTTGGCGTTGTATCTCCTTTGTCTCCTCTGGATTGGTTCTATATGGCGCGCGGTTGGGCAACGTGGCACCAGGAATTAGATCAATTTGATGCTCAATTCCTCTAATAGGAGGTAGTCTTGGTGGCAACTCAGCGGGAAATACGTCCTCATATTCTCGCAAAAGGTTAGCAACAATGGTGTCAAAGAAGGAGGCATATCTTAAAATGAAAACCAAAACTCTTTGCAGACAATTGCATAACATTGAGTATTGTTTACATCTAGTTCAGCAATATCAATTTTATTTGCAAGCATACATGGACTCTTCAAACGAATTTCAGTAGCATGTGTAGAATCAGATTTAGTGTTCTTTGGTGGTATAAAATCTGCAACAATAACTGATTCTCACTTTTATTTTTCTCCTCGCTTTAGATCTACTAGCTCTAGCAAGATCATCTTTTAAAATCTGTTCGGAGTCATAGGTTTTAGACCAATTTTCTTTCCATCATGCATAAGAGAATAGTGGTTAGTTTTGCCATGATGAACAGATTCTCGAGCAAATTGCCATGGTCTACCAAGTAACAAAGAACAAGCTTGCATAGGTACAACATCACAATCAACAAAATCAGAATATGTACCAATAGTAAAATGCACGCTGCATCGCTCTTGTTACCTTGATCTTGCGAACTCTCAAACCATTGGATGTAGTATGAATGTGGCGTTGTCTTGTTGGAAGCGCAAGCTTCTCTACCATGTCAACATCGCCGATTATTACAACTCCTCCATCAATGATGATCCGTATAGCTCTTTTCCTTGACAACACCACGTGTTTGGAACAGGTTGTGGCGTTGATCTTGCTCGATTTGCTCAATTGCACACTCAACACACGTTGTGTAATTAAACTCTTGTATTGATCGCCAGCCAGCCCCATTACCTCGCTCGTCATCATCATCGAATTGTCTCCATCTCGAGCGAAATAAGGGCTAGTGTATCTTCATCGAAGTCACTCGCGGAATCGTATTCACCATCTTCTCGCACCATCATCACACGCCAGGTTGTAATCGCCTCTCAATATGACCAAAACCCCAAAGACTTGCGGCATTGTATATCCTTAGTCTTACCCGTGGAAGCCATAGAAGATGCACTACGAAGGAGCATTGGATGATGGTGGAGGAGCATGGAAATCTTGTGGTGGCCTTGGATGTGGTAGTATGGAGGCGAATCACGAGGAGGCGCTGATTGTGGATGTCCAAGTGGATGTGCGACTGCAGAATTATTAGTCCTCCTCCATGGTGTTTGGCGATCCTGCACTTCACGTGCTTTGCAAGCAAGATGAAACAAACGAGTGATAGAATTATATTCCTTATAATCTAATATGTGCTGAATGTCCTTGTTTAATCCACCAAAGAAACGCAAGCATTTGTTCATTAGATTCTACAAGACCACACCTAACCATCCCGTTTGCAATTCACGATAATACTCTTCTACAGAATTTTTCCTTGCTCTAAGCGTGTCGATTCTTTAGTAAATCACGTTGATAAGTGGGAGGAACAACGAACACGCATAGCAGTTTTTAAAGCACCAAGTACTAGGAATAGTAGTAGGATTTAAACGACAATACTCGAGACCACCAAAGGGAAGCAAATTTAGTAAATTCACATGTAGCAAGACTAACACGCATATTCTCGGATATTTTAAGCATGCAAAACGTTGTTCTACTTCCATCTCCCATGTAAGATATGCATCAGATTATATTTACCCTCAAAAGATGGAATATTTAATTTAAGCTTTGCAACATGATCATCATCGATCGTCTGGGCGGCGTTGGTAGTAATGTCGGGACGACCAGCGGTACTGTGGAGGTTGTTCAACCTCCTCGTCAAATGATCGCCGCCGTCGGTCGTAGTACCCGCCGTCCGTCCCCAATGTCGCAGCAAGCTACGGCGGAAGTCCGAGGAACGTCGGCCGCAGAGAGTCAGCCGGGTGCGCGGTAGCCGCATCAGTCCGAGCCGTGATCGGAATGCGTCGGCACCATGTGTGGGTGCCGGTGCGGGCAATCGGTTCGAAGCTCCTTGAACCGAACGTCAAGCTTGGCGTTGAAGGATTTCGAGTCCATCGATCTTGTCCACGGCGTTGGTGAGCTTGGTGTCAAACTCCCTAGGCGCGTGTCCACGTCTTGACTGTGAGCGCGGAGAAGTGGGCATGTAGTTCTTCGCTCATGGTTGCGGGGTTCCGCGAAGTATCTCATGGTTAGTCCTTAAAAAGCATGTATATACTACGTGAATATGGTGGAAGTCACGCGTAATCCGTCAAGCAATATACGAAGCTCTTACAAGTTCTTACCAAACAGCAGAAAAGGCGATGCAACCACGAGGATCTGGGTCCAGAGATTGAACCAAGCGATTACGAGTCGAAACACCGCACGTGGAGAGTATCTGTGGAGCTCGGAAGGCTTAGCAAAGGGGTCGACAATTATCAAAACAGCAATGCAAAAGTTGAAAGAATGCTCAACGACGCAGATGCTTTGGTCCTAGGCTAGACTGCACTAGAGACGCGAGCCTAGATCACCAACGATGTCACGACGACACAACAAGCATCGTATGATGATATAGCACCGAAAGCGATCCGAGATGCGTAAAATCACTATGATGGCGAGTGTCTAGAACTGATCACGGGTCTAAAAGAGGTTAGCCCCAAAAATTTTTTTTCAAATTTTTATTTTGCTCGAAAGCCAGCGCCAAAAAATATCGCTATAACGCGATGGAGAAAAGTGATCCGGGTCGAAAAAATAGTATAGCTAAAAATTTTTTCGGAGGTTCCACGGACTTTAGTAACACGGAAAATTTTTTTTGCTCTCATGGACTCTTAGCTCGACACGGACTTTAGCCGAACACAAACAAAAGAAGGAAAGTCAAAAGAAATAACGAGGAAACAAAGAATCTACTCGGACTGCATCACTAAAAAAACTGACGGATGTCATGTAGGAAGGCGGAGTATTAGGGTTTTATGGTGGCGGGTATATGGTGGCGGAATATGGTGGCGGTATATGGCGCGGTGATCGTGAGTGTGGTGGTGACTAGTATGATCGAACTCAAACTCTAAGGGACGAGACACTAAGACCACAACTCGACGCGACGATGTAGACACAAATTCAACAATGCAAAACTGAAAAGATAATGCGAGGCGAGATTGGTTATGGGATGGATCTAAACTCTAAGCTGTTTTTGGCTTTTTCGTGGGTTATAGGTAAAAACAGATCTAATCCGAAAACAAAAATCTCACCGAGCAACGAAATCGATACCACTTGATAGGGCAAAGGTGTCGATCTTCGATGAGATGGCGATAATCGATTTGGTGGAGTTCGGGCTTGACGATCCGACCACACGCGGCGAGCACGCGCCAATGCAATCGCTAGGCCAATCTCCGGAGGTTACCGATCCTGCGTGAACACGATCACCGACCACGAGGGTCTTAATTCCACGAAATCGAGAACAAGTAAGAACCAATATTGCAATCAAGATATTGGATTAAGAGGAAAGCTTTATTGAAAGAGGTGGGATCCCGAATAGGTGCGGCACAAGAGGCCTCTCATGACGCCGAGCCTTGGCGAAGTTGCGACTATGGCTATCTTAATGTCTAAACAAAATCCGAGTCTAAAGGTTCGGCTATGGGCGATGAAGGCAGGGTTTCGCCAGCCATGGAAGTGGTGACGAATCCAACCCTAAAAGTCCTTTTCCCTCAAATACGGACTCTAAAAAGTGGCTAATTAAAATCCATGCGAAAATTACATGGGCCTGGCCCAAAATAAAGGTGTCGCAGGACCATATTATGCTATGGACGAATTCGTAAAGTATTGATCTTGAATATTTCGTCCAAGCCTTCTTTCTTCATTATGGTGGCCTCAAAGTTCTGAAATCTTCATCCGTGGCCTTCTCTTGGATCATCACATGCTTGCTGCCATCACCATGCATGGCCATGCTCCAATGCTTGTCCCTCTCATCCATGCTTGGTCCATCATTCCTAAGAGTAAGAAACATATCTGATTTAGGCAGCATCATATTCTCATGTATGTAAGGAATAGTTCCAAGAAACGAAAGTACCTGATAGTTCAGTTGTTTGGCACGAGATCTTGTGATGGGTCCTTGTATGTGTGTTGCTGTAGGTACAACGGTTGTATCAATAGTAGGGATGTCCACATCATGGTTGAGCTTGTGCACATCGCATCGAAGGCCGAGCGTCAAGTGCAAGAGTACATCAAGTACAACAAGCCAAAGACGTACTTCACCTTCAAGCAAGCACCAACCACTACTCCAACAACACCAAGTGGAAGCTCCTCAAGTACCACCAAGCTTCCCTTCAAGCCAACACTCCCTCAAGGGAAACAGCCCCCAAGTGGCAAACACACAAGGGATGATCAACCATTCAATGGTGAATGATACAAGTGTGGAGGCAAAGGGCACAAGTCGAATGCATGTGGGAACAAGAAAGTTTTGGTCATTCATGACAACGGCGATGAAGAATACTTGAGTGAGGAAGAGTTTGATGCAAGGGTCAAGGAAGCCATGGCAAGGCAACATTTGGAAGAGGACCAAGAACTTCTTGTGTGTGCGCATGACGCAAGTCCATCGCTTGTAGTCACAAGGGTCTTGACTACCCAAGTCAATGAGAATGAAGACCAACGCTCGAACATCTTCCAAACTCGTGCCGACATCAATGGGAAGTCCATCAAAGTTGTCATCGATGGAGGGAGTTGCCACAATCTTGCAAGTACGGAATTGTGTGAGAAACTCAATCTCACCCTCCATCCGCATAAACACCCCTACCATATCCAATGGATAAGTGACCAAGGATCCGTCAAGATCAAGCACATCGTCTCGGTGACGTTCTCAATTGGGCACTACAATGACACAGTGGAATGTGATGTGGTCCCAATGACGGTTTGCCATATGATGCTCGGAAGGCCGTGGCAATATGACAAGCGTGCTTTGCATAATGGTCACTCAAACACTTATACCTTAAAATGGCTTGATAAAACTTGTGTGTTGCAACCAATGACTCCTAGCCAAATAATTGTGGACAATGCAAAGGCTTTAGCGAGGGCGCAATACACAAAAACACCTTGTGAGAAGAGTGGTGAGCGAGAGAACCACACCATAGTGAGTGAGAGCTACAAGCCAAACTCGAGTGGAAAAACTAAGAGTGTTCTTCTTGCCACCAAAAGTGAGATGAGAGAAGTGCGGAACAACCCATCCATCTTGCACTATGTCCTTGTATGCAAGGGACTAGCGCAAGGAACTAACGACTTGACAAATGTTCCTCCTTCTTTGATGGCTATTTTGTAGGAATTCCAAGATGTATTTCCCGAAGAGCTTCTTCATGGCCTTCCTCCTCTTCGTGGAATCGAGCACCGCATCGACCTCATTCCCGGCGCCCCACTCCCAAACCACGCTGCGTATCGCCCAAACCCGGAAGAGACGAAGGAGATCGAACGCCAAATCAACCAACTCGTCTCCAAAGGTTTGATCCAAGTAAGCACTAGCCCAAGCGCGGTCCCCGTGATCCTAGTTCCAAAAACGGATGATACGTTATGTTATGCATGGATCATTCAATCAATGCCATCACCGTGCGTTATCGACATCCTATACCGCGTCTTGATGACATGCTTGATGAGTTATGTGGAGCCACTTTATTTTCGAAAATTGATCTTCGTAGTGGTTACCATCAAATTCGCATGGCTGAAGGTGATGAGTGGAAAACCGCCTTCAAGACCAAGATTGGTCTCTATGAATGGGTTGGTTATGCCTTTTGGCTTATCCAATGCCCCATCTACCTTCATGCGCCTCATGAACCATATTTTGAGATCTCTTATTGGGAAGAGTGTAGTTGTTTACTTTGATGACATCCTTGGCTATAGCAAGTCACTAGAGGAGCATGTTACTCATGTTAAGGAGGTCCTCAAATCCTTCGTCATGAAAAGCTTTATGCTAACCTCCCAAAGTGCACTTTTGCAAAAGACAAGCTGATTTTCCTTGGTTTTGTTGTGTCTTCTAATGGCATTGAAGTTGATGTCTCAAAAGTTAAGGACATACGGGATTGGCCCATACCGACCAATGTTAGCGAACTTCGTAGTTTTTATGGGTTGGCTGGCTTTTACCGTCGATTTGTGAAAGACTATTCTACCATTGCTTGCCCCCTCAACGAATTGACCAAGAAAAATGTCACGTTCGTTTGGGGAAAAGCACAACAAAACGCTTTTGATGATCTCAAAAAGAGGCTCACCGAAGCACCACTTCTTGCATTACCGGATTTCACAAAAACCTTTGAGATTGAATGTGACGCTAGTGGTATTGGCATTGGTGGCGTCCTTATGCAAAATGGGCGTCCTATTGCTTACCATAGTGAGAAACTTGATGGCGCACGCATCAACTATCCCATTTATGACAAAGAACTTTTTGCCTTGGTTCGAGTTCTTCAAGTGTGGCAACACTATCTTTGGCCCAAAGAATTTATCATCCATTACGACCATGAGTCGTTGAAGTATCTTAAGGGCCAAGCCAATTTGTGTAAAAGGCACGCAAAATGGGTTGAGTTCATGGAGTCTTTTCCTTACATTGTCAAATACAATAAGGGCAAAGAAAATGTGGTAGCGGACGCCTTGTCTCGCAAAAACACAAGCCTTCTTACACGACTCGAAGTAAATGTCATCAAGACGCGGTATAGGATGTCGATAACGCACGTTGATGGCATTGATTGGATGGCAGTCCATGCATAACCGCAACGTATCATCCTTTTTTGGAACTAGGATCATGGGGACCGCGCTTGGGCTAGTGCTTACTTGGATCAAACCTTTGGAGACGAGTTGGTTGATTTGGCGTTCGATATCCTTCGTCTCTTCCGGGTTTGTGCGATACGCGGCGCGGTTTGGGAGTGGGGCGCCGGGAATGAGGTCGATGCGGTGCTCGATTCCACGAAGAGGAGGAAGGCCATGAGGAAGCTCTTTGGGAAATACATCTTGGAATTCCTGCAAAATAGCCATCAAATAAGGAGGAACATTTGTCAAGTCGTTAGTTCCTTGCGCTAGTCCCTTGCATACAAGGACATAGTGCAAGATGGATGGGTTGTTCCGCACTTCTCTCATCTCACTTTTGGTGGCAAGAAGAACACTCTTAGTTTTTCCACTCGAGTTTGGCTTGTAGCTCTCACTCACTATGGTGCGGTTCTCTCGCTCAGCACTCTTCTCACAAGGTGTTTTTGTGTATTGCGCCCTCGCTAAAGCCTTTTCATTGTTCGCAATTATTTGGCTAGGAGTCATTGGTTGCAACACACAAGTTTTATCAAGCCATTTGAAGGTGTAAGTGTTTGAGTGACCATTATGCAAAGCACGCTTGTCATATTGCCACGGCCTTCCGAGCAGCATATGGAAAACCGTCATTGGGACCACATCACATTCCACCGTGTCCTTGTAGTGCCCAATTGAGAACGTCACCGAGACGGTGTGCTTGATCTTGACGGATCCTTGGTCACTTAGCCATTGGATATGTGATGTGGACATCCCTACTATTGATACAATCGTTGTACCTACAGCAACACACATACAAGGACCCATCACAAGATCTCGTGCCAAACAACTTAACTATCAGGTACTTTCGTTTCTTGGAACTATTCCTCACATACATGAGAATATGATGCTGCCTAAATCAGATATATTTCTTACTCTTAGGAATGATGGACCAAGCATGGATGAGAGGGACAAGCATTGGAGCATGGTCATGCATGGAGATGGCAGCAAGCATGTGATGATCCAAGAGAAGGCCACAGATGAAGATTTCAGAACTTTGAGGCCACCATAATGAAGAAAGAAGGCTTGGACGAAATATTCAAGATCAATACTTTACGAATTCGTCCATAGCTTAATATGGTGCTGCGACACCTCTATTTTGGGCCAGGCCCATGTAATTTTCGTAGGATTTTAATTAGCCACTTTTTAGAGTCCGTATTTGAGGGGAAAAGGACTTTTAGGGTTGGATTCGGCCACCACTTCCATGGCTGGCCGAAACCCCACCTTTTCGCCTTAACACGCCATAGCCGAACCTCTAGACTCGGATTTTGTTTAGACATTAAGTTAGCCATAGTCGCAACTTCGCCAAGGCTCGGCGTCAGAGGCCTCTTGTACTGCACCTATTCGTGATCCCACCTCTTCAATAAAGCTTTCCTCTTAATCCACAATATCTTGATTACAATATTGGTTCTTACTTGTTCTCGATTTCGTAGGAATTAAGACCCTCGCTGGTCAGCCGATCGTGTTCACGCAGGATCGGTAACCTCCGTGAGATTGGCCTAGCAATTGCATTGGCGCCGTGCTTCGACCGTGTAGTCGGATCGTCAAGCCCGAACTCCACCAAATCGAATATCGCCATCTCATCGAAAGATCGGACACCTTTGCCCTATCAAGTGGTATCGATTTCAGGTTGCTCGGTGAGATGTTCTGTTTTTATAGATTAGATCTGCTTTTACCTATAACCCACGAAAAAGCCAAAACATGCTTAGAGTTTAGATCCATCCCATAACCAATCTACGCCTCGCGTTATCTTCTCAGTTTTTGCATTGTTGAATTTGTGTCTACATCGTCGCGTCGAGTTGCCGGTCTTAGTGTCTCGTCCCTTAGAGTTTCGAGTTCTGATCATAGTAGTCACTGCCACACTCGCCGATCACCGCCACCATATTTCACGCCATATACCCCGCCTCCATAAACCCTAATACTCCGCCACCGCCTTCCTACCAAATACCAGATCCGATTTCTGTGGTACGAGTCCGAGTAGAGTTATTGTTCCTAGTTATTTCTTTTTACTCTCCTTCTTTGTTGTTTCCGTGTTAAGCTAAAGTCCGTGTCGAGCTCCGAGTCCGGACGTAAGTCTGGAACCGCCTCCGAAAAAAATTTCTGGCTATACTAGTTTTCGGCTTTGGGGATCACTTTTCTCCATCGGCCGTTATAGCGATATTTTTTTGGCGCCTGCGTGCTTTCCGGAGCAAAATAAAAAAATTCAATTTTTTTTGGGGCTAACCTCTTTTTAGACCCCGTAGATCAGTTCTAGACACTTGCCATCATAGTGATTTTCTGTATCTCGGTTCGCTTTTCAGGGTGCCATATTATCATACAGTGCTTGTTTTGTCGCGTCGTGACATCGTTGATGATCTAGGCTCGCATCTCTAGTATGGTCTAGCCTAGGACCAGCACAGTACCGTCATTGAGCATTCTTTCAACTTTTGCATTGCTGTTTTGATAATTGCTAACCCCCTTTGCTAAGCCTTCCCAGAGCTCCACATATACTCTCCACGTGCGGTGTTTCGACTCCTGGTTATCGCTTGGTTCAATCTCTGGACCCACTGATCCTCGTGGTTGCACATCGCCTTTTCCTGCTGTTTGGTAAGAACTTGTAAGAGCTTCGTATATTGCTTGACGGATTACGCGTGACTTCCACCATATTTCCATACTATATACCTGTGCTTTTTAAGGACTAACCATGACAGATACTTCGCAGAACCCTGACACAATGACGAACAAAGAACTACATGCCCACTTCTCCGCGCTCTTGGTCAGTCGCGCTGAAGACGTGGATACGCGCCTTGGGAAGTTTGACACCAAGCTCACCAACGCCGTGGACAAGATCGATGGACTCGAGAAATCCTTCAACGCCAAGCTTGACGTTCGGTTCAAGGAGCTTTTGAACCGATTGCCCGCACCGCAAGACCCACACATGGCGACGGCGCATTCCGATCACGGTGACTGCTGGTTCATTGCCGCCGCACCGCTGGCGGCTACCGCTGGCGACGCCTCGGACCTGCCGCTGCTTTGCGACATTGGGGACAGACGACGGGTACTACTACGACCTCGACGACGACGATCTGTTTGACGAGGAGGTTGAACAACCTCCACAGGTACCTGGTGGCCGTCCCCGACATTACTACCGCAACGCTCGCCCACCGGTACGTGATGATGATCATGTTGCAAAGCTTAAATTAAATATTCCATCTTTTGAGGGTAAATATAATCCTGATGCATATCTTACATGGGAGATGGAAGTAGAACAACGTTTTTCATGCTTAAAATATCCTGAGAATATGCGTGTTAGTGCTGCTACATGTGAATTTACTAAATTTGCTTCCCTTTGGTGGTCTGAGTATTGTCGTTTAAATCCTACTACTATTCCTAGTACTTGAACTGCTTTTAAAAACTGCTATGCGTGTTCGTTTTGTACCTCCTACTTATCAACGTGATTTACTAAAGAATCTGACACGTTTAGAGCAAGGGAAAAATTCTGTAGAAGAGTATTATCAGGAATTGCAAATAGGGATGGTTCGGTGTGGTCTTGTTGAATCTAATGAACAAATGCTTGCATGTTTCTTTGGTGGATTAAACAAGAACATTCAGCACATATTAGATTATAAGGAATATAATTCTATCACTCGTTTGTTTCATCTTGCTTGCAAAGCTAAACGTGAAGTGCAGGATCGCCAAACACCATGGAGGAGGACTAATAATTCTGCAGGTCGCACATCCTCTTGGACATCCCGACAATCAGCGCCTCCTCGTGATTCGCCACCAGCTACTACCACATCCAAGGCCACCACAAGATTTCCAGTTGCTCCTCCACCATCATCCAAGGCTCCTGCTCGTAGTGCATCTTCTATGGCTTCCACGGGTAAGACAAAGGATATCCAATGCCGCAAGTGCTGGGGTTTTGGTTATATTGAGAGACAGTGCACAACACAACGTGTGATGATGGTGCGAGAAGATGGTCAATACGATTCAGCGAGTGACTTCGATGAAGATACACTAGCCCTTATTTCTTCTCGAGATGGAGACAATTCTGATGCTGATGAAGAGCTAGAGG
This sequence comes from Avena longiglumis, assembly GCA_030063025.1. Classification (NCBI taxonomy): domain Eukaryota; kingdom Viridiplantae; phylum Streptophyta; class Magnoliopsida; order Poales; family Poaceae; genus Avena; species Avena longiglumis. Next base: position 341,418,140 of record CP125976.1, on the reverse strand, counting down.
TAATGGGAGCTGAAGCTGCTGATCAATACAAGAGCTTAATTACACAACGTGTGTTGAGTGTGCAATTGAGCAAATCTGAGCAAGATCAACGCCACAACCTGTTCCAAACACGTGGTGTTGTCAAGGAAAGGGCTATACGGATCATCATCGATGGAGGGAGTTGTAATAATCTGGCCAGTGTTGACATGGTAGAGAAGCTTGCGCTTCCAACAAGACAACGCCCACATTCATATTACATCCAATGGTTTGAGAGTTCTCGCAAGATCAAGGTAACAAGAACGACGCTGCAGCATTTTACTATTGGTACATATTCGATTTTGTTGATTGTGATGTTGTACCTATGCAAGCTTGTTCTTTGTTACTTGGTAGACCAGGCAATTTGATAGAGAATCTGTTCATAATGGCAAAACTAATCACTATTCTCTTATGCATGATGGAAAGAAAATTGGTCTAAAACCTATGACTCTAACAAATTTTAAAAGATGATCTTGCTAGAGCTAGTAGAGCTAAACCGAGGAGAAAATAAAAGTGAGAATCGATTGTTTGCAGATTTTATACCACCAAAGAACACTAAATCTGATTCTGCACATGCTACTGAAATTCGTTTGAAGAGTCCATGTATGCTTGCAAATAAAATTGATATTGTTGAACTAGATGTAAACAGTACTCAATGTTATGCAATTGTCTGCAAACAGGTTTTGTTTTCATTTGAGGATATGCCTCCTTCTTTGCCACCCGCTGTTGCTAACCTTTTGCAGGAATATGAGGACGTCGTTCACTGAAGCGCCACCAGGACTACCTCCTATTAGAGGAATTGAGCACCAAATTGATCTCATTCCTGGTGCCACGTTGCCCAACCGCTACCATATAGAACCAATCCAGGAGACAAAGGAGATACAACGCCAAATTCAGAACTACTCGACAGAGATCATATTCGTGAGTCCCTTAGCCCTGTGTTCCTATTATTTTGGTACCTAAGAAAGATGGTTCTTGGCATGTGTACTGATTGTAGAGCTATCAATAATATTACTATTCGATATCGTCATCCTATTCCACGTTTAGATGACATGCTTGATGAATTGAGTGGCTCTACCATGTTTTCTAAAGTTGATTTGCGTAGTGGTTACCACCAGATTCGTATGAAATTAGGAGATGAATGGAAAACAGCATTTAAAACTAAGTTCGGTTTATATGAGTGGTTAGTGATGCCGTTTGATTTAACTAATGCACCTAGCACTTTCATGAGATTAATGAATGAAGTTTTACGTGCTTTCATTGGACGTTTTGTGGTAGTCTACTTTGATGATATTCTGATTTATAGCAAATCTTTAGAGGATCATTTGGACCATTTACGTGTTTTCAATGTCAGACGTGATGCACGCTTGTTTGGTAACCTTGAGAAGTGCACCTTTGCACCAATCGAGTTGCGTTCGTGGCTATGTTGTTACATCACAGGGTATTGAAGTGGATCCAGCCAAGATTGAAGCTATTGAGAATTGGCAGCCCAAGACGATCACAAGTGAGGAGTTTTCTTGGCCTCGCTGGTTTTATAGGCGCTTTGTCAAAGACTTTGGATCAATTGCCGCCATGAATGAGCTTACCAAGAAGGATGTGCCCTTTGTTTGGGGCGATGCACAACATGTGCCTTCGTCATATTAAAAGATAAGCTAACACATGCTCCCTTACTCCAACTTCCTGGTTTTACTAAGACTTTTGAGCTTGAATGTGATGCTAGTGGAATTGGTTTGGGAGGGTGTTATTACAAGAGGAAAACCTGTTGCATATTTTAGTGAGAAATTGAGTGGGCTAGTCTGAACTATTCTACTTATGATAAAGAATTATATGCGTTGGTTCGACATTAGAAACTTGGCAACATTATCTATGGCCTAAAGAGTTTGTTATTCATTACGATCATCAATCTTTGAAGCATATTCGTAGTCAAGCTAAGTTGAATCGTCATGCAAAGTGGGTTGAATTTATTGAGTCTTTTCCTTATGTTATCAAACACAAAAAGGGTAAAGATAATATTATTGCTGATGCTTTGTCACGCCGTTATGCTTTGTTATCTCAACTTGACTTCAAAATATTTGCATTGGAAACTATTAAGGAACAATATGTGCATGATGCTGAATTTAAAGATGTGTTGCAGAATTGTAGAGATGGTAGAACTTGGAACAAGTTCGTCTTCAATGATGGATTTGTGTCCGTGCTAACAAACTATGCATTCCAGATAGCTCTGTTCGTCTTTTGTTGTTACAGGAGGCGCATGGAGGAGGATTGATGGGACACTTTGGTGTCAAGAAGACGGAGGATGTTCTTCCGCACACTTCTTTTGGCCACGATGCGTCGAGATGTTGAGAGATTTGTGGCACGCTGCACTACTTGTCAAAAGCTAAGTCTCGCCTTAATCCACATGGTTTATATATGCCTCTTCCTGTTCCTAGTGTTCCTTGGGAGGATATTTCTATGGACTTTGTTTTGGGATTGCCACGAACACGTAAGGGAGGATAGTATTTTTGTTGTTGTGGATCGGTTTTCTAAGATGGCACACTTTATTCCTTGTCATAAAACGGATGATGCTGCGCATATTGCTGATTTGTTCTTTCGTGAAATTGTTCGTTTGCATGGTGTGCCAAATACTATTGTCTCTAATCGTGATACTAAATTTCTTCGCCACTTTTGGAGATGTTTATGGGCTAAGTTGGGGACTAAATTGCTCTATACTACATGTCATCCCCAAACTGATGGTCAAACTGAAGTAGTAAATAGAACTTTGTCTACTATGTTCAGGGCTGTTTTAAAGAAGAACTTAAAATTGTGGGAAGAGTGTTTACCTCATAGAATTTGCTTATAATCGTTCATTGCATTCTACCACAAAGATGTGCCCATTTGAGATTGTGTATGGTTTTGTTCCTCGTGCACCTATTGATTTATTGCCTTTACCTTCTTCGATGCAACATAATTTGGATGCTACACAACGCGCTGAAATGATATTAAACTTGCATAAGACTACTAAAGATAACATTGAACACATGAATGCTAAGTATAAACTTGCTGGGGATAAAGGGAGAAAGCATGTTGTGTTTGATGTTGGCGATCTTGTTTGGTTACATTTGCATAAAGATCGTTTTCCTGATTTACGCAAGTCTAAGTTAATGACACATGCTGCTGGTCCCTTTAAGGTGTTAGAGAAAATCAATGATAATGTATATAAACTTGAGTTGCCTGCAGACTTTGGTACGGTTAGTCCTACATTTAACATTGCAGATTTGAAGCCTTACTTTGGTGAGGAAGATGAGATTGCGTTGAGGACGACTTCAATTCAAGAAGGGGAGCATGATGTGGACATCCCTACTATTGATACAACCATTGTACCTACAGCAACACACATACGAGGACCCATCACAAGATCTCGTGCCAAACAACTTAACTATCATGTACTTTCGTTTCTTGGAACTATTCCTCACATACATGAGAATATGATGCTGCCTAAATCAGATATATTTCTTACTCTTAGGAATGATGGACCAAGCATGGATGAGAGGGACAAGCATTGGAGCATGGTCATGCATGGAGATGGCAGCAAGCATGTGATGATCCAAGAGAAGGCCACAGATGAAGATTTCAGAACTTTGAGGCCACCATAATGAAGAAAGAAGGCTTGGATGAAATATTCAAGATCAATACTTTACGAATTCGTCCATAGCTTAATATGGTGCTGCGACACCTCTATTTTGGGCCAGGCCCATGTAATTTTCGCAGGATTTTAATTAGCCACTTTTTAGAGTCCGTATTTGAGGGGAAAAGGACTTTTAGGGTTGGATTCGGCCACCACTTCCATGGCTGGCCGAAACCCCACCTTTTCGCCCTTAAATACGCCCCATAGCCGAACCTCTAGACTCGGATTTTGTTTAGACATTAAGTTAGCCATAGTTGCAACTTCGCCAAGGCTCGAGCATCGCAGAGGCCTCTTGTACTTCGCACCTATTCAGGATCCCACCTCTTCAATAAAGCTTTCCTCTTAATCCGCAATATCTTGATTGCAATATTGGTTCTTACTTGCTCTCGATTTCAGGTAGGAATTAAGACCCTTGCTGGTCAGGCTGATCGTGTTCACGCAGGATCGGTAACCTCCAGGAGATTGGCCTAGCGATTGCATTGGCGCTCGTGTTCGCACGTGTAGTCGGATCGTCAAGCCCGAACTCCACCAAATCGAATATCGCCATCTCATCGAAAGATCGGACACCTTTGCCCTATCAATATGGTAGGGGTGTTTATGCGGATGGAGGGTGAGATTGAGTTTCTCACACAATTCCGTACTTGCAAGATTGTGGCAACTCCCTCCATCGATGACAACTTTGATGGACTTCCCATTGATGTCGGCATGAGTTTGGAAGATGTTCGAGCGTTGGTCTTCATTCTCATTGACTTGGGTAGTCAAGACCCTTGTGACTACAAGCGATGGACTTGCGTCATGCGCACACACAAGAAGTTCTTGGTCCTCTTCCAAATGTTGCCTTGCCATGGCTTCCTTGACCCTTGCATCAAACTCTTCCTCACTCAAGTATTCTTCATCGCCGTTGTCATGAATGAACAAAACTTTCTTGTTCCCACATGCGTTCGACTTGTGCCCTTTGCCTCCACACTTGTAGCATTCACCATTGAATGGTTGATCATCCCTTGTGTGTTTGCCACTTGGGGGCTGTTTCCCTTGAGGGAGTGTTGGCTTGAAGGGAAGCTTGGTGGTACTTGAGGAGATTCCACTTGGTGTTGTTGGAGTAGTGGTTGGTGCTTGCTTGAAGGTGAAGTACGTCTTTGGCTTGTTGTACGTTTTGTCCTCTTGCACTTGACGCTCGGCCTTCGATGCGATGTGCACAAGCTCAACCATGTTGTTGTACTTTTGGAATTCGGTGATGCGCTTGATGGGATGGTTCAAGCCATTGAGGAAACGTGCCATTGTTTGTTCATCTCGCTCTTCAATGTTGGCACGGATCATGTTGAGCTCCATTTGCTTGAAGTACTCTTCCACGGTCTTTGTCCCTTGACTAAGCGTTTGAAGCTTGTTGAAGAGGTCACGCATGTAGTGCGAAGGAACAAAGCGGGATCTCATATGAGCCTTCATATCTTGCCAAGTTGCGATTGGAGGCTCTTCTTTAGCTTCGCGGGCGAGTTGGACTTGTTCCCACCAAAGGTTGGCATACTCATCAAACTCGAGGGATGCCATAATATCTTGTCGACCTTGAGTTCCCACGAGAGATATTCCTCGGGTTCATTGGAACCAGTGAACTTGGGCATGGTGAAATTGAACTTGCCAAAAGTTTCTTCACCATTGCGGTTCCGGTTGCGGCGGTTGCCATGATTTGAGCGGTCATCATCATCGTCCGAGCTCTCATGTCATGCTTGGTGATGGTTGTGTTGCTCTTGCGGTTGTTGAGGAGCCGCGTTTGGTGGTGGAACTTGGTTTTGACGACGAGCTGGGGGAGCCTGCTCGTGTTGTTCTTGTCGCGGTTGAGGACGAGGAGGAGGTTGTGCATCCTCACGACGAGCTTGGGGAGCTTGCTCTTGTTCTTGCCATGGTTGATGCCGAGGAGCATTGGCTTGCGCCATGTGGCGAGGAGGACGTCGAGCCACATGCGCAATGGGCTGCTCTTCTTCTTCTTGGTGTAGGGGAGGCTCGTCATGACCATCATGTTGCCGAAGTTGCCGATCATGTCGATGATGGCGCCTTGGAGGATCTTCGAGCGCTTCACGTCGACGGTGATCTTGTTCGTCCTCTTCGGGTGCTTCACTTGTTGAAAGGACATGTCGACGGCGATGGGCTTGGTGGTCCATGCGAGGTTGCTCTTGTTAAATCACAAGTGCCCTTGGTTGTGGCCGGTTCGCTTCACGTCTTGGAGGCTTGCGGAGAGGTCACCATCATAGCTTGACGTTGCTGCGTGTCGCGGAGATGGTACCGCTTGAGAAGAGCTCATGGATTGAAGAACGGGTCCATCCCGGTGCCTTGAAGCGTGACGGAGAGGTGCACTTGATTCACTTGAGGAGTGCCGAGAAGAGCTTGATTCGCGCGAGCGTGGCCTTGCTAGTCCATCAATGAGGCGTTGAAGCTTTTCATCCGTTGAGGCGAGTGCACGACCAAGAGCTTCATTTTGATGACCGAGGTTGTGTTGCATGGCATGCATTTGGCCACGGACTTCTTTCGAAGCGGTTGTCGATGTTCTTGAATTCCACACGGGCCTCGCTAAATTGTTCATCTTGGCGCCGCTCGAGAGCTTCACAACGGTAGTTGAATTCTCCTTGGACCTTCCAATGGTCCCATCTTGTCATGAATTGTGTGTCATCCTCCAGAGGTGGTGGTTGGAACGGCTCGCCATTCTTGTCCATGATGCAAAGCCGACAAGGGTTGTATATGGAGAGTAAGGGTGCGGAGAGTTAGCCTTTTACCTCACCTTGGAGATTATATCAAACCAATTTCCACACAAATGAGCGAACCGCGTGCAAAGTGAAATGGCAAAGAAACTCACACACAAGTATGCTACAACTCTCAAAAGCTTTTGGTGGAAGGTTAGGATTGTGGAAAACCAAACGAAACGATCCAAGCCAAAATGTTATTGTTCTACGTGGTAAAGAACCAAAGATCAAAAGCAAAAGGATACGATCTACAAAAACACGGAAAATACACACGTGGAGAAAAACGGGGTTAGCACGACTATGAAAATGAGCACAAAAGGTCCTAACGAAGACTACACTCGGTTGTCGTGCCAACGCAAGGAGAGACCACAACTCATTTTCGCGATTTTGGGGTGATTTGGGCGGAAAATCTTCAAGAAAAACACCAAATCGAAGGGGGAAATCAAGGAATTAGGCTATGGGAACGCAAAGGAAGGTACATCAACAAGTTTAGCAAGTAATCCACGGATCAAAACCTACCAAAACGCACTCAAATCACAGATCGATCCAAAACACGAATTGGGGCTGTTTTTGGTGGAATTTTCGAATTTATGGGGAAAAGATCAAATCGAAGAGAAATCTGTGGCAACCAAAAGCTGCTGATACCAGATGATGGATGGGTTAACCTCTTGGGTGGCCCGATCTTCACGGATCTCGTGGTCAAATGGATGGGAAAGCGAGGGGAAAGGGAGAAGGTAGCGGAAGCGAACACACACCTCGTGAAGAACACGATGAACACACGCAAAACTCACACGATACAAGGCCGATTGCTCCCGAACGGCGGCCACCGTTCCGATAGAATCCTCGCAAGGAAAGATCGATCAACGTGCTCCCTCAAATCCACATCGAAGAGGGAAGAACACCTTGGGGAGGGTCTTGACAACTTGGAGACGAGACATGATGATGGAGGGGTTAACCTCTTGGGTGCCCGATCTTCACGGATCTCGTGGTCAAATCGATGGGAAAGCGAGGGGAAAGGGAGAAGGTAGCGGAAGCGAACACACACCTCGCGAAGAACATGATGAACACACGCAAAACTCACACGATACAAGGCCGATTGCTCCCGAACGGCGGCCACCGGTCCGATAGAAAGCTCGCAAGGAAAGATCGGTCAACGTGCTCCCTCAAATCCACATCGGAGAGGGAAGAACACCTTGGGGAGGGTCTTGACAACTTGGAGACGAGACATCGAACTCCAAGGCCTTGTTCAACGATGGATGCGTGAGGCAAAGTCCAATCGAGGTTGGGGACGATAGTCGGTCCCCTTGGTAAAGGGGATGAGGCAAAACTAGAGATTCCACAATGGGGGTTGTCTTTAGTCTATCATCTATGCCTAAGGGTTACATGAGGGGTGGGGGCTCTATTTATAGGCCAACCACATAAACAAGGGTAGTTTGGGAATAAACTAGGCGAATAGGTAAGTAGAGGGGGATACAAGGGCTGTGGCCCAACTAGTGCATGCAGGCACTGCCAGGAGCGGTAGTACCGGACTTGGGACCGGTAGTACCGCTTGGTCCGGTAGTACCGCTCTGGGACCGGTAGTACCGCTTGCGGTCCCGAGCTTCACCGAGCCGTCACAGTGGTGGCGGTGAGTGAGTCTTGGCCAGAGTACTGCATCCGGGCCGGTAGTACCGCCGGTGATGAGAGCATTTGGCTTGTCGTATGTTGCTAAGCGGTGCAGGGATGTAGTAGGCCGAAGGCGGTAGTACCGCCGGTCCAGATCTGGCGACAAGCAGAGAGCATTTGGCGATCTGTCTTCTTCCAAGCCTCCGTCTTGTCGGGCTTGATGCTCCGGGCTTCCTCCCTTGTCTCCGTACTTGTCAATGTGAACCTATCATGCATAGGTGACGGAGTATGAAGTAGCATACCATTCAATAGGGTAGGAAGGGGGCTCGCATAGAGGAACGGATTAACCTTTGGAGTCCATGACGACTTGGCGTAAGTTGGAGACCAAGATGTGGTCACGACCGTAGGTCGGGCTACATCAGCTCCCCCCTTCAAAAAGAGTCGTCCTCGACTCTACATGCTCATCACCAAGTAGAAGCGGTCGAGAGACCTTCTTGATCCTGGGGTTCACCATATAGTCGTCCTCGGGAAGATTGACTTGACAACACTTCAATGTTCCTTCACCTTCCTCGAAGCCTACAAAGCTCACAACAAAAGCGAAGCAACACTCAAATCATAGCCAATTCATGAAGGTTATTGCATGAGTCCTCAAGTAGAAGGAATTCACCTTAGCTTGTAGAGATAGCTCGATGAAGGGTAGCCATAGGTAACTCTCTTCGGTTCTTCTTGTCAACATATTGTCCATAGAGGTTGACGTGTATGCACTTGTACCTTCATACAACAAATACCAAGCAACATATGTTTGTGTGTGATAGAGGAGCATGTCATTTGTGGCATGTCCATTCTTGTTCACAACACGATTAGCACAACTCAAGTATAGCAAACAGGATGCATATGCAAGGTCAATGTGCATGGAAATCGTTTGAACATCATCCAAATGTGGAAACTCAAAAACTCCATATAACATAGAAGTGGGGCATTCAAAGCATTGGATCCAAATTTCAAACAACATATTTGATGCAAGAATAGGAGAATGTGGCAAAAACACACGAGGAAGAATGTCCAAAGCAACAACAATATGTGTGCGAACCAACCATTGGAAAGAGAAATTGTTTGACATGTTGGATGTCACACACAAATCATCGAAAGCAAATATCATGGGAAAATGAGTATCCCAAGCGGAAGCAAAAACAACATATTTGCAAACAAACCAAATGAAAGAGCAAGTGGTCCTTATGTTTGTTGCAACAACAAGACGAGATTCTTGGAATCTCTCACGACAATACATGATCTTAATGGAATTGTGGTTGCACCCAAAACATCGGAAAGAGAAAATGTTCAACATTTTTGTTGCAACACACAAAACATCATTATCTAGATGCGAAGAAACATGAATGTCACAAGGGGAGATAATACCATTAACATGCTTGCAATCAAACCATATGAAAGAGCAATTTGCCAACATGAAAGATGCAAAGCATGCAAAAGGTATCAGAGCTGGGTTCGATCTTGAACTCACTTGTGGGATGCTCTCAAGAGCTCTTTTTGTCAACTCGTGCTCAACCGAGGTTGACATTCTTGTGCGGGTACCTACACACATCATATGTAAAAGGAAGAACGTGTGTGCATGGTAGAGATACACATCATCCATCATGACGTATCTCTTTTTGTGCACATCACCATTAATTTCAATCAAGTATGAAATAGATGCATGGTGAGTATGCAAGTGGGGAACATGCTTATCATGGCCATCATCAAAATCTCCAAAAATTGAGAAAGCTATGGGGGACATCTCATTAGAACGCATATGATCAATATTGTTGCAACCAAAACAAGTGAAATAGCAAGCATTCATCTTATCGCAAGCAATGGGAGAAATTGAATGACTAGCATGACAAGGCAAGTCCAAAGCAATTGGAGGATACACACAAGATGCATAGCATGGCATGTTTATGGCGATGATATCGCAATCAAACAATTCCACATGATCAATATTATGCAAAGGCAAAGCATCACATGGGAATGTGGATGAAGCATATGTAATGTCACAAGTATCATCCATAGCATGCATATCCTCACAATTCATCATGTCCACTAGTGGGATCATGGCATCATCAACACCATTATTGGTACCTTGGTCATACCTCTCATATGAAGTGGGTGTTGTGGAAGTAGTGGTCTCCTTGTGGACGACTTCGTCTTCTTGATGTAGCCATGGCATAGCATCATCTCCGTGCACCATGTACATCTTCTCCAATTGAGGCATCATTGCTTCATGGCTTGGGGAGTCGTCCTCCATGGAACCTAGCACAACACAAGAGAACACACTAGAGGTAGAGGGTAAGTTGTTAGAAATCGAAATGGTCTCACTTGACCTATCAACTACCACTCTCAACTCACTAGTAGTATCGCTCATGCCCTCCAAGTGGAAGCATTCAATCTCACATAAGGTGGAGTCACTCGTCTCACTCTTGTTCTCACTCAAGTGGGCTAAGTGGCTCTCATACTCACATGGGATTGGTACCACGTCATCACTCAAGCATATGGGGGTAGGCTCGGTTTCCTCAACTCCATGCGCCTCCTTTGGTGAAGGGAAAATCCCATGCTCACCATTCTTGACCTTGTCGCCTTCAAGGTTGGATGCCATAAGATGGGCATCATTGCTCGCCTCCATGGTCGAAGGGAAAATCCCATGCTCGACCGTCTTGTGGACATCTTGTAGTAGTGGTGGAGGTAGGCTCATGCTATCCAACTTGGCGAAGTAGAGGTCTACATTTTCCTCGTTGGCGAGGTCGTGGAAGTCAAGTGTAGGCATCGAAGCTTGATGTCGTGGACGAAGGTTTGCTCTTGGTGCCATTTTGGTGGTGGCACTAGTAGTTGAAGGTGCCCTATGATGGTGTCGACGGAGGTCATTGGCGTGCCTTGCCGATGGTTGATGTTGGTGAAGCACTTGGTCATCCACATGACGCTCACGACGGTGATCATTTGCATTGGCACTCTTCTTGTGCTTGTGGTGCCTTCTTGAGCTTGCTTGAGCATTATGGTTGGTGCTCATCACGAATTCTTCGTCTTGGTGGCGAAGATGCCTTTGACGATGTCTTGTATCCTCTTTATGGTGGCGAATCTCATGAGAGGATGTTTGTCGACGAAGATTCTTGTTTCTTGGCGCCTCTTGATGTATATGATGTTTGGACGCCACTCTTGTTTGGATAGGAGGTGGATCTTGGCGCCTTGGAGGTGATGTAGCTTGGCGCCTTGGAGATGGTGGAGCTTGACGCCTTGGAGGTGATGGAGCTTGGCGCCTTGGAGATGGTGGCACTTGATGCCATCTAGGTGGTGGCACTTGTCGCCTTGGAGGTGGATCATCGAAGTAGGTGGTGCCCTTTGGTGTGGCACGCTTGGCCTTGAAGGTCATGGAATCTTGATGATGCGCCTCCTCTTGCTTGGCGTAGTAGGCTTCCATCTCCACGCGGTGGAGGAATTCTTCATGGCTCGTGGAGGAGCCATCAAACTCGATGAAGTTCTCCGTGTCCTCCACGCTTGGCGAGGCGTCATCGATGTCGCACTCGAAGTCGTCCATGCTTGGGGAGTAGTTGTTGGTGTAGTACTCCATATCACCCAAGCATGTGGAGCCATTGTCGGTGTAGTGCTCCATAGGCTCCATGCATGAGGAGCCATTGTCGACGTAGAGCTCCATGTCTTCCATGCATGTGGAGTCGTCGTAGGTGTAGTGCTCCGGGTCCTCAAAGCATGGAGCCATTGTGGTGTTGTTCTCCGTCATGTCCTCTATACTTGTGGAGTCGTAGTCATGGTGGCTCATCATGGATTCTTCATAGATATCATCCTCGGTTCCGGAGTCCCTAGACATGATGCACAAGACCAAGCGGTGTATATGGAAGTGGTAGTGGGAGTTAGGGATACAACATCAAACCTTACTTTACCTTGGAAGATCGTATCGTACAAGTGGCCACACTTGAGAGCAATAAACCAAGCAAAGTGAAGTTCACACGGAACACCAAAACCAACTCTGAACCAAAAACACACACACAAGGCCTATGGGGGATAGGTATGGAAAGTGACATTTCAAGAACCAATCCGAAATCAAGATGTTGTAATGGCAAGTAAAGAACCACAATGATCACAAAGCAAAACAAGTTAATCCACAAGATAGGAAATATGTACAAGGAAACACACAGTGGGATAAATGGGACCTGTGCGACGGAGAAAGTGATCTAAGAACCAAATGATTACCTAGCGAAGACTATAAGCTCGTGGCACACAAGTACAAGGAGTGTCGCGAGTTCTATTGCACAAAATTTGGTGGGCTACAAGATATGCACAATAAGTACCACCTATATGATGTTCATCGAGCTTGCGCTTCCTTTTCTATGAGGCACATGTATATTTCTTTCTTTTTCTCTTTTTCTTTTTTTTCTATTTTTTTTTCTTTTTCTTTTTCTTTTTCACTTGCCTCTTCCTTGTGCCAACAACTATACAAGATAACTATATGAGAAAGCGCTCACAATGTTTGCTCGGAATCTACAAGGTATCAAATGTGCATAGCCCAAGCAATCATAAGAGGAACTAGTCTCAATAGGTGTTTGTTTCTCACAAAGATAGTGGGGTTCACAAAGGAATGCAAGTGGGGAGAAGTCGCGGAATGTTTATACCTTTCGTCGACGATCTTCATCCTTTATTGTTGGATTCTGCCCTGCTCACGGAATTTGGATGGAGTAGATAGCATGAACCACGTGGATGATGATGTAGAGCTCCTTCTCCTCTTCGAAACGAGCTAAAGAACACCAAAATCCGAGTTCGGATGCAAAAGTTATGCTTAAAACGCTGAGAGGCTGAAATCTGGAATCTGCTGTTTTCTTTCTGTCTTGGGCGGTAGTACCGGATTTTGGTACCGGTGGGCGGTAGTACCATAGATTTGGAGCAGTAGTACCGCTCGTGACGTGTAAAAGGAAGAACGTGTAAAAGGAAGAACGTGTGTGCATGGTAGAGATACACGTCATCCATCATGACGTATCTCTTCTTGTGCACATCACCATTAATGTCATTCAAGTATGAAATAGATGCATGGTGAGTATGCAAGTGGGGAACATGCTTATCATGGCCATCATCAAAATCTCCAAAAATTGAGAAAGCTATGGGGGCCATCTCATTATAACGCATATAATCAACATTGTTGTAAGCAAAACAAGTGAAATAGCAAGCATTCATCTTATCACAAGCAACGGGAGAAATTGAATGACTAGCATGACAAGGCAAGTCCGAAGCAATTGGAGGATACACACAAGATGCATATCATGGCATGTTTATGGCAATGATATCACAATCAAACAATTCCACATGATCAATATTATGCAAAGGCAAATCATCACATGGGAAAGTGGATGAAGCATATGTAATGTCACAAGTATCATCCATAGCATGCATATCCTCACAAGTCATCATGTCCACTAGTGGGATCATGGCATCATCAACACCCTTATTGTTACCTTGTTCATACCTCTCATATGAAGTGGGTGTTGTGGAAGTAGTGGCCTCCTTGTGGACGACTTCGTCTTCTTGATGTAGCCATGGCATAGCATCATCTTCGTGCACCATGTACATCTTCTCCAATTGAGGCATCATTGCTTCATGGCTTGGCGCTTCTTCATCCATGGAACCTAGCACAACATAAGAGAACACACTAGAGGTAGAGGGTAAGTTGTTAGAAATTGAAATGGTCTCACTTGACCTATCAACTACCGCTCTCAACTCACTAGGAGTATCGCTCATGCCCTCCAAGTGGAAGCACTCAATCTCACATAAGGTGGAGTCACTCATCTCACTCTTGTTCTCAGTCAAGTGGGCTATGTGGCTCTCATACTCACATGGGATTGGTACCACATCATCACTCAAGCATATGGGGGTAGGCTCGGTTTCCTCAACTCCATGCGCCTCTTTTGGTGAAGGGAAAATCCCATGCTCACCATTCTTTACCTTGTCGCCTTCAAGGTTGGATGCCATAAGATGGGCATCATTGCTCGCCTCCATGGTCGAAGGGAAAATCCCATGCTCGACCGTCTTGTGGCCATCTTGTAGTAGTGGTGGAGGTAGGCTCATGCTATCCAACTTGGCGAAGTAGAGGTCTTCATTTTCCTCGTTCATGAGGTCTTCAAATGCAAGCGTAGTCGTTGAAGCTTGATGGCGTGGAGAAGGCTTGCTCTTGGTGCCATTTTGGTGGTGGCACAAGATGTTGTAGGTGCCTTGTGATGGTGTCGACGGAGGTCATTGGCATGCCTTGCCGATGGTTGATGTAGGTGGCGCACTTGGTCATCCATATGACGCTCACGACGATGGCCCTTGACCTTGGCACTCTTCCTTGTAAGTTTTTCTAATGAGCGCAAAGCATCATTAGTCTTGGCGACCATCCTCATGTTTTTGTCGAAGTCGTTGTCCATGTCCTTCTTGAAGTTGTGGAGGTCGCTTTGGAACTTGTCCATTTGATGATGGACCTTGGCGCACTCGATTTGGAGGCTCCGTCTTGGTCGGTGCAACGTGAGGAGCTTCGCGTTGTCATTCTTGAAGTCGTCCATGCTTGGGGAGTCATTGTTGTTGTAGTACTCCATATCACCCAAGCATGTGGAGCCATTGTTGGTGTAGTGCTCCATCATGTTATCCATGCTTGTGGAGACATAGGCATGGTGGCTCATCGTGGATTCTTCATAGAAATAATCCTCGGTTTCGGAGTCCCTAGACATGATTCACAAGACCAAGCGGTGTATATGGAAGTGGTAGAGGGTGTTAGGGATACAACGTCAAACCTTACTTTACCTTGGAAGATCGTATCGTGCAAGTGGCCACACTTGAGAGCAATAAACTAAGCAAAGTGAAGTTCACGCGGAACACCAAAACCAACTACTAACCAAAAAACACACACACACAAGGTCTATGGTGGATAGGTATGGAAAGTGGCATGTCAAGAACCAATCCGAAATCAAGATGTTGTATTGGCAAGTAAAGAACCACAATGATCACAAAGCAAACAAGTCAATCCACAAGATAGGAAATATGTACAAGGAAACACACACGGTGGGATAAATGGGACTTGTGCGACGCATAAAGTGAGCTAAGAACCAAATGATTACCTAGCGAAGACTATAATCTCGTGTCACACAAGTACAAGGAGAGACGCTAGTTCGATTGCACAAAATTGGTGGGCTACAAGATATGCACAATAAGTACCACCTATATGATGTTCATCGAGCTTGCGCTTCCTATTCTATGAGGCACATGTATATTTGTTTCTTTTTCTCTTTTCCTTTTTTCTATTTTTTTCTTTTTGTATCACTCTTTTTCTTTTTATTTCTTTTTCAGTTGCCTCTTCCTTTGCCAACAACTATACAAGATAACTATATGAGATAGCGCTCACAATGTTTGCTCGGAATTCTACAAGGTATCAAATGTGCATAGCCCAAGCAATAATAAGAGGAACTAGTCTCAATAGGTGTTTGTTGCTCGCAAAGATAGTGGGGTTCACAAAGGAATGCAAGTGGGGAGAAGTCGCGGCATGTTTATACCTTTCGTCGACGATCTTCACCCTTTATTGTTGGATTCCGCCTTGCTCACAGAATTTGGATGGATTAGATAGCATGAAAAACGTGGATGATGATGTAGAGCTCCTTCTCCTCTTCGAAACGAGCTAAAGGACACCAAAATCCGAGTTCGAATGCAAAAGTTATGCTCAAAACGGTGAGAGGTTGAAATCTGGGAACCTGCTGTTTTCTTTCTGTACTAGGCGGTAGTACCGGATTTTGGGCGCGGTAGTACCGGATATTTAGAGCGGTAGTACCGCTGGAGACAGAGACGCCCAGATCTGACGCGTTTTCGCGAGTTTGGGGCGATTTGAAGGAAAATCTTCAAGAAAAACACCAAATCGACGGGGGAAATCAAGGAATTAGGCTATGGGAACGCAAAGGAAGGTAGATCAACAAGTTTAGCAAGTAATCCACGGATCAAAACCTACCAAAAGCACTCAAATCACAGATCGATCCAACACACAAATTGGGGCTATTTTTGGTGGAATTTTCGAATTTATGGGGAAAAGACCAAATCGATGAGAAATCCGTGGCAACCAAAAGCTGCTGATACCAGATGATGGGAGGGGTTAACCTCTTGGGTGCCCGATCTTCACGGATCTCATGGTCAAATCGATGGGAAAGCGAGGGGAAAGGGAGAAGGTAGCGGAAGCGAACACACACCTCGCGAAGAACACAATGAACACACGCAAAACTCACATGATACAAGGCCGATTGCTCGAGCACGGCCACCGGTCCGATAGAATCCTCGCAGGAAAGATCGGTCAACGTGCTCCCTCAAATCCACATCGGAGAGGAAGAACACCTTGGGAGGGTCTTGACAACTTGGAGACGGGCGTCGAACTCCAAGGCCTTGTTCAACGATGGATGCGTGATGCAAAGTCCAATCGAGGTTGGTGACGATAGTCGGTCCCCTTGGTAAGGGATGAGGCAAAACTAGAGATTCCACAATGGGGTTGTCTTTAGTCTATCATCTATGCCTAAGGATACATGAGGGGTGGGGCTCTATTTATAGGCCAACCACATAAACAGGGTAGTTTAGGGATAAAACTAGGGTTTGGACGAGCTAGAGGGGTACATGGGCCAAAGGCCCAACAGTCTTGTGTGAGCACAGGACGGTAGTACCGGACTTGGGTCCCAGTAGTCACCGTGACCGTAATCTCGGGTCCAGATCCGGTAGTACCGCTTGCAATCCTGGGACTTCTGTTGGCGTCGTCTGTATGGGGCAGTAATAGTGGGCGGTAGTACCGCTGGCCGGTAGTACCGATCGCCAGATCCGGTATTACCGCTAGAGACAGAGAGCATTTGGCGATCTGTCTTCTTTCGCCTCCTCTTCCAAGCCTCCGTTTGTCGGGCTTGATGCTCCGGGCTTCCTCCCTTGCCTCCGTACTTGTCAATGTGAACCTGTGATGCATATGTGACGGAGTATGAAGTAGCATACCATTCAATAGGGTAGGAAGGGGGCTCGCATAGAGGAACGAATTCACCTTTGGAGTCCATGACGACTTGGCGTAAGTTGGAGACCAAGATGTGGTAACGACCGTAGGTCGTGCTACATCACTCTGTCTCTTCATCAGCATCAGAATTTTCTCCATCTCGCGCAGAAATAAGGGCTAGTGTATCTTCATCAAAGTCACTCGCTGAATCGAATTGACCATCTTCCCGCACCATCATCACACGTTGTGTTGTGCACTGTCTCTCAATATGACCAAAACCCCAGCACTTGCGGCATTGTATATCCTTTGTCTTACCCGTGGAAGCCATAGAAGATGCACTACGAGCAGGTGCATTGGATGATGGTGGAGGAGCAGCTGGAAATCTTGTAGTGGCCTTGGATGTGGTAGTATCTGGTGGCGAATCACGAGAAGGAGGCGCTGATTGTCGTGATGTCCAAGTAGATGTGCGACCTGCAGAATTATTAGTCCTCCTCCATGGTGTTTGGCGATCCTGCACTTCACGTTCAGCTTTGCAAGCAAGATGAAACAAACGAGTGATAGAATTATATTCCTTATGATCTAATATGTGCTGAATGTCCTTGTTTAAGCCACCAAAGAAACATGCAAGCATTTGTTCATAGATTCAACAAGACCACACCGAACCATCCCCGTTTGCAATTCCTTATAATACTCTTCTACAGAATTTTTCCCTTGCTCTAAACGTGTCATATTCTTTAGTAAATCACGTTGATAAGTGGGAGGTACAAAACGAACACGCATAGCAGTTTTTAAAGCAGTCCAAGTACTAGGAATAGTAGTAGGATTTAAACGACAATACTAAGACCACCAAAGGGAAGCAAATTTAGTAAATTCACATGTAGCAGCACTAACACGCATATTCTCAGGATATTTTAAGCATGCAAAATGTTGTTCTACTTCCATCTCCCATGTAAGATATGCACCAGGATTATATTTACCCTCAAAAGATGGAATATTTAATTTAAGCTTTGCAACATGATCATCATCACGTACCGGTGGTCGAGCGTTGCGGTAGTAATGTCGGGGACGGCCACCAGGTACCTGTGGAGGTTGTTCAACCTCCTCGTCAAACAAATCGTCGTCGTCGGGGTCGTAGTAGTACCCGTCGTCTGTCCCAAATGTCGCAATACCACGGCGAAGTAAGGTGCGTCGTAGTGTGAGCCGCAAAGCGGCGGCAACTCCTGATCACCCGGCCGTGATCGGAACACGCCGTGCACCATGTGTGGGTGCGGGTGCGGGTGCGGGCAATCTGTTCAAAATCTCCTTGAACCGAACGTCAAGCTTGGCGTTGAAGGACTTCTCGAGTCCATCGATCTTGTCCACGACATTGGTGAGCTTGGTGTCAAACTCCCCTAGGCTCGTATCCACATCTTCAGCGCGACTGACCAAGAGCGTGGAGAAGTGGGCATGTAGTTTTTCGTTCGTCATTGTGGCAGGGTTCCGCAAAGTATCTGTCATGGTTAGTCCTTAAAAAGCACAGGTATATACTACGGAAATATGGTGGAAGTCACGCGTAATCCGTCAAGCAATATACGAAGCTCTTACAAGTTCTTACCAAATAGCAGGAAAAGGCGATGTGCAACCATGAGGATCAGTGGGTCCAGAGATTGAACCAAGCCATTACCAGGAGTCGAAACACCGCACGTGGTGAGTATCTGTGGAGCTCTGGGAATGCTTAGCAAAGGGGGTTAGCAATTATCAAAACATCAATGCAAAAGTTGAAAGAATGCTCAACGACGGTACTGTGCTGGTCCTAGGCTAGACCGTACTAGAGATGCGAGCCTAGATCACCAACGATGTCACGACGCGACACAACAAGCAATGTATGATGATATGGCACCCTGAAAAGCGAACCGAGAGGTGGAAAATCACTATGATGGTGTAACACCCTCAGAATCGGCCCTATGCAAGTTTCAGCGCTTCCCGCCAAACCCGCATAGAAACGATTCAAAGGTGCCCACCAGGCACTTGCGTGCGGGTGTAAAACAAAGTAATAACATTACACAACAGTCCTCGATGGGACCCACAGAACAGATATATATACAACACGACTCCATGAGTCAAGAATACAGATATAATATACAAAGATCCAAATCACTTTGAAAACGATAGAGCGTCCAGCTACGGACAAGATGCAAATGGGGCTAAGAGCCCTGAAGAATAACCAATGGCGTCCATAACCCTGCCCAGGCCAAGCCGGAAGGGTAACCCTGCTAACGACGTCGATCTCAAAACCTGCTTATACATAAGGGGTGCCGACAAAGGGCAAAGGGAAAAGAGAGAGCGGTCAGTACTGAGGCCAGTACACGACGAGACTAGAATTCGGCGGTCCTCGCCTACATAGTGATGTGGACATCCCTACTATTGATACAACCGTTGTACCTACAGCAACACACATACAAGGACCCATCACAAGATCTCGTGCCAATCAACTGAACTATCAGGTACTTTCGTTTCTTGGAACTATTCCTTACATACATGAGAATATGATGCTGCCTAAATCAGATATGTTTCTTACTCTTAGGAATGATGGACCAAGCATGGATGAGAGGGACAAGCATTGGAGCATGGCCATGCATGGTGATGGCAGCAAGCATGTGATGATCCAAGAGAAGGCCACGGATGAAGATTTCAGAACTTTGAGGCCACCATAATGAAGAAAGAAGGCTTGGACGAAATATTCAAGATCAATACTACGAATTCGTCCATAGCATAATATGGTCTGCGACACCTTTATTTTGGGCCAGGCCCATGTAATTTTCGCGGATTTTAATTAGCCACTTTTAGAGTCCGTATTTGAGGGAAAAGGACTTTTAGGGTTGGATTCGGTCACCACTTCCATGGCTGGCGAAACCCACCTTCGCCCTTAAATCGCCCCATAATGAACCTTTAGACTCGGATTTTGTTTAGACATTAAGTTAGCCATAGTCGCAACTTCGCCAAGGCTCGGCGTCATGAGGCCTCTTGTACTTATTCAGGATCCCACCTCTTTCAATAAAGCTTTCCTCTTAATCCGCAATATCTTGATTGCAATATTGGTTCTTACTTGTTCTCGATTTGGTAGGAATTAAGACCCTCGTGGTCGGTGATCGTGTTCACGCGGATCGGTAACCTCCAGGAGATTGGCCTAGCGATTGCATTGGCGCTCGTGCTTCCGTGTAGTCGGATAAATCAAGCCGAAATCCACCAAATCGATTATCGCCATCTCATCGAAAGATCGGACACCTTTGCCCTATCAAGTGGTATCGATTTGGGTTGCTCGGTGAGATTTTCTTGTTTAAGTAGATTAGATCTGTTTTACCTATAACCCACGAAGCCAAAAACAGGTTAGCGTTTAGATCCATCCCATAACCAATCTCGCCTCGCATTATCTTTTCGGTTTTGCATTGTTGAATTTGTGTCTACATCGTGGCGTCGAGTTCTTTGGTCTTAGTGTCTCGTCCCTTAGAGTTTCGAGTTACGATCATACTAGTCACCACCACACTCGCGATCACCGCCGCCATATATACCGCCACCATATTCGCCGCCATATACCCCGCCACCATATTCCGCCATATACCCCGCCACCATAAAACCCTAATACTCCGCCTTCCTACCGCGACCAGATCCGATCGGTTTTACCAGGTAGTGCAGTCGAGTAGAGTTCTGTTTCCTCGTTATTTCTTTTGACTTTCCTTCTTTCTTTGTTCGTGTTCAGCTAAAGTCCGTGTCGAGCTAAGAGTCCGGTCGTAAGTCCGAAGGAGCAAAAAAAAAAAAAAAAAAAAAGTCTGGCAGCCTCGAAAAAATTTTACGCTATACTATTTTTCGACCGGGATCACTTTTCTCCATCGGAGTTATAGCGATATTTTTTTGGCGCTTCGCTTCCGGAGCAAAATAAAAAATTTGAAAAAAATTTTGGGGCTAACCTTTTTAGACCCGTAGATCATTCTAGACACTCGCCATCCTAGTAATTTTCTGCATCTCGGATCGCTTTGGTGCTATATCATCATCGATGCTTGTTGTGTCGCGTCGTGACATCGTTGTTGATCTAGGCTCGCGTCTCTAATGCGGTCTAGCCTAGGACCCGGCCAAGTCTGGTCGTTGAGCATTCTTTCAACTTTTGCATTCTGTTTGATAATTCTTGACCCTTTGCTAAGCCTTCCCGAGCTCCACGGATACTCTCCACGCGGTGTTTGACTCACAGTAATCGCTTGGTTCAATCTCCGGACCCATCGATCCTCGTGGTTGCACATCGCCTTTTTCCGCCGTTTGGTAAGAACTTGTAAGAGCTTCAGATATTGCTTGACGGATTACGCGTGACTTCCACCATATTCCCGTAGTATATACATGCTTTTTAAGGACTAACCATGAGATACCGGAACCCCGCCACCATGACGAACGAAGAACTACATGCCCACTTCTCCGCTCACAGGTCACCGCGTGAAGGCGTGGACGCGCCTAGGGAGTTTGACACCAAGCTCACCAACGCCGTGGACAAGATCGATGGACTCGAGAAATCCTTCAACGCCAAGCTTGACGTTCGGTTCAAGGAGCTTGAACCGATTGCCCGCACCGCACGGCACCCACATGGTGCACGACGCATTCGATCACGGCTCGGACTGAATGCGGCTACCGCCGCCCCGGCTCTGCTGCGGACGTTCCTCGAGACTTCGCCGTGGGCTGCTGCGACATTGGGGCAGACGACGGGTACTACTACGACCCGGACGGCGATCTGTTTGACGAGGAGGTTGAACAACCTCCACGGTACTGCTGGTCCCGACATTACTACCGCAACGCCGCCCCAAGCATGCATCGATGATGATCATGTTGCAAAGCTTAAATTAAATATTCCATCTTTTGAGGGTAAATATAATCCTGATGCATATCTTACATGGGAGATGGAAGTAGAACAACGTTTTGCATGCTTAAAATATCCTGAGAATATGCGTGTTAGTGCTTCTACATGTGAATTTACTAAATTTGCTTCCCTTTGGTGGTCTGAGTATTGTCGTTTAAATCCTACTACTATTCCTAGTACTTGGACTGCTTTAAAAATTGCTATGCGTGTTCGTTTTGTTCCTCCCACTTATCAACGTGATTTACTAAAGAATCTGACACGCTTAGAGCAAGGGAAAAATTATGTAGAAGAGTATTATCAGGAATTGCAAACGGGGATGGTTAGGTGTGGTCTTGTAGAATCTAATGAACAAATGCTTGCACGTTTCTTTGGTGGATTAAACAAGGACATTCAGCACATATTAGATTATAAGGAATATAATTCTATCACTCGTTTGTTTCATCTTGCTTGCAAAGTGAACGTGAAGTGAGGATCGCCAAACACCATGGAGGAGGACTAATAATTCTGCAGTCGCACATCCACTTGGACATCCCGACAATCAGCGCCTCCTCGTGATTCGCCTCCGCCTACTACCACATCCAAGGCCACCACAAGATTTCCAAATGCTCCTCCACCATCATCCAATGCTCCTGTCGTAGTGCATCTTCTATGGCTTCCACGGGTAAGACTAAGGATATACAATGCAAGTCTGGGGTTTTGGTCATATTGAGAGACAGGCACAACACAACGTGTGATGATGGTGCGAAGATGGTGAATACGATTCCGCGAGTGACTTGATGAAGATACACTAGCCCTTATTTCGCCGAGATGGAGACAATTCGATGATGATGACGAGCCGAGGTAATGGGAGCTGAAGGCTGATCAATACAAGAGTTTAATTACACAACGTGTGTTGAGTGTGCAATTGAGCAAATCGAGCAAGATCAACGCCACAACCTGTTCCAAACACGTGGTGTTGTCAAGGAAAGAGCTATACGGATCATCATTGATGGAGGGAGTTGTAATAATCGGCGGTGTTGACATGGTAGAGAAGCTTGCGCCAACAAGACAACGCCCACATTCATACTACATCCAATGGTTTGAGAGTTCTCGAAGATCAAGGTAACAAGAACGATGCTGCGTGCATTTTACTATTGGTACATATTCGATTTTGTTGATTGTGATGTTGTACCTATGCAAGCTTGTTCTTTGTTACTTGGTAGACCATGGCAATTTGATAGAGAATCTGTTCATCATGGCAAAACTAACCACTATTCTCTTATGCATGATGGAAAGAAAATTGGTCTAAAACCTATGACTCTAACAGATTTTAAAAGATGATCTTGCTAGAGCTAGTAGAGCTAAACCGAGGAGAAAATAAAAGTGAGAATCGATTGTTCTCAGATTTTATACCACCAAAGAACACTAAATTTGATTCTACACATGCTAACAAATTCGTTTGAAGAGTCCATGTATGCTTGCAAATAAAATTGATATTGTGAACTAGATGTAAACAATACTCAATGTTATGCAATTGTCGCAAGAGGTTTTGTTTTCATTTGAGGATATGCCTCCTTCTTTGCCACCACTGTTGCTAACCTTTGCAGAATATGAGGACGATTTCATTGAGTTGCCACCAGGACTACCTCCTATTAGAGGAATTGAGCATCAAATTGATCTAATTCCTGGTGCCACGTTGCCCAACCGCGCGCCATATAGAACCAATCCAGAGGAGACAAAGGAGATACAACGCCAAATTCAGGAACTACTCGACAGAGATCATATTCGTGAGTCCCTTAGCCCTTGTGCTGTTCCTATTATTTTGGTGCCTAAGAAAGATGGTTCTTCGCATGTGTGATTGTAGAGCTATCAATAATATTACTATTCGATATCGTCATCCTATTCCACGTTTAGATGACATGCTTGATGAATTGAGTGGCTCTACCATGTTTTCTAAAGTTGATTTGCGTAGTGGTTACCACCAGATTCGTATGAAATTAGGAGATGAATGGAAAACAGCATTTAAAACTAAGTTCGGTTTATATGAGTGGTTAGTAATGCCGTTTGGTTTAACTAATGCACCTAGCACTTTCATGAGATTAATGAACGAAGTTTTACGTGCTTTCATTGGACGTTTGTGGTAGTCTACTTTGATGATATTCGATTTATAGCAAATCTTTAGAGGAACATTTGGACCATTTACGTCTTGTTTTCAATGCTTTACGTGATGCACGCTTGTTTGGTAACCTTGAGAAGTGCACCTTTGCACCAATCGAGTTGCGTTTCTTGGCTATGTTGTTACATCACGGGGTATTGAAGTGGATCCACCAAGATTGAAGCTATTGAGAATTGGCGCAGCCCAAGACGGTCACACAAGTGAGGAGTTTTCTTGGCCTCATTGGTTTTATAGGCGCTTTGTCAAAGACTTTGGATCAATTGCCGCATTGAATGAGCTTACCAAGAAGGATGTGCCCTTTGTTTGGGGCGATGCACAACAACAGGCCTTCGTCATATTGAAAGATAAGCTAACACATGCTCCCTTACTCCAACTTCACGATTTTACTAAGACTTTTGAGCTTGAATGTGATGCTAGTGGAATTGGTTTGGGAGGGTGTTATTACAAGAGGAAAACCTGTTGCATATTTTAGTGAGAAATTGAGTGGGGCTAGTCGAACTATTCTACTTATGATAAAGAATTATATGCGTTGGTTGGACATTAGAAACTTGGCAACATTATCTATGGCCTAAGGAATTTGTTATTCATTCCGATCATGAATCTTTGAAGCATATTAAGTAGTCAAGCTAAGTTGAATCGTCATGCAAAGTGGGTTGAATTTATTGAGTCTTTCCTTATGTTATCAAACACAAAAGGGTAAAGATAATATTATTGTTGATGCTTTGTCACGTTATGCTTTGTTATCTCAACTTGACTTCAAAATATTTGGATTGGAAACTATTAAAGAACAATATGTGCATGATGCTGAATTTAAAGATGTGTTGCGAATTGTAGAGATGGTAGAACTTGGAACAAGTTAGTCTTCAATGATGGATTTGTGTTCGTGCTAACAAACTATGCATTCAGATAGCTCTGTTCGTCTTTTGTTATTACGAGGCGCATGGAGGAGGATTGATGGGACACTTTGGTGTCAAGAAGACGGAGGATGTTCTTCTGCACACTTCTTTTGTACGTGTCGTCGAGATGTTGAGAGATTTGTGGCACGCTGCTACTTGTCAAAAGCTAAGTCTCGCCTTAATCCACATGGTTTATATATGCCTCTTCCTGTTCCTAGTGTTCCTTGGGAGGATATTTCTATGGACTTTGTTTTGGGATTGCCACGAACACGTAAGGGAGGATAGTATTTTTGTTGTTGTGGATCGGTTCTCTAAGATGGCACACTTTATTCCTTGTCATAAAGCGGATGATCTTTGCATATTCTTGATTTGTTCTTTCGTGAAATTGTTCGTTTGCATGGTGTGCCAAATACTATTGTCTCGATCGTGATACTAAATTTCTTAGCCACTTTTGGAGATGTTTATGGGCTAAGTTGGGGACTAAATTGCTCTTTAGTACTACATGTCATCCCAACCGATGGTCAATGAAGTAGTAAATAGAACTTTGTCTACTATGTTACGGGCTGTTTTAAAGAAGAACTTAAAATTGTGGGAAGAGTGTTTACCTCATATAGAATTTGCTTATAATCGTTCTTTGCATTCTACCACAAAGATGTGCCCATTTGAGATTGTGTATGGTTTTGTTCCTCGTGCACCTATTGATTTATTGCCTTTACCTTCTTGATTGCAACATAATTTGGATGCTACACAACGTTGAAATGATATTAAACTTGCATAAGACTACTAAAGATAACATTGAACACATGAATGCTAAGTATAAACTTCTGGGGATAAAGGGAGAAAGCATGTTGTGTTTGATGTTGGCGATCTTGTTTGGTTACATTTGCGTAAAGATCGTTTTCCGATTCATAAGTCTAAGTTAATGCCACGTCTTTTTGGTCCCTTTAAGGTGTTAGAAAATCAATGATAATGCATATAAACTTGAGTTGCTGCAGACTTTGTGCAGTTAGTCCTACATCTAACATTGCAGATTTGAAGCCTTACTTTGGTGAGGAAGATGAGATTGCGTCGAGGACTTCAATTCAAGAAGGGGAGCATGATGTGGACATCCCTACTATTGATACAACCGTTGTACCTCAAAGAACACACACATACAAGGACCCATCACAAGATCTCGTGCCAATCAATGAACTATCGTGCTTTCGTTTCTTGGAACTATTCCTTACATACATGAGAATATGATGCTGCCTAAATCGGATATGTTTCTTACTCTTAGGAATGATGGACCAAGCATGGATGAGAGGGACAAGCATTGAGCATGGCCATGCATGGTGATGGCGACAAGCATGTGATGATCCAAGAGAAGGCCACGGATGAAGATTTCAGAACTTTGAGGCCACCATAATGAAGAAAGAAGGCTTGGACGAAATATTCAAGATCAATACTTTAATAATTCGCCCATAGCATAATATGGTGTCGACACCTTTATTTTGGGCCAGGCCCATGTAATTTTCGATTTTAATTAGCCACTTTTTAGAGTCCGTTTGAGGGAAAAGGACTTTAGGGTTGGATTCGGTCACCACTTCCATGGCTGGCGAAACCCCACCTTTTCGCCCTTAAATCGCCCATAGCCGAACCTTTAGACTGGATTTTGTTTAGACATTAAGTTAGCCATAGTCGCAACCCAAGGCTCGGCGTCATGAGGCCTCTTGTACTTCGCACCTATTCGGGATCCCACCTCTTTCAATAAAGCTTTCCTCTTAATCCAATATCTTGATTGCAATATTGGTTCTTACTTGTTCTCGATTTGGTAGGAATTAAGACCCTCATGGTCAGTGATCGTGTTCACGCAGGATCGGTAACCTCCAGGAGATTGGCCTAGCGATTGCATTGGCGCTCGTGCTCGCACGTGTAGTCGGATCGTCAAGCCCGAACTCCACCAAATCGATTATCGCCATCTCATCGAAAGATCGGACACCTTTGCCCTATCACATAGGTATGGTGGACTGCAGCGGCAGCGCGGCATGCACTAAACAACCTATAGAGACTCGAGATAACTGTCGGCTATCAGAGAGGGGTAAGAAAGACCTATCCGGAACCAACCTGATACTACTACCAAACATACCCATCCTGGTATTCCCCCTCGAGACCAAACGAGGAAGTCAACCGAGGAACTCGCACAGTTGGCAGTTTTATTCATTTCGTTATAGTTGCGGCAATTACTAGTCAGATATAAATAGCATGAGTCATCCTGATATAATAAGCAGTGGGCAGTTTTAGTTAACCATTCCGTTGTAGTTGCAACACTTACTAGTCAGATACAATTAGCATGAGATATCCCAAAACCCAGCAGTTGTTGGTACTTTTATTTAGACATTCTGTTGTAGTTGCAACACTTACTAGTCAGGTACAATGGTAGCAAGCAACAACCCAAACAAGCAATTGTTGGTAATTTTATTTAGCCATTCCATTATAGTGAAGGTGATTACTAGTCATTATAAAGTCAAATTTATAGCACTACTTTAGTTATAGTTGTCTATGATCGAGATACTGTGCTCCAAATCGTCCATAACCGCGGACACGGCTTTCAGAAAGTTTTACCCTGCAGGGGTGCACAAATAGCAACACACACTCGATCAACCTCGGAAAAACCAAATCAAAGCCCAACGAGGCTTTCACGACAAAGCAATCACAGGATTCAGAAATATTTCAGGGGGCCACCCCATTAAGCTACCAACGAAGTTAATGACCAAACGGACTCAAGGTTTGGGTGGACGGTCAGAACGATCGGGAACCCGAAAGTGTGACTGGCTTGTCGATACTGCGAAATCGTGTCCCGATCCTAAACAAAGCAAAGACATCGCACAATTTAAATAAAGCAAAAGCATGGCATAAGTACAGGATAGTAAATAAAACCTCAAACTAGTTTGTGGCCCCAAGAAATAAGAATGAATCAAGCTCGGCTGGGGTCCCATAATCCTCCCGGATGTGGATAGCGCGAATATTCAAGGAACAGGTATCAAGTACTCGGGGTCCTACGGGACACAAGTGGACGGTTAACAACAAAATAACATCTATTGCCCACGTGTGCCTCTGCATTTACCTACTTCAATTTTAGTTGTTAAACAGTAATTAAAGTCTTGATCAGCTCCAACATTAAACACACGGCAAAACTCCAACAACTGTGGTTCTGGACGAGACGCAACAGCACTAGCGCAAACGACTACGGCGAGCAAGTCCAAATATCTACCAAACAACAGGTAATAGGATGTGTCCAAGGCAATATAAGGCTGCAAGGGATATCACGGGTACGAAAACTAGAGCATCGCAACACATATAACAATAGATCAACAGGAGGGAATAAATACTATAAAAGTAAGATAGGTAGAAAGGGGGAGGTGCTCGCCTGAAAACATTGCCGAAGGTTCATTCGAAGATCGGGTCGACACTCGCATCAACTCAACGGCCTTATCCGCGAAGAAGCAAAACTCTAGAATAAACACCGGATGCACTATTTAATATAATGGCAGAAGATCGGGCATGATGCATGTATGATGCATGACATGGCAAAGATGCGATGCAATTGGGCAATATTAAGTGGAACCGGGGTCCCGGCAATTAATTAAACGGTTCAAGTTATTTATCTACCCCGCAAATTAAATGTTTTAATAACAGGGCAAGATAAGTTACCGGTTCGCTACACAAATTTAAATGAGGCCAATATAAGACTAGATTTGCCCGCATATGGGCCCCATATTTAATTATGAGGTGAATCGGCATAATTCCCCCAAACCACACAATATGCATGCGAGTATGACAATTAAATATGCAACAGCTTGATATTACATATATAAAAATAGGGCTCGAGAAAGGGGTCACACATAGGGTTCGACGAACTTGGGCTCTGAGGGTTCAATGGGGATCGGTCTTAGGGTTCGACGGGAGAATGGCTCGACGAGATCGGTCTCGGACAACGGAAGTCGATCTTGTCGCATCCGATAAGAAGAACTTGGCGGGCGTCGGGGGCACATCGGATCCGTCCTGGTCGGTGTCGATCTTGTCGTTGCGAAGATCTTGTCGGGTCCGCGCCATGAAGTCGGTCTTGGCATTCAGGGTGAAGAACTTGGCATCCTCGAGGAAGTACTTGTCGTATCCGTGAAGAAGATCATGTCGGTCCACGGGGTTCGGTCTTCGGGGTTCGACGGGTGTCTTGGCGTCCCATGAAGGCATCCTCGGTGCTCCGTGTCGAAGGCATCGGGGTCTCCGGGTAGGAGAACGTGGAGTTCCGAGGGGTTCAGGTTTGGTTTCCGGGAAGGAGGGCTCGGTGTTTCCGCGTCTTCGGGTCCAACGGGCTTCGGTTCCATGGCGAGGTATTCGGATCTGGAGTTCTAAGTTTCCATGTGGGCGGTCTTGGCGTCCGGATTCAATGATCGGTGAACTTTGTTCATCTCTGGTGATTCATCAGGTTAGTCGGATCCCCCTGTCGAGCTTGACGGCCTTGTTGGTGACTTCCGAGAGGATTTACAAGAAGTGGCGACGGTTCTCGGCTAGGGAACACTAGAGGCATACAAGGAAACAATGGTCGTCAGTCGGAACAAGACAGAGTGCATTGGCAAGTCACAAAAACATGGCCAACATCAAACAGGGAAGATCCCTTTGCACTGCAACAGATGAACAATGGAGTGGAGGAGGCGTTGAGGGGGCTCGAGCGAACGCCCACTTCATGCGGCCGGAACACGCACGGGTCCGTGGTGGCGTCCTGGGGAAGGCTGAGGCCGTTGGGGGTTGGGGAGGAGGCGCAGGGCCGACGACCGTGAGGAGACGGCGGTGGCTTCACGCGCGTATGGACGCGGGCGGCGGCCGAGGACCGTCGAGCGGCGACAAGCCGGCTCGCTGAAGCTGCCGGCCGAGGGCTCCACAGAGGAGGGAGGAGCCGGCGAGTGGAGGAGAGGGTGCACGGGACCAAAGGAGGCAGGACGAGGAAGGCGAGGCCGAGAAGCATCCAGAGGCTGCGGGCGGGCTCCGGGGAGGCGGTGGCGCGTCGAGGATCCGGGCGAGACGCTCCACGGGATCGGCGTTGCGGCGCAAGGAGGCGAGCAGCAGGAACCGCGCTGGTGGAGGTCCTGGGCGGCCTGCTGGCGACGGGCTGCACGAGGATGCAGAGGGAGGGGAACGGGGCACCGCGGCGGCGCCGCCCTCCTGTGAGGAAGAAGGAGGACGCGAGGGGAACAGGGGTCACGGGGAAGAGGTGGGAGCAAGCGAGGTGGGGGTCGCGCGAGAGGGGCGACAGGATTAGCGGGGTGGGGTCCACGCGGGAGCGTGTGCGTGTGGTGCGTGTGTGCTGGGTGTGTGTGAGGGAGTAGGTGGTGGCTGGGGGGTGATGTGGCAGGCTGGGAGTGGGTGGAGGAGAGATGAGAGATGAGGTGGCGAGAGGGGATTGGGTGGGGTGATGTGGCTGGGGATGGGTAGATTAGGTTGGGGTAGGAAAGGATTTTGGTTAGGCTGGTTTTGTACTGGGGTGGCCGACTGGGTCGGATCGGCCCGGTTCGGCTGCCCCCTAAAAATATTTAAAATTTTATTTATTTAAAACGAGGCTTTTGCAAGCCGTTGGTAGACAAAGCAAAATATTCCGGAGACCCGGGTTTGGGTTTGAAATAGAGGCGGGGCGTTTAGAAAACAAAAACAGATTTTTTCTAAAATAGTTTTATGCAAACAAATGCAAGATGACATGACGATACTCAATTGCAATGTGGCATGATGACATGAGCATGCGGTCATGATGATGCAATGCACAAAAACAACGCGATTTTCCAGTAGTGGTTTTTGCGGGGCGCCACATATGACGAGTGTCTAGAACTGATCTACGGGGTCTAAAAATAGGTTAGCCCCAAAAAAAATTCGATTTTTTTTATTTTGCTCCGGAAAGCGCGCAGGCGCCAAAAAAATATCGCTATAACGGTCGATGGAGAAAAGTGATCCCCAAAGCCGAAAACTAGTATAGCCAGAAATTTTTTCGGAGGCGGTTCCAGACTTACGACCGGACTCTTAGCTCGACACGGACTTTAGCTTAACATGAAAACAACAAAGAAGGAAAGTAAAAAGAAATAACTAGGAAACAATAACTCTACTCGGACTCATACCACGGCAGGAAACTGATCGGATCTGTGTCGCGGTAGGAAGGCGGTGGCGGAGTATTAGGGTTTATGGTGGCAGGGTATATGGCGGCGAAATATGGTGGCGGAATATGGTGGCGGTGATCGGCGAGTGTGGCGGTGACTACTATGATCAGAACTTGAAACTCTAAGGGACGAGACACTAAGACCAAAGAACTCGGCCGACGATGTAGACACAAATTCAACAATGCAAAAACGAAAGATAATGCGAGGCGTAGATTGGTTATGGGATGGATCTAAACTCTAAGCGTGTTTTGGCTTTTCGTGGGTTATAGGTAAAACAGATCTAATCTCACGAAAACAAGAAAATCTCACCGAGCAACCGAAATAAATCGATACCACTTGATAGGGCAAAGGTGTCCGATCTTTCGATGAGATGATGATAATCGATTTGGTGGAGTTCGGGCTTGACGATCCGACTACACGTGCGAGCACGGCGCCAATGCAATCGCTAGGCCAATCTCGAGGTTACCGATCCTGTGAACACGATCACCGACCTGAGGGTCTTAATTCCTACCTGAAATCGAGAAGAAGTAAGAACCAATATTGCAATCAAGAAATTGCGGATTAAGAGGAAAGCTTTATTGAAAAGGTGGGATCATGTATAGGTGCGAAGTACAAGAGGCCTCTGCGACGCTCGAGCCTTGGCGAAGTTGCTATGATGGCTAACTTAATGTCTAAACAAAATCCGAGTCTAGAGGGACGGCTATGGGGAGTATTTAAGGGCGAAAAGGTGGGGTTTCGTCCATCCATGGAAGTGGTGGCCGAATCCAACCCTAGAAGTCCTTTTCTCCTCAAATACGGACTCTAAAAAGTGGCTAATTAAAATCCTACGAAAATTACATGGGCCTGGCCCAAAGTAAAAGGTGTCGCAGCACCATATTAAGCTATGGACGAATTCGTGAAGTATTGATCTTGAATATTTCGTCCAAGCCTTCTTTCTTCATTATGGTGGCCTCAAAGTTCTGAAATCTTCATTCGTGGCCTTCTCTTGGATCATCACACGCTTGCTGCCATCTCCATGCATGGCCATGCTCCAATGCTTGTCCCTCTCATCCATGCTTGTCCATCATTCCTAAGACTAAGAAATACATCTGATTTAGGTAGCATCATATTCTCATGTATGTGAGGAATACTTCCAAGAAACGAAAGTACCTGATAGTTAAGTTGTTTGGCACGAGATCTTGTGATGGGTCCTTGTATGTGTGTAGCTGTAGGTACACCGGTTGTATCAATAGAAGGGATGTCCACATCAATGGATATCCTAAATTTCATAGTCATCAACTCGGCAAAAGCTTTGTTTTGAGATCCGTTAGCTCCACCAAAGATAATATCATCACATAAATTTGAACAATGAATAAGCCACCCCCTTTAACCCGTTTGGTGAAAAGGGTGGAATCGACCTTACCCACGCTAAACCCGTCCATGAGTAGGAAATCCCTAAGGTGCTCATACCAAGCACGAGGAGCTTACTTTAGTTCGTAGAGAGCCTTATGGAGTAGATACACATGTTTAGGATAGCGTGTGTTTTCGAAACCCGGGGGTTGAAATACATATGCAACCTCTTTCAAGGGACCATTAAGAAATGCACTTTTCACATCCATTTGATAAAGCTTGAAGTTATGAAAATATGCATATGCAAGCAAGAGACGAATAGCTTTAAGACGAGCAATGGGCGCAATGGTGTCCTCATAGTCAATACCTTCTATTTGGGCATACCCTTGCGCCACTAACCTTGCTTTGTTTCTTGTGACAGTTCCGTTTTCATCTTGCTTGTTCTTGAACACCCACTTGGTCCCAATGACATTGATGGGATGATCTTTAGGCCTCTCCACTAGAGACCAAACATCATTGTGGGTGAAGCACTCGAATTCTTGCATGGCAATGACCCAATCTGGATCCTCCAAAGCCTCATGAACCTTGAGAGGCTCAAAGTTGGACACAAAGCATGACGCCCACAAAAGGTTGTGAGATTATTCTTCTTGGCACAAGTCTTGATCCCTGTTGATATGCTTCCAAGGATATTATTGACTTGGAGTCCACTTGCAATGGAGGCGGCCTTGATCTTTCGAATTGTGCCTTGATGATCAATAAATTCATCTTTTGAGGGACCTTGGTCATTGACACAATCTTGAGCTTGACCTTGGGATGGAGGAGTTTGATCTTCTACTTGGTCTTGCTCAACGGGTTGAGAGCTTGGTTCTTGTCCTTCGTTTTCCATGGCATCTTGAGTAAGATGTTGATCTTGTGGTGCACTTGATGACTCAACTTGGGTAGAGTTTGGATCTTCTTGAGTTGAGCTTGATTCTTCCCCATCATCTTGTTGAACATAAATGTGAGTTTCTGTGGGCAAAATATGCCCAATGCCCATCAACTTGATGACTTGAGAGGAATCTGCATCACCTACACCACGTGAAACAACTTGCCCCTCACGGGTCCATTATTCTCCAAAAACTCCACGTCGCAAGATACTTCAACACAACCATTGGTTTTTTTGTAGTGTCGATAGGCATGAGAGTTTTCCGCATAACCAACAAAGATACCCTCTATAGTTCTAGATTCGAATTTACCGAGCTTTTCTTTCTTATTCTTGATGAGGCACTTGCACCCAAAGACACGGAAGTAGTTGACATTGGGCTTCTTACTTGTGAGAATCTCGTATGGAGTGATGTCGAAGCGGGCTCGGAGGAAGATCTGGTTTGTGTAGTGAACCGAGGTAGCAATGGCTTCTCCCCAAAAGTTGTGGGGTGACTTGAATTCACTCAACATTGTTCTTGCCATCTCAATAATTGTCTGGTTCTTTCTTTCAACAACACCATTTTGTTGAGGGTATACGGAGCTGAGAATTCATGCTTGATCCCCTCATCTTCAACGAACTCTTGCATGGTGTAGTTCTTGAACTCGGTGCCGTTGGCAGTTCTAATGGTCTTGATCTCCACTTCATGAGTGCGTTGAGATTGCTTGGCGAAGATCATAAATTCCTTGTAGGTCTCATCCTTTGACTTAAGGAGAAAGACCCAAGTATACCTTGAGTAATCATCAACAATGACAAGACCATAATTTCATCCACCAAGAGAATCATAAGTTGATGGCTCGAAGAGATCCAAGTGGAGAAGCTCCAAGGGTCTTGACGTGGCCACCTTAGATACAAAAGGATGATGCTTCCCAATTTGCTTTCCTAAAATGCAAGCACTACACACACGATCTTTCTCAAAGGAGACACCGGTTAGACCGACAATATGCTCACCCTTTAGGGGTAAATTGAGATTTCCCATGTTGACATGGCCTAGGCGATGATGCCAAAGCCATCCCTTGTCATCCTTGACCATTAGACATGTAGGAAGGGATTGGCTCTCTTCCGAGAGGTCGACCACATAAAGGTCGGCTTCCACATGTCCAACGAGGACCAAACTAAGATCATCACTCCTAAAGACTTTCACAAAAGTTTTCGAGAAATAGGAATCATAACCGGCATCCACAAGATGTTTAATAGAAAGTAAGTTGTATCCAAGGTTTTCAACAAGCAAGACGGTCTCTAGGTACAAGGCCTTGGAGACCACCAACTTGCCATAACCAAGTACCTTTCCTTTTGAGTTATCACCAAAAGTGATGCTTGACGTTGAGTTGACATCGTGAATGAATTGGTCAAGCCCACTTCTACCTCCGGTCATATGATTGGTGCATCCACTATTAAACACCCATTTTGATCCTGTTATGGGGTAACCCCTTGGGGTGGCCCGATCTTTCACGAATCTCCACGGGAAACGAGGGGAAAGCGGTGGACAGGGAGAGAGGGGATGAAAACCACGAACACACGCACACAAATCACGATACACGCCGATAACTCACGCCGGTGGCAACCGGTCCAACATAATCCCTAGGATCGGTGTTGGGCGAAGCTCTCTCTCGACCAACAACGGGGGCGAGATGCTTGGTGAGATCTTGACGACTTGGGGGCGAGAAACCGATAACCCAAGGCCTTGTACAACTTGAACGCACTAGGCAAGATCCAAGAGGTTGTGGATAATAGGATGCCCCTTGGTAGGAGCATGAGACCAATAGATGAAAGATCCACAAAGGGGTGTCCTCAATCTATTATTATCCAAGTCTAGGGTTTACAATAGAGGGTGGGGGCTATTTATAGGCCAGCCACATAAACAGGGGTAGTTTAGGAACGAAATTGCAAAATATAGAGAGGGGTATAGGGCGCTGGGCCGACTTGACACGATCTGTAATGTGGAAATCCCTACTATTGATACAACCATTGTACCTACAGCAACACACATACAAGGACCCATCACAAGATCTCGTGCCAAACAACTTAACTATCAGGTACTTTCGTTTCTTGGAACTATTCCTCACATACATGAGAATATGATGCTGCCTAAATCAGATATGTTTCTTACTCTTAGGAATGATGGACCAAGCATGGATGAGAGGGACAAGCATTGGAGCATGGTCATGCATGGAGATGGCAGCAAGCATGTGATGATCCAAGAGAAGGCCACAGATGAAGATTTCAGAACTTTGAGGCCACCATAATGAAGAAAGAAGGCTTGGACGAAATATTCTAGATCAATACTTTACTTAATTAGTCCATAGCTTAATATGGTGTTGCGACACCTTTATTTTGGGCCAGCCCATGTAATTTTCGCAGATTTTAATTAGCCACTTTTTAGAGTCCGTATTTGAGGGAAAGGACTTTTAGGGTTGGATTCGCCACCACTTCCATGGCTGGCGAAACCCACCTTTTCGCCTTAAATACGCCCATAGCGAACCTCTAGACTCGGATTTTGTTTAGACATTAAGTTAGCCATAGTCGCAACTTCGCCAAGGCTCGAGGCCGCAGAGGCCTCTTGTACTGCACCTATTCGTGATCCCACCTCTTCAATAAAGCTTTCCTCTTAATCCGCAATATCTTGATTGCAATATTGGTTCTTACTTGTTCTCGATTTGGTAGGAATTAAGACCCTCGCTAGTCGCCGATCGTGTTCACGCAGGATCGGTAACCTCCAGGAGATTGGCCTAGCGATTGCATTGGCGCTCGTGCTCGCACGTGTAGTCGGATCGTCAAGCCCGAACTCCACCAAATCGAATATCGCCATCTCATCGAAAGATCAGACACCTTTGCCCTATCAAGTGGTATCAGATTTCAGGTTGCTCGTTGAGATTTTACTGTTTTTTATAGATTAGATCTGTTTTTACCCATAACCCACGAAAAAGCCAAAAACACAGTTAGAGTTTAGATCTATCCCATAACCAATATACGCCTCGCATTATCTTTTCAGTTTTTGCATTGTTGAATTTGTGTCTACATCGTCGGCCGAGTTCTGGTCTTAGTGTCTCGCCCTTAGAGTTTCGAGTTCGATCATACTAGTCACCGCCACACTCGCCGATCACCGCCACCATATTCCGCCACCAAATTCCGCCATATACCCACCACCATAAACCCTAATACCGCCACCGCCTTCCTATGATGATCCGATCGGTTTTCTCGCCATGCGACTCCGAGTAGAGTTCTTGTTTCCTAATTATTTCTTTTGACTTTCCTTCTTTGTTGTTTCCGTGTTCGCTAAGAGTCCGTCAGAAGTCCGTAGGAGAGCAAAAAGTCTGGAACCGCCTTCGAAAAAAAATTCTGGCTATACTATTTTTCGACCCCGGGGATCTCTTTTCTCCATCGGCCGTTATAGCAATATTTTTTGGCGTCTGCGCGCTTTTCGGAGCAAAATAAAAAATTTCAAAATTTTTTTTTTGGGGCTAACCTATTTTTTAGACCCCGTAGATCCATTCTAGACACTCGCCATCATAGGTATTTTCACCTCTCGGTTCGCTTTTCAAGGTGCCATATCATCATACAGTGCTTGTTGTGTCGCGTCGTGACATCGTTGGTGATCTAGGCTCGCGTCTCTAGTACGGTCTAGCCTAGGACCAAAGACAAGACCGTCGTTGAGCATTCTTTCAACTTTTGCATTGCTGTTTTGATAATTGCTAACCCCTTTGCTAAGCCTTCGAGCTCCACGATACTCTCCACGCGGTGTTTCTCACAGTTATCGCTTGGTTCAATCTCTGGACCCACTGATCCTCGTGGTTGCACATCGCCTTTTCCTGCTGTTTGGTAAGAACTTGTAAGAGCTTTGTATATTGCTTGACGGATTACGCGTGATTTCCACCATATTTCCATACTATATACCTGTGCTTTTTAAGGACTAACCATGACAGATACTTCGCCCACCCCTGCCACAATGACGAACGAAGAACTACATGCCCACTTCTCCGCGCTCTTGGTCAGTCGCGCTGAAGACGTGGATACGCGCCTCGGGGAGTTTGACACCAAGCTCACCAACGCCGTGGACAAGATCGATGGACTAGAGAAATCCTTCAACGCCAAGCTTGACGTTCGGTTCAAGGAGCTTTTGAACCGATTGCCCACCGCACCGCACCCACACATGGCGACGCATTCCGATCACGGGTGGATCGCTGGTTTGCCGCCGCACTTTGCGGCTACCGCTGATCGACGTTCCTCGACTTCCTTGCCATGCTTCTGCGACATTGGGGATGACGACGGTACTACTACGACCCCGACGACGATTTATCTGTTTGACGAGGAGGTTGAACAACCTCCACGGTACTGCCGTCGCCCGACATTACTATCGCAACGCCGCCACCGATGCGTGATGATGATCATGTTGCAAAGCTTAAATTAAATATTCCATCTTTTGAGGGTAAATATAATCCCGATGCATATCTTACATGGGAGATGGAAGTAGAACAACGCTTTGCCTGCTTAAAATATCCCGAGAATATGCGTGTTAGTGTCGCTACATGTTAATTTACTAAATTTGCTTCCCTTTGGTGGTCCGAGTAATGTCGTTTAAATCCTACTACTATTCCTAGTACTTGGACTGCTTTAAAACTGCTATGCGTGTTCGCTTTGTACCTCCCACTTATCAACGTGATTTACTAAAGAATCGACACGCTTAGAGCAAGGAAAAATTGTAGAAGAGTATTATCAGAATTGCAAACGGGATGGTTAGGTGTGGTCTTGTTGAATCTAATGAACAAATGCTTGCACGTTTCTTTGGTGGATTAAACAAGGACATTCAGCACATATTAGATTATAAGGAATATAATTCTATCACTCGTTTGTTTCATCTTGCTTGCAAAGCTGAACATGAAGTGCAGGATCGCCAAACACCATGGAGGAGGACTAATAATTCTGCAGGTCGCACATCCACTTGGACATCCCGACAATCGGCGCCTCCTCGTGATTCGCCTCCAGCTATTACCACATCCAAGGCCACCACAAGATTTCCAGCTGCTTCTCCACCATCATCCAATGCTCCTACTCGTAGTGCATCTTCTATGGCTTCCACGGGTAAGACAAAGGATATACAGTGCCGCAAGTGCTGGGGTTTTGGTCATATTGAGCGACATTGCACAACACAACGTGTGATGATGGTGCGCGAAGATGGTCAATACGATTCAGCGAGTGACTTTGATGAAGATACACTAGCCCTTATTTCTGCTCGAGATGGAGACAATTCTGATGCTAATGAAGAGCCAGAGGTAATGGGAGCTGAAGCTGCTGATCAATACAAGAGCTTAATTACACAACGTGTGTTGAGTGTGCAATTGAGCAAATCTGAGCAAGATCAACGCCACAACCTGTTCCAAACACGTGGTGTTGTAAAGGAAAGAGCTATACGGATCATCATCGATGGAGGGAGTTGTAATAATCTGGCCAGTGTTGACATGGTAGAGAAGCTTGCGCTTCCAACAAGACAACACCCACATTCATATTACATCCAATGGTTTGAGAGTTCTCGCAAGATCAAGGTAACAAGAACGGTACGCGTGCATTTTACTATTGGTACATATTCTGATTTTGTTGATTGTGATGTTGTACCTATGCAAGCTTGTTCTTTGTTACTTGGTAGACCATGGCAATTTGATAGAGAATCTGTTCATAATGGTAAAACTAATCACTATTCTCTTATGCATAATGGAAAGAAAATTGGTCTAAAACCTATGACTCCCGAACAAATTTTAAAAGATGATCTTGCTAGAGCTAGTAGAGCTAAAACTGAGGAGAAAAATAAAAGTGAGAATCAGATTGTTGCTGCCGATTTTATACCACCAAAGAACACTAAATCTGATTCTACACATGCTACTGAAATTCGTTTGAAGAGTCCATGTATGCTTGCAAATAAAATTGATATTGCTGAACTAGATGTAAACAATACTCAATGTTATGCAATTGTCTGCAAAGAGGTTTTTTTTTTCATTTGAGGATATGCCTCCTTCTTTGCCACCCGTTGTTGCTAACCTTTTGCAGGAATATGAGGACGTCTTTCCCGCTGAGTTGCCACCAGGACTACCTCCTATTAGAGGAATTGAGCATCAAATTGATCTAATTCCTGGTGCCACGTTGCCCAACCGCGCGCCGTATAGAACCAATCCAGAGGAGACAAAGGAGATACAACGCCAAATTCAGGAACTCCTCGACAGAGATCATATTCGTGAGTCCCTTAGCCCTTGTGCTGTTCCTATTATTTTGGTACCTAAGAAAGATGGTTCTTCGCGCATGTGTACTGATTGTAGAGCTATCAATAATATTACTATTCGATATCGTCATCCTATTCCACGTTTAGATGACATGCTTGATGAATTGAGTGGCTCTACCATGTTTTCTAAAGTTGATTTGCGTAGTGGTTACCACCAGATTCGTATGAAATTAGGCGATGAATGGAAAACAGCATTTAAAACTAAGTTCGGTTTATATGAGTGGTTAGTAATGCCGTTTGGTTTAACTAATGCACCTAGCACTTTCATGAAATTAATGAACGAAGTTTTACGTGCTTTAATTGGATGTTTTGTGGTAGTCTACTTTGATGATATTATGATTTATAGCAAATCTTTAGAGGATCATTTGGACCATTTACGTGCTGTTTTCAATGCTTTACGAGATGCACGTTTGTTTGGTAACCTTGAGAAGTGCACCTTTTGCACCAATCGAGTTGCGTTTCTTGGCTATGTTGTTACATCACAGGGTATTGAAGTGGATCCAGCCAAGATTGAAGCTATTGAGAATTGGCCGCAGCCCAAGACGGTCA
The DNA here is from genome assembly GCA_030063025.1 of Avena longiglumis. Lineage (NCBI taxonomy): Eukaryota > Viridiplantae > Streptophyta > Magnoliopsida > Poales > Poaceae > Avena > Avena longiglumis. Next base: position 341,377,889 of record CP125976.1, on the reverse strand, counting down.
CACAAGTGAGGAGTTTTCTTGGCCTCGCTGGTTTTTATCGGCGCTTTGTCAAAGACTTTGGATCAATTGCCGCACCGCTGAATGAGCTTACCAAGAAGGATGTGCCCTTTGTTTGGGGCGATGCACAACAACAGGCCTTCGTCATATTAAAAGATAAGCTAACACATGCTCCCTTACTCCAACTTCCTGATTTTACTAAGACTTTTGAGCTTGAATGTGATGCTAGTGGAATTGGTTTGGGAGGGGTGTTATTACAAGAGGGAAAACCAGTTGCATATTTTAGTGAGAAATTGAGTGGGGCTAGTCTGAACTATTCTACTTATGATAAAGAATTATATGCGTTGGTTCGGACATTAGAAACTTGGCAACATTATCTATGGCCTAAAGAGTTTGTTATTCATTACGATCATGAATCTTTGAAGCATATTCATAGTCAAGCTAAGTTGAATCGTCATGCAAAGTGGGTTGAATTTATTGAGTCTTTTCCTTATGTTATCAAACACAAAAAGGGTAAAGATAACATTATTCTTGATGCTTTGTCACGCCGTTATGCTTTGTTATCTCAACTTGACTTCAAAATATTTGGATTAGAAACTATTAAGGAACAATATGTGCATGATGCTGAATTTAAAGATGTGTTGCAGAATTGTAGAGATGGTAGAACTTGGAACAAGTTCGTCTTCAATGATGGATTTGTGTTCGTGCTAACAAACTATGCATTCGAGATAGCTCTGCCTTTTTGTTGTTGCAGGAGGCGCATGGAGGAGGATTGATGGGACACTTTGGTGTCAAGAAGGCGGAGAATGTTCTTGCTGCACACTTCTTTTGGCCACGTGTCGTCGAGATGTTGAGAGATTTGTGGCACGCTGCACTACTTGTCAAAAAGCTAAGTCTCGCCTTAATCCACATGGTTTATATATGCCTCTTCCTGTTCCTAGTGTTCCTTGGGAGGATATTTCTATGGACTTTGTTTTGGGATTGCCACGAACACAGAAGGGGAGGGATAGTATTTTTGTTGTTGTGGATCGGTTTTCTAAGATGACACACTTTATTCCTTGTCATAAAACGGATGATGCTGCGCATATTGCTGATTTGTTCTTTCGTGAAATTGTTCGTTTGCATGGTGTGCCAAATACTATTGTCTCTGATCGTGATACTAAATTTCTTAGCCACTTTTGGAGATGTTTATGGGCTAAGTTGGGGACTAAATTGCTCTTTAGTACTACATGTCATCCCCAAACTGATGGTCAAACTGAAGTAGTAAATAGAACTTTGTCTACTATGTTACGAGCTGTTTTAAAGAACTTAAAATTGTGGGAAGAGTGTTTACCTCATATAGAATTTGCTTATAATCGTTCATTGCATTCTACCACAAAGATGTGCCCATTTGAGATAGTGTATGGTTTTGTTCCTCGTGCACCTATTGATTTATTGCCTTTACCTTCTTCGGTGCAACATAATTTGGATGCTACACAACGCGCTGAAATGATATTAAACTTGCATAAGACTACTAAAGATAACATTGAACACATGAATGCTAAGTATAAACTTGCTGGGGATAAAGGGAGAAAGCATGTTGTGTTTGATGTTGGCGATCTTGTTTGGTTACATTTGCATAAAGATCGTTTTCCTGATTTACGCAAGTCTAAGTTAATGACACATGCTGCTGGTCCCTTTAAGGTGTTAGAGAAAATCAATGATAATGTATATAAACTTGAGTTGCCTGCAGACTTTGGTACGGTTAGTCCTACATTTAACATTGCAGATTTGAAGCCTTACTTTGGTGAGGAAGATGAGATTGCGTTGAGGACGACTTCAATTCAAGAAGGGGAGCATGATGTGGACATCCCTACTATTGATACAACCATTGTACCTACAGCAACACACATACGAGGACCCATCACAAGATCTCGTGCCAAACAACTTAACTATCATGTACTTTCGTTTCTTGGAACTATTCCTCACATACATGAGAATATGATGCTGCCTAAATCAGATATGTTTCTTACTCTTAGGAATGATGTACCAAGCATGGATGAGAGGGACAAGCATTAGAGCATGGTCATGCATGGAGATGGCAGCAAGCATGTGATGATCCAAGAGAAGGCCACAGATGAAGATTTCAGAACTTTGAGGCCACCATAATGAAGAAAGAAGGCTTGGACGAAATATTCAAGATCAATACTTTACGAATTCGTCCATAGCTTAATATGGTGCTGCGACACCTTTATTTTGGGCCAGGCCCATGAAATTTTCCCAGGATTTTAATTAGCCACTTTTTAGAGTCCGTATTTGAGGGGAAAAGGACTTTTAGGGTTGGATTTGGCCACCACTTCCATGGCTGGCCGAAACCCCACCTTTTCGCCTTAACACGCCCATAGCCGAACCTCTAGACTCGGATTTTGTTTAGACATTAAGTTAGCCATAGTCGCAACTTCGCCAAGGCTCGGCGTCAGAGGCCTCTTGTACTTCGCACCTATTCGGGATCCCACCTCTTCAATAAAGCTTTCCTCTTAATCCGCAATATCTTGATTGCAATATTGGTTCTTACTTGTTCTCGATTTCGTGTAGGAATTAAGACCCTCGGTCGCCGATCGTGTTCACGCAGGATCGGTAACCTCCAGGAGATTGTCCTAGCGATTGCATTGGCGCTCGTGCTCGCACGTGTAGTCGGATCGTCAAGCCCGAACTCCACCAAATCGAATATCGCCATCTCATCGAAAGATCGGACACCTTTGCCCTATCAATCTGGTTCACGCACGTCTGGTAGTACCGGTCTCAACGGTAGTACCGCTTGCAGTCCTGGGACTTCCGTTGGCGTCTTCAGTGGGGAGCGGTAGTAGAAGCGGTAGTACCGGCCTGTAATCTGGTTCGAGTACCGCTTGCGATCCGGGCTTACATTGGCGTCGTCTGTATGGAGCATTAGTAGGGGGCGGTAGTACCGCTGGCCGGTAGTACCGGCCGCCTGATCCGGTAGTACCGCTGGAGATAGAGAGAAGAAAGGGAGAAAAAGGAAAAGAATAAAAAAAGATAAAATAGAAAGATACATAGTCTCCCAATACAAAGAGAATACCAAGCTTGTAAGCCAACAAGAGAGAGGAAAAGAGCGCACCAAGGCAAGTGCACAAATCTATTGCTTATCCTCTTTTGGCAAACGAGTTGTGGTCTCTTCTTGAGTTGGCACGACAACCGAGCGTAGTCTTCGTTAGGACCTTTTGTGCTCATTTTCATAGTCGTGCTAACCCCGTTTTTCTCCACGTGTGCATTTTCCGTGTTTTTGTAGATCGTATCCTTTTAATTTTGATCTTAGGTTCCTTACCACGTAGAACAATAACCTTTTGCTTGGATCGTTTCGTTTGGTTTTCCACAATCCTAACCTTCCACCAAAAGCTTTTGAGAGTTGTAGCATATTTGTGTGTGAGTTTCTTGCCCATTTCACTTTGCACGCTGTTCGCTCATTTGTGTGGCAATTGGTTTGATATAATCTCCAAGGTGAGGTAAAAGGCTAACTCTACGCACCCTTAGTCTCCATATACAACCCTTGTTGGCTTTGCATCATGGACAGGAATGGAGAGCCGTCCCAACCACCACAACCTCCGGAGGACGACACACAATTCATGACAAGATGGGAACATTGGAAGGTCCGAGGAGAATTCAACTACCGTTGTGAAGCTCTTGAGCGGCGCCAAGATGAACAATTTAGCGAGGCCCGTGTGGAATTCAAGAACATCGACAACCGCTTCGAAGAAGTCCGTGGCCAAATGCATGCCATGCAACACAACCTCGGTCATCAAAATGAAGCTCTTGGTCGCGCCCTCGCCTCAACAGATGAGAAGCTTCAACGCCTCATTGATAGGGCAAAGGTGATAGGGCAAAGGTGTCTGATCTTTCGATGAGATGGCGATAATCGATTTGGTGGAGTTCGGGCTTGACGATCCGACTACACGTGCGAGCACGAGCGCCAATGCAATCGCTAGGCCAATCTCCTGGAGGTTACCGATCCTGCGTGCGTGAACACGATCGGCGACCATGAGGGTCTTAATTCCTACCTGAAATCGAGAACAAGTAAGAACTAATATTGCAATCAAGATATTGCGGATTAAGATGAAAGCTTTATTGAAAAGGTGGGATCCTGAATAGGTGCGAAGTACAAGAGGCCTCTGCGACGCTCGAGCCTTGGCGAAGTTGCGACTATGGCTAACTTAATGTCTAAACAAAATCCCAGTCTAGGGGGACGTCTATGGGGAGTATTTAAGGGCGAAAAGGTGGGGTTTCGGCCAGCCATGGAAGTGGTGGCCGAATCCAAACCTAAAAGTCCTTTTCCCCTCAAATACGGACTCTAAAAAGTGGCGAATTAAAATCCTGCGAAAATTACATTGGCCCGGCCCAAAATAAAAGGTGTCACTGCACCATATTAAGCTATGGACCAATTCGTAAAGTATTGATCTTGAATATTTCGTCCAAGCCTTCTTTCTTCATTATGGTGGCCTCAAAGTTCTGAAATCTTCATCCGTGGCCTTCTCTTGGATCATCACATGCTTGCTGCCATCTCCATGCATGGGCATGCTCCAATGCTTGTCCCTCTCATCCATGCTTGGTCCATCATTCCTAAGAGTAAGAAATACATCTGATTTAGGCAGCATCATATTCTCATGTATGTGAGGAATAGTTCCAAGAAACGAAAGTACCTGATAGTTAAGTTGTTTGGCACGAGATCTTGTGATGGGTCCTTGTATGTGTGTTGCTGTAGGTACAACGGTTGTATCAATAGAAGGGATGTTCACATCACAAGGCCACGCTCGCGCGACTCAAGATCATCTCGGCACTCCTCAAGTGAATCAAGTGCACCTCGCCGTCACGCTTCAAGGCACCGGGATGGACCCGTTCTTCAATCCATGAGATCTTCTCAAGCGGTACCATCTCCGCGACACGCCGCAACGTCAAGCTATGATGGTGACCTCTCCGCAAGACCTCCACGACATGAAGCGAACCGGCCACAACCAAGGGCACTTGTGATTCAACAAGAGCAACCTCACAGGGACCACCAAGCCCATCACCGTTGACATGTCCCTTCAACAACAAGTGAAGCATCCGAAGAGGACGAACAAGATCACCGTCGATGTGAAGCACTCGAAGATCCACCAAGGCGTCATCATCGACATGATCGTCAACGTCGGCAACATGATAGTCATGACGAGACTCCTCCACACCAAGAAGAAGAAGAGCAGCCCATTGCGCATGCGGCTCGACGTCCTCCTCGCCACATGGCGCAAGCCAATGCTCCTCGGCATCAACCACGACAAGAACAAGAGCAAGCTCCCCAAGCTCGTCGTGAGGATGCACAACCTCCTCCTCGTCCTCAATCGCGACAAGAACAAGAGCAAGCTCCCCAAGCTCCTCGTCAAAACCAAGTTCCACCACCAAACGCGGCACCTCAACAACCGCAAGAGCAATGCAACCATCACCAAGCACGACATGAGTGCTCGGATGATGATGATGACCGCCAAAATCATGGCAACCGCCGCAACTGGAACCGCAATGGAGAAGAAACTTTCGGCAAGCTCAAATTCACCATGCCCAAGTTCAGCGGTTCCAATGACCCCGAGGAATATCTCTCGTGGGAACTCAAGGTCGACAAGATCTTCCGCATGCACAACTATAGCAATGAGAAGATGATGGCCATGGCATCCCTCGAGTTTGATGAGTATGCCAACCTTTGGTGGGAACAAGTCCAACTCGCTCGAGAAGCAAAAGAAGAGCCTCCAATCTGAACTTGGCAAGATATGAAGGCCCATATGAGATCCCGCTTTGTTCCTTCGCACTACACTCGTGACCTCTTCAACAAGCTTCAAACGCTTAGTCAAGGGACAAAGACCGTGGAAGAGTACTTCAAGCAAATGGAGCTCAACATGATCCGTGCCAACATTGAAGAGCGAGATGAGCAAACAATGGCACGCTTCCTCAATGGCTTGAACCATCCCATCAAGCGCATCACCGAGTTCCAAAAGTACAACAACATGGTTGAGCTTGTGCACATCGCATCAAAGGCCGAGCGTCAAGTGCAAGAGGACATTAAGTACAACAAGCCAAAGACGTATTTCACCTACAAGCAACAACCAACCACTACTCCAACAACACCAAGTGGAAGCTCCTCAAGTAAAACCAAGCTTCCCTTCAAGACAACACTCCCTCAACGAAAACAGCCCCCAAGTGGCAAAAACACAAGGGATGATCAACCATTCAATGGTGAATGCTACAAGTGTGGAGGCAAAGGACACAAGTCGGCCGCGTGTGGGAACAAGAAAGTTTTGTTCATCCATGACAACGGCGATGAAGAATACTTGAGTGAAGAAGAGTTTGATGCAAGGGTCAAGGAAGCCATGGAAAGGCAACATTTGGAAGAGGACCAAGAACTTCTTGTGTGTGAGCATGACGCAAGTCCATCGCTTGTGGTCACAAGGGTCTTAACTACCCAAGTCAATGAGAATGAAGACCAACGCTCGAACATCTTCCAAACTCGTGCTGGCATCAATTGGAAGTCCATCAAAGTTGTCATCGATGGAGGGAGTTGCCACAATCTTGCAAGCACGGAATTGTGTGAGAAACTCAACCTCACCCTCCATCCGCATAAACACCCCTACCATATCTAATGGCTAAGTGACCAAGGATCCGTCAAGATCAAGCACACCGTCTCGGCAACGTTTTCAACTGGGCCCTACAAGGACATGGAGGAATGTGACGTGGTCCTAATGACGGTTTGCCATATGTTGCTCGGAAGGCCGTGGCAATATGACAAGTGTGCTTTGCATGATGGTCACTCAAACACTTATACCTTCAAATGGCTTGATAAAACTTGTGTGTTGCAACCAATGACTCCTAGCCAAATAATTGCGGACAATGCAAAGGCTTTAGCGAGGGCGCAATACACAAAAACACCTTGTGACAAGAGTTGTGAGCGAGAGAACCACACCATAGTGAGTGAGTGCCACAAGCCAAACTCGAGTGGAAAAACTAAGAGTGTTCTTCTTTCCACCAAAAGTGAGATGAGAGAAATGCGGAATAACCCATCCATCTTGCACTATGTCCTTATTTGCAAAGGACTAGCGCAAGGAACTAATGACTTGACAAATGTTCCTCCTTCTTTGATGGCTATTTTGCAGGAATTCCAAGATGTATTTCCCGAAGAGCTTCCTCATGGCCTTCCTCCACCTCGTGGAATCGAGCACCGCATCGACCTCATACCCGGCGCCCCACTCCCAAACCGCGCCGCGTATCGCACGAACCCGGAAGAGACAAAGGAGATCGAACGTCAAATTAACCAACTCGTCTCCAAGGGTTTGATCCAAGTAAGCACTAGCCCAAGCGCGGTCCCCGTGATTCTAGTCCCAAAAACGGATGATACGTTGCGGTTATGCATGGACTGCCGTCCAATCAATGCTATCACTGTGCGTTATCGACATCCTATACCGCGTCTTGATGACATGTTTGATGAGTTATGTGGAGCCACTATATTTTCGAAAATTGATCTTCGTAGTGGTTACCACCAAATTCGCATGGCCGAAGGTGATGAGTGGAGAACCGCCTTCAAGACCAAGCTTGGTCTCTATGAATGGTTGGTTATGCCTTTTGGCTTATCTAATGCCCCATCTACCTTCGTGCGCCTCATGAACCATATTTTGAGATCTCTCATTGGGAAGAGTGTAGTTGTTTACTTTGATGACATCCTTGTCTATAGCAATTCACTAGAGGAGCATGTTACTCATGTTAAGGAGGTCCTTCAAATCCTTCGTCATGAAAAGCTTTATGCTAATCTCCCAAAGTGCATTTTTGCAAAAGACAAGCTGATTTTCCTTGGTTTTGTCGTGTCTTGAAATGGCATTGAAGTTGATGTCTCAAAAGTCAAGGACATACGAGATTGGCCCATCCCTACAAATGTTAGTGAACTTCGTAGTTTTCATGGGTTGGCTGGCTTTTACCGTCGTTTTGTGAAAGACTTTTCTACCATTGCTTGCCCCCTCAACGAATTGACCAAGAAAAATGTCACATTCGTTTGGGGAAAAGCACAACAAAAGGCTTTTAATGAGCTCAAAACGAGGCTCACCGAAGCACCACTTCTTGCATTACCGGATTTCACAAAAACCTTTGAGATTGAATGTGACGCTAGTGGTATTGGCATTGGTGGCGTCCTTATGCAAAATGGGCGTCCTATTGCTTACCATAGTGAGAAACTTGATGGCGCACACCTAAACTATCCCATTTATGACAAAGAACTTTTTGCCTTGGTTCGAGTTCTTCAAGTGTGGCAACACTATCTTTGGCCCAAAGAATTTATGATCCATTCCAACCATGAGTCGTTGAAGTATCTTAAGGGCCAAGACAATTTGAGTAAAAGGCACGCCAAATGGGTTGAGTCATAGAGTCTTTTCCTTACATTGTCAAATACAAGAAGGGCAAAGAAAATGTGGTAGCGGACGCCTTGTCTCGCAAAACACAAGCCTTCTTACACGACTCGAAGTAAATGTCTTGGGTCTTGATGACATCAAATCTTTGTACGCGCCCGACCCTTTCTTTGGACCAATTTTTGCAAATTGTTCACTAGACAAAGGGATTGATGATTTCTATTTGCATAAGGGTTTTCTTTTCAAACAAAACAAGCTTTGCATTCCGAAATCGTCTCTCCAACTTTTGCTTCTTCAAGAGTCCCATGGTGGAGGCCTTATGGGTCACTTTGGCCGTGACAAGACATATGACATGCTCTCCACTCACTACTTTTGGCAAAAGATGAAGCGCGATGTGGAGCTCCACGTCTAACGATGCACTACATGTATCCAAGCTAAGTCTAAGTCCAACCCCTTTGGTCTTTATAGGCCATTGCCTATTCCTCATGCACCTTGGTCGGACATTAGCATGGACTTTGTGTTAGGCTTGCCTAGATCTAAACATGTACATGATTCTATATTTGTAGTAGTGGATCGCTTTTCAAAAATGGCACATTTCATTCCGTGCCATAAGACCGATGATGCTTCACATGTATCAAATTTGTTTTTCAGGGAAATAATTCGGCTACACGGTGTACCAAGAACAATCGTCTCCGACCGCGACGTAAAATTCATGAGCTACTTCTGGAAGACTCTCATGGCCAAGATCGGCATCAAGCTCCTCTTCTCGTCCGCCTCGCATCCTCAAACCGATGGACAAACCGAGGTCGTCAATCGAAGTCTTGGCACACTCCTCCGGGTGTTGATAAAGAAGAACCTTAAAGACTGGGAGGAATGTATTCCACACGCCGAGTTCGCCTACAACTGCGCCAAGCACTCCACCACCATGAGGAGCCCGTTCATGATCGTCTACGGTTTTGAGCCTCTCACCGCGCTCGATATCCTTCCACTACCACTTCATGAACGTGCCAATATGGACGTTGTCAAGCGCGCGCGCACAATGAAGAAACTCCATGAAGACACAAGAGCTACGATCGAGCAACAAGTCCTTCGCCAAGCAACAAGACTAAACAAGAACAAGAAAGAAATGATCTTCGAAGAAGGCGACTTTGTGTGGATACACTTAAGTAAAGACCGCTTCCCCAAGGAACGCGACTCCAAACTCAAGCCAAGAGGTGATGGACCATTCAAGGGCTAAAGAGGATCAACAAGAATGCCTATATCATCGATATCCCAACATCAAAGTATCTTGTGAGCTCGACATTCAATGTCAAGGACCTATCACCCTACCGTGGAGAAGATGAAGTTGAGAAGGTTGAAGAGTCGAGGACGACTCTTTCCCAAGGGGGGGGGGAGCTGATGCAGCCCGTCCTACGACCGCTACTACATGTACTCCCACGAGGCCCCCAAGTGGACCCATGACTCGCGCCCGAGCCAAACTCCTTCAATCTAAGGTGAACTCGCTCCTCTCCTTGTGTGACTTCGATACACCCTTGGATGGCTTGCTACTTCATACGCATACCTTGTGCATCATCAGGTACGAAGAGAATGACCCAGAGAACGGAGGAGCACCAGCGGAGGGAACCAAATGCCCTCTGTCGTCGGGCAGATTACTGGGACACAGCGACCGGTACACGCAAGGCACTACGCCCCCTCGCCACCGCCAAGCCAAATACTCTCTGTCACTAGCGGTACTACCGGCCCTGGACCCAGTACTATCGGACCAGGACACTACCGCCCCCTGCTACCGCCACCAACAGACGACGCCAGCGCAAGTCCCAGGCCGACAAGTGGCACTACCGGGCCTGGAAGCGGTACTACTGGCTGACCGGTACTACCGGTCGTGCTGGACCGGTACTACCGGACGTGTGTGGACCTAATCGTGTTAAGTCGGCCCAGCGCCCTGTAACCCTCTCTATATTTCGCTATTTGTTCCTAAAATACCCCTGTTTATGTGGTTGGCCTATAAATATCCCCCACCCTCCATTGTAAACCCTAGACTTGGATAATAATAGATTAAGGACACCCCTTTGAGGATCTTTCAATCTATTGGTCTCATGCTCCTACCAAGGGGCACCCTATTATCCACCCTCCTCTTGGATCTTGCCTAGTGCGTTCAAGTTGTACAAGGCCTTGGGTTCTCGGTTTCTCGCCCCCAAGTCGTCAAGGTCTCACCAAGCACCTCCGTTGTTGGCGTGGAGAGAGCTCACCAACACCGATCCTAGAGATTATGTTGGACCGTTGCCACCGGCGTGAGATCGGCGTGTATCGTGATTTGTGTGCGTGTGTTCGTGGTTTTCATCCCCTTCTTCCCCCGACCACCGCTTTCCCCTCGTTTCTCGTGGAAATTCGTGAAAGATCGGGCCACCCCAAGGGGTTACCCCATAACACAAAAGCTGTTGATACCAGATGATAAAGGGGGTTAACCTCTTGGGTGGCCCAATCTTCACGGATCTCGTGGTCAAATCGATGGGAAAGCGAGGGGAAAGGGAGAAGGTAGCGGAAGCGAACACACACCTCGCGAATAACACGATGAATACACGCAAAACTCACACGATACAAGGCCGATTGCTCCCGAATGGCGGCCACCGGTCCGATAGAATCCTCGCAGGGAAAGATCGGTCAACGTGCTCCCTCAAATCCACATCGGAGAGGGAAGAACACCTTGGGGAGGGTCTTGACAACTTGGAGACGAGACACCGAACTCCAAGGCCTTGTTCAACGATGGATGCGTGATGCAAAGTCCAATCGAGGTTGGTGATGATAGTCGGTCCCCTTTGATGTGGACATCCCATCTATTGATACAACCATTGTACCTACAGCTACACACATACAAGGACCTATGACAAGATCTCGTGCCAAACAACTTAACTATCAGGTACTTTCGTTTCTTGGAACTATTCCTCACATAGATGTGATGCAGCCCGTCCTCCGACCGCTACTACATCTACTCCCACGAGCTACCCAAATGGACCCATGACTCGTGCCCGAGCCAAGCTCCTTCAAACTAAGGTGAACTCGCTCCTCTCCTTGTGTGACTTCGACACCCCCTTGGATGGCTTGCTACTTCACACGCAAACTCATGCATCATCAGTGCAGAAGAAGCCACCAGTGCCAGACGAAGCGGTACTACCGGGTTGGGACGACCAGACTACCGCTCAAGCGGACCTACCGCCTCCCACCGCCGCCACAGAAGCACTACCCCATGCCCCAGACGCAAGCGGTACTAGGTCAGGTACTACCGTGGTGGCAGTACCACCGCCATCGACGCCCGACGGAAGCTCCAGGCCCTCAAGCGGTACTACCGGAAGCGGTACTACCGGTTGCCTGACCGGTACTACCGGTCCTGCCTGACTCTGGTCACCTAAGTTCGGCCCTGTGCCTTGTAACCCAACCTATCATTTATCTCTCCATTCCGAAACTACCCCTGTTTTGTGGCTGGACTATATATAGCCCCCACCCTCTATTGTAAACGTTTAGACTTGGATAATAATAGATATTAAGGAAACCCTTTGAGGACTTATATCTATTGGTCTCATGCTCCTACCAAGGAGCACCGGATTATCCACCCCCCTCTTGGATCTTGCCTAGTGCGTTCAAGTTGTACAAGGCCTTGGGTTCTCGGTTTCGCCCAAGTCGTCAAGGTCTCACCAAGCACCTCATCCCCGTTGTTGGCGTGGAGAGCGAGCCGCCCAACACCGATCCTAGGATTATGTTGGACCGGTTGCCACCGGCGTGAGGAGTAGGCGTATCGTGTTTTGGTGTGCGTGTGTTCGTGGTTTTAATCGCCTTCCCCGATTTCATACCCGACCACCTCTCTTCCCCTCGTTCCTCGTGGAATTCGTGAAAGATCGGGCCAACCCCAGGGTTACCCCCTAACATATTGGTATCAAGAGCACGGTTGATCACGAATTTCCTCCAATTTTTTCTTTTATCCGTCTTAAAAACGAAAATCCTACCAAAAAGAGCCCAATTTGCCTTCGGATCGATCTCTGGATTTGGTGAGTTTTTCGTGGTTTTGGTCCATAGATCTGTTGCTTTGGGAGTCGATCTATAGCCCTCTTGTTTCTAGCTCAGCCTTTCGGTCAGTTTTTCAACGAATTTGAGGTTTTTGGCAAGTTCACCTCGTTCCAGGCCTGTGCCAAGCGGTACTGCCGGCTGTGCAAGCGGTACTACCGCTAGTTACCGGTACTACCGGTAGTACAAGCGGTACTACCGCTCACCGGTACTACCGCCCGTTACCAGCGGTACTACCGCTCGCCACTGCCGTGCTCCCTGCCCTTTGACGCCTCGATTTCGTTCGCTGACCTTTTCCACCTCGCTTGTTCGTGTTTCGCGTGTTTGTCGCCATTTTCACAACAGCTTCCGCATCAACGTCATCCCGCGCTCAACGACACCGCGACACTCGAACATCTTCCCCCACCAACGGTTGCAAGTCGTCAACAATACCAAAGGTATAACTTGCACCACCTTGACAGCCCATATCTTCCTTTGTGTGTATCTATCCTGAGAGCAACTCATTTTGTGTTTGTCTAAGCATTGTGCACTTGCCTTCGGAAAGTGAGAGTTTGACGCCAAATACAAAAGCCACCATAGTAGCATAGCAAGGGAGAAAAAGGAAAAAGAATCAAAAAAAAAAGAGAAAAAAAGATACATAGTCCCCCAATACAAAGAGAATACCAAGCTTGTACGCCAAGAAAGAGAGAAGAAAGAGCGCTCCGCGGCAAGTGCACAAATCTATTGCTTACCCTCTTTTGGCAAACGAGTTGTGGTATCTCCTTGTGTTGGCACGACAGCCGAGCGTAGTCTTCGTTAGGACCTTTTGTGCTCATTTTCATAGTCGTGCTAACCCCGTTTTCTCCACGTGTGTGTTTTCCATGTTTTTGGTAGATCGTATCCTTTTTGCTTTTGATCTTTGGTTCGTTACCACGTAGGACAATAACCTTTTGCTTGGATCCTTTCGTTTGGTTTTCCACAACCCTTACCTTCCACCAAAAGCCTTTGAGAGTTTCTTGCCATTTCACTTTGCACGCTTTTTGCTCATTTGTGTGGCAATTGGTTTGATATAATCTCCAAGGTGAGGTAACAGGCTAACTCTCCACACCCTTTCTCTCCATATACAACCATTGTTGGCTTTGCATCATGGACAGGCATGGAGAGCCATCCCAACCACCACCACCTCCAGAGGATGATAACCAATTCATGACAAGATGGGACCATTGGAAGATCCGAGGAGAATTCAACTATCGTTGTGAAGCTCTCGAGCGGCGCCAAGATGAACAATTTAGCGAGGCCCGTGTGGAATTCAAGAACATCGACAACCGCTTCGAAGAAGTCCGTGGCCAAATGCATGCCATGCAACACAACCTCGGGCATCAAAATGAAGCTCTTGGTCGTGCACTCGCCTCAACGGATGAGAAGCTCCAACACATCATCGATGGACTCGCAAGGACACGCTCGCGCGAATCAAGCTCATCTCGGCACTCATCAAGTGAAACAAGTGCACCTCGCCGTCACGCTTCAAGGCACCGGGATGGACCCGTTCTTCAATCCATAAGCTCTTCGCAAGTGGTACCATCTCCACGTCACGCCGCGACATCAAGCTATGATGGTGACCTCTCCGCAAGACCTCCAAGACGTGAAGCAAACCGACCACAACCAAGGGCACTGGTGATTCAACAAGAGCAACCTCGCATAGACCACCACGGCCATCGACGTCGACACGCTCCTTCAACAACAAGTGCAACTTCCGAAGAGGACGAACAAGATCATCGTCGACGGAAGCACTCGAAGATCCTCAAGGCGTCATCATAGACATGAGCGTCCTCGCCGCCAACATAATGGTCATGACGAGCCTCCCTACACCAAGAAGAAGAGCAGCCCATGGCGCATACGGCTCGACGTCCTCCGCCACATGGCGCAAGCTAATGCTCCTCGCCATCAACCACGACAAGAGCAAGAGCAGCTCCCCAAGCTCGTCGTGAGGACCACCAACCTCCTCCTCGTCGCATCCGCGACAAGAAAACGAGCACGCTCCCAAGCTCGTCGTCAACAACAAGTTCCTCCACCAAACGCGGCACCTCAACAACCACGAAAGCATCGCAATCACCAAGCAAGACATGAGAGCTCGGATGATAATGATGACCGTCCAAATAATGGCAAGACGCAACCGGAACCGCAATGGAGAAGAAACTTTCGTCAAGCTCAAATTCACCATGCCCAAGTTCACCGGTTCCAATGAGCCCGAGGAATATCTCTCTTGGGAACTCAAGGTCGACAAGATCTTCCGCATGCACAATTATAGCAATGAGAAGATGATGGCCATGGCATCCCTCGAGTTTGATGAGTATGCCAACCTTTGGTGGGAACAAGTCCAACTCGCTCGCGAAGCAAAAGAAGAGCCTCAACGTGGCAATATATGAAGGCTCATATGAGATCCCGCTTTGTTCCTTCACACTACACGCGTGACCTCTTCAACAAGCTTCAAACGCTTAGTCAAGGGACAAAGACCGTGGAAGAGTACTTCAAGCAAATGGAGCTCAACATGATCCGTGCCAACATTGAAGAGCGAGATGAGCAAACAATGGCACGCTTCCTCAATGGCTTGAACCATCCCATCAAACGCATCACCGAGTTCCAAAAGTACAACAACATGGTTGAGCTTGTGCACATCGCATCAAGTAGGCGCCAAGTGCAAGAGGACATCAAGTACAACAAGCCAAAGACGTACTTCACCTACAAGCAAGCGCCAACCACTACTCCAACAACACCAAGTGGAAGCTCCCCAAGTACAACCAAGCTTCCCTTCAAACCAACTATTTCCCAAGGAAAACAGCCCCCAAGTGGCAAACAAACACGGGATGATCAACCATTCAATGGTGAATGCTACAAGTGTGGAGGCAAAGGGCACAAGTCCAATGCATGTGGAAACAAAAAAGTTTTGTTCATCCATGACAACGGCGATGAAGAATACTTGAGTGAAGAAGAGTTTGATGCAAGGGTCAAGGAAGCCATGGCAAGGCAACACTTGGAAGAGGACCAAGAACTTCTTGTGTGTGAGCATGACGCAAGTCCATCGCTTGTGGTCACAAGGGTCTTGACTACCCAAGCCAATGAAAATGAAGACCAACGCTCGAACATCTTCCAAACTCGTGCCGGCATCAATGGGAAGTCCATCAAATTTGTCATCGATGGAGGAAGTTGCCACAACCTCGCAAACGCGAATTGTGTGAAACTCAACCTCACCCTTCACCCACATAGACACCCCTACCATATCCAATGGCTAAGTGACCAAGGATCCGTCAAGATCAAGCACACCGTCTCGGTGACGTTCTCCATTGGATACTACAAGGACACGGTGGAATGTGACGTGGTTCCAATGACGGTTTGTCACATGTTGCTCGGAAGGCCGTGGCAATATGACAAGTGTGCTTTGCATAATGGTCACTCAAACACCTACACTTTCAAATGGCTTGATAAAACTTGTGTGTTGCAACCAATGACTCCTAGCCAAATAATTGCGGACAATGCAGAGGCTTTAGCGAGGCGCATAAAAAACACCTTGTGAGAAGAGTGGTGAGCGAGAGAACCACACCATAGTGAGTGAGCTACAAGCCAAACTCGGCGGAAAAACTACAGTGTTCTTCTTGCCACCAAAAGTGAGATGAGAGAAGTGAGGAACAACCCATCCATCTTGCACTACGTCCTCGTATGCAAGGGACTAGCAAGGAACTAATGACTTGACAAATATTCCTCCTTCTTTGATGGCTGTTTTGCAGAATTCCAAGATGTATTTCGAAGAGCTTCCTCATGGCCTTCCTCCTCTTCGTGGAATCGAGCACCGTGTCGACCTCATACCCAAGCACCACTACCAAACCAGCTGCGTATCGCACAAACCCGGAAGAGACAAAGGAGATCGGCGTCAAATCAACCAACTCGTCTCCAAAGGTTTGATCCAAGTAAGCACTAGCCCAAGCGGTTCCGTGATCCTAGTCCCGAAAACGGATGATACGTTGCGGTTATGCATGGATGCCGTCAATCAATGCTATCACCGTGCGTTATCGACATCCTATACCGCGTCTTGATGACATGCTTGATGAGTTATGTGGAGCCACTATATTTTCGAAAATTGATCTTCGTAGTGGCTACCATCAAATTCGCATGGTGAAGGTGATGAGTGGAAAACGCCTTCAAGACCAAGCTTGGTCTATATGAATGGTTGGTTATGCCTTTTGGCTTATCCAATGCCCCATCTACCTTCATGCGCCTCATGAACCATATTTTGCGGTCACTCATTGGAAAGAGTGTAGTTGTTTACTTTGATGACATTCTTGTCTATAGCAAGTCAGTAGAGGAGCATGTTACTCATGTTAAGGAGGTCTTACAAATCCTTCGTCATGAAAAGCTTTATGCTAACCTCCCCAAGTGCACTTTTGCAAGAGACAAGCTGATTTTCCTTGGTTTTGTCGTGTCTTCTAATGGCATTGAAGTTGATGTATGAAAAGTCAAGGACATACGAGATTGGCCCACCCCTACAAATGTTAGTGAACTTCGTAGTTTTCATGGGTTGGCTGGCTTTTACCGTCGCTTTGTGAAAGATTTTTCCACAATTGCTTGCCCCCTCAACGAATTGACCAAGAAGAATGTCACGTTCGTTTGGGGAAAAGCATAACAAAAGGCTTTTGCTGAGCTCAAAAGGAGGCTCACCGAAGCACCACTTCTTGCATTGCCGGATTTCACAAAAACCTTTGAGATTGAATGTGACGCTAGTGGTATTGGCATTGGTGGCGTCCTTATGCAAAATGGGCGTCCTATTGCTTACCATAGTGAGAAACTTGATGGCATGCGCCTCAATTATCCCATTTATGACAAAGAACTTTTGCCTTGGTTCGTGTTCTTCAAGTGTGGCAACACTATCTTTGGCCCAAAGAATTTATAATCCATTCGACCATGAGTCGTTGAAGTACCTTAAGGGCCAAGCCAACTTGAGTAAAAGCACGCATAAAGTGGGTTGAGTTTATGGAGTCTTTTCCTTACATTGTAAAATACAAGAAGGGCAAAGAAAATGTGGTGGCGGACGCCTTGTCTCATAAAACCACAAGCCTTCTTACGACTCGAAGTCAATGTTTTGGGTCTTGAGGACATCAAATCTTTATGCAGCGTCCGATTCTTTCTTTGGACCAATATTTGCACAATGTTCAATAGACAAAGGATTGACGATTTCTATTTGCACAAGGGTTTTCTTTTCAAACAAAACAAGCTTTGCATTCAAATCCTCTCTCCAACTTTTGCTTCTTCAAGAGTCCCATGGTGGAGGCCTTATGGGTCACTTTGGCCGTGACAAGACATATGACATGCTCTCCACTCACTACTTTTGGCCAAAGATGAAGCGCGACGTGGAGCGCCACGTTCAACGATGCACTACATGTATCCAAGCTAAGTCTAAGTCCAACCCCTTTGGTCTTTATATGCCATTGCCTATTCCTGATGCACCTTGGTCGGACATTAGCATGGAATTTGTGTTAGGCTTGCCTAGATCGAAATATGGTCATGATTCCATATTTGTAGTCGTGGATCGATTTTCAAAAATGGCACATTTCATTCCGTGCCATAAGACCGATGGTGCTTCACATGTAGCAAATTTGTTTTTCAGGGAAGTAATTCGGCTACACGGCGTACCAAGAACAATCGTCTCCGACCGCGACGTAAAATTCATGAGCTACTTCTGGAAGACACTCATGGCCAAGCTCGGCATCAAGCTCCTCTTCTCGTTCGCCTCGCATCCTCAAACCGATGGACAAACCGAGGTCGTCAATCGATGTCTTGGCACACTTCTCCGGGTGTTGATAAAGAAGAACCTTAAAGACTGGGATGAATGCATTCCCCACGCCGAGTTCGCCTACAACCGCGCCAAGCACTCCACCACCATGAGGAGCGCGTTCATGATCGTCTATGGCTTCGAGCCTCTCACCGCGCTCGATATCCTTCCACTTCCACTTCATGAACGTGCCAATATGGACGTTGTCAAGCGTGCCGACGCAATGATGAAACTCCATGAAGACACACGAGCTACTATCGAGCAACAAGTCCTTCGCCAAGCATCAAGGCTAAACAAGACCAAGAAAGAGATGATCTTTGATGAGGGCGACCTTGTATGGATACACTTGAGTAAAGACCGCTTCCCCAAGGAACGCGACTCCAAGCTAAAGCCACGAGGCGACGGACCATTCAAGGTGCTAAAAAGGATAAACAACAACGCCTATGTGATCGATATACCAACATCGAAGTATCTTGTGAGCTCGAATTTCAATGTCAAGGACCTCTCACCCTACCATGGCGAAGAGGAAGTTGTGACGGTTGAAGAGTTGAGGACGACTCTTTCCCAAGGGGAGCGATGCGGCCCGTCCTCGGCCGCTACTACATCTACTCCCACGAGATACCCAAATGGACCCATGACTCGTGCCCGAGCCAAGCTCCTTCAAACTAAGGTGAACTCGCTCCTCTCCTTGTGTGACTTGACACCCCTTGGATGGCTTGCTACTTCACACGCAAACTCATGCATCATCAGTGCGAAGAAGAAGCCACCGATGCCAGACGCAAGCGGTACTACCGGTTGGGACGACCGTACTACCGCTCCAAGCGGACTACCGCCTCCTCCTACCGCCACAGAAGCACTACCCCATGCCCCAGGCATAGCGGTACTACAGTCCCAATCGGTACTACCGTGGCAGTCTTCTACCTCCCACTGCGCCACCGACGCCTCCGGCCAGCTCCAGGCCCTCAAGCGGTACTACTGCTCGAGCGGTACTACGGTCACCACCGGTACTACCGATTCTGGACGGTACTACGGTCCTTCACCCCGGATCACCTAAGTTCGGCCACATGCCTTGTAACCCAACCTATCATTTATCTCTCCATTCGAAACTACCCTGTTTGTGGCTGGACTATATATAGCCCCACCCTCTATTGTAAACGCGTTTAGACTTGGATAATAATAGATATTAAGGAAACCCTTTGAGGACTTATATCTATTGGTCTCATGCTCCTACCAAGGAGCACCGGATTATCCACCCCTCTTGGATCTTGCCTAGTGCGTTCAAGTTGTACAAGGCCTTGGGTTCTCGGTTTCGCCCCAAGTCGTCAAGGTCTCACCAAGCACCTCATCCCCCGTTGTTGGCGTGGAGAGCGAGCTTCGCCCAACACCGATCCTAGGGATTATGTTGGACCGGTTGCCACCGGCGTGAGGAGTAGGCGTGTATCGTGTTTTGGTGTGCGTGTGTTCGTGGTTTTCATCGCCTTCCCCGATTTCATACCCGACCACCTCTCTCCCCCTCGTTCCTCGTGGAATTCGTGAAAGATCGGGCCAACCCCAGGGTTACCCCCCCTAACAAGATGAGAATATGATGCTGCCTAAATCAGATGTATTTGTTACTCTTAGGAATGATGGACCAAGCATGGATGAGAGGGACAAGCATTGGAGCATGGCCATGCATGGAGATGGCAGCAAGCATGTGATGATTCAAGAGAAGGCCACGGATGAAGATTTCAGAACTTTGAGGCCACCATAATGAAGAAAGAAGGCTTGGACGAAATATTCAAGATTAATACTTCACAAATTCGTCCATAGCTTAATATGGTGCTGCGACACCTTTATTTTCGGCCAGGCCCATGTAATTTTCGCAGGATTTTAATTAGCCACTTTTTAGAGTCCGTATTTGAGGAAAAAAGGACTTCTAGGGTTGGATTCGTCCACCACTTCTATGGCTGGCAGAAACCCCACCTTTTGCTCCTTAAATACTCCCCATAGCCGTCACCGTAGACTCGGATTTTGTTTAGAAATTAAGTTAGCCATTATAGCAACTTCGCCAAGGCTTGAGCGTCGCAGAGGCCTCTTGTACTTCGCACCTATACAGGATCCCACATTTTCAATAAAGCTTTCATCTTAATCCGCAATATCTTGATTGCAATATTAGTTCTTACTTGTTTTCGATTTCAGGTAGGAATTAAGACCCTCACTGGTTAGGCTGATCGTGTTCCCGCAGGATCGGTAACCGCTAGGAGATTGGCCTAGATATTGCATTTGGCGCTCGTGCTCGCACGTGTAGTCGGATCGTCAAGCCCGAACTCCACCAAATCGACTATCACCATTTCATCGAAAGATCAGACACCTTTTCCCTATCAAGTGGTATCAGATTTCAGGTTGCTCGGTGAGATTTTACTGTTTTCGTAGATTAGATCTGTTTTACCTATAACCCACGAAAAAAGCCAAAAACACAGTTAGAGTTTAGATCCATCCCATCACCAATCTACGCCTTGCATTATCTTTTCAGTTTTGCATTGCTGAATTTGTGTCTGCATCGTCGCGTCGAGTTGCTGGTCTTAGTGTCTCGTCCCTTAGAGTTTTGAGTTCTGGTCACAATAGTCACCGCCACCCTCGCAGATCACCGCCACCATATTCCGCCGCCATACACCCAGCCACCATAAACCCTAAAACTCCGCCACCGCCTTCCTACCGCGACACGGATTCAATCACCATTCCTACTGTGGCACGAGTCCGAGTAGAGTTATTGTTTCCTAGTTATTTCTTTTTACTATCTGATGTGGACATCCCTTCTATTGATACAACCGTTGTACCTACAGCTAAACACATACAAGGACCCATCACAAGATCTCGTGCCAAACAACTTAACTATCAGGTACTTTCGTTTCTTGGAACTATTCCTCACATACATGAAAATATGATGCTGCCTAAATCAGATGTATTTCTTACTCTTAGGAATGATGGACCAAGCATGGATGAGAGGGACAAGCATTGGAGCATGGCCATGCATGGAGATGGCAGCAAGCATGTGATGATCCAAGAGAAGGCCACGGATGGAGATTTCAGAACTTTGAGGGCACCATAATGAAAAAAGAAGGCTTGGACGAAATATTCAAGATTAATACTTCACGAATTCGTCCATAGCTTAATATGGTGCTGCGACACCTTTATTTTGGGCCAGGCCCATGTAACTTTTGCAGGATTTTAAATAGCCACTTTTTAGAGTCCGTGTTTGAGGGGAAAAGGACTTCTAGGGTTGGATTCGGCCACCACTTCCATGGCTGGCCGAAACCCCACCTTTTCCTCCTTAAATACTCTCCATAGCCATCAACCTAGACTCGGATTTTGTTTAGACATTAAGTTAGCCGTCGTCGCAACTTCGCCAAGGCTCGAGCGTCGCAGAGGCCTCTTGTACTTCGCACCTATTCAGGATCCCACCTTTTCAATAAAGCTTCCCTCTTAATCCGCAATATCTTGATTGCAATATTGGTTCTTACTTCTTCTCGATTTCAGGTAGGAATTAAGACCCTCATTGGTCGGTGATCGTGTTCCGAGGATCGGTAACCTCCAGAGATTGGCCTAGCGATTGCATTGGCGGCGCTTGCTTGCGTGTAGTCGGATCGTCAAGCCCGAACTCCACCAAATCGATTATCATCATCTCATCGAAGATCGGACACCTTTGCCCTATCAAGTGGTATCGATTTCAGGTTGCTCGGTGAGATTTCTTGTTTTAAGAGATTAGATCGGTTTTACCTATAACCCACGAAAAAGCCAAAACATGCTTTGATTTTAGATCCATCCCATAACCAATCTATGCCTCGCATTATCTTTTCAGTTTTGCGGTGTTGAATTTGTGTCTACATCGTCGTCCGAGTTCTTTGGTCTTAGTGTCTCGTCCCTTAGAGTTTCGAGTTCTGATCATAGTAGTCACCGCCACACTCGCCGATCACCACCACCATATTCCGCCACCATATTCCGCCGCCATACTCCCAGCCACCATAAACCCTAATACTCCGCCACCGCCTTCCTACCGCGACACAGATCCGATCAGTTTTCCTGCCGTGATACGAGTCCGAGTAGAGTTATTGTTTCCTAGTTATTTCTTTTTACTCTCCTTATTTTTTGTTTCCGTGTTAATCTAAAGTCCGTGTCGAGCTCCGAGTCTAGAACCACCTCCGAAATTTTTTTCTGGCTATACTGTTTTCGACCCCGGGGATCACTTTTCTCCATCGGCCGTTATAGCGATATTGTTTTGGCGCATGCGCGCTTTCCAGAGCAAAATAAAAAAATTCGAAATTTTTTATTGGGGCTAACCTATTTTTAGACCCCGTAGATCAGTTCTAGACACTCGCCATCATAGTGATTTTCCACCTCTCGGTTCGTTTTTCAGGGTGCCATATCATCATACATTGCTTGTTGTGACGCGTCGTGACATCGTTGGTGATCTAGGCTCGCGTCTCTAGTACGGTCTAGCCTAGGACCAGCACAGTACCGTCGTTGAGCATTCTTTCAACTTTTGAATTGTTGTTTTGATAATTGCTAACCCCTTTGCTAAGCCTTCCCAGAGCTCCACAGATATCCTCCACGTGCAGTGTCTCGACTCCCGGTAATCGCTCTGATGCAGCCCGTCCTACGACCGCTACTACATCTACTCCCACGAGCTCCCCAAGTGGACCCATGACTTGCGCCCGAGCTAAGATCCTCCAAGCCAAGGTTAACTCAATCCTTTCCTTGTGTGAATTCGAGACATCCTTGGATGGTTTTCTACTTCATACGCATACAATGTGCATCATCAGGTACGAAGAGAAGGACCCAAGGGACAGAGGAAATGGAGCAGAAGCAACCGATCATGCAGACACCGGTGATCTTGCCCGGCCATTATCGGTCAGCGGTACTATCGGCCAAAGAACGGTACTACGGTCGGTACTACCGCCTCCTACCGCTCGTCTGAGTAACTCGGCGGAAGCTCCAGTTCGCCAATGCAGTACTACCCCGAGCGGTACTACCGGTTACGACCGGTACTACCGGTGCCGGACCGGTACTACCGGCCATGACTGACCCTGAACGCCTGAGTTCGGCCCTGTGCCTTGTAACCCTTCTTATAATTTACCTTTTTTGTTCCGAAACTACCCCTGTTTTGTGGCTGGACTATATATATCCCCCACCCTCCATTGTAAACCCTAGACTTGGATAATAATAGATATTAAGGAAACCCTTTGAGGAACTTATATCTATTGGTCTCATGCTCCTACCAAGGAGCACCGGATTATCCACCCCCCTCTTGGATCTTGCCTAGTGCGTTCAAGTTGTACAAGGCCTTGGGTTCTCGGTTTCTCGCCCCCAAGTCGTCAAGATCTCACCAAGCACCTCGTCCCCCATTGTTGGTGTGGAGAGCGAGCTTCGCCCAACACCGATCCTAGGGATTATGTTGGACCGGTTGCCACCAGCGTGAGGGATAGGCGTGTATCGTGTTTTGGTGTGCGTGTGTTCGTGGTTTTCATCTCTTTCCTCATTTTCATCCACCGACCACCGCTTTCCCCTCGTTTCTCGTGGAATTTGTGAAAGATCGGGCCAACCCGAGGGTTAACCCATAACATATTGGTATCAAGAGCACGGTTGATCACGAATTTCCCCCCAATTTTTCTTTGATTCCCCTTAAAATCGAAAATCCCACCAAAAAGAGCCCCAATTTGCCGTCGGATCGATCTTTGGATTTAGTGAGTTTTTCGTGGTTTTGGTCCATAGATCTGTTGCTTTTGGAGTCGATCTATAGCCCATGTTGTTCCTAGCCCAGCTTTTCGGTCAGATCTCCGCGAATTTGAGGATTTTGGTCAAGTTGAGTTCGTCCTGTCCCGCAACTGGCGGTACTACCGGTCGTGCAAGTGGTACTACCGCAAGTAACCGGTACTACCGGTAGTACAAGCGGTACTACCGCTCACCGGTACTACCGCTCGCCTCTGACCGTGCTTCCTTGCCCTTTGACGCCTCAATTTTGTTTACTGACTTTTCCACTTCGCTTGTTCGTGTTTCGCGTGTTTGTCGCCAGTTTCACAACAGCTTCCGCATCAAAGTCATCACGCGCTCAACGACACCGCGACACTCGAACATCATCCCCCACCAACGGTTGCAAGTCGTCAGCAATACCAAAGGTATAACTTGCACCACCTTGAAAGCCCCATATCTTCCTTTGTGTGTATCTATCCTATGAGAGCAACTCATTTTGTGTTTGTCTAAGCGTTGTGCACTTGCCTTAGGAAAGTGAGAGTGTGAGGCCAAATACAAAAGCTAACATAGTAGTATAGAGAGGGAGAAAAAGAATCAAAAAAAAAGAGAAAAGAAAAAGATAAAATAGAAAGATACATAGTCTCCCAATACAAACAGAATACCAAGCTTGTAAGCCAAGAAAGAGAGAAGAAAGAGCGCACCGAGGCAAGTGCACAAATCTATTGCTTATCCTCTTTTGGCAAACGAGTTGTGGTCTCTCCTTGTGTTGGCACGACAACCGAGCGTAGTCTTCGTTAGGACCTTTTGTGCTCATTTTCATAGTCGTGCTAACCCCGTTTTTCTCCACGTGTGTGTTTTCCGTGTTTTTGTAGATCATATCCTTTTGATTTTGATCTTTGGTTCTTTACCACGTAGAACAATAACCTTTTGCTTTGATCGTTTCGTTTGGTTTTCCACAATCCTAACCTTCCACCAAAAAGCTTTTGGGAGTTGTAGCATATTTGTGTGTGAGTTTCTTGTCATTTCACTTTGCACGCTGTTCGCTCATTTGTGTGGCAATTGGTTTGATATAATCTCCAAGGTGAGGTAAACGGCAAACTCTCCACACCCTTATTCTCCATATACAACCCTTGTTGGCTTTTCATCATGGACAGGCATGGAGAGCCATCCCAACCACCACAACCTTCAGAGGATGACACACAATTCATGACAAGATGGGACCATTGGAAGGTCCGAGGAGAATTCAACTACCGTTGTGAAGCTCTTGAGCGGCGCCAAGATGAACAATTTAGCGAGGCCCGTGTGGAATTCAAGAACATCGACAACCGCTTCGAGGAAGTCCGTTGCCAAATGCATGCCATGCAACACAACCTCGGTCATCAAAATGAAGCTCTTGATCGTGCACTCGCCTCAACGGATGAGAAGCTCCAACGCCTCATTGATGGACTAGCAAGGCCACGCTCGCGCGAATCAAGCTCATCTCGGCACTTCTCAAGTGAATCAAGTGCACCTCGCCGTCACGCTTCAAGGCACCGGGATGGACCCGTTCTCCAATCCATGAGCTCTTCGTAAGCGGTACCATCTCCGCGTCATGCCGCAACGTCAAGCTATGATGGTGACCTCTCCGCAAGACCTCCAAGACGGGAAGCAAACCAGCCACAACCAAGGGCACTTGTGATTCAACAAGAGCAACCTCACATGGACCACCAAGGCCATCGACGTTGACATGCCCCTTCAACAACAAGTGAAGCATCCGAAGAGGACGAACAAGATCACCGTCGACGTGAAGCACTCGAAGATCCTCCAAGGCATCATCATCAACATGATCGTCCACGACGGCAACATGATGGTCATGACGAGTCTCCCCTACACCAAGAAGAAGAAGAGCAGCCCATTGGGCATGCGGCCCGACGTCCTCCTCGCCACATGGCGCAAGCTAACGCTCCTCGGCATCAACCACGGCAAGAACAAGAGCAAGCTCCCCAAGCTCGTCGTGATGACCATCAACCTCCTCCTCATCCTCAACCGCGTCAACAAAACGAGCAAGCTCCCCAAGCTCGTCGTCAACAACAAGTTCCACCACCAAAAGCGGCACCTCAACAACCGCAAGAGCAACGCAACAATCACCAAGCAAGACATGAGAGCTCGGATGATGATGATGACCGCCAAAATCATGGCAACCGCCGCAACCGAAACCGCAATGGAGAAGAAACTTTTGGCAAGCTCAAATTCACCATGCCCAAGTTCACCGGTTCCAATGAGCCCGAGGAATATCTCTCTTGGGAACTCAAGGTCGACAAGATATTCCGCATGCACAACTATAGCAATGAGAAGATGATGGCCATGGCATCCCTCGAGTTTGATGAGTATGCCAACCTTTGGTGGGAACAAGTCCAACTCGCTCGCGAAGCAAAAGAAGAGCCTCCAATCGCAACTTGGCAAGATATGAAGGCTCATATGAGATCCCGCTTTGTTCCTTCACACTACACGCATGACCTCTTCAACAAGCTTCAAACGCTTAGTCAAGGGACAAAGACCGTGGAAGAGTACTTCAAGCAAATGGAGCTCAACATGATTCGTGCAAACATTGAAGAGCGAGATGAACAAACAATGGCACGCTTCCTCAATGGCTTGAACCATCCCATCAAGCGCATCACCGATTTCCAAAAGTACAACAACATGGTTGAGCTTGTGCATATCGCATCGAAGGCCGAGCGTCAAGTGCAAGAGGACATCAAGTACATCAAGCCAAAGACGTACTTCAACTACAAGCAAGCGCCAACCACTACTCGAACAACACCAAGTGGAAGCTCCTCAAGTACCACCAAGCTTCCCTTCAAGCCAACTCTCCCTCAAGGAAAACAGCCCCCAAGTGGCAAACACACAAGGGATGATCAACCATTCAATGGTGAATGCTAAGTGTGGAGGCAAAGGGCACAAGTCGAATGCATGTGGAAACAAGAAAGTTTTGTTCATCCATGACAACGGCGATGAAGAATACTTGAGTGAAGAAGAGTTTGATGCAAGGGCCAAGGAAGCCTTGGCAAGGCAACATTTGGAAGAGGACCAAGAACTTCTTGCGTGTGAGCATGACGCAAGTCCATCGCTTGTGGTCACAAGGGTCTTGACTACCCAAGTCAATGAAAATGAAGACCAACGCTCGAACATCTTCCAAACTCGTGCCGGGATCAATGGGAAGTCCATCAAAGTTGTCATCGATGGAGGGAGTTGCCACAACCTTGCAAGTACGGAATTGTGTGAGAAACTCAATCTCACCCTCCATCCGCATAAACACCCTTACCATATCCAATGGCTAAGTTACCAAGGATCCGTCAAGATCAAGCACACCGTCTCGGTGACGTTCTCAATTGGGCACTACAAGGACACGGTGGAATGTGATGTGGTCCCAATGACGGTTTGCCATATGTTGCTCGGAAGGCCGTGGCAATATGACAAGCGTGCTTTGCATAATGGTCACTCAAACACTTACACCTTCAAATGGCTTGATAAAACTTGTGTGTTGCAACCAATGACTCCTAGCCAAATAATTGCGGACAATGCAAAGGCTTTAGCGAGGGCGCAATACACAAAAACAACTTGTGAGATGAGTGGTGAGCGAGAGAACCACACCATAGTGAGTGAGAGCTACAAGCCAAACTCGAGTGGAAAAACTAAGAGTATTCTTCTTGCCACAAAAAGTGAGATGAGAGAAGTGCGGAACAACCCATCCATCTTGCACTATGTCCTTGTATGCAAGGGACTAGCGCAAGGAACTAACGACTTGACAAATGTTCCTCCTTCTTTGATGGATATTTTGCAGGAATTCCAAGATGTATTTCCCGAAGAGCTTCCTCATGGCCTTCCTCCTCTTCGTGGAATCGAGCACCGCATCGACCTCATACCCGGCGCCCCACTCCCAAACCGCGCCGCGTATTGCACGAACCCGGAAGAGACGAAGGAGATCGAACGTCAAATCAACCAACTCGTCTCCAAGGGTTTGATCCAAGTAAGCACTAGCCCAAGCGCGGTCCCCGTGATTCTAGTCCCAAAAACGGATGATACGTTGCGGTTATGCATGGACTGTCGTCCAATCAATGCTATCACCGTGCGTTATAGACATCCTATACCGCGTCTTGATGACATGCTTGATGAGTTATGTGGAGCCACTATATTTTCGAAAATTGATCTTCGTAGTGGTTACCACCAAATTCGCATGGCTGAAGGTGATGAGTGGAAAACCGCCTTCAAGACCAAACTTGGTCTCTATGAATGGTTGGTTATGCCATTTGGCTTATCTAACGCCCCATCTACCTTTATGCGCCTCATGAACCATATTTTGAGATCTCTCATTAGGAAGAGTGTAGTTGATTACTTTGATGACATCCTTGTCTTAGCAAGTCACTAGAGGAGCATGTTACTC
Organism: Avena longiglumis; assembly: GCA_030063025.1. Classification (NCBI taxonomy): domain Eukaryota; kingdom Viridiplantae; phylum Streptophyta; class Magnoliopsida; order Poales; family Poaceae; genus Avena; species Avena longiglumis. Next base: position 341,349,487 of record CP125976.1, on the reverse strand, counting down.
ATGTTAAGGAGGTCCTTCAAATCCTTCGTCATGAAAAGCTTTATGCTAATCTCCCAAAGTGCACTTTTGCAAAAGACAAGCTGATTTTCCTTGGTTTTGTTGTGTCTTCTAATGGCATTGAAGTTGATGTCTCAAAAGTCAAGGACATACGAGATTGGGCCATCCCTACAAATGTTAGTGAACTTCGTAGTTTTCATGGGTTGGCTGGCTTTTACCGTCGTTTTGTCAAAGACTACTCTACAATTACTTGCCCCCTCAACGAATTGACCAAGAAAAATGTCACGTTCGTTTGGGGAAAAGCACAACAAAAAGCTTTTGATGAGCTCAAAAAGAGGCTCACCGAAGCACCACTTCTTGCATTGCCGGATTTCACAAAAACCTTTGAGATTGAATGTGACGCTAGTGGTATTGGCATTGGTGGCGTCCTTATGCAAAATGGGCATCCTATTGCTTACCATAGTGAGAAACTTGATGGCGCACGCCTAAACTATCCCATTTATGACAAAGAACTTTTTGCCTTAGTTCGAGTTCTCGAAGTGTGGCAACACTATCTTTGGCCCAAAGAATTTATCATACATTCCGACCATGAGTCGTTGAAGTACCTTAAGGGCCAAGCCAATTTGAGTAAAAGGCACGCAAAATGGGTTGAGTTCATGGAGTCTTTTCCTTACATTGTCAAATACAAGAAGGGCAAAGAAAATGTGGTAGCGGACGCCTTGTCTCGCAAAAACACAAGCCTTCTTACACGACTCGAAGTAAATGTCTTGGGTCTTGATGATATCAAAATCTTTGTACGCGTCCGACCCTTTCTTTGGACCAATATTTGCACAATGTTCAATAGACAAAGGGATTAATGATTTCTATTTGCATAAGGGTTTTCTTTTCAAACAAAACAAGCTTTGCATTCCGAAATCGTCTCTCCAACTTTTGCTTCTTCAAGAGTCCCATGGTGGAGGCCTTATGGGTCACTTTGGCCGAGACAAGACATATGACATGCTCTCCACACACTACTTTTGGCCAAAGATGAAGCGCGACGTGGAGCGCCACGTCCAACGATGCACTACATGTATCCAAGCTAAGTCTAAGTCCAACCCCTTTGGTCTTTATATGCCATTGCCTATTCCTCATGCACCTTGGTCGGATATTAGCATGGACTTTGTGTTAGGCTTGCCTAGATCTAAACATGGAAATGACTCTATATTTGTAGTAGTGGATCGCTTTTCAAAAATGGCACATTTCATTACGTGCCATAAGACCGATGATGCTTCACATGTAGCAAATTTGTTTTGCAGGGAAATAATTCGGCTACACGGTGTACCAAGAACAATCATCTCCGACCGTGACGTAAAATTCATGAGCTACTTCTGGAAAACTCTCATGGCCAAGCTCGGCATCAAGCTCCTCTTCTCGTCCGCCTCGCATCCTCAAACCGATGGACAAACCGAGGTCGTCAATCGAAGTCTTGGCACACTCCTCCGGGTGTTGATAAAGAAGAACCTTAAAGACTGGAAGGAATGTATTCCACACGCCGAGTTCGCCTACATCCGTGCCAAGCACTCCACCACCATGAGGAGCCCGTTCATGATCATCTACGGCTTCGAGCCTCTCACCGCGCTCGATATCCTTCCACTACCACTTCATGAACGTGCCAATATGGGCGTTGTCAAGCGCGCTCACACAATGAAGAAACTCCATGAAGACACAAGAGCTACGATCGAGCAACAAGTCCTTCGCCAAGCATCAAAACTAAACAAGAACAAGAAAGAGATGATCTTCGAAGAGGGCGACCTTGTGTGGATACACTTAAGTAAAGACCGCTTCCCCAAGGAACGCGACTCCAAACTCAAGCCAAGGGGTGATGGACCATTCAAAGTGCTAAAGAGGATCAACAACAACGCCTATGTCATCGATATACCAACATCGAAGTATCTTGTGAGCTCGACATTCAATGTCAAGGACATCTCACCCTACCATGGCGAAGATGAAGTTGTGACGGTTGAAGAGTCGAGGACGACTCTTTCCCAAGGGGGAGCTGCCGATCTCGACCGCTACTACATCTACTCCCACGAGCTCCCCAAGTGGACCCATGACTCGCGCCCGAGCTAATCTCCTCCAAGCCAAAGTTAACTCGCTCCTTTCCTTGTGTGACTTCGACACACCCTTGGATGGTTTTCTACTTCATACGCATACACTGTGCATCATCAGGTACGAAGAGAAGGACCCAAGGGAGGGAGGAAATGGAGCAGAAGCAACCAGTCGCTGCCAGACGCCAGACGCCAACGGTACTGCCGACCGGTACTACCGGTCCAAGCGGTACTACCCGGCAGCATTACCGCCTCCTACCGCTCGTCTGAGTAACTCGGTGAAGCTCAGGCCCGCCAGTACTACCGCCCGAGGCGGTACTACAGATTCTGACCATTTACCGGTGCGGACGGTACTACCTGCCCGACCCCGAACGCCCATGAGTTCGGCCCTGTGCCTTGTAACCCTTCCTATAATTTACCTTTTTTGTTCCGAAACTACCCCTGTTTTGTGGCTGGACTATATATATCCCCCACCCTCCATTGTAAACCCTAGACTTGGATAATAATAGATATTAAGGAAACCCTTTGAGGAACTTATATCTATTGGTCTTATGCTCCTACCAAGGAGCACCGGATTATCCACCCCCCTCTTGGATCTTGCCTAGTGCGTTCAAGTTGTACAAGGCCTTGGGTTCTCGGTTTCTCGCCCCAAGTCGTCAAGATCTCACCAAGCACCTCGTCCCCCGTTGTTGGCGTGGAGCGAGTCACCAACACCGATCCTAGGGATTATGTTGGACCGGTTGCCACCGGCGTGAGGGATAGGCGTGTATCGTGTTTTGGTGTGCGTGTGTTCGTGGTTTTCATCTCTTTCCTCATTTTCATCCACCGACCACCGCTTTCCCCTCGTTTCTCGTGGAATTTGTGAAAGATCGGGCCAACCCGAGGGTTAACCCATAACATATTGGTATCAAGAGCACGGTTGATCACGAATTTCCCCCCAATTTTTCTTTGATTCCCCTTAAAATCGAAAATCCCACCAAAAAGAGCCTCAATTTGCCGTGGGATCGATCTTTGGATTTGGTGAGTTTTTCGTGGTTTTGGTCCATAGATCTGTTTCTTTTGGAGTCGATCTATAGCCCCTGTTGTTCCTAGCCCAGCTTTTCGGTCAGATCTCCGCGAATTTGAGGATTTTGGTCAAGTTGAGTTCGTCCTGTCCGAATGGCGGTACTACAACCCGTAAGCGGTACTCATAGTAACCGGTACTACCGGTGAAGTCTGCGGTACTACCGCTCACCGTACTACCGGTCGTTGCCCAGATTACCGCCGCCTCGACCGTGCTTCCTTGACGCCTCAATTTCGTTTGCTGACTTTTCCACTTCGCTTGTTCGTGTTTCGCGTGTTTGTCGCCAGTTTCACAACAGCTTCCGCATCAAAGTCATCACGCGCTCAACGACACCGCGACACTCGAACATCATCCCCCACCAACGGTTGCAAGTCGTCAACAATACCAAAGGTATAACTTGCACCACCTTGACAGCCCCATATCTTCCTTTGTGTGTATCTATCCTATGAGAGCAACTCATTTTGTGTTTGTCTAAGCATTGTGCACTTGCCTTCGGAAAGTGAGAGTGTGAGGCCAAATACAAAAGCTAACATAGTAGTATAGAGAGGGAGAAAATAATCAAAAAAAAAGAGAAAAGAAAAAGATAAAATAGAAAGATACATAGTCTCCCAATACAAACAGAATACCAAGCTTGTAAGCCAAGAAAGAGAGAAGAAAGAGCGCACCGAGGCAAGTGCACAAATCTATTGCTTATCCTCTTTTGGCAAACAAGTTGTGGTCTCTCCTTGTGTTGGCACGACAACCGAGCGTAGTCTTCGTTAGGACCTTTTGTGCTCATTTTCATAGTCGTGCTAACCCCGTTTTTCTCCACGTGTGTGTTTTCCCTGTTTTTGTAGATCATATCCTTTTGCTTTTGATCTTTGGTTCTTTACCACGTAGAACAATAACCTTTTGCTTTGATCGTTTCGTTTGGTTTTCCACAATCCTAACCTTCCACCAAAAAGCTTTTGAGAGTTGTAGCATATTTGTGTGTGAGTTTCTTGCCACTTCACTTTGCACGCTGTTTGCTCATTTGTGTGGCAATTGGTTTGATATAATCTCCAAGGTGAGGTAAAAGGCAAACTCTCCACACCCTTATTCTCCATATACAACCCTTGTTGGCTTTTCATCATGGACAGGCATGGAGAGCCATCCCAACCACCACAACCTCCGGAGGATGACACACAATTCATGACAAGATGGGACCATTGGAAGGTCCGAGGAGAATTCAACTACCGTTGTGAAGCTCTTGAGCGGCGCCAAGATGAACAATTTAGCGAGGCCCGTGTGGAATTCAAGAACATCGACAACCGCTTCGAAGAAGTCCATGGCCAAATGCATGCCATGCAACACAACCTCGGTCATCAAAATGAAGCTCTTGGTCGTGCACTCGCCTCAACGGATGAGAAGCTCCAACGCCTCATTGATGGACTAGCAAGGCCACGCTCGCGCGAATCAAGCGCATCTCGGCACTCCTCAAGTGAATCAAGTGCACCTCGCCGTCACGCTTCAAGGCACCGGGATGGACCCGTTCTCCAATCCATGAGCTCTTCGCAAGCGGTACCATCTCCGCCACGCGTCAACGCTGTTATGATGGTGACCTCTCCGCAAGACCTCCAAGACGTGAAGCGAACCGGCCACAACCAAGGGCACTTGTGATTCAACAAGAGAAACCTCACACTGACCATCAAGGCCATCGACGTCGACATGCCCCTTCAACAACAAGTGAAGCATCCGAAGAGGACGAACAAGATCACCGTTGACGTGAAGCACTCGAAGATCCTCCAAGGCGTCATCATCGACATGATCGTCCACGACGGCAACATGATGGTCATGACGAGCCTCCCTACACCAAGAAGAAGAAGAGCAGCCCATTGCGCATGCGGCCGACGTCCTCCTCGCCACATGGCGCAAGCTAACGCTCCTCGACATCAACCACGACAAGAACAAGAGAAAGCTCCCCAAGCTCGTCGTGAGGACCATCAACCTCCTCCTCGTCCTCAACCGCGTCAACAAAACGAGCAAGATCCCCAAGCTCATCGTCAACAACAAGTTCCACCACCAAACGCGGCACCTCAACAACCGCAAGAGCAACGCAACAATCACCAAGCAAGACATGAGAGCTCGGATGATGATGATGACCGCCAAAATCATGGCAACCGCCGCAACCGAAACTGCAATGGAGAAAAAACTTTCGGCAAGCTCAAATTCACCATGCCCAAGTTCACCGGTTCCAATGAGCCCGAGGAATATCTCTCTTGGGAACTCAAGGTCGACAAGATATTCCGCATGCACAACTATATCAATGAGAAGATGATGGACATGGCATCCCTCGAGTTTGATGAGTATGCCAACCTTTGGTGGGAACAAGTCCAACTCGCTAGCGAAGCAAAAGAAGAGCCTCCAATCGCAACTTGGCAAGATATGAAGGCTCATATGATATCCCGCTTTGTTCCTTCACACTACACGCGTGACCTCTTCAACAAGCTTCAAACGCTTAGTCAAGGGACAAAGACCGTGGAAGAGTACTTCAAGCAAATGGAGCTCAACATAATCCGTGCAAACATTGAAGAGCGAGATGAACAAACAATGGCACGCTTCCTCAATGGCTTGAACCATCCCATCAAGCGCATCACCGAGTTCCAAAAGTACAACAAAATGGTTGAGCTTGTACACATCGCATCGAAGGCCGAGCGTCAAGTCCAAGAGGACATCAAGTACAACAAGTCAAAGACGTACTTCACCTACAAGCAAGCGCCAACCACTACTCCAACAACACCAAGTGGAAGCTCCTCAAGTACCACCAAGCTTCCCTTCAAGCCAACTCTCCCTCAAGGAAAACAGCCCCCAAGTGGCAAACACACAAGGGATGATCAACCATTCAATGGTGAATTCTACAAGTGTGGAGGCAAAGGGCACAAGTCGAATGCATGTGGAAACAAGAAAGTTTTGTTCATCCATGACAACGGCGATGAAGAATACTTGAGTGAAGAAGAGTTTGATGCAAGGGCCAAGGAAGCCTTGGCAAGGCAACATTTGGAAGAGGACCAAGAACTTCTTGTGTGTGAGCATGACGCAAGTCCATCGCTTGTGGTCACAAGGGTCTTGACTACCCAAGTCAATGAAAATGAAGACCAACGCTCGAACATCTTCCAAACTCGTGCCAGGATCAATGGGAAGTCCATCAAAGTTGTCATCGATGGAGGGAGTTGCCACAACCTTGCAAGTACGGAATTGTGTGAGAAACTCAATCTCACCCTCCATCCGCATAAACACCCTTACCATATCCAATGGCTAAGTGACCAAGGATCCGTCAAGATCAAGCACACCGTCTCGGTGACGTTCTCAATTGGGCACTACAAGGACACGGTGGAATGTGACGTGGTCCCAATGACGGTTTGCCATATGTTGCTCGGAAGGCCGTGGCAATATGACAAGCGTGCTTTGCATAATGGTCACTCAAACACTTACACCTTCAAATGGCTTGATAAAACTTGTGTGTTGCAACCAATGACTCCTAGCCAAATAATTGCGGACAATGCAAAGGCTTTAGCGAGGGCGCAATACACAAAAACAACTTGTGAGATGAGTGGTGAGCGAGAGAACCACACCATAGTGAGTGAGAGCTACAAGCCAAACTCGAGTGGAAAAACTAAGAGTGTTCTTCTTGCCACAAAAAGTGAGATGAGAGAAGTGCGGAACAACCCATCCATCTTGCACTATTTCCTTGTATGCAAGGGACTAGCGCAAGGAACTAACGACTTGACAAATGTTCCTCCTTCTTTGATGGCTATTTTGCAGGAATTCCAAGATGTATTTCTCGAAGAGCTTCCTCATGGCCTTCCTCCTCTTCGTGGAATCGAGCACCGCATCGACCTCATACCCGGCGCCCACTCCCAAACCGCGCCGCGTATCGCACGAACCCGGAAGAGACGAAGGAGATCGAACGTCAAATCAACCAACTCGTCTCCAAAGGTTTGATCCAAGTAAGCACTAGCCCAAGCGCGGTCCCCGTGATCCTAGTCACAAAAACGGATGATAGGTAGCGGTTATGCATGGACTGCCGTCCAATCAATGCTATCACCGTGCGTTATCGACATCCCATATCGCGTCTTGATGACATGCTTGATGAGTTATGTGGAGCCACTATATTTTCGAAAATTGATCTTCGTAGTGGTTACCATCAAATCCGCATGGCTGAAGGTGATGAGTGGAAAACCGCCTTCAAGACCAAGCTTGGTCTCTATGAATGGTTGGTTATGCCTTTTGGCTTATCCAATGCCCCATCTACCTTCATGCGCCTCATGAACCATATTTTGATATCTCTCATTGGGAAGAGTGTAGTTGTTTACTTTGATGACATCCTTGTCTAGAGCAAGTCACTAGAGGAGCATGTTACTCATCTTAAGGAGGTCCTTCAAATCCTTCGTCATGAAAAGCTTTATGCTAATCTCCCAAAGTGCACTTTTGCAAAAGACAAGCTGATTTTCCTTGGTTTTGTTGTGTCTTCTAATGGCATTGAAGTTGATGTCTCAAAAGTCAAGGACATACAAGATTGTCCCATCCCTACAAATGTTAGTGAACTTCGTAGTTTTCATGGGTTGGCTGGCTTTTACCGTCGTTTTGTCAAAGACTTTTCTACAATTGCTTGGCCCCTCAACGAATTGACCAAGAAAAATGTCACGTTCGTTTGGGGAAAAGCAAAACAAAAAGCTTTTGATGAGCTCAAAAAGAGGCTCACCGAAGCACCACTTCTTGCATTGCCGGATTTCACAAAAACCTTTGAGATTGAATGTGACGCTAGTGGTATTGGCATTGGTGGCGTCCTTATGCAAAATGGGCGTCCTATTGCTTAACATAGTGAGAAACTTGATGGCGCACGCCTAAACTATCCCATTTATGACAAAGAACTTTTTGCCTTAGTTCGAGTTCTCCAAGTGTGGCAACACTATCTTTGGCCCAAAGAATTTATCATACATTCCGCCCATGAGTCGTTGAAGTACCTTAAGGGCCAAGCCAATTTGAGTAAAAGGCACGCAAAATGGGTTGAGTTCATGGAGTCTTTTCCTTACATTGTCAAATACAAGAAGGGCAAAGAAAATGTGGTAGAGGACGCCTTGTCTCGCAAAAACACAAGCCTTCTTACACGACTCGAAGTAAATGTCTTGGGTCTTGATGACATCAAATCTTTGTACGCGTCCGACCCTTTCTTTGGACCAATATTTGCACAATATTCAATAGACAAAGGGATTGATGATTTCTATTTGCATAAGGGTTTTCTTTTCAAACAAAACCGGCTCTCCAACTTTTGCTTCTTCAAGAGTCCCATGGTGGAGGCCTTATGGGTCACTTTGGCCGAGACAAGATGATGTAGCCCGACCTACGGTCGTTACTACATCTTGTTCTCCAACTTACGCCAAGTCGTCATGGACTCCAAAGGTGAATCTGTTCCTCTATGCGAGCCCCCTTCCTACCCTATTGAATGGTATGCTACTTCATACTCCGTCACATATGCATGATAGGTTCACATTGACAAGTACGGAGGCAAGGGAGGCTTGAGCATCAAGCCCGACAAGACGGAGGCTTCAAGAGGAGGTGAAGAAGGCAGATCGCCAAATGCTCTCTGTCGCCGGTACTACGGACTGGCCAGGTACTCTGGCCGGCGGCACTACCGCCCTCACTCTGCTTGACAGACGACACCAGCGCAAGCCAAATGCTCTCTGTCATCGGCGGTACTACCGGCCCCGAATCCGGTACTACCGGGCCACGGCACTACCGCCACCAACAGACGGCTCCAGCTGAAGCTCCAGGACCGCAAGCGGTACTACCGGTCCCAGAGCGGTACTACCGGACCAAGCGGTACTACCGGTCCCAAGTCCGGTACTACCGCTCCTGGCAGTGCCTGCACGCACTAGTTGGGCCACAGCCCATGTATCCCCCTTTACTTACCAAACCCTAGTTTTATCCCCAAAGTACCCTTGTTTAGTGGTTGGCCTATAAATAGAGCCCCCACCCCTCATGTATCCCTTAGGCATAGATGATAGACTAAAGAAAACCCCCATTGTGGAATCTCTAGTTTTGCCTCATCCCCTTTACCAAGGGGACCGACTATCGTCACCAACCTCGATTGGACTTTGCATCACGCATCCATCGTTGAACAAGGCCTTGGAGTTCGATGTCTCGTCTCCAAGTTGTCAAGACCCTCCCCAAGGTGTTCTTCCCTCTCCGATGTGGATTTGAGGGAGCACGTTGACCGATCTTTCCTTGCGAGGATTCTATCGGACCGGTGGCCGCCGTTCGGGAGCAATCGGCCTTGTATCGTGTGAGTTTTGCGTGTGTTCATCGTGTTCTTCGCGAGGTGTGTGTTCGCTTATGCTACCTCTCCCTTTCCCCTCGCTTTCCCATCGATTTGACCACGAGATCCGTGAAGATCGGGCACCCAGGAGGTTAACCCCTCCATCACAAGACATATGGCATGCTCTCCACACACTACTTTTTGGACAAAGATGAAGCGCGACGTGGAGCGCCACGTCCAACGATGCACTACATGTATCCAAGCTAAGTCTAAGTACAACCCCTTTGGTCTTTATATGCCATTGCCTATTCCTCATGCACCTTGGTCGGACATTAGCATGGACTTTGTGTTAGGCTTGCCTAGATCTAAACATGGACATGACTCTATATTTGTAGTAGTGGATCGCTTTTCAAAAATGGCACATTTCATTCCGTGCCATAAGACCGATGATGCTTCACATGTAGCAAATTTGTTTTTCAGGGAAATAATTCGGCTACACGGTGTACCAAGAACAATCGTCTCCGACCGCGACGTAAAATTCATGAGCTACTTCTGGAAAACTCTCATGGCCAAGCTCGGCATCAAGCTCCACTTCTCGTCCGCCTCGCATCCTCAAACCGATGGACAAACCGAGGTCGTCAATCGAAGTCTTGGCACACTCCTCCGGGTGTTGATATAGAAGAACCTTAATGTAACACCCTCAGAATCGGCCCTATGCAAGTTTTAGCGAAACCCGCCAAACCCGCATAGAAACGATTCAAAGGTGCCCACCAGGCACTTTCATGCGGGTGGAAAACGAAGTAATAACATTACACAACAGTCCTCGATGGGACCCACAGAACAGATATATATATACAACGCGACTCAATGAGTCAAGAATACAGATATAATATACAAAGATCCAAATCTCCTTGAAAATGATACAGCGTCCGAGTACGGACAAGATGCAAATTGAGCTAAGAGCCCTGAAGAATAACCAATGGCGTCCATAACCCTGCCCAGGCCAAGCCGGAAGGGCAACCCTGCTAACAGCGTCGAAACCTGCTAAAACAAAAGGGGTGCCGACAAAGGGCAAAGGAAAAAGAGAGAGCGGTCAGTACCGAGGCCAGTACACGGCGAGGCTAGAACTCGGCGGTCCTCGCCTACATAGGTATGGTGGAATGAAGCGGCAGCGGCAGCATGCACTGAACACCCTATAGAGACTCGATACAACTAGCGGCTATCAGAGAGGGTTAAGAAAGACCTATCCGGAACCAACCTGATACTACCACCAAACAAACCCATCCTGGTATTTCCCCCTCGAGACCAAACGAGGAAGTCAACCGAGGAACTCACACAGTTGGCAGTTTTACTTATTCAGTTATCGTTGCAGCAATTACTAGTCAAATATAGATAGTCATCCTGATAAAATAAACAGTGGGCACTTTTAGTTAACCATTCTGTTGTAGTTGCGTCACTTACTAGCCAGATACAATTAGCATGAGATATCCCAAACCCAGCAGTTGTTGGTACTTTTATTTAGCCATTCCGTTGTAGTTGCAATACTTACTAGTCAGGTACAATGGTCGCAAGCGACAACCCAAACAAGCAATTGTTGGCAGTTTTATTTAGCCATTCCATTATAGTGAAGCTGATTACTAGTCATTATAAAGTCAAATTTATACCACTACTTTAGTTATAGTTGTCTATGATCGAGATACTGTGCTCCAAGTCGTCCATAACCGCGGACACGGCTTTCAGAAAGTTTTACCCTGCAGTGGTGCACAAATAGCAACACACACTCGATCAACCTCGGAAAAACCAAATCAAAACCCAACGAGGCCTTCACGACAAAGCAATCACAGGATTCAGAAATATTTCAGGGGGCCGCCCCATTGAGTAGACCATAGAAGTTAGTGACTCGAGACGGACTCGGTTTGCGACAATGGTCAGTAACGACTGGGAACCCAAAGCTGGGCTTGTCGATACGCGAACACTCCGCTTACCTAAGCGATGCAGGTGCTCCTCGCACAATCGTAAATAAAGCAGTAAAGCATGGCATAAGTACAGGATAGTAAATAAAACCTCAAACTAGTTTGTGGCCCTAAGAAATAAGAATGAATCAAGCTCTGGCTCAGGGGGGGTCCCATAATCCTCCCGGATGTGAATAGCGCGAATATTCAAGGAACAGGTATCAAGTACTCGGGGTCCTACGGGACACAAGTGGACGGTTAACAACCAAATAACATCTATTGCCCACTGCCTCGCTACCTACTTCAGTTTTAGTTGTTAAACAGTAAGTAAAGTTATGATCATCTCCAACAATAAACATACGGCAATACTCCAACAAGCTGGTACTTGGCGACACGCAACACTTGAGCAAGCGACTACGGCATAAGTCCAACTATCTACCAAACAACAGGTAATAGGATGTGTCCAAGGCAATATAGGTGCACGGAATATCACAGTGCGAAACTAGAGCATCGCAACACAGATAGCAATAGATCAACAGGAGGGAATAAATACTATAAAAGTAAGATAGGTAGAAAGGGGGAGATGCTCGCCTGAAAACATTGCCGAAGGTTCATCCGAAGATCGGGTCGACACTCGCATCAACTCAACGGCCTTATCCGTGAAGAAGCAAAACACTAGAATAAACACCGGATGCAATATTTAATACTACGGCAAAAGATCGGGCATGATGCATGTATGATATATGACATGGCAAAGGTGCGATGCGATTAGGCAATATTAAGCGGAACCGGGGTCCCGACATTTAATTAAACGGTTCAAGTTATTTATCTACCCCGCAAATTAAATGTTGCATTATCAAGACAAAAGATAGCACCGGTTCGCTACACAAATTTAAATGAGGCCAATATAAGACTAGATTTGCCCGCATATGGACCCCATAATTAATTTAGGTGAATCGGCATAAGGCCCCCAAACCACACAATGTATACATGGATGAACAATTAAATATGCAACAATTTTATATTTCATTTATAAAATAGGGCTCGAGGAAAAGGGGTCACACATTAGGGTTCGGCGAACTTGGGCTCCGAGGGGTTCAGGGTTCGGGGTTCGGTCTCAGGGTTCAGGGTTCGACGGGATCGGTCTCGGCAGGATCGGGATCGGTACGGGAAGGAGGTCTTGTCGCAACCGGGAAGCAGGACTTGGTGTGGCGTCGGGGGTGCATCGGACTCGCCGTGGTCGGTGTCGATCTTGTCGTTGCGAGATCTTGTCGGGTCCCACGGGGTCGGGCTTCGAAGCCAGGAAGGAGTACTTGGCGTTGCCGAGCGGAAGTCTTGATGGTCCTCGGGTCCGGGAAGATCTTGTCGCACGGTGTCCGGGAAGGCGAACTTGGCGTATTCGCATCGGCGATCTTGGCGTCGGGTTCTCGACTTCGCATCCTCGAGGAAGTGCCTGTCGCACATGTGGTCTTCGGGTCCACGTAGAAGAGCTCGTCGTCCGGGGATTCTCTGGGTCCGTGATTTTCGGGTAGCTAGTCTTGGCGTTCCGGGAAGAAGAACTCGTCGCTCCAGGAGAAGATCTTGATACTCCGATCTATTGTCGACCTCCGGATACCGCGAGTCTACGGCGTTGTTTTCTCGGGCGGCTCCATGTACATCCTTCGGAATCATCGACATCAAGCCGGTCTTGTCGTCGAGAGGATCTTGATGCGTCCGGAGTCCCTGGGTAGAGATGTGGTACCCCAGAGAAAACAAAAGGGACCTCCGAGACAAAACGTAGCTGGGCTCGCGGCGGCGCCTGGGACACGCGCCACAACAGACAGGAACCGCACGATCATCTGCGGAGCGCGACGGGTGCAGGCAGAGTACGCGACGCCACGGCGGCTGGTGAAGCCTTGCAGGGATCGAGTGAGGCGGAAAACAGGGGACAGGCGTGGCCGCCAAATGGCTGACAACCGGAGCTTCGATGCACGCAGACGGCGAGGGGCCGCAGAGCTCGGGGGAGGCGCAGGCGCTGGACGGCGAGGAGGACGAGCACCCGATGACAGGGAGGGGCAGGGCGGACGGGGCCAGCGGTGGAAGCGGCAGAGGCGGCTTTGGCGGAAGGGAGAGGAGAGGCGGGGCGAGAGGCGAGGCGGCGACGCCAGTGGAGGTGGGCGGGGAGGAGGGCGGGCGGGAGACGGCATGGCGTCCGGCGGAGGGAGAGGCGGAGGAAGGAGGCTGAGGCGAGGAAGGGCGGAGGAGGAGGCAAGGCTCGGTGGGAGGCAAAGGAGGAGGAAGAAGGGGCGGCGGCCAAGAGGAGACAGCGGGGAGGGGCATGACGGCCTGGGAAGGCAGGGAGACGGAGCGAGCGGGGAGGCCGAGGCGGTGATGTAGGGGTGGGCGGCCGGCGGGAGGCTCGGGAGGGCGGAGGTGCGTGGGCGGCGAGGCCGGGGGAGTGGCCGGCGGCGGGTGCGTCTGTGGGGAGAGGTGAGGGAGAGAGGAGGGAGGAGCGGGGTTGGTGGGGAGCGGGCCACGCGGGGCCAGGAGAAGTGGGGCCCGGGGGGCAGGGAGGTGGGGAGTGGGTTGGGCAGGCAGGGGTGGGACCAGGCGCACGCGGTGGGGGCCGGTGTCGTGGGCGTGCGTGGTGTGGTGTGCGTGTTGGTGTGGGGTGGGTCGGTTGGGGTGAGAGAGTGGTGGGCCGGCGCGGTGGGACCAGGTTGGAAGGGAGAGGGGTAGGTGGGGGATAGGTGAGAGAGAGAGGGGTGTGGGGACGCGCCCAGGTTGGCCTGGGGAAGGTGGGGAGGGCTGGTGGATTGGTGAGGTGGCGGTGGGTCTGATGAGGTGGAGGGGAAGGTGAGGTGGAGGGAGGGGATTGGTGGGTAGACTAGGATTGGGTAGATTAGGGATTTTGGGTGGACCGTTTTGAACTGGGGGTGGCCGACTGGATCGGATCGGCCCGGTTCGGCTGCCCCCTAAAAATAATTGAACATTTTATTTAATTAAAACGTGGCGTTTGAAAACTGTGGTTAGACAAAACAAAATATTCCGGAGACCCGGGTTTTGCGTTTGAACAAAGTCGGGGCGCTTAGAAAACAAAAATAGGTTTTTCCGAAATTAATTTTATGCAAGCAAATGCAAGATGATGACGATGCTCAAATGCAATGTGGCATGATGACATGAGCATGCGGTCATGATGATGCAATGCACAAAAACAACGCGATTTTCTAGTAGTGGTTTTGCGGGATGCCACAATTCGACACCACTAACAATGGATCTCGCCCTCGAGATCCGCCTCATGGTACCAGAAGAAGGTCGGTGATCTGACCCTTCGCGCTTCGTGTAGATCCTCGCGACACCACTAACAAGAGGTCGTTGTCCGTGATCGTCGAGGAAACACTCCGGGAACAAAAGGTCGAAGGTAGAGGTATCAACAAATAAAGCCACCTCTAGCTTCCGTGAACGGAGTAAAATCGCTGGATCCACTGATTCGATGTACAAGAGCGAATGATAGGAGTAGTCGGATGGTGATCAGTCCATCGTGCACCCAAGCCATTACCCTGCACACGAATAGGCGAATTATGCAACCAACTCTCGGAATTAGACTGAAGATCTCGACAATCGAGGTGCAGAACAAAGGAGTGATGCAAACTCTGCATCAGAGCTGGCGTAGATGATGTCGTCGTGTCGGAAAACACCGGAAGGCACAAACAAGGAACAAAGAATGGTACCACAGTAGACGGATTCCTCAGGCAGCTTGAACACCGGATGGTAGAACACCGTTATCAAAGGAGGAAGCGAAACACTGAAGGTACGACGGAACCCAACTGCGAGAAATCCTGGACTCGAAGAGAGAGAAGAGAGCGGATTCAAAACACGTAGAGGTAAGAGGAGAATAGCAGAGGGGTAAGGAGTAAAATCAGACCTAACCAGAACTATCCAACCGATTTTGGAAAAATATTTTGACACTCTACTTCGGCCGTTAGCTAGGTTATCCTACAGGCTGGACTTGTGGGGTATCGTAACTGCTGAGCTCTGATACCACTCTGTAACACCCTCAGAATCGGCCCTATGCAAGTTTTAGTGAAACCCGCCAAACCCGCATAGAAACGATTCAAAGGTGCCCACCAGGCACTTTCGTGCGGGTGGAAAACGAAGTAATAACATTACACAACAGTCCTCGATGGGACCCACAGAACAGATATATATATACAACGCGACTCAATGAATCAAGAATACAGATATAATATACAATGATCCAAATCTCCTTGAAAATGATACAGCGTCCGAGTACGGACAAGATGCAAATTGATCTAAGAGCCCTGAAGAATAACCAATGGCGTCCATAACCCTGCCAAAGCGGAAGGGCAACCACGCTAACGGCCGAAACTCGCTAAACAAAAGGTGCCGACAAAGGGCAAAGGAAAAGAGAGCGGTCAAGACGAGGCCAAGACACGGCGAGGCTAGAACTCGGCCTCGCCTACATAGGTATGGTGGATCAAGCGGCAGCAAAGATGCAATCGAACACCCTATAGAGACTCGATACAACTAGCGGCTATCAGAGAGGGTTAAGAAAGACCTATCCGGAACCAACCTGATACTACCACCAAACAAACCCATCCTGGTATTTCCCCCTCGAGACCAAACGAGGAAGTCAACCGAGGAACTCACACAGTTGGCAGTTTTACTTATTCAGTTATCGTTGCAGCAATTACTAGTCAAATATAGATAGTCATCCTGATAAAATAAACAGTGGGCACTTTTAGTTAACCATTCCGTTGTAGTTGGGTCACTTACTAGCCAGATACAATTACAATGAGATATCCCAAACCCAGCAGTTGTTGGTACTTTTATTTAGCCATTCCGGTGTAGTTGCAATGGTCGCAAGCGACAACCCAAACAAGCAATTGTTGGCAGTTTTATTTAGCCATTCCATTATAGTGAAGCTGATTACTAGTCATTATAAAGTCAAATTTATAGCACTACTTTAGTTATAGTTGTCTATGATCGAGATACTGTGCTCCAAGTCGTCCATAACATGACACGGCTTTGAGAAGTTTTACCTGCAGGGGTGCACAAATAGCAACACACACTCGATCAACCTCGAAAAACCAAATCAAAACCCAACGAGGCCTTCACGACAAAGCAATCAGGATTCAAATATTTCAGGGGCCACCCCATTGAGTAGACAAGAACAGGAAGTTAGTGACTCGAGACGGACTCAAGGTTTGCGACAATGGTCAGAACGACGGGAACCCAAAACTGGCTTGTCGATACCGCGAAAACACTCCGCTTACCTAAACAGTAAAGTGTGCTCCTCGCACAAACGTAAATAAAGCAGTAGCATGGCATAAGTACAGGATAGTAAATAAAACCTCAAACTAGTTTGTGGCCCCAAGAAATAAGACTGAATCAAGCTCTGGCTCAGGGGGGTCCCATAATCCTCCGGATGTGGATAGCGAATATTCAAGGAACAGTATCAAGTACTGGGTCCCACGGACACAAGGGGACGTTAACAACCAAATAACATCTATTGCCCAATGCGTGCCTCGCTACCTACTTCAGTTTTAGTTGTTAAACAGAAGTAAAGTTATGATCATCTCCAACAATAAACACACGACAATACTCCAACAACTGTGGTACTTGGCGACACGCAACAGCACTTGAGCAAGCGACTACGACGCGCAAGTCCAAATATCTACCAAACAACAGGTAATAGGATGTGTCCAAGGCAATATAGGGCTGCACGGAATATCACAGGTACGGAAACTAGAGCATCGCAACACAGATAGCAATAGATCAACAGGAGGGAATAAATACTATAAAAGTAAGATAGGTAGAAAGGGGGAGATGCTCGCCTGAAAACATTGCCGAAGGTTCATCCAAAGATCGGGTCGACACTTGCATCAACTCAACGGCCTTATCCGCGAAGTAGCAAAACACTAGAATAAACACCGGATGCAATATTTAATACTACGGCAAAAGATCAGGCATGATGCATGTGTGATGTATGACATGGCAAAGGTGCGATGCGATTAGGCAATATTAAGCGGAACCGGGGTCCCGACATTTAATTAAACGGTTCAAGTTATTTATCTACCCCGCAAATTAAATGTTGCATTATCAAGACAAAAGATAGCACCGGTTCGCTACACAAATTTAAATGAGGCTAATATAAGACTAGATTTGCCCGCATATGGACCCCATAATTAATTTAGGTGAATCGGCATAAGGCCCCCAAACCACACAATGTATACATGCATGAACAATTAAATATGCAACAATTTTATATTTCATTTATAAAATAGGGCTCGAGGAAAAGGGGTCACACATTAGGGTTCGGCGAACTTGGGCTCCGAGGGTTCGGTTGGGTTCGGTCTCGTGGTTCAGGTCTGACGGATCGGTCTCGGCAGGATCGGGATCGGTACGGGAAGGAGGTCTTGTCGCAACCGGGAAGCAGGACTTGGTGTGGCGTCGGGGGTGCATCGGACTCGCCGTGGTCGGTGTCGATCTTGTCGTTGCGAGATCTTGTCGGGTCCCACGGGGTCGAGCTTCGAAGCCAGGAAGGAGTACTTGGCGTTGCCGAGCGGAAGTCTTGATGGTCCTCGGGTCCGGGAAGATCTTGTCGCACGGTGTCCGGAAGGCGAACTTGGCGATTCGATCGGGCGATCTTGGCGTCGGGTTCTCGACTTCGCATCCTCGAGGAAGTGCCTGTCGCACATGTGGTCTTCGGGTCCACGTAGAAGAGCTCGTCGTCCGGGGATTCTCTGGGTCCGTGATTTTCGGGTAGCTAGTCTTGGCGTTCCGGGAAGAAGAACTCGTCGCTCCAGGAGAAGATCTTGATACTCCGATCTATTGTCGACCTCCGGATACCGCGAGTCTACGGCGTTGTTTTCTCGGGCGGCTCCATGTACATCCTTCGGAATCATCGGCATCAAGCCGGTCTTGTCGTCGAGAGGATCTTGATGCGTCCGGAGTCCCTGGGTAGAGATGTGGTACCCCAGAGAAAACAAAAGGGACCTCCGAGACAAAACGTAGCTGGGCTCGCGGTCGCTGGCGGCGCCTGGGACACGCGCCACAGCAGACAGGAACCGCACGATCATCTGCGGCGCGCGACGGGTGCAGGCAGAGTACGCGACGCCACGGCGGCTGGTGAAGCCTTGCAGGGACCGAGTGAGGCGGAAAACAGGGGACGGGCGCGACTGCGCTGCCTCCAGCGACAACCGGAGGAGCTCGGGACGGCACGGACGGCGAGGGGCCGCAGAGCTCGCGGGAGGCGCAGGCGCTGGACGGCGAGGAGGACGAGCACCCGACGAGGAGGGGCGAGACGGGCCCAAGCAGTGGAAACAAGGCGGCCTGGCGGGCCGGAAGGGAGAGGGAGGAGCGGGCGAGGGAGGCGAGGGCGGGCGCCAGTGGAGGTGGGCGGAGGAGGATGAGGCGGGAGACGGCAAGGCACGCCGTCAAGTGAAGGGAGGAGAGCGGAGGAAGGAGGCCGCGGGCGAGGAAGGGCGGAGGGAGGAGGCCGCGGCGAGGTGGGAGGCAGGCACCGGAGGGGAGGAAGAAGGGCGGGGCGGCGGCGGCCCGAGA
This sequence comes from Avena longiglumis, assembly GCA_030063025.1. NCBI lineage: Eukaryota > Viridiplantae > Streptophyta > Magnoliopsida > Poales > Poaceae > Avena > Avena longiglumis. The sequence goes on along the minus strand of CP125976.1, from coordinate 341,330,548 downwards.
GGAGACGGCGGGGAGGGATCACATGACGGAAGAGGCCGGGAGGCGGAGCGAGGAGCGAGGCCGGAGCCGGTGATGTAGGGGTGGAGGCGGCCGGCGGGGAGGCTCGGGAGGGGGCCGGCGGGGTTGCGTGGGCGGCGAGGAGGCCGCCGGGGTGCGTCGTGGTCGGGGGAGGGTGGGGAGAGAGGAGGAGGAGGCGGGTTGGTGGGGAGGCCACGCTGGGGCTGGGAGAAGTGGGCCCGGGAGGCGGGGAGGTGGGGAGTGGGTTGGGCAGGGTGGGACCAGACGCGGTGGGGGCAGGCGTGGTGTGGTGTGCGTGTTGGTGTGGGGTGGGTCGGTTGGGGTGAGAGAGTGGTGGGCCGGCGCGGTGGGACCAGGTTGGAAGGGAGAGGGGTAGGTGGGGGATAGGTGAGAGAGAGCGGGGTGTGGGGACGCCTGTGGCTGGGAAGGTGGGGAGGGCTGGTGGATTGGTGAGGTGGCGGTGGGTCTGATGAGGTGGAGGGGAAGGTGAGGTGGAGGGAGGGGATTGGTGGGTAGACTAGGATTGGGTAGATTAGGGATTTTGGGTGGACCGTTTTGAACTGGGGGTGGCCGACTGGATCGGATCGGCCCGGTTCGGCTGCCCCCTAAAAATAATTGAACATTTTATTTAATTAAAACGTGGCGTTTGAAAACTGTGGTTAGACAAAACAAAATATTCCGGAGACCCGGGTTTTGCGTTTGAACAAAGTCGGGGCGCTTAGAAAACAAAAATAGGTTTTTCCGAAATTAATTTTATGCAAGCAAATGCAAGATGATGACGATGCTCAAATGCAATGTGGCATGATGACATGAGCATGCGGTCATGATGATGCAATGCACAAAAACAACGCGATTTTCTAGTAGTGGTTTTGCGGGATGCCACACTTAAAGACTGGGAGGAATGTATTCCACACGCCGAGTTCGCCTACAACCGCGCCAAGCACTCCACCACCATGAGGAGCCCGTTCATGATCGTCTACGGCTTCGAGCCTCTCACCGCGCTCGATATCCTTCCACTACCACTTCATGAACGTGCCAATATGGGCGTTGTCAAGCGCTCTCACACAATGAAGAAACTCCATGAAGACACAAGAGCTACGATCGAGCAACAAGTCCTTCGCCAAGCATCAAGACTAAACAAGAACAAGAAAGAGATGATCTTTGAAGAGGGCGACCTTGTGTGGATACACTTAAGTAAAGACCGCTTCCCCAAGGAACGCGACTCCGAACTCAAGCCAAGGGGTGATGGACCATTCAAAGTGCTAAAGAGGATCAACAACAACGCCTATGTCATCGATATACCAACATCGAAGTATCTTGTGAGCTCGACATTCAATGTCAAGGACCTCTCACCCTACCATGGCGAAGATGAAGTTGTGACGGTTGACGAGTCGAGGACGACTCTTTCCCAAGGGGGGGAGCTGATGCAGCCCGTCCTACGACCGCTACTACATCTACTCCCACGAGCTCCCCAAGTGGACCCATGACTCGCGCCCGAGCTAAGCTCCTCCAAGCCAAGGTTAACTCGCTCCTTTCCTTGTGTGACTTCGACACACCCTTGGATGGTTTGCTACTTCATACGCATACACTATGCATCATCAGGTACGAAGAGAAGGTGATGCAGCCCGTCCTCCGACCGCTACTACATCTACTCCCACGAGCTACCCAAATGGACCCATGACTCGTGCCCGAGCCAAGCTCCTTCAAACTAAGGTGAACTCGCTCCTCTCCTTGTGTGACTTCGACACCCCCTTGGATGGCTTGCTACTTCACACGCAAACTCTGTGCATCATCAGGTACGAAGAAGCCACCAGTCGCTGCCAGACGCAAGCGGTACTACCGGTTGGGACGACCGGTACTACCGCTCAAGGACTCTACCGCCTCCTCCTACCGCCACAGAAGCACTACCCCATGCCCTAGACGAAGCGGCATCGCGTCCTCAGAATCGGTACTACCGTGGCCAGATACTACCGCCTCCTACCGCCACTAACGCCCGACGGAAGCTCCAGGCCTCAAGCGGTACTACCGCTCGAAGCGGTATCAGTCACCACCGGTACTATTTACACGGACGGTACTACCGTCCCCTCGACCCGGATCACCTAAGTTCGCCCACATGCCTTGTAACCCAACCTATCATTTATCTCTCCATTCCGAAACTACCCCTGTTTTGTGGCTGGACTATATATAGCCCCCACCCTCTATTGTAAACGTTGAGACTTGGATAATAATAGATATTAAGGAAACCCCTTTGAGGACTTATATCTATTGGTCTCATGCTCCTACCAAGGAGCACCGGATTATCCACCCCCCTCTTGGATCTTGCCTAGTGCGTTCAAGTTGTACAAGGCCTTGGGTTCTCGGTTTCTCGCCCCCAAGTCGTCAAGGTCTCACCAAGCACCTCATCCCCCGTTGTTGGCGTGGAGAGCGAGCTTCGCCCAACACCGATCCTAGGGATTATGTTGGTGATGAGGATACAATCATGGATCATGCTGATTTCAACTGTTTGAACTGGAAAGAAATATTGAGCCTCATTGAAAAATATCACAAGGTGAACTCATTCCTAGTTGGACATGATACTTTGATTTATAAGAACTTTATACTACCTAAATCATTGTGTTATTGTTTGACTAGATTTGGCATCTATCGGCTAAGCGCCCGGGAGGAGAGGAGGAAGGCACCGAGAGATGGAAGACACACTAGGAGGCAATAAGGAGAGAAGGCATGATAAAGAGAGATATGTGGCGCCAGACACGCTTGAGGTGCACCACGACATATGGCTCTGGCGCCAATTAGACCGAATCCATCTATGGGTCAGATGTATCTTTGAGTCGAACCGAGTCGGCTTTGGGCCAAGTTATGGCTGTTTTTAGGCCCGTTTAGGGAGGACGCCCCAAGACTTATATATTCCCTAGCAGCCGTCACAATTAGGGTTAGACCACGTTTAGATTAAACCAATACTTGTTTCGTTGAACTTGCAAGCATTCATCCGAAATTATATGTTCCTCTTTGATTCGATCAGAATATCTACCATACCTCCACTTTGATTCGATCGAGTTTGCTCTTGAAAGTCTTCGTTTCTCGCTGTTCCATTGGGAATTGGTAGATTGCAAACCGCTTCGTGGTCATGGCTACACGGCGCAAGTGTGTGAAGTTGCGAATACCATCTGGGTTGAGATCTGTTGCATTGGCAGCGGGGGAACAGCCGGTGTTTCACAGCATCCCACAAGTTATCTCCATTACCTCCACCATCATCTACGCCGTGCTCAACGAGAAGATCGGGCCACCCCATATCATCTTGGTATCTACGCCGTGCTCAACGAGGAAATCTGGTGGTGGAACTCTCACAACTCACTCGAAACTGAAAGAAAACATGTATCTTACCGTTCCAAAGTGAATTAGGATAGCTTACCAACTTGTATGAGCAGAACGTGCACGGATGTGACGAAGCGAATACCGAGGGAAAGATTATCACACGACAACTAGGGGTATGTAGTGGAGCTTGGTTTGGATACCTAACAACACCAATTCAGAAATCCTAGTGCTGACCGTATGACAAAGACCCACGGAAACACACACAGTGGAGATAAATGGGGCAATTGCAACTCTAAAAAGGAGCTCAAAAGTAAGGTATATCGGAGTAATGCTCGTGTTGCAATGCACAAGGAGAGACGCTTAGCAATGACTCAACAAAGCGCACCGTTGCTAAACTAAGCGACTCAAGAGCACCAGATTCTCTCGTTATTTCTTTTGACTTTCCTTCTTTTGTTTCCGTGTCAAATAAAGTCCGTCGAGCTAAGAGTCCGTAAGTCCGAAGGAGAGCAAAAACAAAAAAAAAAAAAAAAAAGTCCGAACCGCCCAAAAAATTTTACGGCTATACTATTTTTAACCCCCGGGGATCACTTTTCTCCATCGGCCAAGTTATAGCGATTTTTCTGGCGCTCAGGCTTTCCGAGCAAAATAAAAATTTCAAAAAATTTTGGGGCTAACCTCTTTAGACCCGTAGATCTTCTAGACACTCGCCATCATAGTGATTTTACGCATCTCGGATTGATCGCTTTCGGGGTGCTATATCATCATACGGTGCTTGTTGTGTCGCGTCGTGACATCGTTGGTGATCTAGGCTCGCGTCTCTAGTACTCTAGCCTAGGACCAAAGACAAACCGTCGTTGAGCATTCTTTCAACTTTTGCATTGCGTTTTGATAATTGTGACCCCTTTGCTAAGCCTTCCCGAGCTCCACGATATACTCCACGTGCGGTGTTTCGACTCCTCGTACTCGCTTGGTTCAATCTCGACCCACCGATCCTCGTGGTTGCACATCGCCTTTTCCTGCCGTTTGGTAAGAACTTGTAAGAGCTTCAGATATTGCTTGACGGATTACGCGTGACTTCCACCATATTCTGTAGTATATACCGTGCTTTTTACGACTAACCATGACAGATACTTCGCGGAACCCCGCCACCATGACGAACGAAGAACTACATGCCCACTTCTCCGCCTCTGGTCACAGTCAATGAAGACGTGGACTCGCCTAGGGAGTTTGACACCAAGCTCACCAACGCCGTGGACAAGATCGATGGACTCGAGAAATCCTTCAACGCCAAGCTTGACGTTCGGTTCAAGGAGCTCGAACGATTGCTTTCGACCAAGACCGCACACCACATGGTGCGACGCATTCCGATCACGGCTCGGATGAGACGGCCGCCGCACCGGCCTCGGCTCTCTGCGACGACGTTCTCGGATTCCGCCAGATTGCTTCTTTGCGACATTGGGGATGTATTTACGGGTACTACTACGACCCCGACGACGATCTGTTGACGAGGAGGTTGAACAACCTCCACGTGTACCGCTGGTCGCCCGACATTACTACCGCAACGCCGCCCACCCAGACGCATCGATGATGATCATGTTGCAAAGCTTAAATTAAATATTCCATCTTTTGAGGGTAAATATAATCTGATGCATATCTTACATGGGAGATGGAAGTAGAACAACGCTTTTGCATGCTTAAAATATCCCGAGAATATGCGTGTTAGTCCGCTACATGTGAATTTACTAAATTTGCTTCCCTTTGGTGGTCCGAGTATTGTCGTTTAAATCCTACTACTATTCCTAGTACTTGGACTGCTTTAAAACTGCTATGCGTGTTCGCTTTGTACCTCCCACTTATCAACGTGATTTACTAAAGAATCACACGCTTAGAGCAAGGAAAAATTCGTAGAAGAGTATTATCAGAATTGCAAACGGATGGTTAGGTGTGGTCTTGTAGAATCTAATGAACAAATGCTTGCACGCTTTTGGTGGATTAAACAAGGACATTCAAAGACATATTAGATTATAAGGAATATAATTCTATCACTCGCTTGTTTCATCTTGCTTGCAAAGTGAACGTGAAGTGCAGGATCGCCAAACACCATGGAGGAAGACTAATAATTCGCAGGTCGCACATCCACTTGGACATCCCGACAATCAGCGCCTCGTGATTCGCCTCACTACTACCACATCCAAGGCCACCACAAGATTTCCAGCTGCTCCTCCACCATCATCCAATGCTCCTGCTCGTAGTGCATCTTCTATGGCTTCCACGGGTAAGACTAAGGATATACAATGCCGCAAGTGTTGGGGTTTTGGTCATATTGAGAGACAGTGCACAACACAACGTGTGATGATGGTACGAGAAGATGGTGAATACGATTCCGCGAGTGACTTCGATGAAGATACACTAGCCCTTATTTCTGCTCGAGATGGAGACAATTCTGATGATGATGACGAGCCAGAGGTAATGGGAGCTGAAGCTGCTGATCAATACAAGAGTTTAATTACACAACGTGTGTTGAGTGTGCAATTGAGCAAATAAAGCAAGATCAACGCCACAACCTGTTCCAAACACGTGGTGTTGTCAAGGAAAGAGCTATACGGATCATCATTGATGGAGGGAGTTGTAATAATCTGGCCAGTGTTGACATGGTAGAGAAGCTTGCGCTTCCAACAAGACAACGCCCACATTCATACTACATCCAATGGTTTGAGAGTTCTCGCAAGATCAAGGAATATGAGGACGTATTTCCCGCTGAGTTGCCACCAGGACTACCTCCTATTAGAGGAATTGAGCATCAAATTGATCTAATTCCTGGTGCCACGTTGCCCAACCGCGCGCCATATAGAACCAATCCAGAGGAGACAAAGGAGATACAACGCCAAATTCAGGAACTACTCGACAGAGATCATATTCGTGAGTCCCTTAGCCCTTGTGCTGTTCCTATTATTTTGGTGCCTAAAAAAGATGGTTCTTCGCGCATGTGTACTGATTGTAGAGCTATAAATAATATTACTATTCGATATCGTCATCCTATTCCACGTTTAGATGACATGCTTGATGAATTGAGTGGCTCTACCATGTTTTCTAAAGTTGATTTGCGTAGTGGTTACCACCAGATTCGTATGAAATTAGGAGATGAATGGAAAACAGCATTTAAAACTAAGTTCGTCTTATATGAGTGGTTAGTAATGCCGTTTGGTTTAACTAATGCCCCTAGCACTTTCATGAGATTAATGAACGAAGTTTTACGTGCTTTCATTGGACGTTTTGTGGTAGTCTACTTTGATGATATTCTGATTTATAGCAAATCTTTAGACGATCATTTAGACCATTTACGTGTTGTTTTCAATGCTTTACGTGATGCACGTTTGTTTGGTAACCTTGAGAAGTGCACCTTTTGCACCAATCGAGGCGCTTTCTTGGCTATGTTGTTACATCACAGGGTATTGAAGTGGATCCAGCCAAGATTGAAGCTATTAAGAATTGGCCACAGCCCACGACGGTCACACAAGTGAGGAGTTTTCTTGGCCTCGCTGGTTTTTATAGGCGCTTTGTCAAAGACTTTGATCAATTGTCGCGCTGCTGAATGAACTTACCAAGAAGGATGTGCCCTTCGTTTGGGGCGATGCACAACAACAGGCCTTCGTCATATTGAAAGATAAGCTAACACATGCTCCCTTACTACAACTTCCTGATTTTACTAAGACTTTTGAGCTTGAATGTGATGCTAGTGGAATTGGTTTGGGAGGGGTGTTATTACAAGAGGGAAAACCTGTTGCATATTTTAGTGAGAAATTGAGTGGGGCTAGTGAACTATTCTACTTATGATAAAGAATTATATCGTTGGTTCGGACATTAGAAACTTGGCAACATTATCTATGGCCTAAGGAATTTGTTATTCATTACGATCATGAATCTTTGAAGCATATTCGTAGTCAAGCTAAGTTGAATCGTCATGCAAAGTGGGTTGAATTTATTGAGTCTTTCCTTATGTTATCAAACACAAAAGGGTAAAGATAATATTATTGTTGATGCTTTGTCACGCTATGCTTTGTTATCTCAACTTGACTTCAAAATATTTGGATTGGAAACTATTAAGGAACAATATGTGCATGATCTGAATTTAAAGATGTGTTGCAGAATTGTAGAGATGGTAGAACTTGGAACAAGTTCGTCTTCAATGATGGATTTGTGTTCGTAACAAACTATGCATTCCAGATAGCTCTGTCATTTTGTTGTTGTTGGGAGGCATGGAGGAGGATTGATGGGACACTTTGGTGTCAAGAAGACGGAGGATGTTCTTGCTACACACTTCTTTGGCCACGTCGCCGAGATGTTGAGAGATTTGTGGCACGCTGCAATACTTGTCAAAAAGCTAAGTCTCCTTAATCCACATGGTTTGTATATGCCTCTTCCTGTTCCTAGTGTTCCTTGGGAGGATATTTCTATGGACTTTGTTTTGGGATTGCCACGAACACGTATGAGGGATAGTATTTTTGTTGTGGATCGGTTTTCTAAGATGGCACACTTTATTCCTTGTCATAAAGCGGATGATGTCGCATATTGCTGATTTGTTCTTTCGTGAAATTGTTCGTTTGCATGGTGTGCCAAATACTATTGTCTCGATCGTGATACTAAATTTCTTAGCCACTTTTGGAGATGTTTATGGGCTAAGTTGGGGACTAAATTGCTGTTTAGTACTACATGTCATCCCCAAACCGATGGTCAAACAAGTAGTAAGTAGAACTTTGTCTACTATGTTACGGGCTGTTTTAAAGAAGAACTTAAAATTGTGGGAAGAGTGTTTACCTCATATAGAATTTGCTTATAATCGTTCATTGCATTCTACCACAAAGATGTGCCCATTTGAGATTGTGTATGGTTTTGTTCCTCGTGCACCTATTGATTTATTGCCTTTACCTTCTTCGTGCAACATAATTTGGATGCTACACAACGCTGAAATGATATTAAACTTGCATAAGACTACTAAAGATAACATTGAACACATGAATGCTAAGTATAAACTTGTCAGGGATAAAGGGAGAAAGCATGTTGTGTTTGATGTTGGCGATCTTGTTTGGTTACATTTGCGTAAAGATCGCTTTTCTGATTTACGCAAGTCTAAGTTAATGCCACGCTGGTCTGGTCCTTTAAGGTGTTAGAGAGAATCAATGATAATGCATATAAACTTGAGTTGCTGCAGACTTTGGTACAGTTAGTCCTACATTTAACATTGCAGATTTGAAGCCTTACTTTGGTGAGGAAGATGAGATTGCGAGGGGGCGACTTCAATTCAAGAAGGGAGCATGATGTGGACATCCCTACTATTGATACAACCGTTGTACCTACAAAGAACACACATACAAGGACCCATCACAAGATCTCGTGCCAAACAACTAAACTATCGTGTACTTTCGCTTCTTGGAACTATTCCTTACATACATGAGAATATGATGCTGCCTAAATCGAAATGTTTCTTACTCTTAGGAATGATGGACCGAGCATGGATGAGAGGGACAAGCATTGGAGCATGGCCATGCATGGTGATGGCGCAAGCATGTGATGATCCAAGAGAAGGCCACGATGAAGATTTTAACTTTGAGGCCACCATAATGAAGAAAGAAGGCTTGGACGAAATATTCAAGATCAATACTTTACTTAATTCGTCCATAGCATAATATGGTGTCATGACACCTTTATTTTGGGCCGTGCCCATGTAATTTTCGCAGGATTTTAATTAGCCACTTTTTAGAGTCCAGATTTGAGGAAAAGGACTTTAGGGTTGGATTCGCCACCACTTCCATGGCTGGTCAAACCCCACCTTTTCGCCTCTTAACACGCCCCATAGCCGAACCTTTAGACTCGGATTTTGTTTAGACATTAAGTTAGCCATAGTCGCAACTTCGCCAAGGCTCGAGCGCCGCAGAGAGGCCTCTTGTACTTCGCACCTATTCGGGATCCCACCTCTTTCAATAAAGCTTTCCTCTTAATCCGCAATATCTTGATTGCAATATTGGTTCTTACTTGTTCTCGATTTCGTAGGAATTAAGACCTCGCTGGTCGCCGATCGTGTTCACGCAGGATCGGTAACCTCCAGGAGATTGGCCTAGCGATTGCATTGGCGCTCGTGCTCGCACGTGTAGTCGGATCGTCAAGCCCGAACTCCACCAAATCGATTATCGCCATCTCATCGAAAGATCGGACACCTTTGCCCTATCATTTTCATCGCCTTCCCCGATTTCATACCCGACCATCGCTCTTCCCTCGTTCCTCGTGGAATTCGTGAAAGATCGGGCCAACCCCCGGGTTACCCCATAACATATTGGTATCAAGAGCACGGTTGATCACGAATTTCCTCCAATTTTTTCTTTTCTCCACCTTAAAAACGAAAATCCTACCAAAAAGAGCCCAATTTGCCTTCGGATCGATCTCTGGATTTGGTGAGTTTTTCGTGGTTTTGGTCCATAGATCTGTTGCTTTGGGAGTCGATCTATAGCCCCTCTTGTTTCTAGCTCACCTTTTCTACGCTTTTTCCACGAATTTGAGGTTTTGCAAGTTCACCTCGCTCCAGATCGTACAGCTGCATCGCTGGCCGTAAGCGTATTACCGCTATTTACCGCATTACCGGTAGTACAAGATTACCGCCATCGGTACTACCGCCGTTACTAGCGGTACTACCGCTCGCCGCGCTGTGCTCCCGCCTTTGACGCCGCTTTCACTGACCTTTTCCACCTCGCTTGTTCGTGTTTCGCGTGTTTGTCGCCATTTTCACAACAGCTTCCGCATCAACGTCATCCCGCGCTCAACGACACCGCGACACTCGAACATTTTCCCCCACCAACGGTTGCAAGTCGTCAACAATACCAAAGGTATAACTTGCACCACCTTGACAGCCCATATCTTCCTTTGTGTGTATCTATCCTATGAGAGCAACTCATTTTGTGTTTGTCTAAGCATTGTGCACTTACCTTCGGAAAAGTGAGAGTGTGAGTCCAAATACAAAAGCTAACATAGTAGCATAGCAAGGGACAAAAAGGAAAAAGAATCAAAAAAAAAAGATACATAGTCCCCCAATACAAAGAGAATACCAAGCTTGTAAGCCAAGAAAGAGAGAAGAAAGAGCGCTCCGCGGCAAGTGCACAAATCTATTGCTTACCCTCTTTTGGCAAACGAGTTGTGGTCTCTCCTTGTGTTGGCACGACAGCCGAGCGTAGTCTTCGTTAGGACCTTTTGTGCTCATTTTCATAGTCGTGCTAACCCCATTTTCTCCACGTGTGTGTTTTCCGTGTTTTTGGTAGATCGTATCCTTTTTGCTTTTGATCTTTGGTTCTTTACCACGTAGGACAATAACCTTTTGCTTGGATCGTTTCGTTTGGTTTTCCACAACCCTTACCTTCCACCAAAAGCCTTTGAGAGTTTCTTGCCATTTCACTTTGCACGCTGTTCTCATTTGTGTGGCAATTGGTTTGATATAATCTCCAAGGTGAGGTAACAGGCTAACTCTCCACACCCTTTCTCTCCATATACAACCATTGTTGGCTTTGCATCATGGACAGGCATGGAGAGCCATCCCAACCACCACCACCTCCAGAGGATGATAACCAATTCATGACAAGATGGGACCATTGGAAGATCCGAGGAGAATTCAACTATCGCTAGAAGCTCTCGAGCGCCAAGATGAACAATTTAGCGAGGCCCGTGTGGAATTCAAGAACATCGACAACCGCTCAAGAAGTCCGTACAAATGCATGCCATGCAACACAACCTCGGGCATCAAAATGAAGCTCTTGGTCGCACTCGCCAACGGATGAGAAGCTCCAACACATCATCGATGGACTCGCAAGGACACGCTACATGAATCAAGCTCATCTCGCACTCATCAAGTGAAACAAGTGCACCTCGGCCACGCTTCAAGGCACCGGATGGACCTGTTCTTCAATCCATAAGCTCTTCGCAAGTGGTACCATCTCCGCCACGCCGCGACATCAAGCTATGATGGTGACCTCTCCGCAAGACCTCCAAGACGTGAAGCAAACCGACCACAACCAAGGGCACCGGTGATTCAACAAGAGCAACCTCGCAGACCACCACGGCCACCGACGCCGACACGCTCCTTCAACAACAAGTGCAACTTCAAGAGGACGAACAAGATCATCGCCGACGTGAAGCACTCGAAGATCCTCCAAGGCCATCATAGACATGAGCGTCCTCGTCGCCAACATAATGGTCATGACGAGCCTCCCCTACACCAAGAAGAAGAGCAGCCCATGGCGCATACGGCTCGACGTCCTCCTCGCCACATGGCGCAAGCTAATGCTCCTCGCCATCAACCACGACAAGAGCAAGAGCAAGCCCCCAAGCTCGCCGTGAGGACCACCAACCTCCTCTCGTCGCATCCGCGACAAGAAAACGAGCACGCCCCAAGCTCGTCAACAACAAGTTCCTCCACCAAACGCGGCACCTCAACAACAACACGAGCATCGCAACAATCACCAAGCAAGACATGAGAGCTCGGATGATAATGATGACCGTCCAAATAATGGCAACCGACGCAACCGGAACCGCAATGGAGAGGAAACTTTCGCAAGCTCAAATTCACCATGCCCAAGTTCACGGTTCCAATGAGCCCGAGGAATATCTCTCTTGGGAACTCAAGGTCGACAAGATCTTCCGCATGCACAATTATAGCAATGAGAAGATGATGGCCATGGCATCCCTCGAGTTTGATGAGTATGCCAACCTTTGGTGGGAACAAGTCCAACTCGCATGCTGAAAAAGAAGAGCCTCCAATCGCCACTTGGCAAGATATGAAGGCTCATATGAGATCCCACTTTGTTCCTTCACACTACACGCGTGACCTCTTCAACAAGCTTCAAACGCTTAGTCAAGGGACAAAGACCGTGGAAGAGTACTTCAAGCAAATGGAGCTCAACATGATCCGTGCCAACATTGAAGAGCGAGATGAGCAAACAATGGCACGCTTCCTCAATGGCTTGAACCATCCCATCAAACGCATCACCGAGTTCCAAAAGTACAACAACATGGTTGAGCTTGTGCACATCGCATCCAAGGCCGAGCGCCAAGTGCAAGAGGACATCAAGTACAACAAGCCAAAGACGTACTTCACCTACAACCAAGCGCCAACCACTACTCCAACAACACCAAGTGGAAGCTCCCCAAGTACAACCAAGCTTCCCTTCAAGCCAACTATTCCCCAAGGAAAACAGCCCCCAAGTGGCAAACAAACACGTGATGATCAACCATTCAATGGTGAATATTACAAGTGTGGAGGCAAAGGGCACAAGTCCAATGCATGTGGAAACAAAAAAGTTTTGTTCATCCATGACAACGGCGATGAAGAATACTTGAGTGAAGAAGAGTTTGATGCAAGGGTCAAGGAAGCCATGGCAAGGCAACACTTGGAAGAGGACCAAGAACTTCTTGTGTGTGAGCATGACGCAAGTCCATCGCTAGGTCACAAGGGTCTTGACTACCCAAGCCAATGAAAATGAAGACCAACGTCGAACATCTTCCAAACTCGTGCATCAATGGAAGTCCATCAAAGTTGTCATCGATGGAGGAAGTTGCCACAACCTCGCAAGCACGGAATTGTGTGAGAAACTCAACCTCACCCTTCACCCACATAGACACCCCTACCATATCCAATGGCTAAGTGACCAAGGATCCGTCAAGATCAAGCACACCGTCTCGGTGACGTTCTCCATTGGACACTACAAGGACACGGTGGAATGTGACGTGGTTCCAATGACGGTTTGTCACATGTTGCTCGGAAGGCCGTGGCAATATGACAAGTGTGCTTTGCATAATGGTCACTCAAACACCTACACTTTCAAATGGCTTGATAAAACTTGTGTGTTGCAACCAATGACTCCTAGCCAAATAATTGCGGACAATGCAAAGGCTTTAGCGAGGGCGCAATACGCAAAAACACCTTGTGAGAAGAGTGGTGAGCGAGAGAACCACACCATAGTGAGTGAGAGCTACAAGCCAAACTCGGAGCGGAAAAACTAAGAGTGTTCTTCTTGCCACCAAAAGTGAGATGAGAGAAGTGAGGAACAACCCATCCATCTTGCACTACGTCCTCGTATGCAAGGGACTAGCGCAAGGAACTAATGACTTGACAAATATTCCTCCTTCTTTGATGGCTGTTTTGCAGGAATTCCAAGATGTATTTCCCGAAGAGCTTCCTCATGGCCTTCCTCCTCTTCGTGGAATCAAACACCGTAACAACCACATACCCTACGCACCACTACCAAACTGCGTGTCGCACAAACCCGGAAGAGACAAAGGAGATCGAAGCCAAATCAACCAACTCATCTCCAAAGGTTTGATCCAAGTAAGCACTAGCCCAAGCGCGGTTCCTGTGATCCTAGTCCCGAAAACGGATGATACGTTGCGGTTATGCATGGACTGCCGTCCAATCAATGCTATCACCGTGCGTTATCGACATCCTATACCGCCTCTTGATGACATGCTTGATGAGTTATGTGGAGCCACTATATTTTGAAAATTGATCTTCGTAGTGGCTACCATCAAATTCGCATGGTCAAGGTGATGAGTGGAAATCGCCTTCAAGACCAAGCTTGGTCTATATGAATGGTTGGTTATGCCTTTTGGCTTATCCAATGCCCCATCTACCTTCATGCGCCTCATGAACCATATTTTTGTCACTCATTGGAAAGAGTGTAGTTGTTTACTTTGATGACATTCTTGTCTATAGCAAGTCACTAGAGGAGCATGTTACTCATGTTAAGGAGGTCTTACAAATCCTTCGTCATGAAAAGCTTTATGCTAACCTCCCCAAGTGCACTTTTGCAAGAGACAAGCTGATTTTCCTTGGTTTTGTCGTGTCTTCTAATGGCATTGAAGTTGATGTATCAAAAGTCAAGGACATACGAGATTGGCCCACCCATACAAATGTTAGTGAACTTCGTAGTTTTCATGGGTTGGCTGGCTTTTACCGTCGCTTTGTGAAAGATTTTTCCACAATTGCTTGCCCCCTCAACGAATTGACCAAGAAGAATGTCACGTTCGTTTGGGGCAAAGCACAACAAAAGGCTTTTGATGAGCTCAAAAGGAGGCTCACCAAAGCACCACTTCTTGCATTGCCGGATTTCACAAAAACCTTTGAGATTGAATGTGACGCTAGTGGTATTGGCATTGGTGGCGTCCTTATGCAAAATGGGCGTCCTATTGCTTACCATAGTGAGAAACTTGATGGCGCACGCCTCAATTATCCCATTTATGACAAAGAACTTTTTGCCTTGGTTCGTGTTCTTCAAGTGTGGCAACATTATCTTTGGCCCAAAGAATTTATAATCCATTCCGACCATGAGTCGTTGAAGTACCTTAAGGGCCAAGCCAACTTGAGTAAAAGGCACGCAAAGTGGGTTGAGTTTATGGAGTCTTTTCCTTACATTGTAAAATACAAGAAGGGCAAAGAAAATGTGGTGGCGGACGCCTTGTCTCGCAAAACCACAAGCCTTTTTACACGACTCGAAGTCAATGTTTTGGGTCTTGAGGACATCAAATCTTTGTACGCGTCCGATTCTTTCTTTGGACCAATATTTGCACAATGTTCAATAGACAAAGGGATTGACGATTTCTATTTGCACAAGGGTTTTCTTTTCAAACAAAACAAGCTTTGCATTCCGAAATCCTCTCTCCAACTTTTGCTTCTTCAAGAGTCCCATGGTGGAGGCCTTATGGGTCACTTTGGTCGTGACAAGACATATGACATGCTCTCCACTCACTACTTTTGGCCAAATATGAAGCACGACGTGGAGCGCCACGTTCAACGATGCACTACATGTATCCAAGCTAAGTCTAAGTCCAACCCCTTTGGTCTTTATATGCCATTGCCTATTCCTCATGCACCTTGGTCGGACATTAGCATGGACTTTGTATTAGGCTTGCCTAGATCTAAACATGGTCACGATTCCATATTTGTAGTCGTGGATCGCTTTCAAAATGGCACATTTCATTCCGCCATAAGACCGATGATGCTTCACATGTCGCAAATTTGTTTTTCGTGGAAATAATTCGCCACGGCGTACACGAACAATCGTCTCCGGATCGACGTAAAATTCATGAGCTACCGAAGACCCTCATGGCCAAGCTCGCATCAAGCTCCTATTCTCGCCCGCCTCGCATCCTCAAACCGATGGACAAACCGAGGTAGTCAATCAAGTCTTGGCACACTTCTCCGGTGTTGATAAAGAAGAACCTTAAAGACGGAGGAATGCATTCCACACGCCGAAGTTCGCCTACAACCGCGCCAAGCACTCCACCACCATGAGGAGCCCGTTCATGATCGTCTATGGATTCGAGCCTCTCACCGCTCGATATCCTTCCACTTCCACTTCATGAACGTGCCAATATGGACGTTGTCAAGCGTGCCCAAGCAATGATGAAACTCCATGAAGACACACGAGCTACTATCGAGCAACAAGTCCTTCGCCAATCATCAAGGCTAAACAAGACCAAGAAAGAGATGATCTTTGATGAGGGCGACCTTGTATGGATACACTTGAGTAAAGACCGCTTCCCCAAGGAACGCGACTCCAAGCTAAAGCCACGAGGCGACGGACCATTCAAGGTGCTAAAAAGGATAAACAACAACGCCTATGTGATCGATATACCAACATCGAAGTATCTTGTGAGCTCGACATTCAATGTCAAGGACCTCTCACCCTACCATGGCGAAGAGGAAGTTGTGACGGTTGAAGAGTCGAGGACGACTCTTCCCCAAGGGGGGGGAGCTGATGCAGCCCGTCCTCCGTCCGCTACTACATCTACTCCCACGAGCTACCCAAATGGACCCATGACTCGTGCCCGAGCCAAGCTCCTTCAAACTAAGGTGAACTCGCCTCTCCTTGTGTGACTTGACACCCCTTGGATGGCTTGCTACTTCACACGCAAACTCAGGCATCATCAGTGCAAGAAGCCACCACCGCCAGACGCAAGCGGTACTACGTTGGGACGACCGACTACCGCCCAAGCGGACCTACCGCCTCCTCCTACCGCCACAGAAGCACTACCCCATGCCCCAGACGCAAGCGTAATCGCCGTCCTCAGAATCCAGATCACCGGTGCTGGTACTACCGCCTCCTACCGCCGCATCGACGCCCGACGGAAGCCCCTCAAGCGGTATCACTGCAGCTCGAAGCGGTACTCACCACTGGGTTACCGGACCGGTACTACCGGTCCTGCCTGACCCGGATCACCTAAGTTCGGCCCTGTGCCTTGTAACCCAACCTATCATTTATCTCTCCATTCCGAAACTACCCCTGTTTTGTGGCTGGACTATATATAGCCCCCACCCTCTATTGTAAACGTTGAGACTTGGATAATAATAGATATTAAGGAAACCCCTTTGAGGACTTATATCTATTGGTCTCATGCTCCTACCAAGGAGCACCGGATTATCCACCCCCCTCTTGGATCTTGCCTAGTGCGTTCAAGTTGTACAAGGCCTTGGGTTCTCCTCTGCCGCCAAGTCGTCAAGGTCTCACCAAGCACCTCATCCCCGTGTTGGCGTGGAGAGCGAGCACCAACACCGATCCTAGGGATTATGTTGGACCGGTTGCCACCGGCGTGAGGAGAAGGCGTGTATCGTGTTTTGGTGTGTGTGTGTTCGTGGTTTTCATCGCCTTCCCCGATTTCATACCCGACCATCGCTCTTCCCTCGTTCCTCGTGGAATTCGTGAAAGATTGGGCCAACCCCCGGGTTACCCCATAACAGAAGGACCCAAGGGACGGAGGAAATGGAAGCAAGCAGATAACCGTCACGCCAGACGGTATCTTGCCGACGGTACCGGTCCAAGCGGTACTACCTACCGCCCAAAGAATAATTGGCCACCGCAGACTACCACCGGCCATGAGCTCCGGCCCTGACAGTCCAGCTACTACCACGGTACTACCTCGAGGTATCAAGATTTTACGACCGGTACTACTGGCCCTCGACCGACCGCTCACCGAGTTCGGCCCTGTGCCTTGTAACCCTTCCTATAATTTACCTTTTCGTTCCGAAACTACCCCTGTTTTGTGGCTGGACTATATATAGCCCCCACCCTCCATTGTAAACCCTAGACTTGGATAATAATAGATATTAAGCAAACCCTTTGAGGAACTTATATCTATTGGTCTCATGCTCCTACCAAGGAGCACCGGATTATCCACCCCCCCTCTTGGATCTTGCCTAGTGCGTTCAAGTTGTACAAGGCCTTGGGTTCTCGGTTTCTCGCCCCCAAGTTGTCAAGATCTCACCAAGCACCTCGTCCCCCGTTGTTGGCGTGGAGAGCGAGCCACCAACACCGATCCTAGGGATTATGTTGGACAGGTTGCCACCGCGTGAGGATAGGCGTGCGTATCGTGTTTTGGTGCGTGTGTTCGTGGTTTTCATCTCTTTCCTCGTTTTCATCCACCGACCACCGCTTTCCCCTCGTTTCTCGTGGAATTCATGAAAGATCGGGCCAACCCAAGGGTTACCCAAGAGGCCTCTACGACGCTCGAGCCTTGGCGAAGTTGCTACGATGTCTAACTTAATGTCTAAACAAAATCCAAGTCTAGGGTGACGGCTATGGGGAGTATTTAAGGAGGAAAAGGTGGGGTTTCGGCCAGCCATGGAAGTGGTGGCCGAATCCAACCGTAGAAGTCCTTTTCCCCTCAAATACGGACTCTCAAAAGTGGCTATTTAAAATCCTGCGAAAATTACATGGGCCTGGCCCAAAATAAAGGTGTCGCAGCACCATATTAAACTATGGACGAATTCGTGAAGTATTAATCTTGAATATTTCCTCCAAGCCTTCTTTCTTCATTATGGTGGACTCAAAGTTCTGAAATCTCCATCCGTGGCCTTCTCTTGGATCATCACATGCTTGCTGCCATCTCCATGCATGGCCATGCTCCAATGCTTGTCCCTCTCATCCATGCTTGGTCCATCATTCCTAAGAGTAAGAAATACATCTGATTTAGGCAGCATCATATTCTCATGTATGTGAGTAATAGTTTCAAGAAACGAAAGTACCTGATAGTTAAGTTGTTTGGCACGAGATCTTGTGATGGGTCCTTGTATGTGTGTAGCTGTAGGTACAACGGTTGTATCAATAGAAGGGATGTCCACATCATGCTCCCCTTCTTGAATTGAAGTCGTCCTCGACGCAATCTCATCTTCCTCACCAAAGTAAGGCTTCAAATCTGCAATGTTAAACGTAGGACTAACCGTACCAAAGTCTGCAGGGCAACTCAAGTTTATATGCATTATCATTTATTTTCTCTAACACCTTAAAGGGACCAGCAGCACATGACATTAACTTAGACTTGCGTAAATCAGGAAAGCGATCCTTACGCAAATGTAACCAAACAAGATCTCCAACATCAAACACAACATGCTTTCTCCCTTTATCCCCAGCAAGTTTATACTTAGCATTCATGTGTTCAATGTTATCTTTAGTAGTTTTATGCAAGTTTAATATCATTTCAGCGCGTTGTGTAGCATCCAAATTATTTTGCACCGAAGTAGGTAAAGGCAATAAATCAATAGGTGCACGAGGAACAAAACCATACACGATCTCAAACGGGCATATCTTTGTGGTAGAATACAGCGAACGATTATAAGAAAATTCTATATGAGGTAAACACTCTTCCCACAATTTTAAGTTCTTCTTTAAGACAGCCCGCAACATAGTAGACAAAGTTCTATTTACTACTTCAGTTTGTCCATCAGTTTGGGGATGACATGTAGTACTAAACAGCAATTTAGTCCCCAACTTAGCCCAAAAACATCTCCAAAAGTGCCAAAGAAATTTAGTATCACGATCAGAAACAATATATTTGGCACACCATGCAAACGAACAATTTCACGAAAGAACAAATCAGCAATATGCGCAGCATCATCCGTTTTATGACAAGGAATAAAGTGTGCCATCTTAGAAAACCGATCCACAACAACAAAATATCGTCCCTCCCTTCGTGTTCGTGGCTATCCCAAAACAAAGTCCATAGAAATATCCTCCCAAGGAACACTAGAACAGAAGAGGCATATATAAACCATGTGGATTAAGGCGAGACTTAGCTTTTTGACAAGTAGTGCAGCGTGCCAAAAATCTCTCAACATATCGACGCATACGTGGCCAAAAGAAGTGTGCGAAGAACATCCTCCGTCTTCTTGACACCAAAGTGTCCCATCAATCCTCCTCCGCGCCTCTGAACAACAAAAGACGAACAGAACTATCTGGAATGCATAGTTTGTTAGCATGGAACACAAATCCATCATTGAAGACGAACTTGTTCCAAGTTCTACCATCTCTACAATTCTGCAACACATCTTTAAATTCAGCATCATGCAAATATTGTTCCTTAATAGTTTCCAATCCAAATATTTTGAAGTCAAGTTGAGATAACAAAGCATAACGGCGCGACAAAGCATCAGCAATAATATTATCTTTACCCTTTTGTGTTTGATAACATAAGGAAAAGACTCAATAAATTCAACCCACTTTGCATGACGACGATTCAACTTAGCTTGACTATGAATATGCTTCAAAGATTCATGATCAGAATGAATAACAAATTCTTTAGGCAATAGATAATGTTGCCAAGTTTCTAATGTCCGAACCAACGCATATAATTCTTTATCATAAGTAGAATAGTTCAGACTAGCCCACTCAATTTCTCACTAAAATATGCAACAGGTTTTCCCTCTTGTAATAACACCCCTCCTAAACCAATTCCACTAGCATCACATTCAAGCTCAAAAGTCTTAGTAAAATCAGGAAGTTGGAGTAAGGGAGCATGTGTTAGCTTATCTTTCAATATGACGAAGGCTTGTTGTTGTGCATCACCCCAAACAAAGGGCACATCCTTCTTGGTAAGCTCATTCAGCGGCACGGCAATTGATCCAAAGTCTTTGACAAAGCGCCTATAAAAACCAGCGAGGCCAAGAAAACTCCTCACTTGTGTGACCGTCTTTGGCTGCGGCCAATTCGCAATAGCTTCAATCTTGGCTGGATCCACTTCAATACCCTGTGATGTAACAACATAGCCAAGAAACGCAACTCGATTGGTGCAAAAGGTGCACTTCTCAAGGTTACCAAACAAACGTGCATCACGTAAAGCATTGAAAACATCACGTAAATGGTCCAAATGATCCTCTAAAGATTTGCTATAAATCAGAATATCATCAAAGTAGACTACCACAAAACGTCCAATGAAAGCACGTAAAATTTTGTTCATTAATCTCATGAAAGTGCTAGGTGCATTAGTTAAACCAAATGGCATTACTAACCACTCATATAAACCGAACTTAGTTTTAAATGCTGTTTTCCATTCATCTCCTAATTTCATACGAATCTGGTGGTAACCACTACGCAAATCAACTTTAGAAAACATGGTAGAGCCACTCAATTCATCAAGCATGTCATCTAAACATGGAATAGGATGACGATATCGAATAGTAATATTATTGATAGCTCTACAATCACACATGCCAAGAACCATCTTTCTTTGGTACCAAAATAATAGGAACAGCACAGGGGCTAAGGGACTCACGAATATGATCTCTGTCGAGTAGTTCCTGAATTTGGCGTTGTATCTCCTTTGTCTCCTCTGGATTGGTTCTATATGGCGCGCGGTTGGGCAACGTAGCACCAGGAATTAGATCAATTTGGTGCTCAATTCCTCTAATAGGAGGTAATCCTGGTGGCAGCTCAGCAGGAAAAACGTCATCATATTCCTGCAAAAGGTTAGCAATAGCGGGTGGCAAAGAAGGAGGCATATCCTCAAATGAAAACAAAATCTCTTTGCAAACAATTGCATAACATTGAGTATTGTGTACATCTAGTTCAACAATATCAATTTTATTTGCAAGCATACATGGACTTTTCAAACGAATTTCAGTAGCATGGGTAGAATCAGATTTAGTATTCTTTAGTGGTACAAAATCTGCAGCAACAATCTGATTCTCACTTTTATTTTTCTCCTCAGTTTTAGCTCTACTAGCTCTAGCAAGATCATGTTTTAAAATATGTTCGGGAGTCATAGGTTTTAGACCAATTTTCTTTCCATCATGCATAAGAGAATAGTGATTAGTTTTGCCATTATGAACAGATTCTCTATCAAATTGCCATGGTCTACCAAGTAACAAAGAACAAGCTTGCATAGGTACAACATCACAATCAACAAAATCAGAATATGTACCAATAGTAAAATGCACGCGCATCGCGTTCTTGTTACCTTGATCTTGCGAGAACTCTCAAACCATTGGATGTAATATGAATGTGCGTTGTCTTGTGTGAAGTGCAAGCTTCTCTACCATGTCAACACTGGCCAGATTATTACAACTCCCTCCATCAATGATGATCTGTATAGATCTTTCCTTGACAACACCACGTGTTTGGAACAGGTTGTGGCGTTGATCTTGCTCAGATTTGCTCAATTGCACACTCAACACACATTGTGTAATTAAGCTCTTGTATTGATCAGCAACTTCAGTTCCCATTACTTCTGTCTCTTCATCAGCATCAGAATTGTCTCCATCTCGAGCAGAAATAAGGGCTAATGTATCTTCATCAAAGTCACTCGCTGAATCGTATTGACCATCATCCCGCACCATCATCAGACGTTGTGTTGTGCACTGTCTCTCAATATGACCAAAACCCCAGCACTTGCGGCATTGTATATCCTTTTTGTCTTACCCGTGGAAGCCATAGAAGATGCACTACGAGCAGAAGCATTGGATGATGGTGGAGGAAAAGCTGGAAATCTTGTGGTGGCCTTGGATGTGGTAGTGGCTGGTGGCGAATCACGAGAAGGAGGTGCTGATTGTCGGGATGTCCAAGTGGATGTGTGACCTGCAGAATTATTAGTCCTCCTCCATGGTGTTTGGCGATCCTGCACTTCACGTTCAGCTTTGCAAGCAAGATGAAACAAACGAGTGATAGAATTATATTCCTTATAATCTAAGATGTGCTGAATGTCCTTGTTTAATCCACCAAAGAAACGTGCAAGCATTTGTTCAGTAGATTCAACAAGACCACACCGAACCATCCCCGTTTGCGATTCCTGATAATACTCTTCTACAGAATTTTTCCCTTGCTCTAAACGTGTCAAATTATTTAGTAAATCACATTGATAAGTGGGATGATGGAGGGGTTAACCTCTTGGGTAGAATCTCGTGGGTCAAATGGGAAAGGGAGGGAAAGGAAGGGAGAGGGAAAGCGAACACACACCTCATGAAGAACACGATGAACACACGCAAAAACTCACACGATACAAGGTGATTGCTCGAACGGCGGCCACCGTCCCGATAGAATCCTCGCAAGGAAAGATCGGTCAACGTGCTCCTCAAATCCACATCGGAGGGAAGAACACCTTGGGAGGGTCTTGACAACTTGGAGACGACATCGAACTCCAAGGCCTTGTTCAACGATGGATGCGTGATGCAAAGTCCAATCGAGGTTGGTGACGATAGTCGGTCCCCTTGGTAAAGGGGATGAGGCAAAACTAGAGATTCCACAATGGGGTTTTCTTTAGTCTATCATCTATGCCTAAGGGATACATGAGGGTGGGGGCTCTATTATAGGCCAACCACATAAACAAGGGTAGTTTGGGGATAAACTAGGCGAATAGGTAAAAGGGATACATGGGTTGTGGCCCAACTAGTGCTGCAGCATCGCCATGAGCAGTAATCTGGACTTGGGACCGGTAGTACCGCTTGTCCCAGTAGTGCCAGCTCCGGACCGTAGTACCGCTTGTGGTCCTTGGACTTGGGCGTTGCCTGTTGGGAGCGGTGAGGCGGTAGTACTGGCCGGTAGTACCGATTTGGATCGAGTAATCTGCACGGAGACAGAGCATTTGGTGATCTGTCTTCCGCCTCTTCCAAGCCTCCGTCTTGTCGGGCTTGATGCTCCGGGCTTCCTCCCTTGCCTCTGTACTTGTCAATGTGAACCTATCATGCATATGTGACGGAGTATGAAGTAGCATACCATTCAATAGGGTAGGAAGGGGGCTCCCATAGAGGAACGGATTCACCTTTGGAGTCCATGACGACTTGGCGTAAGTTGGAGACCTAGATGTGGTAACGACCGTAGGTCGGGCTACATCAGCTCCCCCCCCCCTTCAAAAAGAGTCGTCCTCGAGGTCGAGAGACTGTTTGATCCTGGGGTTCACCATATAGTCGTCCTCGGGAAGATTGACTTGACAACACTTCAATGTTCCTTCACCTTCCTTGAAGCCTACAAAGCTCACAACAAAAGCAAAGCAACACTCAAAGCGTAGCCAATTCATGAAGATTATTGCATGAGTCCTCAAGTAGAAGGAAGTCACCTTATCTTGTAGAGATAGCTCGATGAAGGGTATCCATAGGTAACTCTCTTCGGTTCTTCTTGTCAACATATAGTCCATAGAGGTTGACGTGTATGCATTTGTACCTTCATACAACAAAGACCAAGCAACATATGTTTGTGTGTGATAGAGGAGCATGTCATTTGTGGCATGTCCATTCTTTTCCACAACACGATTAGCACAACTCAAGTATAGCAAACGGGATTCATATGCAAGGTCAAAGTGCATGGAAGTCGTTGCAAAATCATCCAAATGTGGTAACTCAAAAACTCCATATAACATCTTATTGTGGCATTCAAAGCAATCGAATAGAAATTTGATCAACATCTTTGATGCAAAACTAGGAGAATTTGGCAAAAACACAAAAGGAAGAATGTCCAAAGCAACATCATTTTGTGTGCAAACCAACCATTGGAAAGAGAAATTGCTCGACATGTTGGATGTCACACACAAATCATCGAAAGCAAATATCATGGGAATATGAGTATCCCAAGCGGAAGCAAAAGCAATATATTTGCAAAAAAACCAAATGAAAGAGCAAGTGGTCCTTATGTTTGTTGCAAAAACAAGACGAGATTCTTGGAAGCTCTCATGCCAATACATGCTCTTAATGGAATTGTGGTTGCACCCAAAACATCGGAAAGAGAAAATGTTCAACATTTTCGTTGCAACACACAAAACATCATTATCCAAAAGCAAAGAAACATGAATGTCACAAGGGAAGATAATACCATTAACATGCTTGCAATCAAACCATAGGAAAGAGCAATTTGCCAACATGAAAGATGCAAAGCATGCAAAAGGTACCAGAGCTGGGTTCGATCTTGAACTCACTTGTGGGATGCTCTCAAGAGCTCTTTTTGTCAACTCGTGCTCAACCGAGGTTGACATGATAGTGCGGGCACCTACACACATCATATGTAAAAGGAAGAACGTGTGTGCATGGTAGAGATACACATCATCCATCATGACATATCTCTTCTTGTGCACATCACCATTAATGTCATTCAAGTATGAAATAGATGCATGGTGAGTATGCAAGTGGGGAACATGCTTATCATGTCCATCATCGAAATCTCCAAAAATTGAGAAAGCTATGGGGGCCATCTCATTAGAACGCATATGATCAATATTGTTGCAAGCAAAACAAGTGAAATAGCAAGCATTCATCTTATCGCAAGCAACGGGAGAAATTGAATGACTAGCATGACAAGACAAGTCCGAAGCAATTGGAGGATACACACAAGATGCATAGCATGGCATGTTTATGGCAATGATATCGCAATCAAACAATTCCACATGATCAATATTATGCAAAGGCAAAGCATCATATGGGAATATGAGTGAAGAATATGTAATGTCACAAGTATCATCCATAGCATGCATATCCTCACAATTCATCATGTCCACTAGTGGGATCATGGCATCATCAACACCCTTATTGATACCTTGTTCATACCTCTCATATGAAGTGGGTGTTGTGGTAGTAGTGGCCTCCTTGTGGACGACTTCATCTTCTTGATGTAGCCATGGCATAGCATCATCTTCGTGCACCATGTACATCTTCTCCAAATGAGGCATCATTGCTTCATGGCTTGGCGCTTCTTCATCCATGGAACCTAGCATAACACAAGAGAACACACTAGAGGTAGAGGGTAAGTTGTTAGAAATCGAAATGGTCTCACTTGACCTATCAACTACCACTCTCAACTCACTAGGAGTATCACTCATGCCCTCCAAGTGGAAGCACTGAATCTCACATAAGGTGGAGTCACTCATCTCACTCTTGTTCTCACTCAAGTGGGCTAAGTGGCTCTCATACTCACATGGGATTGGTACCACATCATCACTCAAGCATATGGGGGTAGGCTCGGTTTCCTCAACTCCATGCGCCTCCTTTGGTGAAGGGAAAATCCCATGCTCACCATTCTTGACCTTGTCGCCTTCAAGGTTGGATGCCATAAGGTGGGCATCATCGCTCTCCTCCATGGTCGAAGGGAAAATCCCATGCTCGACCGTCTTGTGGCCATCTCGTAGTAGTGGTGGAGGTAGGCTCATGCTATCCAACTTGGCGAAGTAGAGGTCTTCATTTTCCTCGTTCATGAGGTCTTCAAAATCAAGCGTAGTCGTTGAAGCTTGATGGCGTGGACGAAGGCTTTCTCTTGGTACCATTTTGGTGGTGGCACAAGAAGTTGAAGGTGCCTTGTGATGGTGTCGACGGAGGTCATTGGCGTGCCTTGCCGATGGTTGATGTAGGTGGCGCACTTGGTCATCCATATGACGCTCACGACGATGGCCCTTGACCTTGGCACTCTTCCTTGTAAGTTTTTCTAATGAGCGCAAAGCATCATTAGTCTTGGCGACCATCCTCATGTTTTTGTCGAAGTCGTTGTCCATGTCCTTCTTGAAGTTGTGGAGGTCGCTTTGGAACTTGTCCATTTGATGATGGACCTTGGCGCACTCGAGTTGGAGGCTCCGTCTTGGTCGGTGCGACGTGAGGAGCTTCGTGTTGTCGTTCTTGAAGTCGTCCATGCTTGGGGAGTCATTGTTGTTGTAGTACTCCATATCACCCAAGCATGTGGAGCCATTGTTGGTGTAGTGCTCCATCATGTTATCCATACTTGTGGAGACATAGGCATGGTGGCTTATCGTAGATTCTTCATAGAAATAATCCTCGGTTCCGGAGTCCCTAGACATGCTTCACAAGACCAAGTGTTGTATATGGAAGTGGTAGAGGGTGTTAGGGATACAACGTCAAACCTTACTTTACCTTGGAAGATCGTATCGTGCAAGTGGCCACACTTGAGAGAGCAATAAACCAAGCAAAGTGAAGTTCACGCGGAACACCAAAACCAACTACTAACCAAAAAACACACACACACAAGGCCTATGGTGGATAGGTATGGAAAGTGGCATGTCAAGAAACAATCCGAAATCAAGATATTGTAATGGCAAGTAAAGAACCACAATGATCACCAAGCAAACAAGTCAATCCACAAGATAGGAAATATATATAAGGAAACACACACAGTGGGATAAATGGGACTTGTGCGACGGAGAAAGTGAGCTAAGAACCAAATGATTACCTAGCGAAAACTATAAGCTCGTGTCACACAAGTACAAGGAGAGACTGATGGAGGGGTTAACCTCTTGGGTGCCCGATCTTCACGGATCTCGTGGTCAAATCGATGGGAAAGCGAGGGGAAAGGGGGAAGGTAGCGGAAGCGAACACACACCTCGCGAAGAACACGATGAACACACGCAAAACTCACACGATACAAGGCCGATTGCTCCCGAACGGTGGCCACCGGTCCGATAGAATCCTCGCAAGGAAAGATCGGTCAACGTGCTCCCTCAAATCCACATCGGAGAGGGAAGAACACCTTGGGGAGGGTCTTGACAACTTGGAGACGAGACGTCGAACTCCAAGGCCTTGTTCAACGATGGATGCGTGATGCAAAGTCCAATCGAGGTTGGTGACGATAGTCGGTCCCCTTGGTAAAGGGGATGAGGCAAAACTAGAGATTCCACAATGGGGGTTGTCTTTAGTCTATCATCTATGCCTAAGGGATACATGAGGGGTGGGGGCTCTATTTATAGGCCAACCACTAAACAAGGGTAGTTTGGGGATAAACTAGGCGAATAGGTAAGTAAAGGGGAATACATGGGCTGTGGCCCAACTAGTGCGCGCAGGCACTGACATGACCGGTAGTACCGGACTTAGGACCGGTAGTACCGGTCATCACTGGTAGTACCGCTCTAGCACCGGTAGTACCGCTTGCGGTCTTGGAGCATCCGTTGGAGCCGTCAGTAGCGAGCGGTAGAAGGGGGGCGGTAGTACCGCTCACCGGTAGTACCGGTTCCGACAACCGGTAGTACCTCTTGGACCTGGCAGCTTTTGACCTGTCTTCTTCCGTCTCCTCTTCCAAGCCTCCGTCTTGTCGGGCTTGATGTTCCGGGCTTCCTCCCTTGCCTCCGTACTGGTCGGTGTGAACCTATCATGCATATGTGACATAGTATGAAGTAGCATACCATTCAATAGGGCAGGAAGGGGGCTCGCATAGAGGAACGGATTTACCTTTGGAGTCCATGACGACTTGGCGTAAGTTGGAGACCTTGATGTAGTAACGACCGTAGGTCGGGCTGCATCATCTCCCCCCCCCTTCAAAAAGAGTCGTCCTTGACTCTCCATGTTCATCACGAAGTAGAAGAGGTCGAAGGACATCCTTGATCCTGGGGTTCACCATATAGTCGTCCTCGGGAAGATTGACTTGACAACACTTCAATGTTCCTTCACCTTCCATGAAGCCTACAAAACTCACGACACAAGCGAAGCAACACTCAAAGCGTAGCCAATTCATGAAGATTATAGCATGAGTCCTCAAGTAGAAGGAAGTCACCTTATCTTGTAGAGATAGCTCGATGAAGGGTAGCCATAGGTAACTCTCTTCGGATCCTCTTGTCAACACGTGGTTGGTAGAGGTTGACGTGTATGCACTTGTACCTTCACACAACAAAGACCAAGCAACATATGTTTGTGTGTGATAGAGGAGCATGTCATTTGTGGCATGTAAATTCTTGTTCACAACACGATTAGCACAACTTAAGTATAGCAAACGGGATGCATATGCAAGGTCAATGTGCATGGAAATCGTTTGAACATCATCCAAATGTGGAAACTCAAAAACTCCATATAACATATAAGTGGGGCATTCAAAGCATTGGATCCAAATTTCAAACAACATCTTTGATGCAAGACTAGGAGAATTTGGCAAAAACACACAAGGAAGCATATCCAAAACAAAAGTATTATGTTTGCAAACAAATCAAATGAAAGAGCTAGTGGTCCTTATGTTTGTTGCAACAACAAGACGAGATTCTTGGAAGCTCTCATGACAATACATGCTCTTAATGGAATTGTGGGTGCACACAAAACATTGGAAAGAGAAAATGTTCAACAGTTTTGTTGCAACACACAAAGCATCATTATCTAAATGCGAAGAAACATGAATGTCACGCGGGGAGATAATACCATTAACATGCTTGCAATCAAACCATAATAAAGAGCAATTTGCCAACATGAAAGATGCAAAGCATGCAAAAGGTATCAGAGCTGGGTTCGATCTTGAACTCACTTGTGGGATGCTCTCGAGAGCTCTTTTTGTCAACTCGTGCTCAACCGAGGTTGACATGATGATGCGGGTACCTACACACATCATACACAAAAGGAAGAATGTGTGTGCATGGTAGAGATACACATCATCCATCATGACGTATCTCTTCTTGTGCACATCACCATTAATGTCAATCAAGTACGACATAGATGCATGGTGAGTATGCAAGTGGGGAACATGCTTATCATGGCAATCATCAAAATCTCCAAAGATTGAGAAAGCTATGGGGGGGCATCTCATTATAACGCATATGATCAATATTGTTGCAAGCAAAACAAGTGAAATAGCAAGCATTCATCTTATCGCAAGCAACGGGAGAAATTGAATGACTAGCATGACAAGACAAGTCCGAAGCAATTGGAGGATACACACAAGATGCATAGCATGGCATGTTTATGGCAATGATATCGCAATCAAACAATTCCACATGATCAATATTATGCAAAGGAAACTCATCACATGGGAAAGTGGATGAAGCATATGTAATGTCACAAGTATCATCCATAGCATGCATATCCTCACAATTCATCATGTCCACTAGTGGGATCATGGCATCATCAACACCCTTATTGTTACCTTGTTCATACCTCTCATATGAAGTGGGTGTTGTGGAAGTAGTGGCCTCCTTGACGACTTCGTCTTCTTGATGTAGCCATGGCATAGCATCATCTTCGTGCACCATGTACATCTTCTCCAATTGAGGCATCATTGCTTCATGGCTTGGCGCTTCTTCATCCATGGAACCTAGCATAACACAAGATAACACACTAGAGGTAGAGGGTAAGTTGTTAGAAATCGAAATGGTCTCACTTGACCTATCAACTACCACTCTCAACTCACTAGGAGTATCACTCATGCCCTCCAAGTGGAAGCACTCAATCTCACATAAGGTGGAGTCACTCATCTCACTCTTGTTCTCACTCAAGTGGGCTAAGTGGCTCTCATACTCACATCGGATTGGTACCACATCATCACTCAAGCATATAGGGGTAGGCTCGGTTTCCTCAACTCCATGCGCCTCCTTTGGTGAAGGGAAAATCCCATGCTCACCATTCTTGACCTTGTCGCCTTCAAAGTTGGATGCCATAAGGTGGGCATCATCGCTCTCCTCCATGGTCGAAGGGAAAATCCCATGCTCGACCGTCTTGTGGCCATCTCGTAGTAGTGGTGGAGGTAGGCTCATGCTATCCAACTTGGCGAAGTAGAGGTCTACATTTTCCTCGTTGGCGAGGTCGTGGAAGTCAAGCGTAGGCATTGAAGCTTGATGGCGTGGAGGAAGGCTTGCTCTTGGTGCCATTGTGGTGGTGGCACGAGTAGTTGAAGGTGCCCTGTTAGGGGGTAACCCGGGGGTTGGCCCGATCTTTCACGAATTCCACGAGGAACGAGGGGAAAAGAGGTGGTCGGGTATGAAATCGGGGAAGGCGATGAAAACCACGAACACACGCACACCAAAACACGATACATGCCTTCTCCTCACGCCGGTGGCAACCGGTCCAACATAATCCCTAGGATCGGTGTTGGGCGAAGCTCGCTCTCCACGCCAACAACGGGGGATGAGGTGCTTGGTGAGACCTTGACGACTTGGGGTGAGAAACCGAGAACCCAAGGCCTTGTACAACTTGAACGCACTAGGCAAGATCCAAGAGGGGTGGATAATCCGGTGCTCCTTGGTAGGAGCATGAGACCAATAGATATAAGTCCTCAAAGGGTTTCCTTAATATCTATTATTATCCAAGTCTAAACGTTACAATATAGGGTGGGGCTATATATAGTCCAGCCACAAAACAGGGTAATTCGGAATGGAGAGATAAATTATAGGTGGGGTTACAAGGCATGAGGCCAACTGAGGCGATCAGGTCTCGGCAGACGGTAGCCCCAGAACGGTAGTACCGGTGGTAACCGGTAGTACCGCTTCCGGAGCGGTAGTACCGCTTGAGGGCCTAGAGCTTCCGTCGGAGGCGTCTGTGGCGAGCGGTAGGGGGCGGTAGACGGCCACCTGAGTACCAAGCTACAGACCGTAGTACCGCCATGCCGGGGCATGGGGCAAAGGTGCTTCCTGTGGCGAAGCGGTATGAGGAGGCGGAGGTCCGCTTGAGCGGTAGTACGGCCGTCCCAACCGTAGTACGCTTGTCCTGCAACATCGGTGGCTTCTTCTGCACTGATGATGCACAAAGTTTGCGTGAAGTAGCAAGCCATCCAAGGGGTGTCGAAGTCACACAAGGAGAGGAGCGATTTCACCTTAGTTTGAAGGAGCTTGGCTCGGGCACGAGTCATGGGTCCATTTGGGTAGCTCGTGGGAGTAGATGTAGTAGCGGTCGGAGGACGGCCTGCATCAGATCCCCCCCCCCCTTGGGAAAGAGTCGTCCTCGACTCTTCAACCGTCACAACTTCCTCTTCGCCCTGGTAGGGGGAGCGGGTCTTGACATTGAATGTCGAGCTCACAAGATACTGATGTTGGTATATCGATCACATAGGCGTTGTTGTTTATCCTTTTAGCACCTTGAATGGTCCGCCTCGTGGCTTTAGCTTGGAGTCGCGTTCCTTGGGGAAGCGGTCTTTACTCAAGTTTATCCATACAAGGTCGCCTCATCAAAGATCATCTCTTTCTTGGTCTTGTTTAGCCTTGATGCTTGGCGAAGGACTTGTTGCTCGATAGTAGCTCGTGTGTCTTCATGGAGTTTCATCATTGCTTGGGCACGCTTGACAACGTCCATATTGGCACGCGTTCATGAAGTGGAAGTGGAAGGATATCGAGCGCGGTGAGGCTCGAATCCATAGACGATCATGAACGGGCTCCTCATGGTGGTGGAGTGCTTGCGCGGTTGTAACTCGGCATGTGGAATGCATTCCTCCCATCTTTAAGGTTCTTCTTTATCAACACCGAGAAGTGTGCCAAGACTTCGATTGACTACCTCGGTTTGTCCATCGGTTTGAGGATGCGAGGCGACGAGAATAGGAGCTTGATGCCGAGCTTGGCCATGAGGGTCTTCCGTATAGCTCATGAATTTTACGTCCACGTCGGAGACGATTGTTCGTGGCACGCCGTAGCCAATTATTTCCCTGAAAAACAAATTTGCGACATGTGAAGCATCATCGGTCTTATGGCACGGAATGAAATGTGCCATTTTTGAAAAGCGATCCACGACTACAATATGGAATCGTGACCATGTTTAGATCTAGGCAAGCCTAATACAAAGTCCATGCTAATGTCCGACCAAGGTGCATGAGGAATAGGCAATGGCATATAAAGACCAAAGGGGTTGGACTTAGACTTAGCTTGGATACATGTAGTGCATCGTTGAACGTGGCGCTCCACGTCGCGCTTCATCTTTGGCCAAAAGTAGTGAGTGGAGAGCATGTCATATGTCTTGTCACGGCCAAAGTGACCCATAAGGCCTCCACCATGGGACTATTGAAGAAGCAAAAGTTGGAGAGAGGATTTCGGAATGCAAAGCTTGTTTTGTTTGAAAAGAAAACCCTTGTGCAAATAGAAATCGTCAATCCCTTTGTCTATTGAACATTGTGCAAATATTGGTCCAAAGAAAGAATCGACGCTGCATAAAGATTTGATGTCCTCAAGACCCAAAACATTGACTTGAGTCGTAAAGAAGGCTTGTGGTTTTATGAGACAAGGCCCGCCACCACATTTTCTTTGCCCTTCTTGTATTTTACAATGTAAGGAAAAGACTCCATAAACTCAACCCACTTTATGCCTTTTACTCAAGTTGGCTTGGCCCTTAAGGTACTTCAACGACTCATGGTCGGAATGGATTATAAATTCTTTGGGCCAAAGATAGTGTTGCCACACTTGAAGAACACGAACCAAGGCAAAAAGTTCTTTGTCATAAATGGATAATTGAGGCGCGCCATCAAGTTTCTCACTATGGTAAGCAATAGGACGCCCATTTTGCATAAGGACGCCACCAATGCCAATACCACTAGCGTCACATTCAATCTCAAAGGTTTTTGTGAAATCCGAATGCAAGAAGTGGTGCTTGGTGAGCCTCCTTTGAGCTCATCAAAAGCCTTTTGTTGTGCTTTTCCCCAAACGTGACATTCTTCTTGGTCAATTCGTTGAGGGGCAAGCAATTGTGGAAAAATCTTTCACAAAGCGACGGTAAAAGCCACCAACCCATGAAAACTACGAAGTTCACTAACATTTGTAGGGTGGGCCAATCTCGTATGTCCTTGACTTTTGATACATCAACTTCAATGCCATTAGAAGACACGACAAAACCAAGGAAAATCAGCTTGTCTCTTGCAAAAGTGCACTTGGGGAGGTTAGCATAAAGCTTTTCATGACGAAGGATTTGTAAGACCTCCTTAACATGAGTAACATGCTCCTCTAGTGACTTGCTATAGACAAGAATGTCATCAAAGTAAACAACTACACTCTTTCCAATGAGTGACCGCAAAATATGGTTCATGAGGCGATGAAGGTAGATGGGGCATTGGATAAGCCAAAAGGCATAACCAACCATTCATAGACCAAGCTTGGTCTTGAAGGCGGTTTTCCACTCATCACCTTCACCATGCGAATTTGATGGTAGCCACTACGAAGATCAATTTCGAAAATATAGTGGCTCCACATAACTCATCAAGCATGTCATCAAGACGCGGTATAGGATGTCGATAACGACGGTGATAGCATTGATTGGACGATCCATGCATAACCGCAACGTATCATCCGCTTTCGGGACTAGGATCACGGAACCGCTTGGGCTAGTGCTTACTTGGATCAAACCTTTGGAGACGAGTTGGTTGATTTGACGCCGATCTCCTTTGTCTCTTCCGGTTTGTGCGATACGCAGCGGTTTGGTAGTGGTGCGGGTATGAGGTCGACACGGTGCTCGATTCCACGAAGAGGAGGAAGGCCATGAGGAAGCTCTTCGAAATACATCTTGGAATTCTGCAAAACAGCCATCAAAGAAGGAGGAATATTTGTCAAGTCATTAGTTCCTTGCGCTAGTCCCTTGCATACGAGGACGTAGTGCAAGATGGATGGGTTGTTCCTCACTTCTCTCATCTCACTTTTGGTGGCAAGAAGAACACTCTTAGTTTTTCCGCCGAGTTTGGCTTGTAGCTCTCACTCACTATGGTGTGGTTCTCTCGCCACCACTCTTCTCACAAGGTGTTTTTACATTGCCTCGCTAAAGCCTTTGCATTGTCCGCAATTATTTGGCTAGGAGTCATTGGTTGCAACACACAAGTTTTATCAAGCCATTTGAAAGTGCAGGTGTTTGAGTGACCATTATGCAAAGCACACTTGTCATATTGCCACGGCCTTCCGAGCAACATGTGACAAACCGTCATTGGAACCACGTCACATTCCACCGTGTCCTTGTAGTGTCCAATGGAGAACGTCACCGAGACGGTGTGCTTGATCTTGACGGATCCTTGGTCACTTAGCCATTGGATATGGTAGGGGTGTCTATGTGGGTGAAGGGTGAGGTTGAGTTTCTCACACAATTCCGTGCTTGCTAGGTTATGGCAACTTCCTCCATCGATGACAACTTTGATGGACTTCCCATTGATGTCGGCACGAGTTTGGAAGATGTTCGAGCGTTGGTCTTCATTTTCATTGGCTTGGGTAGTCAAGACCCTTGTGACCACAAGCGATGGACTTGCGTCATGCTCACACACAAGAAGTTCTTGGTCCTCTTCCAAGTGTTGCCTTGCCATGGCTTCCTTGACCATTGCATCAAACTCTTCTTCACTCAAGTATTCTTCATCGCCGTTGTCATGGATGAACAAAACTTTTTTGTTTCCACATGCATTCGACTTGTGCCCTTTGCCTCCACACTTGTAGCATTCACCATTGAATGGTTGATCATCCCGTGTTTGTTTGCCACTTGGGGGCTGTTTTCCTTGGGGAATAGTTGGCTTGAAGGGAAGCTTGGTTGTACTTGGGGAGCTTCCACTTGGTGTTGTTGGAGTAGTGGTTGGCGCTTGCTTGTAGGTGAAGTACGTCTTTGGCTTGTTGTACTTGATGTCCTCTTGCACTTGGCGCCGGCCTTGATGCGATGTGCACAAGCTCAACCATGTTGTTGTACTTTTGGAACTCGGTGATGCTTTTGATGGGATGGTTCAAGCCATTGAGGAAGCGTGCCATTGTTTGCTCATCTCGCTCTTCAATGTTGGCACGGATCATGTTGAGCTCCATTTGCTTGAAGTACTCTTCCACGTCTTTGTCCCTTGACTAAGCGTTTGAAGCTTGTTGAAGAGGTCACGCTGTAGTGTGAAGGAACAAAGGGATCTCATATGAGCCTTCATATCTTGCCAAGTGGCGATTGAGGCTCTTCTTTGCTTCAAGCGAGTTGGACTTGTTCCCACCAAAGGTTGGCATACTCATCAAACTCGAGGGATGCCATGGCCATCATCTTCTCATTGCTATAATTGTGCATGCGGAAGATCTTGTCGACCTTGAGTTCCCGGAGAGATATTCCTCGGGCTCATTGGAACCGTGAACTTGGGCATGGTGAATTTGAGCTTGCCGAAAGTTTCTTCTCCATTGCGTTCCGGTAAGCGGTTGCCATTATTTGACGGTCATCATTATCACCGAGCTCTCATGTCTTGCTTGGTGATTGTTGCGATGCTCGCGTGGTTGTTGAGGTGCCGCTTGGTGGAGGAACTTGTTGTTGACGACGAGCTTGGAGCGTGCTCGCTTTCTTTGTCGCGATGCGGACGAGGAGGAGGTTGGTGGTCCTCACGACGAGCTTGGGGAGCTTGCTCTTGCTCTTGTCGTGGTTGATGGCGAGGAGCATTAGCTTGCGCCATGTGGCGAGGAGGACGTCGAGCGGATGCGCCATGGGTCGCTCTTCTTCTTGTTGTAGGGAGGCTCGTCATGACCATTATGTTGGCGACGACGCTCATGTCGATGATGACGCCTTGAGGATCTTCGAGTGCTTCACGCCGACGATGATCTTGTTCGTCCTCTTCGAAGTTGCACTTGTTGTTGAAGGAGCGTGTCGACGCCGATGGCCGGTGGTCATGCGAGGTTGCTCTTGTTGAATCACTAGTGCCCTTGGTTGTGGTCGGTTTGCTTCACGCCTTGGAGGTCTTGCGAGAGGTCACCATCATAGCTTGATGTCGCGCGTGACGCCGGAGATGGTACCACTTGCGAAGAGCTTATGGATTGAAGAACGGTCCATCCGGTGCCTTGAAGCGTGACGCGAGGTGCACTTGTTTCACTTGATGAGTGCCGAGATGAGCTTGATTCGCAAGCGTGTCCTTGCGAGTCCATCGATGATGTGTTGGAGCTTCTCATCCGTTGAGGCGAGTGCACCACCAAGAGCTTCATTTTGATGCCCGAGGTTGTGTTGCATGGCATGCATTTGGCCACGGACTTCTTCAAGCGGTTGTCGATGTTCTTGAATTACACAGGGGCCTCGCTAAATTGTTCATCTTGGCGCCGCTCGAGAGCTTCACAACGATAGTTGAATTCTCCTCGGATCTTCCAATGGTCCCATCTTGTCATGAATTGGTTATCATCCTCCGGAGGTGGTGGTGGTTGGGATGGCTCTCCATGCCTGTCCATGATGCAAAGCCAACAATGGTTGTATATGGAGAGAAAGGGTGTGGAGAGTTAGCCTGTTACCTCACCTTGGAGATTATATCAAACCAATTGCCACACAAATGAGCGAAAAGCGTGCAAAGTGAAATGGCAAGAAACTCTCAAAGGCTTTTGGTGGAAGGTAAGGGTTATGGAAAACCAAACGAAACGATCCAAGCAAAAGGTTATTGTCCTACGTGGTAAAGAACCAAAGATGAAAAGCAAAAAGGATACGATCTACCAAAAACACGGAAAACACACACGTGGAGAAAACGGGGTTAGCACGACTATGAAAATGAGCACAAAAGGTCCTAACGAAGACTACGCTCGGCTGTCGTGCCAACACAAGGAGAGACCACAACTCGTTTGCCAAAAGAGGGTAAGCAATAGATTTGTGCACTTGCCATGAGCGCTCTTTTCTTCTCTCTTCTTGGCTTACAAGCTTGGTATTCTCTTTGTATTGGGGACTATGTATCTTTTTTTTCTTTTTTTGATTCTTTTCCTTTTCTCCTTGCTATGCTACTATGGTGGCTTTTGTATTTGGCGTCAAAATCTCACTTTCCGAAGGCAAGTGCACAATGCTTAGACAAACACAAAATGAGTTGCTCTCATAGGATAGATACACACAAAGGAAGATATGGGTCAAGGTGGTGCAAGTTATACCTTTGGTATTGTTGACGACTTGCAACCGCTGGGGAAAATGTTCGAGTGTCGCGGTGTCATTGAGCGGGATGACGTTGATGCGAAGCTTGTGAAAAATGGCGACAAACACGCCAAACACGAACAAGCGAGGTGGAAAAGGTCGTGAACAAAACGAGGCGTCAAAGGGTGGAGCAGCAGTTGGCGAGCGGTAGTACTGCAAGCGGTAGTACCGGTGAGCGGTAGTACCGCTTGTACTACAGTAGTACCTAAGCGGTAGTACCGCTTGCACAGCGGTACGCTGGCACAGCCTCGAACGAGGTGAACTTGCCAAAAACCTCAAATTCGTGGAAAAACTGACCGAAAGGCTGAGCTAGAAACAAGAGGGGCTATAGATCGACTCCCAAAGCAACAGATCTATGGACCAAAACCACGAAAAACTCACCAAATCCAGAGATCGATCCGAAGGCAAATTGGGCTCTTTTTGGTAGGATTTTCGTTTTTAAGGTGGAGAAAAGAAAAAATTGGAGGAAATTCGTGATCAACCGTGCTCTTGATACCAATATGTTAGGGGGTAACCCGGGGGTTGGCCCGATCTTTCACGAATTCCACGAGGAACGAGGGGAAAAGAGGTGGTCGGGTATGAAATCGGGGAAGGCGATGAAAACCACGAACACACGCACACCAAAACACGATACACGCCTTCTCCTCACGCCGGTGGCAACCGGTCCAACATAATCCCTAGGATCGGTGTTGGGCGAAGCTCGCTCTCCACGCCAACAACGGGGGATGAGGTGCTTGGTGAGACCTTGACGACTTGGGGGCGAGAAACCGAGAACCCAAGGCCTTGTACAACTTGAACGCACTAGGCAAGATCCAAGAGAGGGGTGGATAATCCGGTGCTCCTTGGTAGGAGCATGAGACCAATAGATATAAGTCCTCAAAGGGGTTTCCTTAATATCTATTATTATCCAAGTCTAAACGTTTACAATAGAGGGTGGGGGCTATATATAGTCCAGCCACAAAACAGGGGTAATTTCGGAATGGAGAGATAAATTATAGGTGGGGTTACAAGGCATGTGGCCGAATCGAGGCGATGGGTCTGGCAGGACGTAGTACCCCCGGTAACCGTAGTACCGTGGTAACCGTAGTACCGCTTCGATGGTAGTACCGCTGAGGGCCTGGAGCTTCCGCCGGAGGCGCTGGGCAGAGCGGTAGGAGGGGGCGAGTACTGCCACCGGTAGTACCTTCTGAGACCGGTAGTACCGCTATGCCTGGGGCATGGGGCAAGCTTCTGTGGCGGTATGAGGAGGCGTAGGTCCGCTTGGAGCGGTAGTACTGGCCGTCCCAACCGTAGTACCGCTTATGTCTGGCAATGATCGGTGGCTTCTTCTGCACTGATGATGCACAGAGTTTGCGTGTGAAGTAGCAAGCCATCCAAGGGGGTGTCGAAGTCACACAAGGAGAGGAGCGAGTTCACCTTAGTTTGAAGGAGCTTGGCTCGGGCACGAGTCATGGGTCCATTTGGGTAGCTCGTGGGAGTAGATGTAGTAGCGGTCGGAGGACGGGCTGCATCATGCCCTATGATGGTGTCGAAGGAGGTCATTGGCGTGCCTTGCCGATGGTTGATGTAGGTGGCGCACTTGGTCGTCCACATGACACTCGCGACGATGATCACTTGCCTTGGCACTCTTCTTGTGCTTGTGGTGCCTTCTTGAGCTTGCTTGAGCATTATGGTTGGTGCTCATCACGAATTCTTCGTCTTGGTGGCGAAGATGCCTTAGACGATTTCTTGTATCCTCCTTATGGTGGCGATGCTCATGAGAGGATGTTTGTCGATGAAGATTCTTGTTTCTTGGCGCTTCTTGATGTATATGATGTTTGGACGCCACTCTTCTTTGGGTAGGAGGTGGATCTTGGCGCCTTGGAGGTGATGTAGCTTGGCACCTTGGAGATGGCGTAGCTTGACGCCTTGGAGGTGATGGAGCTTGGCGCCTTGGAGATGGTGGCACTTGACGCCATCTAGGTGGTGGCACTTGTTGCCTTGGAGGTGGATCATCGAAGTAGGTGGTGCCCTTTGGTGTGGCATGCTTGGCCTTGAAGGTCATGGAATCTTGATGATGCGCCTCCTCTTGCTTGGCGTAGTAGGCTTCCATCTCCACACGGTGGAGGAATTGATGGAGGGGTTAACCTCTTGGGTGCCCGATCTTCACGGATCTCGTGGTCAAATCGATGGGAAAGCGAGGGAGAAGAAGCAAGCGAACACACACCTCGCGAAGAACACGATGAACACACGCAAAACTCACACGATACAAGGCCGATTGCTCCCGAACGGTGGCCACCGGTCCGATAGAATCCTCGCAAGGAAAGATCACCAACGTGCTCCTCAAATCCACATCGGAGAGGGAAGAACACCTTGGGAGGGTCTTGACAACTTGGAGACGAGAACTCCAAGGCCTTGTTCAACGATGGATGCGTGATGCAAAGTCCAATCGAGGTTGGTGACGATAGTCGGTCCCCTTGGTAAAGGGATGAGGCAAAACTAGAGATTCCACAATGGGGTTTTCTTTAGTCTATCATCTATGCCTCCGGGATACATGAGGGGTGGGGCTCTATTTATAGGCCACCACTAAACAAGGGTAGTTTGGGATAAACTAGGCGAATAGGTAAGTAAAGGGAATACATGGGTCAGGCTCAACAAAGTGCCAGAGCACACATGACCGGTAGTACCGTCCCAAGAATCGGTAGTACCGGTCGTCACCGGTAGTACCGCCCGGAGCGGTAGTACCGCTTATGATCTTCGAGCATCCGTTGGAGCCGTCAAGATGTAGGAGGGGCGGTAGTACCGACCGGTAGTACCGTTACGACAACCGGTAGTACCGCTGACCGGCAGCTATCGACTGCCTTCTTCCGTCTCCTCTTCCAAGCCTCCGCCTTGTCGGGCTTGATGTTCCGGCTTCCTCCCTTGCCTCCAGTCCGGGTGTGAACCTATCATGCATATGTGACGGAGTATGAAGTAGCATACCATTCAATAGGGCAGGAAGGGGCTCGATAGAGGAACGGATTCACCTTTGGAGTCCATGACGACTTGGCGTAAGTTGGGGACCTTGATGTAGTAACGACCGTAGGTCGGGCTGCATCATCTCCCCTCCCTTCAAAAAGAGTCGTCCTCGACTCTCCATGTTCATCACGAAGTAGAAGAGGTCAAAGGACATCCTTGATCCTGGGGTTCACCATATAGTCGTCCTCGGGAAGATTGACTTGACAACACTTCAATGTTCCTTCACCTTCCATGAAGCCTACAAAGCTCGCGACAAAAGCGAAGCAACACTCAAAGCGTAGCCAATTCATGAAGATTATAGCATGAGTCCTCAAGTAGAAGGAAGTCACCTTAGCTTGTAGATATAGCTCAAAGAAGTGTAGCCATAGGTAACTCTCTTCGGTTCTTCTTGTCAACATATAGTCCATAGAGGTTGACGTGTATGCATTTGTACCTTCATACAACAAAGACCAAGCAACATATGTTTGTGTGTGATAGAGGAGCATGTCATTTGTGGCATGTCCATTCTTGTTCACAACACGATTAGCACAACTCAAGTATAGAAAACGGGATGCATATGCATGGTCAATGTGCATGGAAAATGTTTGAACATCATCCAAATGTGGAAACTCAAAAACTCCATATAACATAGAATTGGGGAATTCAAAGCATTGGATCCAAATTTCAAACAACATCTTTGATGCAAGAATAGGAGAATTTGGCAAAAACACACAAGGAAGAATGTCCAAAGAAACATCATTATGTGTGCAAACCAACCATTGGAAAGAGAAATTGTTCAACATGTTGGATGTCACACACAAATCATCAAAATCAAATTTCATGGGAATATGAGTATCCCAAGCGGAAGCCAAAGTAACGTGTTTGCAAAAAAACGAAATGAAAGAGCAAGTGGTCCTTATGTTTGTTGCAACAACAAGACGAGATTCTTGGAAGTTTTCATGACAATACATGCTCTTCATGGAATTGCGGTTGCACACAAAACATCGGAAAGAGAAAATGTTCAACATTTTTGTTGCAACACACAAAACATCATTATCCAAAAGCAAAGAAACATGAATGTCACAAGGTGAGATAATACCATCAACATGCTTGCAATCAAACCATAGGAAAGAGCAATTTGCCAACATGAAAGATGCAAAGCATGCAAAAGGTATCAGAGCTGGGTTCGATCTTGAACTCACTTGTGGGATGCTCTCAAGAGCTCTTTTTGTCAACTCGTGCTCAACCGAGGTTGACATGATAATGCGGGTACCTACACACATCATACACAAAAGGGAGAATGTGTGTGCATGGTAGAGATACACATCATCCATCATGACGTATCTCTTCTTGTGCACATCACCATTAATGTCAATCAAGTATGAAAGTGATGCATGGTGAGTATGCAAGTGGGGAACATGCTTATCATGGCAAGCATCAAAATCTCCAAAAATTGAGAAAGCTATGGGGGCCATCTCATTATAACGCATGTGGTCAACATTGTTGCAAGCATTCATCTTATTGCAAGCAACGGGAAAAATTGAATGACTAGCATGACAAAGCATGTCCATAGCAATTGGAGGATACACACAAGATGCATAGCATGGCATGTTTATGGCAATGATATCGCAATCAAACAATTCCACATGATCAATATTATGCAAAGGCAAATCATCACATGGGAAAGTGGATGAAGCATATGTAATGTCACAAGTATCATCCATAGCATGCATATCCTCACAATTCATCATGTCCACTAGTGGGATCATGGCATCGGCAACACCCTTATTGGTACCTTGGTCATACCTCTCATATGAAGTGGGTGTTGTGGAAGTAGTGGCCTCCTTGTGGACGACTTCATCTTCTTGATGTATCCATGGCGTAGCATCTACCATGTACATCTTCTCCATTTGACGATCATTGCTTCATAGCATCGGGCGTCTTCCTCCATGGAACCTAGCACAACACAAGAGAACACACTAGAGGTAGAGGGTAAGTTGTTAGAAATTGAAATGGTCTCACTTGACCTATCAACTACCACTCTCAACTCACTAGGAGTATCACTCATGCCCTCCAAGTGGAAGCACTCAATCTCACATAAGGTGGAGTCACTCGTCTCACTCTTGTTCTCACTCAAGTGGGCTAAGTGGCTCTCATACTCACATGGGATTGGTACCACATCATCACTCAAGCATATGGGGGTAGGCTCGGTTTCCTCAACTCCATGCGCCTCCTTTGGTGAAGGGAAAATCCCATGCTCACCATTCTTGACCTTGTCGCCCAAGGTTGGATGCCATAAGATGGGCATCATTGCTCTCCTCCATGGTCAAGGGAAAATCCCATGCTCGACCGCCTCGTGGCCATCGCGCGTAGTAGTGGTGGTGGTAGGCTCATGCTATCCAACTTGGCAAGTAGAGGTCTACATTTTCCTCGTTGGAGGTTGTGGAAGTCAAGCGTAGGCATTGAAGCTTGATGGCGTGGAGGAAGGCTTGCTCTTGGTGCCATTCGGTGGTGGCACGAGTAGTTGAAGGTGCCCTATGATGGTGTCGACGGAGGTCATTGGCGTTTTGCCGATGGTTGATGTAGTTGGCGACTTGGTCGCCCACATGACACTTTCATGACGATGATCATTTGCCTTGGCACTCTTCTTGTGCTTGTGGTGCCTTCTTGAGCTTGCTTGAGCATTATGGTTGGTGCTCATCTTGAATTCTTCGTCTTTATGGCGAAGATGCCTTTGACGATGTCTTGTATCCTCTTTATGGTGGCGATGCTCATGAGAGGATTTTTGTCGATGAAGAGTCTTGTTTCTTGGAGCCTCTTGATGCATATGATGTTTGGACGCCACTCTTGTTTCGATAGGAGTTGGATCTTGGCGCCTTGGCGGTGATGAATCTTGGCGCCTTGGATATGGTAGAGCTTGACGCCTTGGAGGTGATGGAGCTTGGTGCCTTGGAGATGGTGGCGCTTGACGCCATCTAGGTGGTGGCACATGTCGCCTTGGAGGTGAATCATCGAAGTAGGTGGTGCCCTTTGGTGTGGCACGCTTGGCCTTGAAGGTCATGGAATCTTGATGGTGCGCCTCCTCTTGCTTGGCATAGTAGGCTTCCATCTCCACACGGTGGAGGAATTCTTCATGGCTCATGGAGGATCCATCAAAGTCGATGAAGTTCTTCGTGTCCTCCATGCTTGGCGAGGCGTCATCGATGTCGCACTCGAAGTCGTCCATGCTTGGGGAGTAGTTGTTGGTGT
This sequence comes from Avena longiglumis, assembly GCA_030063025.1. Classification (NCBI taxonomy): domain Eukaryota; kingdom Viridiplantae; phylum Streptophyta; class Magnoliopsida; order Poales; family Poaceae; genus Avena; species Avena longiglumis. The sequence goes on along the minus strand of CP125976.1, from coordinate 341,287,194 downwards.
AGTACTCCATATCACCCAAGCATGTGGATCCATTGTCGGTGTAGTGCTCCATAGGCTCCATGCATGAGGAGCCATTGTCGACGAGCTCCATGTCTTCCATGCATGTGGAGTCGCCGAGGTGTAGTGCCCGGGTCCTCAAAGCATGCAGAGCCATTGTCGGTGTTGTGCTCCGTCATGTCCTCTATACTTGTGGAGTCGTAGTCATGGTGGCTCATCATGGATTCTTCATAGATATCATCCTCGGTCCGAGTCCCTAGACATGATGCACAAGACCAAGTGGTGTATATGGAAGTGGTAGTGGGAGTTAGGGATACAACATCAAACCGTACTTTACCTTGGAAGATCAGATCGCATAAGTGGCCACACTTGAGAGCAATAAACCAAGCAAAGTGAAGTTCACGGAACACCAAAACCAACTACGAACCAAAAACACACACACACAAGGCCTATGGTGGATAGGTATGGAAAGTGGCATGTCAAGAACCAATCCAAATCAAGATGTTGTAATGGCAAGTAAAGAACCACAATGATCACAAAGCAAAACAAGTTAATCCACAAGATAGGAAATATGTACAAGGAAACACACACGTTGGGATAAATGGGACTTGTGCGACGAGAAAGTGAGCTAAGAACCAAATGATTACCTAGCGAAGACTATAAGCTCGTGTCACACAAGTACAAGGAGAGACGCTAGTTCGATTGCACAAAATTGGTGGGCTACAAGATATGCACAATAAATACCACATATATGATGTTCATCGAGCTTGCTTCCTATTCTATGAGGCACATATGTATCTCTTTCTTTTCTTTTCTTTTCTATATTTTTTTCTTCTTTTCTCTCTTTTCTTTTTATTTCTTTTTCACTTGCCTCTTCCTTGTGCCAACAACTATACAAGTTAACTATATGAGATAGCGCGCTCACAATGTTTGCTCGGAATCTACAAGGTATCAAATATGCATAGCCCAAGCAATCATAAGAGGAACTAGTCTCAATAGGTGTGTTGCTCATAAAGATAGTGGGGTTCACAAAGGAATGCAAGTGGGCGAAGTCATGAATGTTTATACCTTTCGTCGATTTAACTTCACCTTTATTGTTGGATTCCGCCTTGCTCACGGAATTTGGATGGAGTAGATAGCATGAACCACATGGATGATGATGTAGGGCTCCTTCTCCTTCAAACGAGCTAAAGAACACCAAAATCCGAGTTCAGATGCAAAAGTTATGCCGAAAACGGAGAGGTGAAACTGAACTTGCTTTGGATCGAATGGGGCGGTAGTACCGGTCTTTTGGGTCCGCTAGTACCGGTTAAGTGCGGTAGTACCGGTTTTTGGACCCGGTAGTACCGCTTGGACCTGGGACGCCCAGATTTGACTCGTTTTCGCGATTTTGGGGTGATTTGGGCGGAAAATCTTCAAGAAAAACACCAAATCGAAGGGGGATATCAAGGAATTAGGCCATGGGAACGCAAAGGAAGGTAGATCAACAAGTTTAGCAAGTAATCCACAGATCAAAACCTACCAAAACGCACTCAAATCACAGATCGATCCAAAACACGAATTGGGGCTATTTTTGGTGAAATTTTCGAATTTATGGGGAAAAGATCAAATCGATGAGAAATCCGTGGCAACCAAAAGCTGCTGATACCAGATGATGGAGGGGTTAACGTCTTGGGTGCCCGATCTTCACGGATCTCGTGGTCAAATCGATGGGAAAGCGAGGGGAAAGGGAGAAGGTAGCGGAAGCGAACACACACCTCGCGAAGAACACGATGAACACACGCAAAAACTCACACGATACAAGGCCGATTGCTCCCGAACGGTGGCCACCGGTCCGATAGAATCCTCGCAAGGAAAGATCGGTCAACGTGCTCCCTCAAATCCACATCGGAGAGGGAAGAACACCTTGGGGAGGGTCTTGACAACTTGGAGACGAGACGTCGAACTCCAAGGCCTTGTTCAACGATGGATGCGTGATGCAAAGTCCAATCGAGGTTGGTGACGATAGTCGGTCCCCTTGGTAAAGGGGATGAGGCAAAACTAGAGATTCCACAATGGGGGTTTTCTTTAGTCTATCATCTATGCCTCTGGGATACATGAGGGGTGGGGGCTCTATTTATAGGCCAGCCACTAAACAAGGGTAGTTTGGGAATAAACTAGGCGAATAGGTAAGTAAGGGGAATACATGGGCTGTGGCCCAACAGTGCTGAGCACACATGACCGGTAGTACTGGCCCCGAATCAGTAGTACCGGTCGTCACGGTAGTACCGCCCGAGCGGTAGTACCGCTTATGGTCTTGGAGCATCCGTTGGAGCCCAAGAGCGAAGCAGAGGGGGGGAATCACCGACCGGTAGTACGATTACGACAACCGGTAGTACCGCTTGGACACGGCACTATCGACTGTCTTCTTCCGCTCCTCTTCCAAGCCTCCGCCTTTGTCGGGCTTGATGTTCCGGGCTTCCTCCCTTGCCTCCGTACTGGTCGGTGTGAACCTATCATGCATATGTGACGGACTATGAAGTACCATACCATTCAATAGGGCAGGAAGGGGGCTCGCATAGAGGAACGGATTCACCTTTGGAGTCCATGACGACTTGGCGTAAGATGGGGACCTTGATGTAGTTTTCATGGGTTGGTTGGAATCTTGATGATGCGCCTCCTCTTGCTTGGCGTAGTAGGCTTCCATCTCCACACGGTGGAGGAATTCTTCATGGCTCGTGGAGGAGCCATCAAACTCGATGAAGTTCTCTGTGTCCTCCATGCTTGGCGAGGCGTCGTCGATGTCGCACTCGAAGTCATCCATGCTTGGGGAGTAATTGTTGGTGTAGTACTCCATTTCACCCAAGCATGTGGAGCCATTGTCGGTGTAGTGCTCCATAGGCTCCATGCATTAGGAGCCATTGTCGACGTAGAGCTCCATGTCTTCCATGCATGTGGAGTCGTCGTAGGTGTAGTGCTCCGGGTCCTCAAAGCATGCGGAGCCATTGTCGGTGTTGTGCTCCGACATGTCCTCTATAGTTGTGGAGTCGTAGTCATGGTGGCTCATCATGGATTCTTCATAGATATCATCCTCGGTTCCGGAGTCCCTAGACATGATGCACAAGACCAAGCGGTGTATATGGAAGTGGTAGTGGGGGTTAGGGATACAACGTCAAACCTTACTTTACCTTGGAAGATCGTATCGTACAAGTGGCCACACTTGAGAGCAATAAACCAAGCAAAGTGAAGTTCACGCGGAACACCAAAACCAACTACGAACCAAAGAAACACACACACAAGGCCTATGGTGGATAGGTATGGAAAGTGGCATGTCAAGAACCAATCCGAAATCAAGATATTGTAATGGCAAGTAAAGAACCACAATGACCACAAAGCAAAACAAGTTAATCCACAAGATAGGAAATATGTACAAGGAAACACACACGGTGGGATAAATGGGACTTGTGCGACGGAGAAAGTGAGCTAAGAACCACAAGATTACCTAGCAAAGACTATAAGCTCGTGTCACACAAGTACAAGGAGAGACGCTAGTTCGATTGCACAAAATTGGTGGGCTACAAGATATGCATAATAAGTACCACCTATATGATGTTCATCGAGCTTGCGCTTCCTATTCTATGAGGCACATGTATATTTCTTTATTTTTCTCTTTTTCTTTTTCTATTTTTTTTCCTTTTTTTTCTTTATTTCTTTTTCTTTTTCACTTGCCTCTTCCTTGTGCCAACAACTATACAAGATAACTATATGAGATAGCGCTCACACGTTTGCTCGAAATTCTAAAAGGTATCAAATGTGCATAGCCCAAGCAATTATAAGAGGAACTAGTCTCAATAGGTGTTTGTTGCTCGCAAAGATAGTGGGGTTCACAAAGGAATGCAAGTGGGAAGAAGTCGCGGAATGTTTATACCTGTCGTCGACGATCTTCACCCTTTATTGTTGGATTACGCCTTGCTCACGGAATTTGGATGCATTAGATAGCATGAACAACGTGGATCATGATGTAGAGCTCCTTCTCCTCTTCGAAACGAGCTAAAGAACACCAAAATCCGAGTTCGGATGCAAAAGTTATGCTCAAAACGGTGAGAGGCTGAAATCCGGAACCTGCTGTTTTGGATCAGTATAGGGTGGTAGTACCGGATTTTTGAGCCCGGTAGTACCGGTTAAGTGCGGTAGTACCGGATTTTGGACCCGGTAGTACCGCTTGGACCTGGGACGCCTAGATTTGACGCGTTTTCGTGATTTTGGGGTGATTTGGGCTGCTGATACCAGATGATGGAGGGGTTAACCTCTTGGGTGCCCGATCTTCACGGATCTCGTGGTGAAATCAATGGGAAAGCGAGGGGAAAGGGGGAAGGTAGCACAAGCGAACACACACCTCGCGAAGAACACGATGAACACACGCAAAACTCACACGATACAAGGCCGATTGCTCCCGAACGGTGGCCACCGGTCCGATAGAATCCTCACAAGGAAAGATCGGTCAACGTGCTCCCTCAAATCCACATTGGAGAGAGAAGAACACCTTGGGAAGGGTCTTGACAACTTGGAGACGAGACGTCGAACTCCAAGGCCTTGTTCAATGATGGATGCGTGATGCAAAGTCCAATCGAGGTTGGTGACGATAGTCGGTCCCCTTGGTAAAGGGGATGAGGCAAAACTAGAGATTCCACAATGGGGGTTGTCTTTAGTCTATCATCTATGCCTAAGGGATACATGAGGGGTGGGGGCTCTATTTATAGGCCAACCACTAAACAAGGGTAGTTTGGGGATAAACTAGGCGAATAGGTAAGTAAAGGGGAAAACATGGGCTGTGGCCCAACTAGTGAGCGCAGGCATTGACATGACCGGTAGTACCGGACTTAGGACCGGTAGTACCGGTCATCACCGGTAGTACCGCTCTAGCACCGGTAGTACCGCTTGCGGTCTTGGAGCATCCGTTGGAGCCGTCAATGAAGCGGTAGAAGGCGGTAGATCACCGACCCAGTACCGGTTCGACAACCGTAGTACCGCTGGACTGCAGCTATCGACTGTTCTTCGCCTCTTCCAAGCCTCCGTCTTGTCGGGCTTGATGTTCTGAGCTTCCTCCCTTGCCTCCGTACTGGTCGGTGTGAACCTATCATGCATATGTGACGGAGTATGAAGTAGCATACCATTCAATAGGGCAGGAAGGGGGCTCGCATAGAGGAACGGATTCACCTTTGGAGTCCATGACGACTTGGCGTAAGTTGGAGACCTTGATGTAGTAACGACCGTAGGTCGGGCTGCATCAGAGACGCTAGTTCGATTGCACAAAATTGGTGGGCTACAAGATTTGCACAATAAGTACCACCTATATGATGTTCATCGATCTTGCGCTTCCTATTCAATGAGGCACATGTATATTTCTTTCTTTCCTTTTTCTTTTTTCTATTTTCCTTTTTCTTTTTCTCTTTTCCTTTTTCTATTTTTTTTCTTTTTTCTTTCTATTTTTCACTTGTCTCTTCCTTGTGCCAACAACTATACAAGATAACTATATGAGATAACGCTCACAATGTTTGCTCGGAAATCTACAAGGTATCAAATGTGCATAGGCCAAGCAATCATAAGAGGAACTAGTCTCAATAGGTGTTTGTTGCTCGCAAATATAGTGGCGTTCACAAAGGAATGCAAGTGGGGAGAAGTCGCGGAATGTTTATACCTTTCGTCGACGATCTTCACCCTTTATTGTTGGATTCCGCCTTGCTCACGGAATTTGGATGGAGTAGATAGGATGAACAATGTGGATGATGACATAGAGCTCATTCTCCTCTTCGAAACGAGCTAAAGAACTCCAAAATCCGAGTTCGAATGCAAAAGTTATGCTCAAAACGGTGAGAGGTCAAACTGAATCTACGCTTTTCTTTACATCAAGCGGTAGTATCGATTTTGGGCCGGTAGTACGGAAAAGGCGTAGTACCGGATTTTAAGCCAGGTAGTACCGCTGGGTCCAGAAACTCCCAGTTTTGACGCGTTTTCGCGATTTTGGGGTGATTTGGGCGGAAAATCTTGAAGAAAGCACCAAATCGAAGGGGGAAATCAAGGAATTAGGCCATGGGAACGCAAAGGAAGGTAGATCAACAAGTTTAGCAAGCAATCCAAGGATCAAAATCTACCAAAACGCACTCAAATCATAGATCGATCCAAAACACGAATTGGGGCTATTTTTGGTGGAATTTTCGAATTTATGGGGAAAAGACCAAATCGATGAGAAATCCGTGGCAACCAAAAGTCACGATACCGATGATGGAGGGGTTAACCTCTTGGGTGGCCCGATCTTCACGGATCTCGTGGTCAAATCGATGGGAAAGCGAGGGGAAAGGGAGAAGGTAGCGGAAGCGAACACACACCTCGCGAAGAACACGATGAACACACGCAAAACTCACACGATACAAGGTCGATTGCTCCCGAACGGCGGCCACCGGTCCGATAGAATCCTCGCAAGGAAAGATCGGTCAACATGCTCCCTCAAATCCACATCGGAGAGGGAAGAACGCCTTGGGGAGGGTCTTGACAACTTGGAGACGAGACATCGAACTCCAAGGCCTTGTTCAACGATGGATGTGTGATGCAAAGTCCAATCGAGGTTGGTGACGATAGTCGGTCCCCTTGGTGAAGGGTATGAGGCAAAACTAGAGATTCCACAATGGGGGTTTTCTTTAGTCTATCATCTATGCCTAAGGGATACATGATGGGTGGGGGTTCTATTTATAGGCCAATCTCCTGGAGGTTACCGATCCTGCGGGAACATGATCAGCCTGACCAGCGAGGGACTTAATTCCTACCTGAAAACGAGAACAAGTAAGAACCAATATTGCAATCAACATATTGCGGATTAAGAGGAAAGCTTTATTGAAAAGGTGGGATCCTGAATAGGTGTGAAGTATAAGAGGCCTCTGCGACGCTCGAGCCTTGGCGAAGTTGCTACGATGGCTAACTTAATGTCTAAACAAAATCCGAGTCTAGGGTGACGGCTATGGGGAGTAATTAAGGAGGAAAAGGTGGGGTTTCAGCCAGCCATGGAAGTGGTGGCCGAATCCAACCCTCGAAGTCCTTTTCCCCTCAAATACGGACTCTAAAAAGTGGCTATTTAAAATCTTGCGAAAATTACATGGGCCTGGCCCAAAATAAAGGTGTCGCAGCACCATATTAAGCTATGGAAGAATTTGTGAAGTATTAATCTTGAATATTTCGTCCAAGCCTTCTTTCTTCATTATGGTGGCCTCAAAGTTCTAAAATCTCCATCCGTGGCCTTCTCTTGGATCATCACATGCTTGCCGCCATCTCCATGCATGGCCATGCTCCAATGCTTGTCCCTCTCATCCATGATTGGTCCATCATTCCTAAGAGTAAGAAATACATCTGATTTAGGCAGCATCATATTCTCATGTATGTGAGGAATAGTTCCAAGAAACGAAAGTACCTGATAGTTAAGTTGTTTGCAACGAGATCTTGTGATGGGTCCTTGTATGTGTGTAGTTGTAGGTACAACGGTTGTATCAATAGAAGGGATGTCCACATCATGCTCCCATTCTTGAATTGAAGTCGTCCTCGACGCAATCTCATCTTCCTCACCAAAGTAAGTGTTATGGGGTAACCCCTTGGGGTGGCCCGATCTTTCACGAATTTCCACGAGAAACGAGGGGAAAGCGGTGGACGGGGGAAGAAGGGGACGAAAACCACGAACACACGCACACAAATCACGATACACGCCGATCTCTCACGCCGGTGGCAACCGGTCCAACATAATCCCTAGGATCGGTGTTGGGCGAAGCTCTCTCTCCACACCAACAACGGGGGACGAGGTGCTTGGCGAGACCTTGACGACTTGGGGGCGAGAAACCGAGAACCCAAGGCCTTGTACAACTTGAACGCACTAGGCAAGATCCAAGAGGAGGGTGGATAATAGGGTGCCCCTTGGTAGGAGCATGAGACCAATAGATTGAAAGATCCTCAAAGGGGTGTCCTTAGTCTATTATTATCCAAGTCTAGGGTTTACAATGGAGGGTGGGGGCTATTTATAGGCCAACCACATAAACAGGGGTATTTTAGGAACAAATAGCGAAATATAGAGAGGATGCAGTGGGCCGACTTAACACGATCAGGTCCACACACGTCCAGGTACCGGTCCAAAGACGTCTGCAGTCAGCCGGTAGTACCGCTTCCGGGCCCGGTAGTGCCGCCTATCGTCCTGGGACTTCCGCTGGCGTCTTCTGTTGGTGGCGGTACCAGGGGGCGGTAGTGTGGCATCCCGCAAAACCACTACTAGAAAATCGCGTTGAATTTGTGCATTGCATCGTCATCCTCATGTGTTGTTTGTCTAAAACTATTTCAGAAAAACCTATTTTTGTTTTCTAAAACGGCCCGACTATTATTCAAACGCCAAACTCCCGGATGTTCCGGATATTTTGTTTGTCTAAAACTAGTTACAAAAGTTATTTGAAAATAAATAAAACATTAAATTATTTTTAGGGCGATAAGCGGGCCGATTGACCCGATCGACCACCCCAGGAAAATATAAACGGTCCACCCAAACCAGCCCCAGACAAATCCTAAGGCTACCCGAAAACCTACCCACACCCCCTGGCCACATCACCCCCCCCAACGGCCAGTCGCCACCCCACCCCTCCCCCTTCCCCCAACCACTCATAATCTGCCACCTAGTCTAACTCTTCCCACCCCCTCTCTCCTTCCCTCCCATCTCCTCTCACACTTTTCCACAGCCACACAGGCCACACACACGACTACACTGTGACGCAACCACCCGGCAGACCCAGTCGCTGGCCCACCACAGCCACTGCCGCGCCTCTGGGTCCCACCACCATCCTCTCCTTCCGGCGTTCTCCTTCTTCCTCCTGCTCTCCCTCCCGGCCTTCCTCCCTGCGCACTGGCGCCTCGCCCTCCAGCGTTCACCGCCTCGCCGTCGCGTCGACCTCCGCGGTCCGCCTCTCCGCCCAGCGGCCGCCGCCAGCTCTCCTCCCCACCGCCGCTTCCGCTCCACCACGCCGCGCATGAGCCGCCTCACCTCGCCCGCTCGTCATGCGGTCCTCTCTCCCGTCTTGGCAGACCTCGCCACAAGCCGCTCGTCGCCGCTCCGCTCCGCCCGCGCCTCACCGCCAAGCTCCCTTCCTCGCAACCCCGCCCGCCGTCGCCCTCCTGCAGCCCACCGGCGACCACCACCGCCCGAGCCTCCCACCATGTCGCGTCGCCCTGCTGACCTCGTCGCGGCCCCGCCTCTGGGTCCTCCTCGCTGGAGCCGCCCCGCGCCGCCACCCCCTCTCGCGCCCGGGCTCCTTCTCTCTCCGCGTGCCCGCTGCCGCCGGCTCCCTCCGCACCTCCTCCTCGCCACCGACACAGGCTCGCGATTCTCGTCGTAGGGCCGTCCTCGAGTACCGCTGGAACCCTCCTCGCCTCGGGGGCCGGACGCGTCGCTGCCGTCCGCCCTCGGGCCAGCCTTGCCAGACGCCGGAGGGGCCTGCCGCCGTGACCGCTCCCGATGACCACGTCTCCTTCCGCGCCCCGCCTCTCGCCACCTCGGCGCCCGGTTCCACTCGAGCCTCTCGCCCGGCCACAAGATCCTCCTATCGGCCGCGTTCCCCTTCTGCGAGATCCAGAGCCCGGCGCCGGGATGGTCTGCGCGTGGTCAAGCTCCTCAACCAGACGCCATGGGAGGATCGCGGAGGTTGAGTATCTGTACAAGAATCGAATTAGCATGGCAAGGTCATATGACTCGGCGCAGATCTTGACGATGATGACACTCCTGTGGATGGTAACAAACCAAGGTGAATCGGCCGTCCCGAAACCCGAAGATCGATTCCGTACCCGGTGCCGCGCCAAGAACTCCGGAAACCCCGGTACCGGACTAGTTCGCCATCGACCTCGAGAACGCCTACACGGAACAACAAGACCGCCACACGGACACGAACCCCAAGACCCTGAGGCCCCGAAGCGAAGACGGTCCGAAGCTCCAAGGCCTCCGACAGGGAACCGACAAGATCTGCATCACGGACGCGGAGAAACCCTCGGACGCCAAGATCTTCTCCACGGAACATCGGAAACTTCCCCGGACGCCATGATCGCCGACACAGAACAACAAGATCTACTACGCGGGCGCCGTGCGACAAGATCGACCTCCCGTTGACCGAGAACGTCCCGTCGAACCCTGGACCCCGAGACCGACCCCGGACCCCGAACCCCCGGAACCTCAAGCCCGTCGAGTACCCTCTAAAGTGTGCACCTCTTCCCGAAACCCTATATTATAACATAATAACAAAGTGTTGCATATATAATTGTCATCTTGCATGCATATCATGTGGTTTGGGGGCCTTATGCCGATTCACCTAATAATTAAATATGGGGCCCATATGCGGGCAAATCTAGCCTTATATTGGCCTCATTTAAATTTGTGTAGCGAACCGATGTTGCAATCTTGCCTTGTTAAACAACTTATAAACTGCGGGGTAGCTAAACAACATGAACCACCCAATTAATTGTCGGGACCCTCGGTTCCACTTAATATGACCTAATTGCATCGCACCTTGCCATGTCATGCATCATACATGCATCATGCCGATCTTCCGCCGTTGTATTAAATATTGCATCCGGTGTTCCTTCTAGTGTTTTGCTTCTTCGCGGATAAGGCCGTTGAGTTGATGTGAGCTCCGCCCCGATCTTCGGATGAACCCTTCGACAATGTTTTCAGGCGAGCATCTCCCCCTTTCTACCTATCTTACTTTTATAGTATTTATTTCCCTCCTGTTGATCTATTGCTATCTGTGTTGCGATGCTTTAGTTTCCGTACCTGTGATATACCGTGCAGCCCTATATTGCCTTGGACACACCCTATTCCCTGTGGTTTGGTAGATAGTTGGACCTGCGTGTCGCAGTCGCTTGCTCAAGTGCTGATGTGTGTCGTCATATGCCACAGTTGCTGATGTATTGCCGCATGTTGATGTTGGAGATGATTCTAGTTTTACTTATCGTCACTTTAATTTCTGTTTAACAACTAAAATTGAATAAGCAGAGGCATCGGTGGGTGATAGAAAATATTTGGTTTCGAGCACTTGTGTCCCGTAAGACCCAGTACTTGATACTGTTCCTTGATTTATCGCGCTATCCACATCCGGGAGGTATATGGGACCCCGAGCGAGCTTGATTGATCTTATTTCTTGGGGCCACAAACTAGTTTGAGGTTTTATTTACTATCTTGTACTTATGCCATGCTACTTTCGTATTTATATTGTGCGAGGAGCACTGCTTGTCTGTTAGGATCGGGACACGTTACGCTGTATCGACAAGCCCAGCCACACTTTCGGGTTCCCAATCGTTACCGCCGTCACCCAAACCTTGAGGCCGTCTGAGTCATAGCTTCGCCGTTGGGTTCTACTTAAGGGTGGCCCTGAAATATTTCTGAATCTGTGATTGTTCGATCGTGAAAGCCTCGTTGGGTTTTGATTTGGTTTTCGAGGTTGATCGGCGTGTGTTGCTATTGGTGCACCCGGGTAAAACTTTCGAAAGCCGTGTCGCGGATATGGACGGCTTGGAGCCGATATCTCGATCATAGACAAGCATAACTAAAGTTCTTGCTATAAACTTGACTTATAATGACTAGTAATCAGCTTCACTACAATGGAATGGCTACTTAATACGCCCACAATTGCTTGTTTGGTTGTCGCTTGCGACAATTGTATCGACTAGTAAGTATTACCTTCTAGCGGAATGGCTGAATAAAAGTACCAACAACTGCTGGGTTTTGGGTTATATCATGCCATCATGTCGATTAGTAATTGTTGCAACTATAACGGAATGGTTAACTAAAAGTGCCCATCGCTTATTTTATCAGGATGATTATCTAAACCTGACTAGTAAGTGTCGCAACTATAACTGAATAAGTAAAACTGCCCACTGTGTGAGTTCCTCGGTTGACTTCCTCGTTTGGTCTCGAGGGGGAAATACCAGGATGGGTTTGTTTGGTGTTAGTTTCAGGTTGGATCCGGTTAGGTCATTCTCATCCCTCTCTGATATCCGCCAGTTGTGTCGAGTCTCTATAGGTTGTTTAGTGCATGCTGCCGCTTCAGTCCACCATACCTATGTAGGCGAGGACCGCCGAATTCTAGCCTCGCCGTGTACTGGCCTCAGTACTGACGCTCCTCTTTTTCCTTTGCCCTTTGTCGGCACCCCTTTTTGTTTAAGCAGGTTTTGAGATCGACGCCATTAGCAGGGTTACCCTTCCGGCTTGGGCAGGCAGGGTTATGGACGCCATTGGTTATTCTTCAGGGCTCTTAGCCCCATTTGCTTCTTGTCCGTAGTCGGACGCTCTACCGTTTTCAAGGTGATTTGGATCTTGTATATTATATCTGTATTCTTGACTCTTTGAGTCGCTGTTATATATATCTGTTCTGTGGGTCCCATCGAGGACTGTTGTGTAATGTTATTACTTCGTTTTCCACCCGCACGAAAGTGCCTAGTGGGCACCTTTGAATCGTTTCTATGCGGGTTGGTGAATTTTTCCCAAACTTGCATAGGTCCGATTCTGAGGGTGTTACAGGTAGTACCGTGGTCCGGTAGTACCGGGTCCAGGTCCGGTAGTACCGCCAGAGACAAAGAGTTTTTGGCTTCTGTTGGTGTCGTCTTATGGTGGCGGTAGCAGGGGCGGTAGTGCCGCTGGGCGGTAGTACCGGTCGCCAGGTCCGGTAGTACCACTGGCGACAGAGAGCATTTGGTTTCTTCCACTGGTGCGCCTCCGTTATATGGGTCCTTCTCTTCGTACCTGATGATGCACAAGGTATGCGTATGAAGTAGCAGGCCATCCAAAGGTGTATCGAAGTCACACAAGGAGAGGAGCGAGTTCACCTTAGCTTGAAGGAGTTTGGCTCGGGCGCGAGTCATGGGTCCACTTGGGGAGCTCGTCGGAGTAGATGTAGTAGCGGTCGTAGGACGGGCTGCATCAGCTCCCCCCCTTGGGAAAGAGTCGTCCTCTACTCTTCAATATTCTCAACTTCATCTTCTCCATGGTAGGGTGAGAGGTCCTTGACATTGAATGTCGAGCTCACAAGATACTTTGATGTTGGGATATCGATGATATAGGCGTTGTTGTTGATCCTCTTTAGCACCTTGAATGGTCCATCACCTCTTGGCTTGAGTTTGGAGTCGCGTTCCTTGGGGAAGCGGTCTTTACTTAAGTGTATCCACACAAGGTCGCCCTCTTCGAAGATTATCTCTTTCTTGTTCTTGTTTAGCCTTGATGCTTGGCGAAGGACTTGTTTCTCGATAGTAGCTCGTGTGTCTTCATGGAGTTTCTTAATTTTTTGGGCACGCTTGACAACGTCCATATTGGCACGTTCATGAAGTGGAAGTGGGAGGATATCGAGCGCGGTGAGAGGCTCGAAGCCATAGACGACCATGAACGGGCTCCTCATGGTGGTGGAGTGCTTGGCGCGCTTGTAGCCGAACTCGACGTGTGGAATACATTCCTCTCAGTCTTTAAGGTTCTTCTTTATCAACACCCGGAGGAGTTTTCCAAGGCTTCGATTGACGACCTCGGTTTGTCCATCTGTTTGAGGATGCGAGGCGGACGAGAAGAGGAGCTTGATGCCGAGCTTGGCCATGAGAGTCTTCCAGAATGATAGAGCAAAGGTGTCCGATCTTTCGATGAGATGGCGATAATCGATTTGGTGGAGTTCGGGCTTGACGATCCGACTACACGTGCGAGCACGAGCGCCAATGCAATCGCTAGGCCAATCTCCTGGAGGTTACCGATCCTGCATGAACACGATCGGCGACCAATGAGGGTCTTAATTCCTACCTGAAATCGAGAACAAGTAAGAACCAATATTGCAATCAAGATATTGCGGATTAAGAGGGAAGCTTTATTGAAAGAGGTGGGATTCTGAATAGGTGCGAAGTACAAGAGGCCTCTGCGACGCTCGAGCCTTGGCGAAGTTGCGACTATGGCTAACTTAATGTCTAAACAAAATCCGAGTCTAAAGGTTCGGCAATGGCGTATTTAAGGCGAAAGGTGGGGTTTCGCCAGCCATGGAAGTGGTGGCGAATCCAACCCTAAAAGTCCTTTTCCCTCAAATGGACTCTAAAAAGTGGCTAATTAAAAACACGAAAATTACATGGGCCTGGCCCAAAATAAAGGTGTCGCAGCACCATATTATGCTATGGACGAATTCGTAAAGTATTGATCTTGAATATTTCGTCCAAGCCTTCTTTCTTCATTATGGTGGCCTCAAAGTTCTGAAATCTTCATCCGTAGCCTTCTCTTGGATCATCACATGCTTGCTGCCATCTCCATGCATGGCCATGCTCCAATGCTTGTCCCTCTCATTCATGCTTGGTCCATCATTCCTAAGAGTAAGAAATGTATCTGATTTAGGCAGCATCATATTCTCATGTATGTAAGGAATAGTTCCAAGAAACGAAAGTACATGATAGTTAAGTTGTTTAGCACGAGATCTTGTGATGGGTCCTTGTATGTGTGTTGCTGTAGGTACAACGGTTGTATCAATAGTAGGGATGTTCACATCACAGAAGTAGCTCATGAATTTGACGTCGCGGTCGGAGACGATTGTTCTTGGTACACCGTGCAGCCTAATTATTTCCCTGAAAAACAAATTGGCTACATGTGAAGCATCATCAGTCTTATGGCACGGAATAAAGTGTGCCATTTTTGAAAAGCGGTCCACTACCACAAATATAGAATCATGTCCATGTTTAGATCTAGGCAAGCCTAGCACAAAATCCATGCTAATGTCCGACCAAGGTGTATGAGGAATAGGCAATGGCATATAAAGACCAAAGGGGTTGGACTTAGACTTAGCTTGGATACATGTAGTGCATCGTTGGACGTGGCGCTCCACGTCGCGTTTCATCTTTGGCCAAAAGTAGTGAGTGGAGAGCATGTCATACGTCTTGTCATGGCCAAAGTGACCCATAAGGCCTCCACCATGGGACTCTTGAAGAAGAAAAATTTGGAGAGACGACTTCGGAATGCAAAGCTTGTTTTGTTTGAAAAGAAAACCCTTATGCAAATAGAAATCATCAATCCCTTTGTCTATTAAACATTTTGCAAAAATTGGTCCAAAGAAAGTGTCGGACACGTACAAAGATTTTATGTCATCAAGACCCAAGACATTTACTTTGAGTCGTGTAAGAAGGTTTGTGTTTTTGCGAGACAAGGCGTCCGCTACCACATTTTCTTTGCCCTTCTTGTATTTGACAATGTAAGGAAAAGACTCCATAAACTCAACCCATTTTGCGTGCCTTTTACTCAAATTGGCTTGGCCCTTAAGATATTTCAACGACTCATGGTCGGAATGGATGATAAATTCTTTGGGCCAAAGATAGTGTTGCCACACTTGAAGGACACGAACCAAGGCAAAAAGTTCTTTGTCATAAATGGGGTAATTTAGGCGTGCGCCATCAAGTTTCTCACTATGGTATGCAATAGGACGCCAATTTTGCATAAGGACGCCACCAATGCCAATACCACTAGCGTCACATTCAATCTCAAAGGTTTTTGTAAAATTCGGTAATGCAAGAAGTGGTGCTTCGGTGAGCCTCGTATTGAGCTCATCAAAAGCCTTTTGTTGTTCTTTGCCCCAAACGAATGTGACATTTTTCTTGGTCAATTCGTTGAGGGGGCAAGTAATGGTAGAAAAATCTTTCACAAAACGACGGTAAAAGCCAGCCAACCCATCAAAACTACGAAGTTCACTAACATTGGTAGGGATGGGCCAATCTCGTATGTCCTTAACTTTTGAGACATCAACTTCAATGCCATTAGAAGACACAACAAAACCAAGGAAAATCAGTTTGTCTTTTGCAAAAGTGCACTTTGGGAGATTAGCATAAAGCTTTTCATGACGAAGGATTTGAAGGACCTCCTTAACATGAGTAACATGCTCCTCTGGTGACTTGCTATAGACAAGGATATCGTCAAAGTAAACGACTACACTCTTCCCAATGAGTGTTCTCAAGATGTGGTTCATGAGGCGCATGAAGGTAGATGGGGCATTTGATAAGCCAAAAGGCATAACCAACCATTCATAGAGACCAAGCTTGGTCTTGAAGGCAGTTTTCCACTCATCCCCTTCGGCCATGCGAATTTGATGGTAACCACTACGAAGATCAATTTTCGAAAATATAGTGGCTCCACATAACTCATCAAGCATGTCATCAAGACGCAGTATAGGATGTCGATAACGCACGGTGATAGCATTGATTGGACGGCAGTCCATGCATAACCGCAACGTATCATCCGTTTTTGGAACTAGGATCACGGGGACCGCGCTAGGTCTAGTGCTTACTTGGATCAAACCTTTGGAGACGAGTTGGTTGATTTGACGTTCTATCTCCTTCGTCTCTTCCGGGTTCGTGCGATATGCGGCGCGGTTTGGGAGTGGTGCGCCGGGTATGAGGTCGATGCGGTGCTCGATTCCACGAAGTGGAGGAAGGCCATGAGGAAGCTCTTCGAGAAATACATCTTGGAATTCCTGTAAAATAGCCATCAAAGAAGGAGGAACATTTGTCAAGTCATTAGTTCCTTGCGCTAGTCCCTTGCAAATAAGGACATAGTGCAAGATGGATGGGTTGTTCCGCACTTCTCTCATCTCACTTTTGGTGGCAAGAAGAACACTCTTAGTTTTTCCACTCGAGTTTGGCTTGTGGCACTCACTCACTATGGTGTGGTTCTCTCGCTCACCACTCTTCTCACAAGGTGTTTTTGTGTATTGCGCCCTCGCTAAAGCCTTTGCATTGTCCGCAATTATTTGGCTAGGAGTCATTGGTTGCAACACACAAGTTTTATCAAGCCATTTGAAGGTATAAGTGTTTGAGTGACCATCATGCAAAGCACGCTTGTCATATTGCCATGGCCTTCCGAGCAACATATGGCAAACCGTCATTAGGACCACGTCACATTCCACCTTGTCCTTGTAGGGTCCAATTGAGAACGTTACCGAGACGGTGTGCTTGATCTTGACGGATCCTTGGTCACTTAGCCATTGGATATGGTGGGGGTGTTTATGCGGATGGAGGGTGAGGTTGAGTTTCTCACACAATTCCGTTCTTGCAAGATTGTGGCAACTCCCTCCATCGATGACAACTTTGATGGACTTCCCATTGATGCCGGCACGAGTTTGGAAGATGTTCGAGCGTTGGTCTTCATTCTCATTGACTTGGGTAGTTAAGACCCTTGTGACCACAAGCGATGGACTTGCGTCATGCTCACACACAAGAAGTTCTTGGTCCTCTTCCAAATGTTGCCTTGTGATGGAGGGGTTAACCTCTTGGGTGCCCGATCTTCACGGATCTCGTGGTCAAATCGATGGGAAAGCGAGGGGAAAGGGAGAAGGTAGCGGAAGCGAACACACACCTCGCGAAGAACACGATGAACACACGCAAAACTCACACGATACAAGGCCGATTGCTCCCAAACGATGGCCACCGGTCCGATAGAATCCTCGCAAGGAAAGATCGGTCAACGTGCTCCCTAAAATTCACATCGGAGAGGGAAGAACACCTTGGGGAGGGTCTTGACAACTTGGAGACGAGACACCGAACTCCAAGGCCTTGTTCAACGATGGATGCGTGATGCAAAGTCCAATCGAGATTGGTGACGATAGTCGGTCCCCTTGGTAAAGGGGATGAGGCAAAACTAGAGATTCCACAATGGGGGTTTTATTTAGTCTATCATCTATGCCTAAGGGATACATGAGGGGTGGGGGCTCTATTTATAGGCCAGCCACTAAACAAGGGTAGTTTGGGGATAAACTAGGCGAATAGGTAAGTAAAGGGGAATACATGGGCTGTGGCCCAAGCTGGTGTGACAGACATGACCGGTAGTACTGGACTTAGGACCGGTAGTACGGTCATCACCGTAATCTAGCTCTAGTAGTACCGCTTATGGTCTTGGAGCATCCGTTGGAGCCGTCGAGCGAAGCGGTAGAAGGGGTAGTAATACCGGTAGTACGGTTCGACAACGTAGTACCGCTTGGACTGCGACTATCGACTGCTTCTTCCGTCTCCTCTTCCAAGCCTCCGTCTTGTCGGGCTTGATGTTCCGGGATTCCTCCCTTGCCTCCATGCTGGTCGGTGTGAACCTATCATGCATATGTGACGGAGTATGAAGTAGCATGCCATTCACTAGGGTAGGAAGTGGGCTCGCATAGAGGAACGGATTCACCTTTGGAGTCCATGACGACTTGGCATAAGTTGGAGACCTTGATGTAGTAACGACCGTAGGTCGGGCTGCATCACCTTGCCATGGCTTCCTTGACCCTTGCATCAAACTCTTCTTCACTCAAGTATTCTTCATCGCCATTGTCATGAATGAACAAAACTTTCTTGTTCCCACATGCGGCCGACTTGTGTCCTTTGCCTCCACACTTGTAGCATTCACCATTGAATGGTTGATCATCTCTTGTGGATTTGCCACTTGGGGGCCGTTTTCCTTGAGGAAGTGTTGACTTGAAGGGAAGCTTGGTGGTACTTGAGGAGCTTCCACTTGGTGTTGTTGGAGTAGTAGTTGGTTGTTGCTTGTAGGTGAAATACGTCTTTGGCTTGTTGTACTTGATGTCCTCTTGCACTTGACACTCGGCCTTTGATGCGATGTGCACAAGCTCAACCATGTTGTTGTACTTTTGGAACTCGGTGATGCGTTTGATGGTATGGTTCAAGCCATTGAGAAAGCGTGCCATTGTTTGTTCATCTCGCTCTTCAATGTTGGCACGGATCATGTTGAGCTCCATTTGCTTGAAGTACTCTTCCACGGTCTTTGTTCCTTGAATAAGCGTTTGAAGCTTGTTAAAGAGGTCTCGCGTGTAGTGCGAAGGAACAAAGCGGGATCTCATATGGGCCTTCATATCTTGCCAAGTTGAGATTGGAGGCTCTTCTTTTTCTTCTCGAGCGAGTTGGACTTGTTCCCACCAAAGGTTGGCATACTCATACAACTCGAGGGATGCCATGGCCATCATCGTCTCATTGCTGTAGTTGTGCATGCGGAAGATCTTGTCACCCTTGAGTTCCCAAGAGAGATATTCTTCGGTGATAGGGCAAAGGTGTCCGATCTTTCGATGAGATGGCGATATTCGATTTGGTGGAGTTCGGGCTTGACGATCCGACTACATGTGCGAGCACGAGCGCCAATGCAATCGCTAGGCCAATCTCCTGGAGGTTACCGATCCTCCGTGAACACGATCAGCCTGACCAGCGAGGGTCTTAATTCCTACCTGAAATCGAGAACAAGTAAGAACCAATATTGCAATCAAGATATTGCGGATTAAGAGGAAAGCTTTATTGAAGAGGTGGGATCCTGAATAGGTGCGAAGTACAAGAGGCCTCTACGACGCTCGAGCCTTGGCAAAGTTGCGACTATGGCTAAATTAATGTCTAAACAAAATCCGAGTCTAGAGGTTCGGCTATGGGGCGTATTTAAGGGCGAAAAGGTGGGGTTTCAGCCAGCCATGGCAGTGGTGGCCGAATCCAACCCTAAAAGTCCTTTTCCCCTCAAATACGGACTCTAAAAAGTGGCTAAATAAAATCCTGCGAAAATTACATGGGCCTGGCCCAAAATAAAGGTGTCGCAGCACCATATTAAGCTATGGACGAATTCGTAAAGTATTGATCTTCAATATTTCTTCCAAGCCCTCTTTCTTCATTATGGTGGCCTCAAAGTTCTGAAATCTTCATCTGTGGCCTTCTCTTGGATCATCACATGCTTGCTGCCACCTCCATGCATGACAATGCTCCAATGCTTGTCCCTCTCATCCATGCTTGGTCCATCATTCCTAAGAGTAAGAAATATATCTGATTTAGGCAGCATCATATTCTCATGTATGTGAGGAATAGTTCCAAGAAACGAAAGTACCTGATAGTTAAGTTGTTTGGCACGAGATCTTGTGATGGGTCCTTGTATGTGTGTTGCTGTAGGTACAACGGTTGTATCAATAGTAGGAATGTCCACATCATGCTCCCCTTCTTGAATTGAAGTCGTCCTCGACGCAATCTCATCTTCCTCACCAAATTAAGGCTTCAAATCTGCAATGTTAAATGTAGGACTAACCGTACCAAAGTCTGCAGGCAACTCAAGTTTATATGCATTATCATTGATTTTCTCTAACACCTTAAAGGACCAAAGACGTGGCATTAACTTAGACTTGCGTAAATCGGAAAAGCGATCTTTACGCAAATGTAACCAAACAAGATCGCCAACATCAAACACAACATGCTTTCTTCCTTTATCCCCAAAGAAGTTTATACTTAGCATTCATGTGTTCAATGTTATCTTTAGTAGTCTTATGCAAGTTTAATATCATTTCAGCGTTGTGTAGCATCCAAATTATGTTGCACTGAAGAAGGTAAAGGCAATAAATCAATAGGTGCACGAGGAACAAAACCATACACAATCTCAAATGGGCACATCTTTGTGGTAGAATGCAATGAACGATTATAAGCAAATTCTATATGAGGTAAACACTCTTCCCACAATTTTAAGTTCTTCTTTAACACAACCCGTAACATAATAGACAAAGTTACATTTACTACTTGGTTTGACCATCGTTTGGGATGACATGTAGTACTAAAGAGCAATTTAGTCCGCAACTTAGCCCATAAACATCTCCAAAAGTGGCTAAGAAATTTAGTATCACGATCGGAGACAATAGTATTTGGCACACCATGCAAACGAACAATTTCACGAAAGAACAAATCAGCAATATGCGCAGCATCATCCGTTTTATGACAAGGAATAAAGTGTGTCATCTTAGAAAACCGATCCACAACAACAAAAATACTATCCCTCCCCTTCTGTGTTCGTGGCAATCCCAAAACAAAGTCCATAGAAATATCCTCGCAAGGAACACTAGGAACAGGAAGAGGCATATATAAACCATGTGGATTAAGGCGAGACTTAGCTTTTTGACAAGTAGTGCAGCGTGCCACAAATCTCTCAACATCGTGACGCATACGTGGCCAAAAGAAGTGTGCAGCAAGAACATCCTCCGTCTTCTTGACACCAAAGTGTCCCATCAATCCTCCTCCATGCGCCTCCTGTAAACAAAAAAGACGAATGAGCTATGGAATGCATAGTTTGTTAGCACGAACACAAATCCATCATTGAAAGCGAACTTGTTCCAAGTTCTACCA
Source organism: Avena longiglumis (assembly GCA_030063025.1). NCBI lineage: Eukaryota > Viridiplantae > Streptophyta > Magnoliopsida > Poales > Poaceae > Avena > Avena longiglumis. Next base: position 341,266,032 of record CP125976.1, on the reverse strand, counting down.
TCTCTACAATTCTGCAACACATCTTTAAATTGCATCATGCACATATTGTTCCTTAATAGTTTCCAATCCAAATATTTTGAAGTCAAGTTGAGATAACAGAGCATAGCGTGACAAAGCATCAAAATAATATTATCTTTACCTTTTTGTGTTCGATAACATAAGGAAAAGACTCAATAAATTCAACCCACTTTGCATGACGATTCAACTTAGCTTGACTACGAATATGCTTCAAAGATTCATGATCGAATGAATAACAAACTCTTTAGGCCATAGATAATGTTGCCAAGTTTCTAATGTCGAACCAACGCATATAATTCTTTATCATAAGTAGAATAGTTCAGACTAGCCCCACTCAATTTCTCACTAAAATATGCACAGGTTTTCCCTCTTGTAATAACACCCTCCCAAACCAATTCCACTAGCATCACATTCAAGCTCAAAAGTCTTAGTAAAATCGGGAAGTTGGAGTAAGGGAGCATGTGTTAGCTTATCTTTTAATATGACGAAGGCCTGTTGTCGCATCGCCCCAAACAAAGGGCACATCCTTCTTGGTAAGCTCATTCAGGCGCGGCAATTGATCCAAAGTCTTTGACAAAGCGCCTATAAAAACCCAATGAGGCCAAGAAAACTCCTCACTTGTGTGACCATCTTGGGTCATGGCCAATTCTCAATAGCTTCAATCTTGGCTGGATCCACTTCAATACCCTATGATGTAACAACATAGCCAAGAAACGCAACTCGATTGGTGCAAAAGGTGCACTTCTCAAGGTTACCAAACAAACATGCATCACGTAAAGCATTGAAAACAGCACGTAAATGGTCCAAATGATCCTCTAAAGATTTGCTATAAATCAAAATATCATCAAAGTAGACTACCACAAAACGTCCAATGAAAGCACGTAAAACTTCGTTCATTAATCTCATGAAAGTGCTAGGTGCATTAGTTAAACCAAACGGCATCACTAACCACTCATATAAACCGAACTTAGTTTTAAATGTTGTTTTCCATTCATCTCCTAATTTCATACTAATCTAGTGGTAACCACTACGCAAATCAACTTTCGAAAACATGGTAGAGCCACTCAATTCATCAAGCATGTCATCTAAACGTGGAATAGGATGACGATATCGAATAGTAATATTATTGATAGCTCTATAATCAGTACACATGCGCGAAGAACCATCTTTCTTAGGTACCAAAATAATAGGAACGACAGGGCTAAGGGACTCACGAATATGATCTCTGTCGAGTAGTTCTGAATTTGGCGTTGTATCCTTTGTCTCCTCGGATTGGTTCTATATGGCGGCGGTTGGGCAACGTGGCACCGAATGAGATCAATTTGGTGCTCAATTCCTCTAATAGGAGGTAGTCCCGGTGGCATTTCGTAGGAAAGACGTCCTCATATTCCCGCAAAAGGTTAGCAACAGGGTGGCAAAGAAGGAGGCATATCCTCAAATGAAAACAAAACCTCTTTGCAGACATTGCATAACATTAAGTATTGTTTACATCTAGTTCAGCAATATCAATTTATTTGCAAGCATACATGGGCTCTTCAAGCAATTTCAGTAGCATGTGTAGAATCAGATTTATTGTTCTTTGGTGGTATAAAATCTGCGACAAATCTGATTCTCACTTTTATTTTCTCCTCGGTTTAGCTCTACTAGCTCTAGCAAGATCATCTTTTAAAATCTGTTCGAGTCATAGGTTTTAGACCAGTTTCTTTCCATCATGCATAAGAGAGTAATGATTAGTTTTGCCATTATGAGCAGATTCTCTATCAAATTGCCATGGTCTACCAAGTAACAAAGAACAAGCTTGCATAGGTACAACATCACAATCAACAAAATCGAATATGTACCAATAGTAAAATGCACGCATCGTTCTTGTTACCTTGATCTTATGAGAACTCTCAAACCATTGGATGTAATATGAATGTGGCGTTGTCTTGTTGGAAGCACAAGCTTCTCTACCATGTCAACACCGGCGGTTATTACAACTCCTCCATCAATGATGATCCGTATAGCTCTTTCCTTGACAACACCACGTGTTTGGAGCAGGTTGTGGCGTTGATCTTGCTCATTTGCTCAATTGCACACTCAACACGTTGTGTAATTAAGCTCTTGTATTGATCGTGACTTGGCTCCCATTACCTCTGGCTCTTCATCGACATCGAATTGTCTCCATCTCGGCGGAAATAAGGGCTAGTGTATCTTCATCAGTCACTCATTGAATCGTATTGACCATCTTCTCGCACCATCATCACACGTTGTGTTGTGCCTTTGTCTCTCTATATGACCAAAACCCCAAGACTTGCGGCATTGTATATCCTTTGTCTTACCGTGGAAGCCATAGAAGATGCACTACTGACGGGAGCATTGGATGATGGTGGAGGAGCATTTGGAAATCTTGTGGTGGCTTTGGATGTGGTAGTAGATGGTGGCGAATCACGAGGTGCTGATTGTCGGGATGTCCAAGTGGATGTGCGACTGCAGAATTATTAGTCCTCCTCCATGGTGTTTGGCGATCCTGCACTTCACGTTCACTTTGCAAGCAAGATGAAACAAGCAGTGATAGAATTATATTCCTTATAATCTAATATGTCTTGAATGTCCTTGTTTAATCCACCAAAGAAAGCGTGCAAGCATTTGTTCATTAGATTCAACAAGACCACACCTAACCATCCCGTTTGTAATTCTGATAATACTCTTCTCGAATTTTCCCTTGCTCTAAACGTCGATTCTTTAGTAAATCACGTTGATAAGTGGGAGGTACAAAGCGAACATGCATAGCAGTTTTAAAGCGGTCAAGTACTAGGAATAGTAGTAGGATTTAAACGACAATACTCGGACCAAAGGGAAGCAAATTTAGTAAATTCACATGTAGCGGTATTAACACGCATATTCTCGGGATATTTTAAGCATGCAAACGTTGTTCTACTTCCATCTCCCATGTAAGATATGCATCGGATTATATTTACCCTTAAAAGATGGAATATTTAATTTAAGCTTTGCAACATGATCATCATCACGCATCGGTGGGCGGCGTTGCGGTAGTAATGTCGTGGACGGCGGTACACATGGAGGTTGTTCAACCTCCTCGTCAAAGATCGTCGTCGTAAATTCGTAGTAGTACCGTAAATCATCCCTAATGTCGCAGCAGCCATGAAGTTTGAGGCGTCGGCCTTGCGGCGAACAGTCTTGGCGGCGACAAACCAGCATCCGACCGTGATCGGAATGCGCCGGCGCCATGTGTGGGTGCGGTCGGGTGCGAACAATCGGCTCAAAAGCTCCTTGAACCGAGCGTCAAGCTTGGCGTTGAAGGATTTCTCGAGTCCATCGATCTTGTCCACGGCGTTGGTGAGCTTGGTGTCAAACTCCCTTGGCGTATCCACGTCTTCGTGATTGACCAAGAGCGGAGAAGTGGGCATGTAGTTCTTCGTTCGTCATGGTGGCGGGTTCCGAAGTATCTCATCATGGTTAGTCCTTAAAAAGCACGGTATATACTACAGAATATGGTGGAAGTCACGCGTAATCCGTCAAGCAATATCTGAAGCTCTTACAAGTTCTTACCAAGCGGAGGAAAAGCGATGTGCAACTGCGAGGATCAGTGGGTCCAGAGATTGAACCAAGCGATTACCAGGAGTCGATACACCGCACGTGGAGAATATCTGTGGAGCTCTGGGAAGGCTTAGCAAGGGGGGTTAGCAATTATCAAAGCAGCAATGCAAAAGTTGAAAGAATGCTCAACGATGCAGTCTTTGGTCCTAGGCTAGACCGTACTAGAGACGCGAGCCTAGATCACCAACGATGTCACGACACAACAAGCACTGTATGATAATATGGCACCCTGAAAAGCGAACCGAGATGTAGAAAATCACTATGATGGCAAGTGTCTAGAACTGATCTACGGGGTCTAAAAAGAGGTTAGCCCCCAAAAAAATTTGAAATTTTTTATTTTGCTCCGGAAAGCGCGCAAAAAAAATATCGCTATAACGGCCGATGGAGAAAAGTGATCCCCAAAGCGAAAACTAGTATAGCGAATTTTTTTTTGCTCTCCTTCTGGACTTACGACCGGACTCGGAGCTCGATACGGACTTTAGCTTAACACGGAAACAACAAAGAAGGAGAGTAAAAAGAAATAACTAGGAACAATAACTCTACTCGGACTCGTACCACAGCAGGAAACTGATCGGATATGTGTTGCGGTAGGAAGGCGGTGGCGGAGTATTAGGGTTTATGGAGGCAGGGTATATGGTGGCGGAATATGGTGGCGGTGATCGGCGAGTGTGGCGGTGACTACTATGATCAGAACTCGAAACTCTAAGGGATGAGACACTAAGACCAGCAACTCGACGCGACGATGTAGACACAAATTCAACAATGCAAAAACTGAAAAGATAATGCGAGGCGTAGATTGGTTATGGGATGGATCTAAACTCTAAGCGTGTTTTGGCTTTTCGTGGGTTTATAGGTAAAAACAGATCTAATCTCAAAACGTAAAATCTCACCGAGCAACCCGAAATCGATACCACTTGATAGGGCAAAGGTGTCCGATCTTTCGATGAGATGGCGATATTCGATTTGGTGGAGTTCATGTGGCGATCCGACTACACGCGTGCGACACGGCGCCAATGCAATTGCTAGGCCAATCTCACGGAGGTTACCGATCCTGCGTGAACACGATCGGCGACCCGAGGGTCTTAATTCCTACGAAATCGAGAACAAGTAAGAACCAATATTGCAATCAAGATATTGCGGATTAAGAGGAAAGATTTATTGAAGAGGTGGGATCACGAATAGGTGAGTACAAGAGGCCTCGCAACGCTCGAGCCTTGGCGAAGTTGTGACTATGGCTAACTTAATGTCTAAACAAAATCCGAGTCTAGAGGTTGGCTATGGGGGATTTAAGGGCAAAAGGTGGGGTTTCGCCAGCCATGGAAGTGGTGGCGAATCCAACCCTAAAAGTCCTTTTCCTCAAATACGGACTCTAAAAAGTGGATAAATAAAATCGCTGAAAATTACATGGGCTGGCCCAAAATAAAGGTGTCGCAACACCATATTAAGCTATGGACGAATTAAGTAGTATTCATCTTGAATATTTCGTCCAAGCCTTCTTTCTTCATTATGGTGGCCTCAAAGTTCTGAAATCTTCATCTGTGGCCTTCTCTTGGATCATCACATGCTTGCTGCCATCTCCATGCATGACCATGCTCCAATGCTTGTCCGTCTCATCCATGCTTGGTCCATAATTCCTAAGAGTAAGAAATATATCTGATTTAGGCAGCATCATATTCTCATGTATGTGAGGAATAGTTCCAAGAAACGAAAGTACCTGATAGTTAAGTTGTTTGGCACGAGATCTTGTGATGGGTCCTTGTATGTGTGTTGCTGTAGGTACAACGGTTGTATCAATAGTAGGGATGTCCACATCATTCGGGTTCATTGGAACCGGTGAACTTGGGCATGGTGAATTTGAGCTTGCCGAAAGTTTCTTCTCCATTGCGGTTCCGGTTGCGGCGGTTGCCATGATTTTGGCGGTCATCATCATCATCCGAGCTCTCATGTCTTGCTTGGTGATGGTTGCGTTGCCCTTGTGGTTGTTGAGGTGTCGCGTTTGGTGGAGGAACTTGGTTTTGACGACGAGCTTGGGGAGCTTGCTCGTGTTGTTGGCGGGGTTGAGGACGAGGAGGAGGTTGTGCATCCTCATGACGATCTTGGGGAGCTTGCTCTTGTTCTTGTCGCGGTTGATGCCGAGGAGCATTGTCTTGCGCCATGTGGCGAGGAGGACGTCGAGCCGCATGCGCAATGGGCTGCTCTCGTTCTTCTTGATGTGGAGGGGGCTCGTCATGATGATCATGATGTCGACGTTGACGTTCATGACGGCGACGACGCCTTGGTGGATCTTCGAGTGCTTCACGTCGACGGTGATCTTGTTCGTCCTCTTCGGATGCTTCACTTGTTGTTGAAAGGATATGTCGACGGCGATGGGCTTGGTGGTCCATGTGAGGTTTCTCTTGTTGAATCACAAGTGCCCTTGGTTGTGGCCGGTTCGCTTCACGTCGTGGAGGTCTTGCGGAGAGGTCACCATCATAGCTTGACGTTGCGGCGTGTCGCGGAGATGGTACCGCTTGAAAAGAGCTCATGGATTGAAGAACGGGTCCATCCCGGTGCCTTGAAGCGTGACGGAGAGGTGCACTTGATTCACTTGAGGAGTGCCGAGATGAGCTTGAGTCGCGCGAGCGTGGCCTTGCTAGTCCATCAATGAGGCGTTGAAGCTTCTCATCCGTTGAGGCGAGGGCGCGACCAAGGGCTTCATTTTGATGACCGAGGTTGTGTTGCATGGCATGCATTTGGCCTCGGACTTCTTCGAAGCAGTTGTCGATGTTCTTGAACTCCACGCGGGCTTCGCTAACTTGTTCATCTTGGCGCCGCTCAAGAGCTTCACAACGGTAGTTGAATTCTCCTCGGACCTTCCAATGGTCCCATCTTGTCATGAATTGTGTGTCGTCCTCCGGAGGTTGTGGTGGTTGGGACGGCTCTCCATTCCTGTCCATGATGCAAAGCCAACAAGGGTTGTATATGGAGAATAAGGGTGCGTAGAGTTAGCCTTTTACCTCACCTTGGAGATTATATCAAACCAATTGCCACACAAATGAGCGAACAGCGTGCAAAGTGAAATGGCAAAGAAACTCACACACAAATATGCTACAACTCTCAAAAGCTTTTGGTGGAAGGTTAGGATTGTGGAAAACCAAACGAAACGATCCAAGCAAAAGGTTATTGTTCTACGTGGTAAAGAACCAAAGATCAAAAGCAAAAGGATACGATCTACAAAAACACGGAAAAACGCACACGTGGAGAAAAACGGGGTTAGCACGACTATGAAAATGAGCACAAAAGGTCCTAACGAAGACTACGCTCGGTTGTCATGCCAACTCAAGGAGAGACCACAAATCGTTTGCCAAAAGAGGATAAGCAATAGATTTGTGCACTTGCCTTGGTGCGCTCTTTCTTCTCTCTTTTTGGCTTACAAGCTTGGTATTCTCTTTGTATTGGGAGACTATGTATCTTTTTCTCTTTTTTTTGGATTCTTTTCCCTTTTTCTCCCTTTCTATGCTACTATGTTAACTTTTGTATTTGGCCTCACACTCTCACTTTCCGAAGGCAAGTGCACAATGCTTAGACAAACACAAAATGAGTTGCTCTCATAGGATAGATACACACAAAGGAAGATATGGGGATGTCAAAGGGGCACAAGTTATACCTTTGGTATTGTTGATGACTTGCAACCGTTGGTGGGGATGATGTTCGAGTGTCGCGGTGTCGACGAGCGCGGGTGACTTTGATGCGGAAGCTTGTGTGAAAATGGCGACAAACACGCGAAACACGAACAAATTGAAGAGGGAAAAGTCAGCAAACGAAGTTGAGGTGTCAAGGGAAGAAGAAAAAGCTTCTGTGGCGCGCGGTAGTACCGCTTGGTATGGCCGGTAGTACCGGACGGCGGTAGTACCGCCTGAGCCACCGGTAGTACCGCAGGTCGCAGAACAGGAACGAGATCCACTTGACACAAACCTCAAATTCATGGGAATCTGACCGAAAGGCTGGGCTAGGAACAACAGGGGCTATATATCGACTCCAAAAGCAACATATCTATGGACCAAAACCACGAAAAACGCACCAAATCCAAAGATCGATCCGAAGACAAATTGGGGCTCTTTTTGGTGGGATTTTCGATTTTAAGGTGGATAAAAGAAAAATTGGGGGGAAATTCGTGATCAACCTTGCTCTTGATACCAAGATGTTATGGGGTAACCCCTTGGGGTGGCCCGATCTTTCACGAATTTCCATGAGAAACGAGGGGAAAGCGGTGGACGGAGGAAGAAGGGGAGGAAAACCACGAACACACGCACACAAATCACAATACACGCCGATCTCTCACGCCGGTGGAAACCGGTCCAACATAATCCCTAGGATCGGTGTTGGGTGAAGCTCTCTCTCCACGCCAACAACGGGGGACGAGGTGCTTGGTGAGACCTTGACGACTTGGGGGCGATAAACCGAGAACCCAAGGCCTTGTACAACTTGAACGCACTAGGCAAGATCCAAGAGGAGGGTGGATAATAGGGTGCCCCTTGGTAGGAGCATGAGACCAATAGATTGAAAGATCCTCAAAGGGTTGTCCTTAATCTATTATTATCCAAGTCTAGGGTTTACAATGGAGGGTGGGGGCTATTTATAGGACAACCACATAAACAGGGGTATTTTAGGAACAAATAGCGAAATATAGAGAGGGTTCTGAGACTTTGGGCCGACTTAACACGATCAGGTCCACACACGTCCCAGGTACGGTCAGTCGGTAGTAATCGCTTCTAGGGCAGTAGTCGCTTATATCTGGGACTTATTGGCGTCTCTTGGTGGCGAGGCGGGGACTGATGTCTTGGTCCCAGTAATACGGGTCCAGTCGGTAGTACCACCGGAGACAGAGTTTTTGGCATGCTGGTGGCGGTGGCAGGCGGTAGTGACTGGCTGGGTAGTACCGGTCGCCAGGTCCGGTAGTACCGCTGGCGACAGAGAGCATTTGGTTTCTTCCACTTGTGCGCCTCCGTTCTGTGGGTCCTTCTCTTCGTACCTAATGATGCACAAGGTATGCGTATGAAGTAGCAGGCCACCCAAAGGTGTATCTAAGTCACACAAGGAGAGGAGCGAGTTAGCCTTAGCTTGAAGGAGTTTGGCTCGGGCGCGAGTCATGGGTCCACTTGGGGAGCTCGTGGGAGTAGATGTACTAGCGGTCATAGGACGGGTTGCATCAATAGTAGTAGGATTTAAACGACAATACTCAGACCACCAAAGGGAAGCAAATTTAGTAAATTCACATGTAGCAGCACTAACACGCATATTCTCAGGATATTTTAAACATGCAAAACGTTGTTCTACTTCCATCTCCCATGTAAGATATGCATCAGGATTATATTTACCCTCAAAAGATGGAATATTTAATTTAAGCTTTGCAACATGATCATCATCACGTACCGGTGGTCGAGCGTTGCGGTAGTAATGTCGAGGACGGCCAGCAGGTACCTGTGGAGGTTGCTCAACCTCCTCGTCAAATCGATCGTCATCGTCGGTCGATGCAGTACGCTCGTCATTCAATGTCGCCCATGGCGGCAAGTGAGTCTGAGTCGTCGGCCTTGATAGCCGCTGAGTCTTGGCGGCAATGATCAGGCCCGTGATCGGGATGCGCCGTGCGCCATGTGTGGGTGCGGGTGCGGGTGTGGGCAATCTGTTCAAAAGTTCCTTGAACCGAGCATCAAGCTTGGCGTTGAAGGATTTCTCGAGTCCATCGATCTTGTCCACGGCGTTGGTGAGCTTGGTGTCAAACTCCCCTAGGCGTGTATCCACGTCTTCAGCGCGACTGACCAAGAGCTCGGAGAAGTGGGCATGTAGTTCTTCATTCGTCATTGTGGCAGGGTTCCGCGAAGTATCTGTCATGGTTAGTCCTTAAAAAGAAACGGTATATACTATGGAAATATGGTGGAAGGCACGCGTAATCCGCCAAGCAATATACGAAGCTATTACAAGTTCTTACCAAACAGCAGGAAAAGGCGAGGTGCAACCGCGAGGATCAGTGGGTCTAGAGATTGAACCAAGCGATTACCAGGAGTCAAAACACCGCACGTGGAGAATATCTGTGGAGCTCTGGAAGGCTTAGCAAAGGGGGTTCGCAATTATCAAAACAGCAATGCAAAATTTGAAAGAATGCTCAACGACGGTACTGTGCTGGTCCTAGGCTAGACCGTACTAGAGACGCGAGCCTAGATCACCAACGATGTCACGACGCGACACAACAAGCAATGTATGATGATATGGCACCCTGAAAAGCGAACCGAGAGGTGGAAAATCACTATGATGGCGAGTGTCTAGAACTGATCTACGGGGTCTAAAAATAGGTTAGCCCCAAAAAAAATCGAAATTTTTATTTTTCTCGGAAGCGACAGCCAAAAATATCGCTATAACGGCCGATGGACAAAAGTGATCCTCAAAGCCGAAAACTAGTATAGCCAGAAAAAAATTTCGGAGGCGGTTCCAGACTTTTTTTTTGCTCTCCTTCTGGACTTATGACGGAACTCGGAGCTCGTATTTGCTTAGTGAACACGGAAACAACAAAGAAGGAAAGTAAAAGAAATAACTGAAACAATAACTCAACCGGACTCGTCTTGGCCGAGATAGATGATCGGATCCGTGTCGCGGTAGGAAGGCGGTGGCGGAGTGTTTAGGGTTTATGGTGGTTGGGTATATGGCGGTGGAATATGGTGGCGGAATAAGGTGGCGGTGATCTGCGAGGGTGGCGGTGACTACTATGATCAGAACTCGAAAATCTACGGGACGAGACACTAAGACCAGCAACTTGACGCGACGATGCAGACACAAATTCAACAATGCAAAAAATGAAAAGATAATGCAAGGCATAGATTGGTGATGGGATGGATCTAAACTCTAACTGTGTTTTTGGATTTTTCGTGGGTTATGGGTAAAAACAGATCTAATCTACGAAAACAGTAAAATCTCACCGAGCAACCTGATATCTGATACCACTTGATAGGGCAAAGGTGTCCGATCTTTCGATGAGATGGCGATAATCGATTTGGTGGAGTTCGGGCTTGTCGATCCGACTACACGTGCGAGCACGAGCGCCAATGCAATCGCTAGGCCAATCTCCTGGAGGTTACCGATCCTGCGGGAACACGATCAGCCTGACCAGCGAGGGTCTTAATTCCTACCTGAAATCGAGAACAAGTAAGAACCAATATTGCAATCGAGATATTGCGGATTAAGAGGAAAGCTGATGTGGACATCCCTACTATTGATACAACCGTTGTACCTACAGCAACACACATACAAGGACCCATCACAAGATCTCGTGCCAAACAACTGAACTATCAGGTACTTTCGTTTCTTGGAACTATTCCTTACATACATGAGAATATGATCTTGCCTAAATGAAATGTTTCTTACTCTTAGGAATGATGGACCGAGCATGGATGAGAGGGACAAGCATTGGAGCATGGCCGTGCATGGTGATGGCAGCAAGCATGTGATGATCCAAGAGAAGGCCACGGATGAAGATTTCAGAACTTTGAGGCCACCATAATGAAGAAAGAAGGCTTGGACGAAATATTCAAGATAAATACTTCTGAATTCGTCCATAGCATAATATGGTCTGCGACACCTTTATTTTGGGCCAGGCCCATGTAATTTTCATGATTTTAATTAGCCACTTTTTAGAGTCCGTATTTGAGGAAAAGGACTTTTAGGGTTGGATTCGCCACCACTTCCATGGCTGGCGAAACCCCTTTTCGCCCTTAAATACGCCCATAGCCGAACCTTTAGACTCGGATTTTGTTTAGACATTAAGTTAGCCATAGTCGCAACTTCGCCAAGGCTCGGCGTCATGAGGCCTCTTGTACTTCACACCTATTCGGGATCCCACCTCTTTCAATAAAGCTTTCCTCTTAATCCGCAATATCTTGATTGCAATATTGGTTCTTACTTGTTCTCGATTTGGTAGGAATTAAGACCCTCATTGGTCGGTGATCGTGTTCACGCAGGATCGGTAACCTCCGGAGATTGGCCTAGCGATTGCATTGGCGCTCGTGCTTCGCGTGTAGTCGGATCGTCAAGCCGAACTCCACCAAATCGATTATCGCCATCTCATCGAAAGATCGGACACCTTTGCCCTATCAAGTGGTATCGATTTGGGTTGCTCGGTGAGATTTTCTTGTTTTTCGTAGATTAGATCTGTTTTACCTATAACCCACGAAAAGCCAAAACACGGTTAGAGTTTAGATCCATCCCATAACCAATCTCGCCTCGCATTATCTTTTCAGTTTTGCATTGTTGAATTTGTGTCTACATCGTCGCGTCGAGTTCTTTGGTCTTAGTGTCTCGTCCTTAGAGTTTCGAGTTCGATCATACTAGTCACCACCACACTCACGATCACCGCCATATACCACCCACCATATTCCGCGCCATATACCACCACCATAAAACCTAATACTCGCCACCGCCTTCCTACCGACACGAGATCCGATCAGTTTTTACGCAGTGGTATGAGTCGAAATGAGTTCTTGTTTCCTCGTTATTTCTTTTGACTTTCCTTCTTTCTTTGTTTCCGTGTTCAGCTAAAGTCCGTGTCGAGCTAAGAGTCCGTCGTAAGTCGAAAAAAAAAAAAAAAAAGAGTGCGGAACCGCCTCAGAAAAAATTTTACGCTATACTATTTTTCACCGGGATCACTTTTCTCCATCGGTAGTTATAGCGATATTTTTTGGCGCTACGCTTTCGAACAAAATAAAAATTTGAAAAAATTTTTGGGGCTAACCTCTTTTAGACCCGTAGATCGATTCTAGACACTCGCCATCATAGTGATTTTACGCATCTCGGATCGCTTTTAGGGTGCTATATCATCATGATGCTTGTTGTGTCGTTGTGACATCGTTGGTGATCTAGGCTCGCGTCTCTAGTGCGGTCTAGCCTAGGACCACCTGATACTGCGTCGTTGAGCATTCTTTCAACTTTTGCATTCTTGTTTTGATAATTGACCCCTTTGCTAAGCCTTCCCGAGCTCCGAGATACTCTCCACGTGCGGTGTTTGACTCACGGTACTCGCTTGGTTCAATCTGGACCCATTGATCCTCGTGGTTGCACATCGCCTTTTCTGTTTGTTTGGTAAGAACTTGTAAGAGCCGTATATTGCTTGACGGATTCTGCGTGACTTCCACCATATTCTGTAGTATATACCTGTGCTTTTAAGGACTAACCATGCAGATACTTCGGAACCCCGCCACCATGACGACGAAGAACTACATGCCCACTTCTCGCGCTCACGGTGGTCGGGCTGAAGACGTGGACAGCGCCTAGGGAGTTTGACACCAAGCTCACCAACGCCGTGGACAAGATCGATGGACTCGAGAAATCCTTCAACGCCAAGCAGCGTTCGGTTCAAGGCTTACGAACCGATTGCCGCGCAGACCGGCACCCACATGGTGCACGACGCATTCGATCACGGCTCGGATGCTTTGATGCAGTACTTCCCGCACCGGCTCTCTGCGGTAGCGTTCCTCGGACTTCCGTGGCTGCTGCTGCGACATTGGGGAGACGGGCGGCGGTACTACTCGACCCGGCGACGATCATTTGACGAGGTTGAACAACCTCCACGGTACCGCTGGTCGTCCCGACATTACTACATAGCGCCGCCCACGTGCGTAATGATGATGATCATGTTGCAAAGCTTAAATTAAATATTCCATCTTTTGAGGGTAAATATAATCTGATGCATATCTTACATGGGAGATGGAAGTAGAACAACGTTTGCATGCTTAAAATATCACGAGAATATGCGTGTTAGTCTTTTACATGTGAATTTACTAAATTTGCTTCCCTTTGGTGGTGCGAGTATTGTCGTTTAAATCCTACTACTATTCCTAGTACTTGACCGCTTTAAAAACTGCTATGCGTGTTCGTTTTGTACCTCCCACTTATCAACGTGATTTACTAAAGAATCGACGCTTAGAGCAAGGAAAAATTACGTAGAAGAGTATTATCGGGAATTGCAAACGGGGATGGTTAGGTGTGGTCTTGTAGAATCTAATGAACAAATGCTTGCACGTTTCTTTGGTGGATTAAACAAGGGCATTCAGCACATATTAGATTATAAGGAATATAATTCTATCATTCGTTTGTTTCATCTTGCTTGCAAAATTGAGCGTGAAGTGCAGATCGCCAAACACCATGGAGGAGGACTAATAATTCAGGTCGCACATCCACTTGGACATCCCGACAATCAGCCTCCTCGTGATTCGCCTCCGCCTACTACCACATCCAAGGCCACCACAAGATTTCCGGTGCTTCCACCATCATCCAATGCTCCTTTCGTAGTGCATCTTCTATGGCTTCCACGGGTAAGACTAAGGATATACAATGCCGCAAGTCTTTGGGGTTTTGGTCATATTGAGAGGCAGTGCACAACACAGCGTGTGATGATGGTGCGAGAAGATGGTGAATACGATTCATGAGTGACTTGATGACGATACACTAGCCCTTATTTTGCTCGAGATGGAGACAATTCGATGATGATGGAGCGGAGGTAATGGGAGCTGAAGCTGATCAATACAAGAGTTTAATTACAGCGTGTGTTGAGTGTGCAATTGAGCAAATCTGAGCAAGATCAACGCCACAACTGTTCCAAACACGTGGTGTTGTCAAGGAAAGAGCTATCTGGATCATCATTGATGGAGGAGTTGTAATAATCGGCGGTGTTGACATGGTAGAAGCTTGCGCTTCCAACAAGACAACGCCCACATTCATACTACATCCAATGGTTTGAGAGTTCTCGCACGATCAAGGTAACAAGAGCGGTACGAGTGCATTTTACTATTGGCACTTATTCTGATCTTGTTGATTGTGATGTTGTACCTATGCAATATTGTTCTTTGTTACTTGGTAGACCATGGCAATTTGATAGAGAATCTGTTCATAATGGCAAATCTAACCACTATTCTCTTATGCATGATGGAAAGAAAATTGGTCTAAAACCTATGACTCGAACAGATTTTAAAGATGATCTTGCTAGAGCTAGTAGAGCTAAAGCGAGGAGAAAAATAAAAGTGAGAATCAGATTGTTGCTGCAGATTTTATACCACCAAAGAACACTAAATCGATTCTACATACTCTGAAATTCGTTTGAAGAGTCCATGTATGCTTGCAAATAAAATTGATATTCTTGAACTAGATGTAAACAATACTCAATGTTATGCAATTGTATGCAAAGAGGTTTTGTTTTCATTTGAGGATATGCCTCCTTCTTTGCCACCGCTATTGCTAACCTTTTGGGAATATGAGGACGTATTTCCATGAGTTGCCACAGGACTACCTCCTATTAGAGGAATTGAGCATCAAATTGATCTAATTCCTGGTGCCACGTTGCCCAACCAGCGCCATATAGAACCAATCCGGAGGAGACAAAGGAGATACAACGCCAAATTCGGGAACTACTCGGCAGAGATCATATTCGTGAGTCCCTTAGCCCTTGTCTTTGTTCCTATTATTTTGGTGCCTAAGAAAGATGGTTCTTGGCGCATGTGTCTTGATTGTAGAGCTATCAATAATATTACTATTCGATATCGTCATCCTATTCACGTTTAGATGACATGCTTGATGAATTGAGTGGCTCTACCATGTTTTCTAAAGTTGATTTGCGTAGTGGTTACCACCAGTTCGTATGAAATTAGGAGATGAATGGAAAACAGCATTTAAAACTAAGTTCGGTTTATATGAGTGGTTAGTAATGCCGTTTGGTTTAACTAATGCACCTAGCACTTTCATGAGATTAATGAGCGAAGTTTCGTGCTTTCATTGGACGTTTTGGTAGTCTATTTTGATGATATTACGATTTATAGCAAATCTTTAGAGGAACATTTGGACCATTTACGTCTGTTTTCCATGCTTTACGTGATGCACGTTTGTTTGGTAACCTTGAGAAGTGCACCTTTGCACCAATCGAGTTGCGTTCTTGGCTATGTTGTTACATCACGGTATTGAAGTGGATCCACCAAGATTGAAGCTATTGAGAATTGGCATGACCAAGAGTCACACAAGTGAGGAGTTTTCTTGGCCTCATTGGTTTTATAGGCGCTTTGTCAAAGACTTTGGATCAATTGCCGCTGAATGAGCTTACCAAGAAGGATGTGCCCTTTGTTTGGGGCGATGCACAACAACAGGCCTTCGTCATATTGAAAGATAAGCTAACACATGCTCCCTTACTACAACTTCCTGATTTTACTAAGACTTTTGAGCTTGAATGTGATGCTAGTGGAATTGGTTTGGGAGGGGTGTTATTACAAGAGGGAAAACCTGTTGCATATTTTAGTGAGAAATTGAGTGGGGCTAGTCTGAACTATTCTACTTATGATAAAGAATTATATGCGTTGGTTCGGACATTAGAAACTTGGCAACATTATCTATGGCCTAAGGACTTTGGTACGGTTAGTCCTACATTTAACATTGCAGATTTGAAGCCTTACTTTGGTGAGGAAGATGAGATTGCGTCGAGGACGACTTCAATTCAAGAAGGGGAGCATGATGTGGACATCCCTACTATTGATACAACGTTGTACCTCTGAACACACATACAAGGACCCATCACAAGATCTCGTGCAAACAAGAACTATCGGTACTTTCGTTTCTTGGAACTATTCCTTACATACATGAGAATATGATCTTGCCTAAATCGAAATGTTTCTTACTCTTAGGAATGATGGACCGAGCATGGATGAGAGGGACAAGCATTGGAGCATGGCCGTGCATGGTGATGGCGGCAAGCATGTGATGATCCAAGAGAAGGCCACGGATGAAGATTTGAACTTTGAGGCCACCATAATGAAGAAAGAAGGCTTGGACGAAATATTCAAGATCAATACTTTGAATTCGTCCATAGCATAATATGGTCTTGCGACACCTTTATTTTGGGCAGGCCATGTAATTTTCCTTGAGTTTTAATTAGCCACTTTTAGAGTCCGTATTTGAGGGAAAAGGACTTTTAGGGTTGGATTGGCCACCACTTCCATGGCTGGCGAAACCCACCCTTCATAAATCGCCCCCATAGCGAACCTTTAGACTCGGATTTTGTTTAGACATTAAGTTAGCCATAGTGCTTAACCGCCCAAGGCTCGGCGATGAAGGCCTCTTGTACCGCACCTATTAGGATCCCACCTCTTTCAATAAAGCTTTCCTCTTAATCCGCAATATCTTGATTGCAATATTGGTTCTTACTTGTTCTCGATTTGGTAGGAATTAAGACCCTGTTGGTCGGTGATCGTGTTCACGCAGGATCGGTAACCTCGAGGAGATTGGCCTAGCGATTGCATTGGCGCTCGTGCTCGCACGTGTAGTCGGATCGTCAAGCCCGAACTCCACCAAATCGATTATCGCCATCTCATCGAAAGATCGGACACCTTTGCCCTATCAAAAGCTTTATTGAAAAGTGATAGGGCAAAGGTGTCCGATCTTTCGATGAGATGGCGATAATCGATTTGGTGGAGTTGGTCTTAATTCCTACACGAAATCGAGAACAAGTAAGAACCAATATTGCAATCAAGATATTGCGGATTAAGAGGAAAGCTTTATTGAAGAGGTGGGATCTGAATAGGTGAGGCCTTGCGAGCCTTGGCGGTTGCGACTATGGCTAACAATGTCTAAACAAAATCCGAGTCTAAAGGTTCAGGCTATGGGCGTTAAAGAGGCGAAAAGGTGGGGTTTCGGCCAGCCAAGGAAGTGGACCTAAAGTCCTTTTCCTCAAATCTGGACTCTAAAAGTGGCTAGAAAATTACATGGGCTGGCCCAAAATAAACACCATATTATACATAGAATTATTAAGTATTGATCTTGAATATTCATTATGGTGGCCTCAAAGTTCTGAAATCTTCATGTGGCCTTCTCATCCATGCTTGGTCCATCATTCCTAAGAGTAAGAAATATGTCGACTTAGGCGGCATCATATTCTCATGTATGTGAGAATAGTTCCAAGCGAAAGTACGATAGTTAAGTTGTTTGTACGAGATCTTGTGATGGGTCCTTGTATGTGTTCTTGTACAACGGTTGTATCAATAGTAGGGATGTCCACATCATGCTCCCTTCTTGAATTGAAGTCGTCCTCGGCGCAATCTCATCTTCCTCACCAAAGTAAGGCTTCAAATGCAATGTTAAATGTAGGACTAACCGTACCAAAGTCTGCGAGCAACTCAAGTTTATATGCATTATCATTGATTCTCTAACACCTTAAAGGGACCCGGTGACGTGGCATTAACTTAGACTTGCGTAAATCGGAAAGCGATCTTTACGCAAATGTAACCAAACAAGATCGCCAACATCAAACACAACATGCTTTCTCCCTTTATCTGACAAGTTTATACTTAGCATTCATGTGTTCAATGTTATCTTTAGTAGTCTTATGCAAGTTTAATATCATTTCGGTAGCGTTGTGTAGCATCCAAATTATGTTGCCAAGAAGAAGGTAAAGGCAATAAATCAATGGGTGCGAGGAACAAAACCATACACAATCTCAAATGGGCACATCTTTGTGGTAGAATGCAATGAGCGATTATAAGCAAATTCTATATGAGGTAAACACTCTTCCCACAATTTTAAGTTCTTCTTTAAAACAGCAGTAACATAGTAGACAAAGTTCTATTTACTACTTGGTTTGACCATCGGTTTGGGGATGACATGTAGTACTAAAGCAATTTAGTCCCCAACTTAGCCCATAAACATCTCCAAAAGTGGCTAAGAAATTTAGTATCACGATCGAGACAATAGTATTTGGCACACCATGCAAGCGAACAATTTCACGAAAGAACAAATCAGCAATATGCGGCATCATGGTTTATGACAAGGAATAAAGTGTGCCATCTTAGAACCGATCCACAACAACAAAATACTATCCCTCCTTATTGTTGGTGGCAATCCCAAAACAAAGTCCATAGAAATATCCTCCCAAGGAACACTAGGAGCAGGAAGAGGCATATATAAACCATGTGGATTAAGGCGAGACTTAGCTTTTTGACAAGTAGTGCAGCGTGCCACAAATCTCTCAACATCTCGGCATCGTGGCCAAAAGAAGTGTCTGACAAGAACATCCTCCGTCTTCTTGACACCAAAGTGTCCCATCAATCCTCCTCCATCGCCTCTGTAATAACAAAAGGCGACGAGCTATCTGGAATGCATAGTTTGTTGTACGGAACACAAATCCATCATTGAAGCGAACTTGTTCCAAGTTCTACCATCTCTACAATTCTGCAACACATCTTTAAATTGACATCATGCACATATTGTTCTTTAATAGTTTCCAATCCAAATATTTTGAAGTCAAGTTGAGATAACAAAGCATAGCAGTGACAAAGCATCGACAATAATATTATCTTTACCCTTTTGTGTTTGATAACATAAGGAAAAGACTCAATAAATTCAACCCACTTTGCATGACGATTCAACTTAGCTTGACTACGAATATGCTTCAAAGATTCATGATCGGAATGAATAACAAATTCCTTAGGCCATAGATAATGTTGCCAAGTTTCTAATGTCGAACCAAGCATATAATTCTTTATCATAAGTAGAATAGTTCAGACTAGCCCACTCAATTTCTCACTAAAATATGCAGCAGGTTTTCCCTCTTGTAATAACACCCCTCCCAAACCAATTCCACTAGCATCACATTCAAGCTCAAAGTCTTAGTAAAATCGGGAAGTTGTAGTAAGGGAGCATGTGTTAGCTTATCTTTCAATATAATGAAGGCTGTTGTTGTGCATCGCCCCAAACAAAGGCACATCCTTCTTGGTAAGCTCATTCGGTGGCGGCAATTGATCAAAGTCTTTGACAAAGCGCCTATAAAAACCAGTGAGGCCAAGAAAACTCCTCACTTGTGTGACCGTCTTGGCT
The DNA here is from genome assembly GCA_030063025.1 of Avena longiglumis. NCBI lineage: Eukaryota > Viridiplantae > Streptophyta > Magnoliopsida > Poales > Poaceae > Avena > Avena longiglumis. The sequence continues at coordinate 341,246,544 of CP125976.1, read as the reverse complement.
TTGACCAATTCTCAATAGCTTCAATCTTGGTGGATCCACTTCAATACCAGTGATGTAACAACATAGCCAAAAGCGCACTTCGATTGGTGCAAAGGTGCACTTCTCAAGGTTACCAAACAAGCGTGCATCACGTAAAGCATTGAAAACAACGCGTAAATGGTCCAAATGTTCCTCTAAAGATTTGCTATAAATCGAATATCATCAAAGTAGACTACCACAAAGCGTCCAATGAAAGCACGTAAAACTTGGTTCATTAATCTCATGAAAGTGCTAGGTGCATTAGTTAAACCAAGCGGCATTACTAACCACTCATATAAACCGAACTTAGTTTTAAATGCTGTTTTCCATTCATCTCTAATTTCATACGAATCGGTGGTAACCACTCATAAAATCAACTTTAGAAAACATGGTAGAGCCACTCAATTCATCAAGCATGTCATCTAAGCGTGGAATAGGATGGCGATATCGAATAGTAATATTGATAGCTCTACAATCGGTACACATCTTGTGAAGAACCATCTTTCTTAGGCACCAAAATAATAGGAGCAGCACAAGGGCTAAGGGACTCACGAATATGATCTCTGTCGAGTAGTTCTGAATTTGGCGTTGTATCTCCTTTGTCTCCTCTGGATTGGTTCTATATGGCGTAGCGGTTGGGCAACGTGGCACCGGAATTAGATCAATTTGATGCTCAATTCCTCTAATAGGAGGTAGTCTGGTGGCAACTCGGTGAAATCGTCCTCATATTCACGCAAAGGTTAGCAATAGCGGGTGGCAAGAAGGAGGCATATCCTCAAATGAAAACAAAACCTCTTTGCATACAATTGCATAACATTGAGTATTGTTTACATCTAGTTGACAATATCAATTTTATTTGCAAGCATACATGGACTCTTCAAGCAATTTGTAGCATGTGTAGAATCAGATTTAGTGTTCTTTGGTGGTATAAAATCTGCAGCAACAATCGATTCTCACTTTTATTTTTCTCCTCGGTTTAGCTCTACTAGCTCTAGCAAGATCATCTTTTAAAATCTGTTAGGGAGTCATTGGTTTTAGACCAATTTTCTTTCCATCATGCATAAGAGAATAGTGGTTAGTTTTGCCATTATGAGCAGATTCTCTATCAAATTGCCATGGTCTACCAAGTAACAAAGAACAAGCTTGCATAGGTACAACATCACAATCAACAAAATCAGAATATGTACCAATAGTAAAATGCTGCAGCGTCGTTCTTGTTACCTTGATCTTCGAGAACTCTCAAACCATTGGATGTAGTATGAATGTGGCGTTGTCTTGTTGGGCAAGCTTCTCTACCATGTCAACAACGGCGATTATTACAACTCCCTCCATCAATGATGATCCGTATAGCTCTTTCCTTGACAACACCACGTGTTTGGAGCAGGTTGTGGCGTTGATCTTGCTCAGTTGCTCAATTGCACACTCAACACCGTTGTGTAATTAAACTCTTGTATTGATCGGTGACTTGACTCCATTACCTCTGGCTCGTCATCATCAGAATTGTCTCCATCTCGGCGAAATAAGGGCTAGTGTATCTTCATCGAAGTCACTTTCGCGAATCGTATTCACCATCTTCTCGTACCATCATCACCGTTGTGTTGTGCCTTTGTCTCTCAATATGACCAAAACCCGGCACTTGCGGCATTGTATATCCTTAGTCTTACCGTGGAAGCCATAGAAGATGCACTCTGGCGGGAGCATTGGATGATGGTGGAGGAGCGGTGGAAATCTTGTGGTGGCCTTGGATGTGGTAGTAGGCGGAGGCGAATCACGAGGCGCTGATTGTCGGGATGTCCAAGTGGATGTGCGACTGCGAAATTATTAGTCTTCCTCCATGGTGTTTGGCGATCTGCACTTCACGTTCGACTTTGCAAGCAAGATGAAACAAGCAGTGATAAATTATATTCCTTATAATCTAATATGTGCTGAATGTCCTTGTTTAATCCACCAAAGAAGCGTGCAAGCATTTGTTCATTAGATTCTACAAGACCACACCTAACCATCCCGTTTGCAATTCGATAATACTCTTCTCGAATTTTTCCCTTGCTCTAAGCGTGTCGATTCTTTAGTAAATCACGTTGATAAGTGGGAGGTACAAAGCGAACACGCATAGCAGTTTTAAAGCGGTCAAGTACTAGGAATAGTAGTAGGATTTAAGCGACAATACTCGAGACCACCAAAGGGAAGCAAATTTAGTAAATTCACATGTAGCGGCACTAACACGCATATTCTCGGGATATTTTAAGCATGCAAAGCGTTGTTCTACTTCCATCTCCCATGTAAGATATGCATCGGATTATATTTACCCTCAAAGATGGAATATTTAATTTAAGCTTTGCAACATGATCATCATCGACGTCTGCGGTGGGCGGCGTTGCGGTAGTAATGTCGGGGCGACGGCGGTACTGTGGAGGTTGTTCAACCTCCTCGTCAAGCAGATAAATCGTCGTCGTCGTAGTAGTACCCGTAAATCATCCCCAATGTCGCGGTACGGCGGAAGTGCGAGGCGTCGATCGCGGCGGGAGCCGCCGGGGTCGGCGGCAACTACCAGCGGTCGAGCCGTGATCGGAATCGTCGTGCACCATGTGTGGGTGCGGTGCGGGTGCGGGCAATCGGTTGAAGCTCCTTGAGCCGAGCGTCAAGCTTGGCGTTGAAGGATTTCTCGAGTCCATCGATCTTGTCCAGCGTTGGTGAGCTTGGTGTCAAACTCCCTAGGCGCGTGTCCACGTCTTCAGCGGTGACCGGGCGGAGAAGTGGGCATGTAGTTCTTCGTTCGTCATGGTGGCGGGTTCATGAAGTATCATCATGGTTAGTCCTTAAAAGCACGGTATATACTACGGAATATGGTGGAAGTCACGCGTAATCCGTCAAGCAATATCTGAAGCTCTTACAAGTTCTTACCAAGCGGCGGGAAAAGGCGATGTGCGACCACGAGGATCGGTGGGTCGAGATTGAACCAGCGATTACCGAGTCGAAACACTTGCGTGGAAGTATACGTGGAGCTACGGGAAGGAAGCTTAGCAAAGGGGTTAGCAATTATCAAAACAGCAATGCAAAAGTTGAAAGAATGCTCAGCAGCGATCTTGTCTGGTCCTAGGCTGAACCGTACTAGAGGCGAGCCTAGATCACTGCGATGTCACGACAGCGACACAACAACCTTTGTATGATGATATAGCACCTGGCGATCAGGATGAGAAAATCACTATGATGGCGAGTGTCTAGAACTGATCTCGGGGTCTAAAGAGGTTAGCCCCAAAAATTTTTCGAAATTTTTATTTTGCTCGGGAAGCGCGGCGTAAAAATATCGCTATAACGGCCGATGGAGAAAAGTGATCCCGGGTGAAAAATAGTATAGCAGAATTTTTTTTTTTTTTTTCCTACGGACTTTAGGACTCTTAACACGGACTTTAGTGAACAGGAAGCGACAAAGAAGGAAAGTCAAAAGAAATAACGAGAAGCAGGAACTCTACTCGGACTCGTACCACAATGAAAAAAGCGATCGGATCGTGTCGCGGTAGGAAGCGGTGGCGAATTAGGGTTTTATGGTGGCGGGGTATATGGCGGAATATGGTGGCGGTATATGGCGGCGGTGATCGGCAGTGTGGTGGTGACTAGTATGATCGAACTCGAAACTCTAAGGGACGAGACACTAAGACCCGACAACTCGGCGACGATGTGAACAAATTCAACAATGCAAAAGCGAAAAGATAATGCGAGGCGTAGATTGGTTATGGGATGGATCTAAACTCTAAGCATGTTTTGGCTTTTTCGTGGGTTATAGGTAAGCAGATCTAATCTGAAAACGGTAAAATCTCACCGAGCAACGAAATCGATACCACTTGATAGGGCAAAGGTGTCCGATCTTTCGATGAGATGGCGATAATCGATTTGGTGGAGTTCGGGCTTGACGATCATTACTGCGTGAGCACGGCGCCAATGCAATCGCTAGGCCAATCTCACGAGGTTACCGATCCTGCGTGAACACGATCGGCTGACCGGCGAGGATCTTAATTCCTACGAAATCGAGAACAAGTAAGAACCAATATTGCAATCAAGATATTGCGGATTAAGAGGAAAGCTTTATTGAAGAGGTGGGATCACGAATAGGTGCGAAGTACAAGAGGCCTGCGACGCTTTCGAGCCTTGGCGAAGTTGCGACTATGGCTAACAATGTCTAAACAAAATCCGAGTCTAAAGGTTCGGCTATGGGCGTATTTAAGAGAAAAGGTGGGGTTCGGCCAGCCAAGGAAGTGGTGGCGAATCCACCCTAAAGTCCTTTTCCTCAAATCTGGACTCTAAAAAGTGGCTAACTAAAACACGAAAATTACATGGGGCCCAAAATAAAGGTGTCATGACACCATATTATACTATGGACGAATTAAAGTATTGATCTTGAATATTTAGGTCAAGCCTTCTTCTCCATTATGGTGGCCTCAAAGTTACGAAATCTTCATCGTGGCCTTCTCTTGGATCATCACATGCTTCTGCCATCTCCATGCATGGCCATGCTCCAATGCTTGTCCCTCTCATCCATGCTTGGTCCATCATTCCTAAGAGTAAGAAATGTATCGACTTAGGCATCATATTCTCATGTATGAGGAATAGTTCAAAGCGAAAGTACACGATAGTTAAGTTGTTTGTACGAGATCTTGTGATGGGTCCTTGTATGTGTGTTCTTTGTAGGTACAACGGTTGTATCAATAGTAGGGATGTCCACATCAAAAGGTGGGATTACGAATAGGTCTGAAGTACAAGCCTCTCTGACCTTCGAGCCTTGGCGAAGTTGCTCGATGGCTAACAATGTCTAAACAAAATCCGAGTCTAGGATAGCGGCTATGGGGAGTATTTAAGGAGGAAAAGGTGGGGTTTGGCCAGCCATGGAAGTGGTGGCGAATCCAACCTAAGTCCTTTCCCCTCAAATCGGACTCTAAAAAGTATTTATTAAAATCTGCGAAAATTACATGGGCCTGGCCCAAAATAAAGTGTCATTGACACCATATTAAACTATGGACGAATTAGTGAAGTATTAATCTTGAATATTTCGTCAAGCCTTCTTTCTTCATTATGGTGGCCTCAAAGTTGAAATCTCCATCCGTGGCCTTCTCTTGGATCCTCACATGCTTGCCATCTCCATGCATGGCCATGCTCCAATGCTTGTCCCTCTCATCCATGCTTGGTCCATCATTCCTAAGAGTAAGAAATACATCTTTAGGCGACATCATATTCTCATGTATGTGAGGAATAGTTTCAAGAAACGAAAGTACCTGATAGTTAAGTTGTTTGGCACGAGATCTTGTGATGGGTCCTTGTATGTGTGTAGCTGTAGGTACAACGGTTGTATCAATAGAAGGGATGTCCACATCACACTTGATATCTTGCACACACACCTACACTCAACACAATATCGGGCCTAGATGCACAAAGTTAAAGCAAAGAACCAATCATAGACGGGTATACCTTTTGATCCACATCTTTACCATTTGGATTTTGTTCTAGATGAGTCTTTGTAGCCATGGGAGTAGGAGCTCCATTCAAATCTTGCATTTTGAATCTCTTGAGCATATCTTGAGTATACTTGGATTGGTTGAAGAATGTTCCTCCTCTAACTTGCTTGATCTCAAAGCCAAGAAATACCTTCAACTCCCCCATCAAAGACATTCGGAACCTACTAGTCATAAGCTTTGAGAATTCATCATTAAAAGATTTGTTAGATGAGCCAAAGATAATATCATCAACATATATTTGGCATACAAAAAGCTCCCCATTAACCCTCTTAGTAAAAAGAGTGGGATCAATTTTCCCAACCTCAAAGCCATGGTCAAACAATAACTCTCTAAGGTGCTCATACCACGTGCGTGGGGCTTGCTTGAGCCCATAGAGCGCCTTATCAAGTTTGTAGACATGGTTTGGGAAGTTGGGGTCCTCAAATCCCGGGGGTTGCTTAACATATACCAATTCATTTAAAGGACCATAAAGGAATGCACTTTCTACATCCATTTGTTGCAACTTAAAGTTATGATGTGCCGCATAAGCAAGAAGGATACGGATGGACTCAAGGCGGGCCACAAGTGCATAAGTCTCTCCATAATCAATGCCTTCAATTTGAGAGTACCCTTGTGCAACCAATCTAGCCTTGTTCCTTACTATAATTCCATGCTCATCTTGCTTGTTCTTGAATATCCACTTTGTTCCAATAACATTGCGGCAATCTTTTGGCTTCTCAACTAACTTCCACACTTTGTTTCTCTCAAATTTGTTGAGCTCTTTGTGCATAGCTTCTAACCAGTCCGAATCTTCAAGAGCTTCCCACACTTTCTTTGGTTCAATCATGGAAATGTGAGCTTGATGTTCACTGAACCTCTTCAATTGTGCTCTTGTGGAAATACCTTTCCTTAGATCTCCAACAACATTTTGGAGGGTGTGGTCTCTTATCTCCAACATTCTTTCCTTTCTAGCTTCGCGACGAGCGTGGATCTCCTCATTGTTTCTTGGAGGAACCTCTTCATCATTTTGATCCTCGTCTTGACCATCAACTTGACCTTGATCATCATTGGATTCATCCTCTACATTGGGAGGCAAGGATTGACCTTGGTCTTGATCAAGTGCTCTTCTAGCATCAATTTGAGCTCGTCTCAAAACAGTTTGGATGGATCTTCCTTGACAAATTGACTTGGCACCACTTGACAACCCATCGAATGGACCAAGCTCCCTTTGACTAGAGTTCACACATTGATCACTATGTTGAGGGTCCACATCTTGTCTTTGTCTTGAGTCAATATCCTCTTCGGTAGATGGAGCATGTTGAGGTTGTGAAGATGAGGGCTCCACTCGAGTTGAGCATAGTTCTTCTCGATCCGCCATAAGGGGTTCCTCAACGGGGCGGATATAACCCACACCCATTCTTCCTATGGCATCCTGAGGCATTTCATCATCTGCATCACAAGCATCAACACGCCCCCCTTGGGGACCATCATATTCTTCGAAGGTCACACTACAAGATTCTATGACGGCTCCAGAGAGCTTGTCATAGATTCTATAAGTGTGAGATTCGAGACCATAGCCAACAAAAATACCCTCTAATGCTTTAGACTCGAATTTAGACAAACGAACACCTTTGATGAGATAGAAACACTTACAACCGAACACGAAATAAGATATGTTGGGCTTGTTACCGGTAAGTATCTCATATGGAGTCTTGTTGATTTTCTTCTTGGAGGTAGAGTCGGTTTGAAGCATGGCAGCGGTGAGCGGCTTGGCCCGAAGTTGTATGGAGATTTAAACTCATAACATGATCCTAGCCATCTCAATAAAATGATTCTTCCTTTCGGCCACACCATTTTGTTGAGGGTGTATGCTGTTGGAATATTGATGTTTAATCCCTCATCACTAAGGAAATCATTCAAGGTGTAGTTCTTGAACTTCGGTGCCGTTGTCACTTCTTATAATCAATACGGGGAACATTGTGTTTGTTGAACCAAGATTGATGAAGTCAATAAAAGTCTTTTGAGTTTCACTCTTCAACTTGAAGAAATAAACCCAAGAGTATCTTGAAAAGTCATCAACAATCACCAAACAATATTTCTTCCCTCCAAGACTTGCATGAGATGGAGGACCAAATATGATGTGGACATCCCTACTATTGATACAACCGTTGTACCTACAGCAACACACATACAAGGACCCATCACAAGATCTCGTGCCAAACAACTGAACTATCAGGTACTTTCGTTTCTTGGAACTATTCCTTACATACATGAGAATATGATGCTGCCTAAATCAGATATGTTTCTTACTCTTAGGAATGATGGACCAAGCATGGATGAGAGGGACAAGCATTGGAGCATGGCCATGCATGGTGATGGCGACAAGCATGTGATGATCCAAGAGAAGGCCACGGATGAAGATTTGAACTTTGAGGCCACCATAATGAAGAAAGAAGGCTTGGACGAAATATTCAAGATCAATACTTTTGAATTCGTCCATAGCATAATATGGTGCTGCGACACCTTTATTTTGGGCGAGGCCCATGTAATTTTCGGGATTTTAATTAGCCACTTTTTAGAGTCCCGTATTTGAGGAAAAAGGACTTTTAGGGTTGGATTCGGTCACCACTTCCATGGCTGGCGAAACCCCACCTTTCGCCTTAAATCGCCCACTCATAGCGAACCTTTAGACTCGGATTTTGTTTAGACATTAAGTTAGCCATACTTAACCATGAAGCTCGGCGTCATGAGGCCTCTTGTGCGCCGCACCTATTCGGGATCCCACCTCTTTCAATAAAGCTTTCCTCTTAATCCGCAATATCTTGATTGCAATATTGGTTCTTACTTGTTCTCGATTTGGGTAGGAATTAAGACCCTCATTGGTCGGTGATCGTGTTCACCGAGGATCGGTAACCTCCAGGAGATTGGCCTAAGCGATTGCATTGGCGCTGTAGTGCTTTCTGCGTGTAGTCGGATCGTCAAGCCGAACTCCATCAAATCGATTATCGCCATCTCATCGAAGATCGGACACCTTTGCCCTATCAAGTGGTATCGATTTGAGTTGCTCGGTGAGATTTCTTTGTTTTTCGTAGATTAGATCTGTTTTTACCTATAACCCACGAAAAGCCAAAAACAGGTTAGAGTTTAGATCCATCCCATAACCAATCTCGCCTCGCATTATCTTTTCAGTTTTTGCATTGTTGAATTTGTGTCTACATCGTCGTCGAGTTCTTTGGTCTTAGTGTCTCGTCCCTTAGAGTTTCGAGTTACGATCATACTAGTCATACACACTTTCCGATCACATATATACCACTGCCACCATATTCCGCCGCCATATACCACCACCATAAAACCCTAATACTCATACCGCCTTCCTCGCGACCACAGATCCGATCAGTTTTTTACGCTTAGTGATACGAGCAAGGAAATTCTTATTTCCTCGTTATTTCTTTTGACTTTCCTTCTTTCTTTGTTTCGTGTTCACTAAAGTCCGTGTCGAGCTAAGAGTCGATGAAATTAGTCTTGGAACCGCCTCGAAAAAATTTACGGCTATACTATTTTTGACCAGGATCACTTTTCTCCATCGGTAGTTATAGCGATATTTTTTGGCGCTGCCTTCGGAGCAAAATAAAAAATTCGAAAAAAATTTTGAGGGCTAACCTCTTTTTAGACCCGTAGATCGATTCTAGACACTCGCCATCATAGTGATTTTACGCATCTCGGATCGCTTTTCGGGTGCTATATCATCATACGATTGCTTGTTGTGTCGCGTCGTGACATCGTTGGTGATCTAGGCTCGCGTCTCTAATGCAGTCTAGCCTAGGACCCGCCGATTACCGTCGTTGAGCATTCTTTCAACTTTTGCATTCTTTGTTTTGATAATTCTTTGACCCCTTTGCTAAGCCTTCGAGCTCCGGATACTCTCCGTGCGGTGTTTGACTCACGGTAATCGCTTGGTTCAATCTGGACCCTTGATCCTCGTGGTTGCACATCGCCTTTTCTGCTTTGTTTGGTAAGAACTTGTAAGAGCTTCATATATTGCTTGACGGATTACGCGTGACTTCCACCATATTCTGTAGTATATACATGCTTTTTAAGGACTAACCATAGCGGATACTGCCAACCCTGCCACCATGAGCGAAGAACTACATGCCCACTTCTCGCTCTGGTGATGCTGAAGAGCGTGGACAGCGCCTAGGGGAGTTTGACACCAAGCTCACCAACGCCGTGGACAAGATCGATGGACTAGAAATCCTTCAGCAAGCAGCGTTCGGTTCAAGGAGCTTACGAACCGTTGCCGCACTGCAGCACCCACATGGTGCACGCGCATTCGATCACGGCTCGAATGGCTGATGCACTCTGCGCCCGCACCCGGCGGCTCTGCTGCGGAGCGTTCCTCGGACTTCGCCGTGGCTTTCTGCGACATTAGGACGGGCGGCGGGTACTACTACGACCCGACTGACGGCGATCATTTGACGAGGAGGTTGAACAACCTCCACGGTACTGCTGGTGCGTCCCGACATTACTACATAGCAGCTGCCATGCCGATGCGTCTTGATGATGATCATGTTGCAAAGCTTAAATTAAATATTCCATCTTTTGAAGGTAAATATAATCACGATGCATATCTTACATGGGAGATGGAAGTAGAACAACGTTTGCATGCTTAAAATATCCACGAGAATGCGTGTTAGTCTTTGCTACATGTGAATTTACTAAATTTGCTTCCCTTTGGTGATGCAGTATTGTCGTTTAAATCCTACTACTATTCCTAGTACTTGGTACTGCTTTAAAAACTGCTATGCGTGTTCGTTTTGTTCCTCCCACTTATCAGCGTGATTTACTAAAGAATCGACACGCTTAGAGCAAGGGAAAATGCTGTGAAGAGTATTATCGGGGAATTGCAAGCGGGGATGGTTAGGTGTGGTCTTGTAGAATCTAATGAACAAATGCTTGCACGCGTTTCTTTGGTGGATTAAACAAGGACATTGACACATATTAGATTATAAGAATATAATTCTATCCTCGTTTGTTTCATCTTGCTTGCAAAATGAGCGTGAAGTCTTGAGATCGCCAAACACCATGGAGGAGGACTAATAATTCAGGTCGCACATCCACTTGGACATCCGACAATCGGCGCCTCCTCGTGATTAGCCTCCTACTACCACATCCAAAGGCCACCACAAGATTTCAATTTGCTCCTCCACCATCATCCAATGCTCCACCTTTCGTAGTGCATCTTCTATGGCTTCCACGGGTAAGACTAAGGATATACAATCACATAAGTCTTTGGGGTTTTGGTCATATTGAGAGGCAGTGCACAACCTGGCGTGTGATGATGGTCTTGAAGATGGTGAATACGATTCATGTGACTTGATGAAGATACACTAGCCCTTATTTACGCTTTCGAGATGGAGACAATTGATGATGATGACGAGCGAGGTAATGGGGCTGGCTGGCGATCAATACAAGAGTTTAATTACTGGCGTGTGTTGAGTGTGCAATTGAGCAAATCGAGCAAGATCAGCATACAACCTGTTCCAAACACGTGGTGTTGTCAAGGAAAAACTATCTGGATCATCATTGATGGAGGGAGTTAATAATCTGGCGGTGTTGACATGGTAGAAGCTTGCGCTTCGACAAGACAACGCCCACATTCATACTACATCCAATGGTTTGAGAGTTCTCAAGATCAAGGTAACAAGAGCGATCTGCGTGCATTTTACTATTGGTACATATTACGATTTTGTTGATTGTGATGTTGTACCTATGCAAGCTTGTTCTTTGTTACTTGGTAGACCATGGCAATTTGATAGAGAATCATTCATAATGGCAAAACTAACCACTATTCTCTTATGCATGATGGAAAGAAAATTGGTCTAAAACCTATGACTCCGAACAGATTTTAAAAGATGATCTTGCTAGAGCTAGTAGAGCTAAAGCGAGGAGAAAAATAAAGTGAGAATCAGTTGTTCTTTGATTTTATACCACCAAAGAACACTAAATCACGATTCTACATACTCTTGAAATTAGTTTGAAGAGTCCATGTATGCTTGCAAATAAAATTGATATTGCTGAACTAGATGTAAACAATACTCAATGTTATGCAATTATGCAAAGAGGTTTTGTTTTCATTTGAGGATATGCCTCCTTCTTTTGCCACCCATTTGTTAACCTTTTGCGAGGAATATGAGGACGTATTTCCGTGAGTTGCCACGGGACTACCTCCTATTAGAGGAATTGAGCATCAAATTGATCTAATTCCTGGTGCCACGTTATAACCGCGCCATATAGAACCAATCCGGAGGAGACAAAGGAGATACAGCGCCAAATTCGGAACTACTCGTGAGAGATCATATTCGTGAGTCCCTTAGCCCTTGTCTTTGTTCCTATTATTTTGGTGCCTAAGAAAGATGGTTCTTCGGCGCATGTGTCTTGTAGAGCTATAAATAATATTACTATTCGATATCGTCATCCTATTCCGTTTAGATGACATGCTTGATGAATTGAGTGGCTCTACCATGTTTTCTAAAGTTGATTTGCGTAGTGGTTACCACCGATTCGTATGAAATTAGGAGATGAATGGAAAAGCATTTAAAACTAAGTTAGGTTTATATGAGTGGTTAGTAATGCCGTTTGGTTTAACTAATGCACCTAGCACTTTCATGAGATTAATGAGCGAAGTTTCGTGCTTTCATTGGACGTTTGTGGTAGTCTACTTTGATGATATTACGATTTATAGCAAATCTTTAGAGGAACATTTGGACCATTCGTCTTTGTTTTCAATGCTTTACGTGATGCACGTTTGTTTGGTAACCTTGAGAAGTGCACCTTTTGCACCAATCGAGTTCGTTCTTGGCTATGTTGTTACATCACGGGGTATTGAAGTGGATCCGGCCAAGATTGAAGCTATTGAAATTGGCACCAAAGCAGTCACACAAGTGAGGAGTTTTCTTGGCCTCATTGGTTTTATAAGCGCTTTGTCAAAGACTTTGGATCACTTGGCCTTGAATGAACTTACCAAGAAGGATGTGCCCTTTGTTTGGGGCGATGCCTGACAACAGGGCCGTCATATTGAAAGATAAGCTAACACATGCTCCTTACTCCAACTTCGGATTTTACTAAGACTTTTGAGCTTGAATGTGATGCTAGTGGAATTGGTTTGGGAGGGTGTTATTACAAGAGGAAAACACATTGCATATTTTAGTGAGAAATTGAGTGGGGCTAGTCTGAACTATTCTACTTATGATAAAGAATTATGTCGTTGGTTGGGACATTAGAAACTTGGCAACATTATCTATGGCCTAAGAATTTGTTATTCATTCCGATCATGAATCTTTGAAGCATATTAAGTAGTCAAGCTAAGTTGAATGTCGTCATGCAAAGTGGGTTGAATTTATTGAGTCTTTCATATGTTATCAAACACAAAGGGTAAAGATAATATTATTCTTGATGCTTTGTCTTGTTATGCTTTGTTATCTCAACTTGACTTCAAAATATTTGGATTGGAAACTATTAAAACAATATGTGCATGATGCTGAATTTAAAGATGTGTTGCGAATTGTAGAGATGGTAGAACTTGGAACAAGTTGTCTTCAATGATGGATTTGTGTTCGTGCTAACAAACTATGCATTCAGGATAGCTACATTCGTCTTTTGTTATTCAAGGAGGCGCATGGAGGAGGATTGATGGGACACTTTGGTGTCGAGAAGGCGGAGGATGTTCTTCTTTGCACACTTCTTTTGTACGTGTCGTCGAGATGTTGAGAGATTTGTGGCACTGCACTACTTGTCAAAAAGCTAAGTCTCGCCTTAATCCACATGGTTTATATATGCCTCTTCCTGTTCCTAGTGTTCCTTGGGAGGATATTTCTATGGACTTTGTTTTGGGATTGCCACGAACCACAGAAGGGGAGGATAGTATTTTGTTGTTGTGGATCGGTTCTCTAAGATGGCACACTTTATTCCTTGTCATAAAGCGGATGATCTGCATATTGCTGATTTGTTCTTTCGTGAAATTGTTCGTTTGCATGGTGTGCCAAATACTGTCTCTGATCGTGATACTAAATTTCTTAGCCACTTTTGGAGATGTTTATGGGCTAAGTTGGGGACTAAATTGCTCTTTACTACATGTCATCCCCAATGATGGTCAAGAAGTAGTAAATAGAACTTTGTCTACTATATTACGGCTGTTTTAAAGAAGAACTTAAAATTGTGGGAAGAGTGTTTACCTCATATAGAATTTGCTTATAATCGTTCTTTGCATTCTACCACAAAGATGTGCCCATTTGAGATTGTGTATGGTTTTGTTCCTCGTGCACCTATTGATTTATTGCCTTTACCTTCTTGATTGCAACATAATTTGGATGCTACACAACTGAAATGATATTAAACTTGCATAAGACTACTAAAAGATAACATTGAACACATGAATGCTAAGTATAAACTTCTTTGGGGATAAAGGGAAAAGCATGTTGTGTTTGATGTTGGCGATCTTGTTTGGTTACATTTGCGTAAAGATCGTTTTCTGATTCATAAGTCTAAGTTAATGCCACGTCTTTCTGGTCCCTTTAAGGTGTTAGAGAAAATCAATGATAATGCATATAAACTTGAGTTGCTGCGGACTTTAGTGCAGTTAGTCCTACATTTAACATTGCAGATTTGAAGCCTTACTTTGGTGAGGAAGATGAGATTGCGTCGAGGACGACTTCAATTCAAGAAGGGAGCATGATGTGGACATCCCTACTATTGATACAACCGTTGTACCTCTGACACACATACAAGGACCCATCACAAGATCTCGTGCCAAACAAGCTGAACTATCCAGTACTTCGTTTCTTGGAACTATTCCTTACATACATGAGAATATGATGCTGCCTAAATCAGATATGTTTCTTACTCTTAGGAATGATGGACCAAGCATGGATGAGAGAGGACAAGCATTGGAGCATGGCCATGCATGGTGATGGCGACAAGCATGTGATGATCAAGAGAAGGCCACGGATGAAGATTTGAACTTTGAGGCCACCATAATGAAGAAAGAAGGCTTGGACGAAATATTCAAGATCAATACTTTCTGAATTCGTCCATAGCATAATATGGTCTTGCGACACCTTTATTTTGGGCGAGCCCATGTAATTTTCATGGATTTTAATTAGCCACTTTTTAGAGTCCGTATTTGAGGGAAAAGGACTTTTAGGGTTGGATTCGGTCACCACTTCCATGGCTGGCGAAACCCCTGCTTTCGCCATTAAATACCCCATAGCGAACCTTTAGACTCGGTTTGTTTAGACATTAAGTTAGCCATAGTCGTAACCTTGTTAAAGGCTCGGCGTCATGAGGCCTCTTGTACTTCGCACCTATTCAGGATCCCACCTCTTTCAATAAAGCTTTCCTCTTAATCCGCAATATCTTGATTGCAATATTGGTTCTTACTTGTTCTCGATTTGGTGAATTAAGACCCTCGCTGGTCAGTGATCGTGTTCACGAGGATCGGTAACCTCCAGGAGATTGGCCTAGCTTGATTGCATTGGCGCTCGTGCTTTCGCCGTGTGATCCGGATCGTCAAGCCCGAACTCCATCAAATCGATTAT